>OY776306.1:9350729-9950729 GCA_963675345.1 Trididemnum clinides | reverse complement strand
CTCTGCAATTTTTCAAGCTGAAATTGAAGCTGATGCAATTTTTCAATATCAGCTATTCTATGACGATTCTTTAAATTGCAAAAATAAAATTTGTGATTGATCAACACTCATTTATCTGCATTAAGTTTCCAAGATGCTTGCATTTCTGCAACTTAAGAAATACTACCTATTGTTATAAACAAATATATGATACAAATACAAAAGAAAAGGCTTACTAATACTTGCAAGTTAAGCACAATCGCACGTCAACAGTCAAGTACAAACACTTTTATAGAAAAAAGTGAAGTTTGCATTGTGGCAATGCAGTGTCAAGCCTGAGTCTAGCAAAGCTGCTACAGCTTTGCTTGCCAGGCTTGACAGAAAACGGAAAGATCGATGGTCTGAGGCTGTCCAGAACATCAACTTTTCACACTTTAGTCGGGTAGCCTGGAGTACGCAAAACAATCTTACTGGCAGGTCACGACAATCCACTTGTCAATGTCCCGTTTCAGCAAATGCTATTGCTAGCCAGCTGGTAAAAAAAACGAGAAATACGAGGGTACAAATCGAGAGATTTCTTGATTCGTTATGTGGGAATTGTCTGACCTTTGGAAGGCTACTGCCCCAGTTGCAGTAAATATCTGCGAAGGTTTTTCTCTAAGAGAATTTGCTGCTGACCTCCACCACTTAAAACCAGATAAAACTCCGAGCTCTGACTCTATTTGTTACTCTGTTTCTGCAAAGAGCCACATCAAACACAATATATAATAATCGCATGAACACCACCCCACCTCTTATTCACACACATTAACACATACCTTTGCTCAGATGGATTTATTGTAAATGTCACACACCAACATGATAATGTCAGAAATTTACAAGCTATTTATTATCATGCATACTGCTTAGTCAGTGTGAATTCTGGAATTCCTTTTCTTCAACAATCTTCTTCGAATCGGTCTTGTATTCCGTTGTTGTCACTCGAAGCAACTCTTTTACATTGGTGTCAGTCAGTACAAATCGATGTCTTGATTTCACGTGATTTAGGGTAGAAATACAGACTCGCAGACGTATGTTGAGCCCAACATTGAGAGTACCTGAAGTGCACCCCGTTTGATATTGGGGTATTTTTTCATTGGCACACTTTTCAAAACTCAGTGGTCCCTTTCCTTAAAGCAGGTTTCAGTTTGTCCTCCTCATAAAGATCGATCATCTCCAATTCAGACGCAGCCTCATCTGAGACTATTGGGGCTTTTAAACAGTCAGTATCAAATTTAAATGGGTCTACAAGAAACGTAATATGCGGCCTTTTCATTTGTAGATCACGGAACCGCGACACAAACCTTTTCTTTCAGAGTTTCAAAAACTGTTGCATATCTAGCTCTTTGTTTATTCAGGGTGGCGATAGTGGCTTGCCTGCTGGCTTTTAGCAAAGTGGAAAAATGCGTCAAATCTCCCCTTTTAATATGCTTTTTAAACAGCTTCAGTTTGTTGACGAAAGCAGACACACTTTTCACTAGGTCAGGCAGCAATTTCAACTTACCCTGCAAGTTCAGGTTCAATCTGCTCAAGTGACACAGCATGTCGACCAAAAAAGCTAGATCCATAATTCACTCGAGGTCCGAGAGCTCAGAATAGTTTTTGTTCTTCTCTTTCATGAACAGTTTCACAACATCTAAAAGCTGAAAAAAGCGAGAGAGTACCTGGCTTTTTGACATCCACCTTGCAGTGCAGTGCAGCGGCGGTCACCTGGAAGCCATTGGTCTAGCTCAGCGATGAAATTCTTAAATTGTCGGTGGTGAAGCGCATATGTGCGGGTGTAGTTGACGATTTCCATCACAGTCTTCATGACGTTGTCCAACTTCAATGATTTAGACACGAGTTGCTCCCTGTGAATGATACAGTGAAAACTCCAAAACTCAGGAAATGTTTGGTCAGCTTAGCACAGCCCCACAAGTCCGTTCACAGATCCGATCATGGCTGGCGCTCCATCTGTGATTATATTATTGCAGCTAGTTTTGCTATAGGCAGATTTGCTTTCTCGATTGCAGCCATCATTGCTTCTTTCACATCTGCAGAAAATACCACAAAACTTGCAAGGCTACTGGTAGATTTTGACCAGAACCAGTCTGCTGATAAAAGAACTTAGCTGCTGATAGATGAAACAAGGCATATGAAAAAGAACCGCATGAAACTAGGCAAAGAGCCGCATGCGGTTCGTGAGCCGCGGGTTTGCCACTCATACTGTAGAGGCTTAAAGGCAAGCGATGAAAAAGTGCAGGCAATTCAAAACGCCAGACCACCTCAAAACAAAAAGGAAGCAAGATCACTCATGGTCCTGGTCCAGTCATTCATGGGCCTGGTCGGCAAAGTTTATTCCAAATTTGGCAACAATTGGCATATCCATATTGGATCTAAGTAGAAAACATGTTAAATTTGTTTGGGGTAACGAGCAGCAATCGGCATTCGAGAGATCGAAGTCACTTATTTCTCAAGCAGACACTTTGGCGTATTTCAGAAATGACTGCATTACACGTGTTGCTGCGGACGCGTTTCCAGTTGGTTTGAGTGCAGTATTAACGCAACTACTAGACGGCCTTTGGAGAGTAATCTCCTATGCATCTAGAAGTTTGTCAGACATTGAGCGTCGTCACAGTCGAACTGAAAAGGAAGCCCTGGGACTAAATTGGAATAGTGAGCGTTTTTCATTGTATGTGTTTGGTAAAAAGTTTGGGCATGAAACTGATCATAAACCACTTAAAATACGTTTATTCTAAAACCTCAAAACCGTCAGCTCTCATTGAGCGATGGGTTTTGTGTTTACACTCTTACGATTTTGATGTTGTATACAAACCAGGTGGTACGAATATCGCTGATGCTTTATCGAGATTACACAAAATGAGCACAACAATACAGCAGAACAAGAAAGTCATGTTTTTGTTGGTGAAGTTGCTGTTAATTCTACAGCGCAGCATTTACAACTCGCGAGATTAAGAAAATATCCGCATTAGATCCTGAATTTGATGAAATTAGATGCTGTATTGCGACTGGTAATTGGGCTCCGTGTAAATTGTCCAGCTATTTGGATATTGAAACTGAATTATGTCGTTATGGTCAATTACTATACCGTGGCACACACGTTTGATCATTCCCAAAAGTTTGCGTGATTACAGGTGATACAGTTTGCTCACGAGGGTCATCAAGGCATTGTTAAAACAAAATCGACAATGTTCTGAAGTTTGATGGCCGAAAATGAATACTGAGGTCGTGAGACTTTGTTGAAAATGTCAGGTCACTGGAGAGCCTAATAAGCCAGAGCTTATGCATAGAGTGGTCCCGCCCAGTGGATCCTGGCAAGGTTGTGCTTGTAACGTCTTGGGGCCTTTACCCAGCGGGGAATACATTTTTGTCATCGTTGATTATTGTAGTCGTTATCATGAGGTTGCTGCGTTGAAATCCAAGACTACAGAGAAAGTTATTTCAAAATTAATTCCTATATTTGCGCACTTTGGATTACCGCTAACGTTACGTACTGATAATGGGCCACAATTTATCTCAAATGAATTTGAGCAATACTTGAAAGAATATGGCATCAAGCAATACACTTCAATTCCCTTTAACCGCAAAGCAATGGCGAGGTTGAACGCCAAAATTGGCCTTTAATGAATGCCATACGAGTTGCCCATTTGGAGAAAAAAGACTGGAAAAGAGATATCTACAAGTTTTTAACTGCTTATCGTTCTATCCCTCAGTCAACCACCGGTGTGTCACCATTTTTTCCAATGTTTGGTCGCGAAATGAAAACTAAAAGTTTGGAACAATGAGTTGCAAAAGAAATTACAAGGGAAAGTGAGAACGCTATGCGAACTCTATGCCTTCACTCCCCCATTATTTGTTTTATGACGTTATAACGCTGACTATCCACTAATAAGCCGCTGCACATTTATCATTCGTTCTTTTCCAACAAACACGCGCTGTTCAAGAAATAGCTAATGTGTGCTTGTTACAAATCCTCGGTCGATGACAATTTGTCCACAAGTGCCTGGGATGAACTTCAAGGCTTCGCTCTTTTTTTTCCACAACAAGTAAAAAAACTTCTTTATTGCGGCAAACTTAGTTAAATAAAATGGAATGCAGAAAACTCAAATAAAATAACTTCCACTAGCAACCAAAAAGAAAGAGCAAAAATTCAACGAGTGCATCTTCGTAATATAATTGAATGCAGTAACAAAATTCAACTTTCGTCGAGCAACAAAAATTAAGCAACTACTTTAAAATTCAGGACGTTACTATTTTTACTGTTTAGAGCGAGAGGCCAGCCAATCAAAATGCAAATCACGCCCGGTTTTCGGCAAAAACGCACGAGAGTTGCATTTCAACCTCAAGCTGCTTAATGCCAAAGAGAGAAAATACAAAGGCGTGCGAGAACAAAGGGCGGTGGTTCAGTTCAGCCACGGAAATCAAATTTTTTTTCTCTTTCCGAAGCCGATTCTGTAACAGTGCTGTATTGCCTGCTGAGAGAAAGACCGCTGCGGTAGAAGTGCAAGCAGTTACTGATCGAAATGCAAGGGAATCAAACATGGAAGTTGGTGATACCGTGTTGCTGAAAGCCGATAAAGCAAATAAGCTGACTTCTAATTTTGATACTATTCCTCGAACAGTTGTTGAAAAATATGGAGGGAAGGTGGGAGTGGAAAACGATGAAAGAAATATGATGACACAAGATTCTTTGTTTGTGAGAGTGCTACGGCGACAATGAAACTCAGTGCGAGTTGAATAACAATTCAACATCGGAAGCAATTAACTCGGGGGAACAACGGCTTAAACGTAACATCCACCCACCTGTTTGTTTTAAAGATTATTGCAGGTGCTATACTTTATGTTCTGTCGCGAAGTTTTTTATTTCAATTTTACATTTTGCGTCTTATGCTAATACGCTTCAAGTTAAGAAAGAAAGAGATGTAGTGCAGTGGTTCTCAACCTTTCTTCTTTTGAGGCCCATTCTCAGTGTCAAAAAAAATACTCAGCCCACAAAACCTTTAATACAAATTTCGAGTATCATAAAATGTTTTTTATTAATATAAACAATAAAGTAAAATTGTCAATGATCAAACTAATCCTTATGTCTATTTATCAGCTTGTCAAGTTGCACTGCAAAACCTTGGTTTAACCTCAAGCGTAAATCTCCTCTCTTTTCGATTTGCAATTGATGACGTTTCTTTGTCAGTAAATCATTTACTGCAGAAAATCCTGCTTCAACTAACCAAGTAGTAGGAAAATCAAGTAAAAATGGAATAATTTTTCAAACAACAACGGATAGAATGATCCTACGCTCAGCCATCCGATTAATCCATTTCTTTCAATATTTGCCAATAATGCTTTGTTCTCCTTCAGCTCAAGAATTTCACCAGCAATAATAGGATCAATGTTTTCTTCACTTAAGACGTCAAAATGTGCCATATCTATAATCCAACCAGGTGGACTCATTTCGATTATGTCTTTAAATCTTCTCGTCATATCCCCTTTTAAGTTTTGCAGGTGATTAGTACAGCTTGCGATTACTTCTAGGCTTGGAGCAGTTTTAGCCAAGTTACAAAAAAAAGCAAATTCATTCTTTTGTAGATGCACTTTCCAGAGACTTAATTTGTTCAAAAAAGAGCGCACTTTCTCAGCACAATCTACTAGATTAGTGTTTTGCCCTTGCAGTGTTTTGCTTAGTTGGTTAACATGCTTGAATAAGTCGGCCAAATAAAAAATCTTTGCCTTTGTATTACTTTTATTTAATGCCAAAAACAAAGTCTCAGCTTTATCTTTTTGTTTCTTGCTATGAGCGCTAGTTTCCATGTGATGAACAAAAATAAGAACCATGTCCCACAATTCTGCAAGACGAACAAGGGAATTTCCCTTGGAAAGCCACCTAACTTCAGTGTGTAAGAGAAGTGTCTGGTGGTCTTCATCCTCACATAGTTTTTGAAACAAGCGGTCATGCAAAGCATTGGCTTTGACAAAATTTATTGCTAAAATTGCAACTTTCAATGCTTCTTCCATGTCATTATCAAGAAATTTAGCAGCAAGATGTTGCCGATGAATAATGCAATGGATTGCCATTATATGGGGGGCAACTTCTTTAAATTTTGCAACAAAACCATTGTGCTTTGCGGTCATAGCACTGGCGCCGTCTGTGGCAATCTGCAATAGATTTGACAGAGGAATCCCATTATTGTGCAGGAAGTCATAAACAGCTGCATAAATAGTTTCACTTCGTGTGTCAATCGGCTTGTTTATAAATAACATTTCTTCATGTATCACCATTGCATCAATATATCGAACATAGGCAAGTAATAAAACAGAATTATTTATTGTAATTTCATCAATTTGCAGTGAAAACTTTGAAACTTTTAATTTTTCCACTAGCTGTTCCTCAAGGCTTTCTGCCATTTCATCTTGCCTTCTTTTTACTGTGTCATTGGACAAGGGGATTTTTTTTAATATTGGCAGCTTGTTCTCCTAGCAATTCGTGAGCATAAATCAACATTGCTGGTTTCACTAGACGTTCTGCAATCGTGTGAGGCTTTCCCACCTTAGCAATCATTTCACTTACAATATAGCTTACTTTAAGTGCCTTTCTATTATTATCCCTTGCCTATTTCCAAAGGAAATCTAAAGGCTTTGGAACGTACTTCTGGCGTAACTCCACTTTTTTTTCAAAATAGCTGAGCTCTTTCCCCACAGAACTAGGATGCTTTACCTGTTGATGAGCTAATAATTTTGACTTTTTCATGGAATCATTGGTCATTATCAGATCACACTCCACACATTCAGGCTTCTCAGAATCAGTAGTTGATGGATAAAAGCCTAGTAATAAAAAATCTTTGTGGTAATTGCGGACAGTCTTTCTTTTTTTCGAACTTGAAAATGCCATTGCGGAAAGTCAGGGGGTTAAAAGAAACGTTAGATATTATTGGAATAAACCTAAAATAAATGTTTTCACAAATAAAAAAAATTAAACCATTTGTTTTATAATGTTATAATCAATAATCAAACAATATTTTAATAATAAAACTATACTACAACCCTAAATCGCTGAGATTTTAGCGCCAAGAGTCAGTGACGCTAACAATGTTACAAGTTAGTAAGCTTAGCTCGCGGTTGTTTCTTCTTCCTTCTCTTCGTCGTATACTTAGCTCACGTCTTCTCTACTTTCTTCCTTACTCTTGTTTGTTTAAAAAAAACAATTTAATTGCTGGTTTAACTACAATAAATCTGCTTCCGTTATAGATCATTTAAATTCTGCAAAAAAAACGCCTGCTTTTTGGCACTCGCTTACTGTCAACCCATCTACTCTGCTCTCTAGCCACGTGTAACTACCAATCGCGGAAAAACCAGCGTCTATGACATCATAAAAGTAATGTGAGCTTCATAGTTAAAAGATTGGTGCGGCAGCACTAGGTTTCAACTCTTTGATTCCCGCGCCAAGCGTACCGTCGTTGATTAGCACTGAACCAGTAGAGTTGCTGTGTAAAACTAGTAATATTAGCTCTACGGATCCTTTCTGCTTCGTCAAACAAAAAACAGGAAGCGGTTGAAGCTTTCTTGCAGTGTTTTATTCACAAATATGCGCAGCTCCTCCCAGCGTGCGCAGAACGGCGAAAATTCACGGCGATAAAGGCTACCACACAGCCTTAATAACAATCAAACAGGGGGACCAACACTCAGGCCCAAACAGAAATCCGAAGCATAATCAGCAATCAGGCCGAAACGAAAATTTACTACTCGTTTCGCCACGTTGACGTTTTGACAAGAATAGCGAAAATACACGTGGCCACTATATATATACGAGCAGATGCACCTGTTATATATATGAGTCAAACATGTGGCCTTATTTAACCACAGGGCAAAGGCCAAAGAAAGACAATACAACAAAGGAAGGCTTTTAGAAGTAGTCCGTAGGAAGCCCGGTTATAACGTCTACTACTTCTCAGTAGGGGCTGATTGTTCGGTTCGCTGTAGGGGTCTAATTTGAAGCTATATTTACTTAAACTACTAACAAAACAACACGAGATTACTTAATTTACCACAATATCAATCAATTTTGTAAAAAATTGCTTATGAAGTCTTTGCGTCGCATTCTCAAGAGACTACGCTGTATGAAGGAAAATCGCTGTAAAAAACTACATGGCGATTGGCGGAACAAAGATATTAAGAATTAAGACACTTAGACCTAATAACATAGGAAATTATAAAATTTATATTTACAAAAACACATTTGCAAAAAACTAATTATGTTGTATAATTGGGTTGTACTCACTTGAGCCTAAGTTCATAATATCTTAAATTTACTTTAGCAGACAAATTGTAAATTTCAGCCATGCATTTTTCTTGGGACCTAATGTAGGCTTAATGAAAACTTCAGGCCCATTTCAAAAATCCTCAGGCCCACAAGTGGGCCTGTTGAAAGTGGCCCATGTTGAAAAACACTGATGTAGTGTATTGAATCAACATTGTACTGTATAAGCTAATTATGACATTATTACACAGGAATTTTGTATTCGTATTTAGAACCAAAATATTTGCTTAGTAACATGAGTCACATCCCCTGGGACTGAATAATGGTGATGATAAAGAGTCTAATTAGTTTTTCTCGCACGCAAAACCTGTTGCTCAGTATTATGTTTGTAAGTGGAATGAAGAGCTTGTAAATATATAGTACATAGTATCAATAATATAGAGTGTTCTTACGGTGAGGCCTAAGTTAAAGTCAAGTACAAAAGAAGAAACTACATTGTTAGCTTTAAGTTTCGCTGGAGATGATTTTGATTTTTTGCGAGTATTGCTCAGATTGGAAATAACTGCTCAAACTTTTCTGGAATTATTATTCATAATATTATTTTTGTTTTGATTATTCTGTTGCGCGATTTCATACATTTCTGAAAAATGCTTCTTTACAAGTTATATAAGGACGATTTTGTAAGTTTGGTAAACAATTGATCAATGATTTTTGTAAATAGTAAATCAATGGCACAGAGATTAATGACAAGTTGCTCTAAGAACGCTTCTGGTTACCGCCGCCTACCCTCCAATGGTAGTCCACCTTATTGGTGGTAGGACTACCTGTCTGTAACTTGTATTTATGACTGATTTGAAATGGGCTGCCACTTTTTCTTTCGCCTAATTTAATTAGCTTTGCGGCATGAATCTGGAAAATCGTTTCATGCCGTGCTTTCATCCCAAAGAAGAGAAGGGGGAACCACAAGGCAAGTAATCTGTATAGTCGCATATTTAAATGCCACTGGACGCTAAGGTTTTTAAACTAGTAGTATAGACCTTATTTAGATAAAATTGCGTTGAGTCAGTTATTCTAGTTGGTCAACTAATTAAACATTTGCATGAGCAGCTTATAAATGCATCAAAGTATTGGGAAATACGATTATAAGTCGAGAGTCCCATCGAACCTAGGTTAAAGTCTTCAAAAAAATATGTGGCTCGTCTTGGGAATGGAAATCTAGTATTTCGACTGAGAAGCGGACGCTATAACCACTGAACCACCGCGCCACTGTATCCAATTACTCTCCTGATTTAACAGATTTCATTTAAGTAAACTGAAGACAGTGACACTGTTTTGACCTTTCAGGAATCATTAGTTGGTGGCCAACGACTACACTGGCTTTGTCGGTAACCAACTGCAACTGAAAAGACCTGATCGGTCAAAACAGTGGCACTGTCTGCAGTTTGCTCAAACTGCAGCATAGGGCTTTTGTATAAACTTTTGTTTATTTTCACAACTGTTTTTTAGGCAGAAACAAATTGAAAACATATTTTATTTGCAAATTAGATCAATAATCAAATTAAATGTACACTTTAGAGAGCAAGAGAGATCTACGAAAAGAAATGTTTTGATAGACAATAAAATAAATTTATGCTAGCTCAAAACACTCATGTAGCCTACAACCTTTTAGTATCAGAAAACTTATGACAAAGTAAAATTTGAATATATTAACTTAATAACTGATAATAAGTCCAATAAATAATAATAAAAATTAGACTGTATTCAAGAGAAGCAGTGACTGACTACTGACATGACACAAAAGTCATTCGCTTTCCATGCTGATTCCATTGCTAATTTTGCCGCCTAGTTTACTTCAAGCAGTTAAAACGTCACACATGTCATTTGTATTTTCAATGCATGACATTTGTCAGGTTACTTTTGCTTTGAACAAAAACAAAACCACAAGATTAGGAAAGAGCCTCTGTTATTCCACTCTTTTCCTCCCCAAAATATAGCCTTCTTGAACACAACTTTTTGAAGCTTCATCTATGACCATGTAACCGTAGTGTCACATCCAATAGATATTGACAATTAGGATTTGTTTTGTTTTATTTGCCATATTTATCCTCCATTCACGAGAAAGCGAATTGTATCGCTATACTTTGGATGGTAAGTCCGCACTCGCTTGGGAGTTGCCTTTTTCGAGGTTTATGGGTCACCTGTCTTCCACATAAAGACGGAGGCGTCCCGTTAAGTGCCTTGCCCAAGGACACAACAAGCGAACTTGCCGGCTTGTTCTCCACAACCTCCCCTAAATGCCGAGCGCCAAGCAGGGAAGCTGTGGATACCATTTTTTAAAGTCTTTTGGTATGACTCGACAAGGGGAATGAACCCCAGGTCTACCGACTGCGAAGCGGACGCTCTAACCACTACGCCATCGCGTCGTACTTTGATTTTTGAGAGATTGTTAATACTTTGTTTGAGAGATTGTAAAAGTTAATACTTTGATTGAGAGATTGTAATTGAGAAAAATAGATACACCATTTACTGAGACACAAGTCGAGGCCTTCTTTAAGTCATGAATTGTGATTTTATCAAAATATAAATCGCTAGCTACTAGTAAGTCCTAGTAATATAAAGAAAGGACATGAATTGTTTAGCGACCATTAACAGCAGGTCGATTATGACCCGAGTTCATATTTATTCTGATGGGCCGTTTATGGCGGTCCCACCATGAAACTTTGCAATACGTTAGCAAATCGATATTGTTGTCGAGTGTCAAAGTTATATCGAAATCCCTTAATCGAAAAAATGTTCTAATCGGCTTTGACCGAGCACATGTTTTCCATAGTTATCGCTATTTTCTTTAGCGACCAATAAACACGCGACGATTATGACGCGAGTTTATAGTTATTCTGATGGGCTGTTTATGGCGTTTTCACCATGAAACTTTGTAATATGTTAGCAAATTGATATCAGTGTCTAGTGTCAAAATGATATCGAAATCTCTTCATGGGAAAAATAGATGATCGCTATTTTGTTTACCGAGCAACACCCAGCTGGCGATTAGGATGCGAGTTCATAGTTATTCGGAAAAGCCATTTATGGCGGTTCTACCATGAAACTTCGCAGTAGATTTGCAAATCGATATCGTTGTCGAGTGTCAAAATTATATTGAAATCCCTTAATCGGAAAAATGTTTGAATCAGCTTAGACCGGGCACATGTTTTTCATAGTTGATCGCTATTTTGTTTGCAAACAAAAGAGCTTTTTTCTTGTGCTTACTGTCGCTCAATTTTTTTCGCTCAATTTTTTAATCGGTCGCCTGTTTTCACTTTTTCTTTTCTCCTGCCCTACTCTTGCCCTTCTTCGTCTCCTCATTCTTCTTCTTCTCCTGATGAGCGGTAACGTTCATCCTAACCCTGGCCCCATCTTTCCTTGCTCTTGGTGCGCTGGAAATGTGACCTGGCGGGGCAAGTCAGTGCTATGCTGCAGCTGCTCCAAATGGGTCCATTTAAGGTGCTCACAACTTCCGTGTCCAAAATCAAAGCTCTAGGCAGCTCTCACTCTTGGAGCTGCTTCCCCTGCCGTAACACTGTGACTCCCTCCTTGGACTCCTCCGACACGTATACCTCCACTGTACAATCTGCCCCCCCTCTACCGATGCTGCACTCACGCGTCTCCCTTGTCTCCAAACCTCTTATCCTCCATCTGCCCATTCTATATCCCCTTCCTCTGCTTATTCACCACTGTCCCTTGCTTCTGGCTGTCCTTCTACACCTCCTGCCTCCTCTCCTCCTCCTGACTCTCTCAGGGTTCTTCAATGTAATGCTGGAGGTCTCTGTGCCAGGAGCACTAAACTACTCCACTTTCTCTCGTCCCATCCAGTCGACCTTATCTGCATCCAGGAATCCAATCTTAACTCCTCTTCCTCTTTCCAGATTCCTGGATTCTCTGCTCTGCGTTCTGATCGCACCCACTCCCGGTCTGGCATTCTCTCTCCTGATGCCACGCACGCCAGCGGCAGCGTTGTCATTTTCTTCAGGCAGGGCCTATCCTTTTCTGAACTTTCTACCTCCTCTCTTTCTTCGCTTGATCTCTACTCTGATTATGTAGGGGTCAACATCTCTCTTAACAACTCGTCCTCGGTGTCATTTGTTAACGTGTACGCCCCCTCTATTTGCTTCTTCCCAACGAATGGCAGAACCGATTCCTTCTCTCCCTCCATCCTTCCCTCCTCCAGAAATCTCTTCATTCTGGGGGACTTCAATTGCCATCACCCCCTCTGGAACTCAAGAGGTACTTCTGACCCCCGCAGAGAAGAAGTATTTGACTGGGTCATCTCTTCTGACCTACTCGCCCTCAATGACCTTGACACACCCACTCTTCTCCATCGCTCCTCCGGCAGTCGCTCCTCTCCTGACATCTCCTTTGCTTCTTCTTTTCTTGCCCTTTCTTGCTCCTGGGAGGTGCTTCAGGACCTGGGTTCTGACCATCTACCAATTCTTCTATCTATCCCTCTCTCTCCAGTCTTTCGCCCCAACGAGCGTCCACCTTCCTTCAACTTTCAGAAAGCTCGCTGGGATGGCTTTGCCTCTTACTTTGACTCTCACTGTCCTTCAGCAGAGGAATACTCGTCTCTTTTTCTTTACTCTGCTGCTGCTCTTTTTACCTCTCTGGCACTGAATGCGGCCAAATTTTCCATTCCTTTCGGCCGCATCAAACGCCCTCCTAAAGCCTGGTGGTCTGCTGAGGTGGAACAAGCGATTAGTGAAAGACACAAGGCTTTCGCTGCCGCTCACAGAAGTGATGAAGATCGCCAGGCTTACATCTCCGCTTCTCGACGTGCCTCGTCAGTCATTGCCAAGGCCAAGGCTGAGGCATGGCAGACGATTTGCTCTTCTCTTTCACCTTAGTCTAACCCTAAATCTGTGTACTCTCTTCTTCGTTCTATCGCTGGCTCTCCTTCCTCGTCTTCCTCCTCTTCTAACTTTCCTAACTGTTCTTCTCCCAGGAAATTGGCTTCGATTTATGCCGCTTACCTGAGATCTCACTTTTCCATTTCTCAGCCAAAGGCCCTGCGTAGCAGAGCCAGAGGCTACCTCTCTGAGCTCCGTCGTGCCACGTGCCCTGTGGAGTCTTACTCGTCCTTTTGCTCTCCTTTCTCTCCCGCGGAATTTCTTGCGGCTGCCTTCAACCTTACCCCATCCACTGCCACTGGTCCAGACAAAGTTGCCTATCCCATGCTAAAGCACCTTCCTTGCTCTGGCATGGATTTACTTCCTTACATCTTCAATCTTTCCTGGTCTTCACATTCCTTTCCTTCCATCTGGAAGACATCTTCCATTATTCCCATACATAAGATCGGAAAGCCTCTCGACTGTCCTGCTTCCTTCAGGCCTATCTCTCTCACCTCCTGCGTATCAAAGCTGTTTGAACGCATCGTTCTATTCCGTCTTCTCTTCTTTCTGGAATCTAATTCCATTCTTTCTCCCCGCCAGGCGGGTTTCCGCCCTGGTCGGTCTGCATTTGATCAAATTCTGTACTTTTCTCAGTCCATTTCAGATGGGTTTAACAAACCTAGGCCGGGCTCTCGGACGATCCTGTCTACTATCGATTTCTCCAAAGCTTTTGACCCTGTCTGGCATCCCGCCCTTTTCCACAAACTCATTTCGGCTGGCCTCCGTTTTTGCTTTGCTCGTTGGACTCAATCTTTTCCTTGTGATCGGCGCGCTTGTGTGGTTTTTCAAAATCACAAAAGCAGTTCCTTTCGAGTCCGTCGAGGTGTTCCGCAAGGATCTGTTCTTGGCCCTGTACTTTTCTCTCTCTTCATTAATGATCTTCCAGCATCTCTGCCTTCTTCCGTCAGCTGCTCTCTTTACGTTGACGATCTGGCCATTTGGTCCTTCTCCCCCTCGGTCCCCACTGCGGTGGAGGCCACACAAGGAGCTCTGTTTCGATTGGAGCGCTGGTCTGAGTACTGGTGTCTTCCTCTCAATCCGAGCAAATGTGAGGCCTCCTTCATCTCAGTGGATCCGCACCAAGCTAACCTCCAGCCCAACCTCCTCCTATTCGGCTCCCGCCTCCGTTTCAATCCCACTCCAACTTTTCTTGGGGTCATCTTCGACCGCACTCTTTCCTTTACTAAACATGTATCTTCGCTGAAGGCCAAGTTCTTCCCACATCTCAAGGCTTTACGCTGTATCTCTGCTTCCTCTTGGGGCCCCTCTAAGGAGTCCCTCTCTGTTCTGTATAAAGGTTTTCTTTGGCCCCTCCTCGTTTATGCTATTCCCGGATGGTTTCCTTTCCTAAGCATTACCAATTTCACCAAATTGGAACGCCTCCACCGAGCGGCCAGTCGCGCCATCACCGGCTGCCTTTCGTCCTCCCCTATCCCTCTACTACTTACCGAGGCTTCTTTACCTCCCCTACGAGTCACTCTGACTCAGTTCACTCTTTTTTCTTATGAGCGGGCTCTTCGTCTCCCAACCTCCTTTCCTATTTCATGTTTGGCGAGACTAGCAGGGAAACCAAGACTCTGCAGATCGTCCTGGAGAGCTCTTGCGTCCACTCACCCACTCATGCTTCCTTCTACTTGTTCTAGGGAGGCTCTTGTTGCTTGCCCTCCCTGTCCTCCTTGGAATCTGCCTTTGTTCACAGTGGAGTCCACCCTTTCCACTCCATGCTCCAGCTCTAATCCCCCTCTTTCTCGCCAAGGTGCGGCTCTCGCCCATCTTGACTCTCTCCCCCCTCATGATCTGGTACTCTGGACAGATGGCTCTGTTTTTTTTCCTTTTGGCAAGGGCGCCTGCGGCGTTCTTGCCAACTGCTCACTCTGTGGCACTGAGGCCACTCTTTCTTTTTCGGCAGGCTCAGTATGTTCGAGTTTTTCGGCTGAAGCCTGCGCCATTCTGCACGCTCTTTGCTGGTCTCGGCAGCGCCAAAAAGCCTGCCATTTTTCTACCCTTCTCCTACTATCTGACTCTCGTTCTGTCCTCGCCGCCCTGTCCTCTCCTCCATCTTTCCTCTTATCTCAAACTCTGTGGCAGATCTGGCAGGAACTGTCTTCTCTCTCCTCCTGTTCTATCAGGCTACAATGGGTTTCTGGACACTCGTTTCTCCCGGGGAACGACATGACTGACGAGCTTGCCAGACAGGGAGCACTACTTGCGCCCTCCGCAATTCCTTGTAGTCTGTCTCCTCTTATCTCTCGTATCCACTCTCGTCTTTTCTCAGACTGGAGGCGTACTGTCTCATCTAAATTTTTTGACACACAGGTTCCCTCGATTTCCACTGAGGAACTTGTGCTTCCTCGTCATGCTCGCTGTGTTCTCTTTCGTCTACGCTGCAATGGACACAGCCTTCTTTTAGGTTCCTATCTCTCTAGGATTGGCAGAATCGAGAATTCTTCCTGCAGCGCCTGTGGACACCCGTCCCAGGACATCGCTCATCTTATTCTGCACTGTCCAGCTACGGACTCTTTGCGCCGCTTATTCTTTGGCGACTCTCTGTCTCTGTACGACCTCTGGTCCAGACCCTGGGAGTTGCCCGGCTTCTGGGGCTCCATGGTCTTCCGCCATTCCCCCATTCCTCGGAAGGGGTCGGGTAAACAACAACAACAACAGTAAAAGCGGATTATTTTTCTGCCAGATTTACAGTGATGTTTTTAAGTCAGTAGCTGTTATGTGGTTGAAAGTTGTGAATTTTAATTCGCTTGTATATTTTAGGTGCTCCATCAATTTTTTAGATAAATGTAAAAAGTTGCCTAACCTAATTCGTACGTTTTAAAGGGGGAGATGAGTGAGGAAGTTAGAAGATATTCGCTTTGGAAATGAGGAAATAGGTAGAAATACTTCTCAGCGTAATAACCAGAGCCAGTAGCAGAGTAGGCCTACACTAGAGTTGTATCAATTAGATGTTTACAAACCCATTAGAATTACAATTGCAATTGCACCAAATTTTTTTCAATTACATTACAATTACAATTATTTTATGCTGAAAAACTCAAATTACAATTACAATTATTATTTCTCTTAAACTACATATTACAATTACAATTGCAATTACTTTTTATAGTTCTAATCAAATTTTCTAATCTTCATTTTATTAGTGTCAGTATGGCGTAGTTGGTAGTCAACCTATTGTACATTATTTGCTTTAAAAATGGCAGCAGCTGAGGGCCGAAATGTTTGCAGTATGTTTTCAACAAGTTGTTTGGTTGTTATTTTTGGATTAAAGTTACTAATCAAATTTGTTTAGGAAGTGGCTATTTTGCTGTCGACAGCATTTTATCTTTGGAGACTATTTTGCTGCAATTATTCACGTGGGTTATATTGCCATAATTGCTACAATTCTGACAGTGCTGCTGTGGTATAGTGGATGGTGTGCTACTCTTAAAGTTCTACAGTTGCAAATTCAAATCTCAGCTGGCAGGGCACTAAAAGAAAGGTAGTGTGCACTGGAGTGGCAGGCTTGGTATGTGAATGTACCAGTGTATGGGGTAGTGTACAGAGTGGAGGAGTGGACACTGGGGGTGCAAAATTTTTTTAATTGGTTATTAAATTTGACCAAGTAGAAATGACCAAATGTCTCATGTTTAATACCGGTACGTCATTAAGATTGATCACACACAAATATCTCACAGCAAATTAGCCTCCTAGGGTAAAATGGTATTGGCAACAAAATAGCCACCGCCATTTGTTTAATATCAAAATAAAAATTGAAAGCAACACATACAAATACTTCAAATTGATGATTGAGCTTAAACCTGTCTTGAAAGTTAAATGCATTGATAAAACGATTTGATTGGCAGTTGGAAATCTTTTTCATAAACCTTTGATTTTTGTAATTTGTGTGTTACATGTGTTGACTGGGCAAACACCTCTTCAAATGTGTCATCAGATTTCATGTTGCTTTAATTAAAAAATTGACCCTTTTTTGTAATAGTTACAGCATGCCACAGTACTAGTTAAAGATTTGAAAAATTTTGACAATGGTGTAAATAGTACTTCAACTGTGATTTCAACTTCAAAATCATTCATTTTTAAAATTATATTATTCAGCAGTAATAGTTGTTTTTTTAAAATTAAGTCGCAGTTAGAATTACCAAGGCCTAAATAAATAAACGGACAATAAGATTCACTTTAACTTGACTTACCGGTACATAACTTCTTTATTTTTCTATAAAAGCATTGGCCAAAACTACGAAACACTGTGTAACGTTCAAAGAAAACCCAAATGATGATTCTATCAAATATGGGAGACTGCTTAACCCAAAACAGTAGACTACACTGATGTCTGGGCCGATGCAGCACAACACCAGATAAGAATCTTGATGAAATACCATATTTACACTAACTTTATGCATCACTAGCCGATACAATCAGCACAAGCTAACACATTGAAGGCAATGTGTACGTAACCCACTACAAAACAATATGGTATCAATATTACACAATCTGGACTGGTTAAGCTGATCCAGCAAGATAGATCAAGTTCATGCACTAAAGCACTAACACAAGTTACGGGCACCTATCTGTAACTACGGTGGTGACAGCAATAGCACACCATTGCCAGTAGAGCACACTATAAACTATCTAAAGAACGATTAAAGCCACTAATGTTAAAACTCAAGTTACCACAATAAATAAACCAAGTCTAATATTGTTATACAATTGTAAGCTGGCCTGCAAGATACTGTTCACAATTAAAAGAGAAAACGTAGTATCAGTATTAGGCATAAGCTATGTAGTTTTGGAAGTGTTATCAGTGAATTCCTGCAGAGTGTTGCTATGGCTTAACACTACAGCAAAGAGAATGGAAACTAACATAAAAAATTGTCAAAAAGAGAAAACATGTAACAATGACAAGGAATAACAGGTATATCTGAGTGAAATGAAGTTAATTATCACAAGAAGCTTACATAAGATAATAATGACACATTTATCTCCGTAACAACTGCTTCAAACCTAATAACTTGAAACACTTACAAAACATGGACTCAGTGAAGACTTATGTGTATTGTGCAAAGTCTTTGCATACATTGTTAGAAAAATTGTACTTATTTCTTTGCAAACAAAAGGAAAATCTCACTTTCTTTTCTACAGAGAGTAGAGATGAAACAGATGGCGTATTTGCTTAATTACCTCACAAACACAAGTTCCACTTGATTAATTCAAAGATTATCTGCAACTTTTGTTGAATCATTTTGTCTTGCAAGCTAAGTTGATAAAATTTGTATGAAATAATGCTCTTGCTTATGTTTAAATTTTTCAAAAAGCAAAAGTAGTTGTAATTTGGCCAAATATTTTGAAAAATTACAACTATGTAAAAAAGTGTAATTAATTAGGATCCAGCTCTGGTCTACTCTGCTGTACATTTTTCAATAGGGCGTACCTGGTAACTAATTACTCTGTATGTTTAATAAACCAAGGCATCAATCTCTAAACAAAATAGCAAGAAAAACTGGATAATTCGAGTTTGCTATTTCTGCCTACCTTTCATTGGAGAAACATCACAACCAATTAAAAAAGATATTAAATATTTTTTAGAAAATAGAGTAAAACCAAAGTTTAGCCTTTGGGTAATTACAGCACATCATTAATTGGAAACTTATTCAGAAATAAGGATGGATAGGCACTATTTACATCTCACCGGAAGAGTGTATATACTTCAATGCTTGGGTGGAAAAACCTATATTGTGCAAACTAAAAGAAATTTGTAAACAAGATTTGGAGAACATAATTCTCTTAAGTTGGAAAGAGTGATTTAACAGATCATTTTAGAGAAAATCTAGACAACACAATTGACTTACAACTTGCTAATATGGGCTCAAGAAAATGATTGGCAAAACTATGGAATAAGGAAGTTGTAATAATTATAAGTTGCTGTCACATGAACATAGCTGAAGTTTTATATCCACTTTACCTTTATTATTAGGCTTACTATATTTTTGTGATTGAAAAACGGGAAACTTCAGAACAACAAGCCTCATCATTGGGTTTACTATATTTGATTATGCATAGTAAATCCCAGACACACTTTTTGATTATATTTGCACTTACATGCATTGGGAGTTGCTGACTGCTATGTACATTGGTCTCACATATCAATACATTCCATCCAAATTGGAGGTGTCCTAAAAAAAAAGGTCAATACCTGTATTTCTACTGCAATTGTGTCTCTCGCAGTCCAATTTATCATTAAACTAGAGTTAATCTTGCTAGTTTTGCGAAAGTGTAATTTTGGGACTTAGCTAGCTGGACAAGTTGGGACAAACGTTTCAAGTCAGAACTAGCTAGCTGGGACAAACGTTTAAGTCAGAACGTATGGTTTAGCTATGCTGGCTGACTGAATGCCTTACTGAAACTTTTGATTGACTGACCAGGACAAAGTCTTAAAGACCGGGACTGTCTCAGCTAAAACAAGACGTATGGTAAGCCTATTTATGATCTGTAACTTTTGTTTTATTTTTGTTGTTAGTTATTGCTTTATTTACTAAAGACAAAGTAACATTGACCCTAAACTACTATGTTTTTTCTTTACTCATTGTATTGTCATGTCATAAGTGTCATACTTATCCTTGGTTTGTTGAATTTTAAAATAATTATTTTAGTTGGCAATGATAACAGTGTTAAGTGAAACATCCTAATGAAATATTTACAGCAGTGTACTGGCTCTGTTTTTTTTGCTGAGACTTGCCAGAAGATCCCAATTATTTACGGCTAGTACGAGATAAGTTCCTAAAACAAAGAAAGTAAAAAAATTTTTCGAAGCACTAGACGGGTGTTAAATTGTTTTATAGACTTTTGCATGAAGTTGCTTTTTGGAGCAAAATTGTCTATAACATGCTATTACTTACCCCCTACCTCAGTTTTTTGACATTAATGGTCTGAATATTTCCAAACCCAGTTTTTGAATCAAGGATTGGGCTCAAAGTCATCTTTCACAGCATGTAAAATGAGCTGACTCATCTTTAATAAAAATGTATAAAAAACTTTGTAGATTTATGACAAGTTTTGTCTTAGAATCTTGTTTTTGTTAAAATATGTCTGGCAAATCCAAAAAAAAGGTGGAAACTTCAAAACAGTCACAAAGCTTTGATCACATTATTCCAGCATCAACAAAATGATAATGAATTAGATGATGTTGTATTACAAGTTGAAAATGAAGAATTTCCTGTTCGCCGAAGCGTAATTTCTGCTTTCAGTGAGTACTTTCAAAAAATGTTCACAATAGACATGAAAGAAAAATACGACAAAGTGATCAAGATAGAAGATGTCACTGCAGAAGCAATGAAAGAGATTCTCAAAGCTATGTATGATGGAGAAATTGACTTCACAGAAGACAATCTTGCAGAAATATTACATGCTGCATCATTAATGCAAGTGACAAGTGTACTTGATGTAGCAGTAGAATATATGAATCACTACATGAGTAGTGAAAAATCGAGAGCTTATTTAGAGCTGGCAAATCTTTATTCATTGGAGGCAGTTCAAGCAAAAGCAATTCAATGTCTATTGCAACATTTTGATCAAATATCAGAAGAAGAATCAATTTTGAACTTGCCAGTACACCAAATTGAAACATTCTTGCAGTCAGATTACCTGACAACTGATGGTGAAGAACGTGTGTTTGAATATATTTTAAAATGGGTGAATAAAGATGTGGAGAAACGAAAGCAATACTTTCCTCAGTTATTCAAGCACGTTCGTTTGCAATTCATCCCAATCAAATATGTTGTTGCAACAATTGGAGAACATGAGCTTGTTAAACGGTTCAATGAATGTCGTGATTTAGTTAATGATGCAATATTATACTACTTTGCTCCCACGAAATCTGCTGCTACAAAGCCTCCACGATTTTCTCCAGACCCAGATTCTGTTCTCTTTTTGCCATATGACAAAAGAGAACAATTTAGGTACAATTTGCATACCAAAGAAAGCAGAAAGTTAAGTTGTACAGGTTTGCCTATTGATTGCAGTTTTTTAAAGGGTTGTGCTGTAGCAAACAAGCGGCTTGTTATAGTTCTTTGTGGAGGCTACCTTAAGTCATCATGGTCTATTGGTTCAAGCAAACAAGTGCTTCGTTTCAATGGGTCAACGTGGTGTAAATTACCATCAATGAATGATGCTCGATGTGGAGGGGCAGCAGTGTTTCACAATGAAAAGCTCTATGTATTCGGAGGTGAAACAACTCCCATTTCTCCATCTGTTGAGTTTAAAAAAGATGAAGAGAACCCTTATGCAGAACAGTTTGCGAAAACGTTTGAAACATTTGAAGGAAAATGCTGGAAATATGGCACATGGAATCCAGATCGTCGATCCTGTGGTGCTGCTATTGCTTATCAAAACCAAATTTACTTGATTGGTGGATATAAACCTACAAGTTTTCCTGGCTCATGTAGTTCTAATCAGAAACTATGCAAGCAGGCTTGTGATGAAGTTGTTATTTATAATCCTGCATCTGGTGAATGGAAGAAAAGTGTAAATATGCGACAAGCTAGAGCTAAGTTTGGTTGTGCTCTTTGGGGCTCCAGCGTTTACGTAGTTGGCGGTTTGAATGAATATAACCGTTGGTCAACAACAGCAGAGTACAGAAATCTTGACAGTGATCAGACGTGGTCCACGTGGACCACTATTTCTAAATCAAGTTCATATGGCGCTGTTTCGGATCGGGTTTTATTAGCTGGTATTTTTTGTTCAATTGAAAAAAAAATGTACACATTTAATGATGGTAAGATTTACAGTATCGCCATCGACTTTGATAAACATCATTCTAGCTACAGCTACCTAATCTCGGAAGAAGCAAATGTGTTATTTTATGATGGTGGGTTATTAATACCATTCAACAACCGATATGTTGCCAATTCGTTTTAAGTAGTTTCTAAATTTCTGTCATAAGTTTTTACTTTATTCCGTAAATCTCTTCATTTCAGCTGTTGTCACATATTACAAACATGCATTTTTCACCAATTGCTTTTGTGTTGCTATGATGATGGACTGTGGTCTATGCTTTCACTTATCTTTTTTGCATTAAATTATGTTGAGCAACTAAGCTTAAGCTTGTAGTTATTACTGGCAATTACTACACGTTGCTTAAGGGAAGATCACGATTATATCACTGTATATATTCTATTGCATTTGTTTTAATTATTGTTTTATACGTGACGATTTAATAACACTAATTACCACAATATTTTTGCCCCGATTATTAGCATTGGTTTAGAATAATTTTTGGCTGTTGATTTCAAAAGTGTAATCTGTTTTTTGGTATCAGGCCAATATTTTGAGTTGAATGAGAATTTGATTTTTGAAGTGGCCTTAATCAATGAGTCGGCTATACCCTTCACTTTCCTGCGTCATTACAAATTTCAATAAATGCGTTATTTTATTTCATGTCCTAGCCAACTTGTTTAAGAACACCGCACTTGTTGTTTATGTGCGCTTATTGTTCTCATGATGTTATTTGTGCGTTATTGTTCGCCAGATGCCCCGTACGTGTGCCGCGTTTACTCTACGGTATAACTGTTGTAATTACAGGATTTTTGGCTGATGTAGCCAGTCGGAACTACTTTATTAACCGGAAATTTTTTTACTTTTTTTATTATCAGCACAAACTTTCTAGTGACACTACCCTGGCCATTAATCGCATTCATTTAGCTTTGTTTCGCGAGTTACAAATCTTGTTTGTGACGTCACAATATAAGCTCAGGTTTTATTTTAATTTTTGACGTAGAAAAATGATGATAACTTAAAAACTGGATAAGCCAAAAAAAACCAAAACATTTTGAAATCAGCGTCTAAAATACATCCACAAGCACTTAAAACAAAATGTGTTTAAATTTTGCTCTTGACCAGTGTTATTTTATTTTGCCTTTTTTATAAACTAGCTCTGTTTCGGCTACTTTCTGTACATCGGTTGGAACTCTTCAAATTAATGAACTTAAGGTTAGGTAATGGACCTAATTAAGATATTAGAAATTTATTAAATTGGCTTATTTGATGAATTTGTTTTGAATGTCATCTTGTCGAAAAACCTTAGTTATTTGAGTTTAATTGTGGTATTACCAAATAAGTTTTTTCAGGAATAAAAGAATAAAAAATGAAGAGTTTGGTTGTTTCTCAGTTTGATCGATGAAAATGTGGTGGCTGTTCTATACCCGCAGGAGGAACCGCTTCGGCCAGTATCTCGGCAAAAAATTGTTCAGAGTTTCAGTGATATCTTGTGTGGATTCTTGATTGTTTTATTATTGTTAGCTTTAACTCTTTCGATCCCGCGTGCATTGTGAGAAAATGTCCGCGAGGTGGCAGAGCGAAAAACTGTCATAATTTGTCATAATCAACCATAATTAATCATCATAAAATACCCAAGTTTGTTTGTAAATCATTACTCCTCTGTTTACTTCTACATCAAGTGTGATATATCGTTGAAATCTCTATTTCTTGATTTCAAATATAATAAAAACAAAAAAATTTTTTTTTGAATATGCAAATTTTATGCAAATTAGCCCCCCCAACAGGTGCTGACTTGTCTTCGAAGTTAGAGTACCCTTACCTCAAAGATCACTGCAGATTTTATTTTTCTACCAATTTCTTTAGAAATGGTTGCTAGATGATGCTAAGGAAATAAGCTTTCAAGGTACATCAGTCAAAACCCACCAAAATGCCTAGGTTTTCTACAGTTTGCTACTTTCTGAGGCCCATGACCTTTTTGTTAACCGGTACTGACCGGTACCAAATTTTGTTAGTCAAATGTAGTATCTAAAATATGATCAGTTATTATCTGCTGGAGGTTAGCCTAAACCATGTAACATTAGGTATTTTTGAAGAGGAAATTTCTTGAAGATTCAGAAAATATCAAGTTTAAATAGAATATGCTGTTACTAACAATGAAACAACAACTTAATTACACCCCTCCCATGTGTTGAGAAACAAGGGGGATACAGCAAACTTTGATTTAGAGAAGCCAAACTTTTGCTAGCTGTTAAACTTGTATTTCAGTTTTGTTTCCTTGGAAACTTGATGCGAAATGCGACTTTAGTGGTGAAGTATTTTCAATTTATTTTATCTTTTTAAAGGGTGTAGTTTTTCTAAAAATTATAATTTAGTGAAGGTAAGTCAAAAAATTTTGGGGGGTTTTGAACTGACATGATGTACAGTACCCATTTTTGATCAGTAAATATCATATATTGCGTAGCCTAAACTATTTAAAGTTATATATTGATGAAAAGCAAATTTTCTAAGCTTTCAAATGAGACCGGTATTTAGCAAGATATATATTTTGCGCACTAAATCTACTTTTTTTACTTACCTTACAAATTTGTTTGGGGGGGTTTTGAGACCCCTAAAAAATTTAAATAGGTAAATTTTATCATTATTGCTTGAAATTTTGTCAAATGATGCCCCAAAAGAGCAGTTTTCAGACTGTGTCAATGATAAAGGGTTTGGTTTTGTGGTAAACCAGGTATCTTGATTTGAATTCAAGCTAGTTGGCCCTTGCACGTGTCTGCTGAGAATTTTGCAATTTTTGTCGTCTGCAACAGGGCTCTTGGTCCTTTTAACCCTTTTCGGTATGAAAATCCAAGAATTAAGGCACAAATTATACATCTTCCGATACGTGAGGAATTAAGCGTGATCTTTTGAAAATTTTATAAAAATCGGATGAGAAATAAAGTCACAAATCGTTTTTTTTAGTAAACTTTTTGAAAAAAATTTTGTAACTCATTTTGAAAAAATTTGAGGAAAACTCTTGCCGGTAATATTACCGTCGTGGGATCGAAAGAGTTAAGTTTCGCTGAAGCTGATTTTAATTTGGAAATAACTACTAAAACTTTTCTAGAATTATTTTTCATGAGATTATTTTTGTTTTGCTAATGTTATTACGCGATTTCATACATTTCTAAAAAACGTAAATTTTCATTATTAAGTGTCGATCGTTTTTTTGCGCAAGAAAACTTAATACATTTTACTTTATCAAAATTATCAAAACGCATAAGCAGCAATACCACTGTACTGTACTGGCCGTATTTTCAAACGATCATGGAAATGCATCCTGGTTGCACTTTTTTCTGGGATGGATGATCAATCACGTTTTCATATTAAATTAGTTGTCGCCTTTTTTTAACCCTTAAACTATAATTACGTGCCTGGGAGGCCCGGTGAGAGAGAAAACTTGCATAACTTTTTTGTTTGTTGATGTTGAAAGCTGTTGCTCCTGAAATACCTCAAATAGTTCCTATTGTAAAGCTTAAAACCAGAGTTCAGATTAAGAAATCAAAAAAAAAAGAAATTAACGCGAAAAAAATGATGCACCTTAAATTGTAATTACGGGCCTCCCAGGCCCGATTTCTAAGCTACTGTAAGCAAAACTTTAGAATTCGATCTACATGATGCATATTCTACATTGTATATCTCAATGAGATAAGTTCTTATTGGCAAAGTGGTAATTAACTGTTTATTGATCATTTTGTTGGCATGTGCACTGCATCAGCGTATCTCAATCTTTGCTAAAGAATGACCGTACTAGTTGTTCAATCCGTATTTTCATACAGCACTGTTATTTGAGTTTGACATAAGATAGGCAGAAGATAAGGATGTTACTGTTTATCACAGGTAAATATGATCTAAGATTAGGTTTCAGAAAAGAATAAAGATGAAGTGTTGAACAGAAACATAATTTACTCGTTTTTTCCCTGTATTTTAGTACCGGGCATCTTAGGCCCGCGATCACTGTTTGTGTCACAAAACAGTAATTACAGATTAGGGGTTAAGATCAAACTTATTTTAAATGTCATTTTGCCCATTTTGTTACAACAAAATGGAGGCCCTTTTTTAGCCCAGCGGTTAGCGGTCTTTGTGTTGCCCAAGCACGGTTTGATCTATCGTTGTAAACGACTAAACATTGCTTTCTTCTTCTTTTTAAAGTAATGAACGTTACTCATGCACAAAAGTTCCATCCATGGCGTTGACTTTGTAAAACTGCGTGTACATGTGTGGTAAAATGGAATAGCGAATGTTCAGCGCTTTCTTTGATGATTCAATCACTGCTTTTCCGAACACAGTGGAATGTTGAGGCTAGAAAATAATGTTCTTCAAGTTTCTAACGAGTAGTTCGAGAGATCTAATCTTTTAGTTATAGCAGAAACGAGAAACATACGTAATAAGTAAAAATAGGAGTAAAGTTTTGAAATTTTGCATAACTTTTCGTTACGGACTTTTCTCTACTGATATTGTGAATGACAAACACTATTCAGGTTTTGCATACAACGTCGCGTTACATTTATTTTCACAACACACATACCAATAAAAAAAAGCAGTGTCAGAAAGTTTGGGCAACAATTGTGGTCCAGCAAGCACAAAAGAACCAAAATGCTTTTCTATTTAAAGTGCTTCGTGAAGCTATTCTGCAGCAAATGCATGAGTAAAGCAAAACAAAAGAGATATAATTTAC
Organism: Trididemnum clinides; assembly: GCA_963675345.1. Classification (NCBI taxonomy): domain Eukaryota; kingdom Metazoa; phylum Chordata; class Ascidiacea; order Aplousobranchia; family Didemnidae; genus Trididemnum; species Trididemnum clinides. The sequence continues at coordinate 9,924,034 of OY776306.1, read as the reverse complement.
CGAAAAAAGAAAAAATAGAATAATGTACAGCGGTCAATAAATACAAAAGATTTGATAGATAGGTAAATAAAATTGTGGTAGGCTAACACAGCTTTCACAACAAGACAATCATGATGATCTTGGATTTATCAATTATTGGCAAAAATTTTGTTTTAAACCGTTCAAAAAATGCGTGAACATATTTTCAAATTGTTATCAATTTAAGGCATTTGTTTATCATAGTTTCAACTTTTTTCAAAATTTGTAACCGATAATAGAAAAAAATTGCTGTTTTGTTAATTAAAAAACGTTTTGACTTTTCTAAACATCTAATCACAAAAGAAAATTTTTTCTTGTTTTTAAAAAAACTTCTTCAATCGGCTTTACAGGAAATCAATTTAAACTCGGTCTTAGTCAGACTTTGCTCGCTTCATTACTAAGCATTTAAGCAAAGTCGGCTTTTAATTCAAATTTGTATGCTATTGGTATATTTTCATACATATTCCTTGCAAAGCGGCAAACGCGAATGAAATAAAAACCTAGATTTACAATTATAGTTTTACAATCATTTGAGCGGCATTATGGTTTCTACTAAAGAGATAAAATGCTCCGACTTGCATCCATCGCTGGAACATCTTTGCCGTGGTGTTGAAATAAAATCCGCACCCATTGGTACCCACCTGGAGCAGCTCATTGCATTAAATCGAGATTAATTGAAGAACAATAAAACAAACGTATCAACGAGGAAATCATGTCATTAAAAAAGAGACATGCCAATAGGCAAAAAAATATTTGAAATAATGATAAATGGTCTTCATACAGGGAAGGTGTTAGTCAAAGAGAAAGACGAGTGCGATCAACTGAAGTTTAAACTTGTAAAGTATGCAAGAAATCGAGTTCTTAACATTAAATATAACAATTTCAAACATGACAAAACTTTGGCAAGCTCATTATTTTTCAAATCAATTCAAGACTTTTTGTTGGGGATTTTTGAATTGGTCTTTGGCCCTTAGTCATGGTGTTACGTGGTTAGTGAACTTCAGGTTTGTAGTCAACCATATTAGAATACTGGAATTTTTTATTGTTTTTTTTGACTTTTAGTAGTTGAGTCTTTTCGAGTTTGATTTCGCAGTCCTTGAAAATAATTACCTACTGACGTATTACTGCATGAGGTTTTCACCGCTTCAGCTATCGTCGCTGTGATGTAATGGTAAGAGCCTCCACTTCGCTGTTGGTAAAAGTGGGTCTAATTCCTTAGTAGTGTCGTACCGAAAACTTTGTGAATGGTATTTACTGGTTCCTTGCTTGATACTCAGCACGAGAGATACTGTATGGAGAAAAATCCGACAAGTATGTAATTTATTGTGTCTTTGGGTAAGACGCTAAACGGGAAATCCCGATCTTTATGAGGCAGACAGGTGATGGGATCAAGCAGCTTACCCGTTGTGGTGATGCGGCCCAACAAAAGACATGCAAACAAAGCATGAACTCATTTGCATGAACAAGTAAACGAAACATCGTACATCGGCTATGCTAGAGTAATAATATGTCCTCATTTTTCATTAAAAATAAATTGTCCTCCGAAAACACACAGAAAGGCTTGGATGTGCTCCTTTTCAATACGTTATATGGAAAACTAGATTCTTGTAGGCAGCTGTCACTCTCTACGTGGATAAAATCAGAAATCTTGCTTTGCAATCGCAGCTGTTCATAGCACTAATTTTTCTGTGCTTAGTGAATCTTTCTGGGTGGTGTGAGCACTGCACAGCGGGTATGGCACTTTTTGGCGCCGCCGTTTTGGCGCCGAATATTTGCCGTTCTGAGGAAGTCATTGGTACCAAACTCTAACCCTAACCCTGACCCTATCCCTAACTCTAATCCTAGCCCTAATCTTAGTCTTAGCCCTAACCCAAAATCTAACTCTAACCCTGATATTCGGCGCCAAAAAGTCCCATTCCGCTGCACAGCATGTAATCGCAATCTGTCAATAAGCGTCCATAACAAACTTTTTGTTAAACCTTGTAGCTGTTATTCATATCGATCAAACTATCTCTCTGTAGTTGGTGTGTGACGTCCCAAATATGACTGTATGACTTTTTAAATTTTAATGCTTTGGTTAGATGCTCTCACCATAAATAACTGAATGAGCAAACCAGGGACAAACACTGAACCATGCGTGGAGAATCTATTTCAGAAAAATGATTCGGTTAAAGCTAAACTATTTGAGAAACCAAAAACTGGTCAAATATCTGCCAACACAGAGTGAAACAAATACATCGCTTTATTGCAAATGATTGCACACAAAAGATAGGCAAACTATGTCAAGGATTGCAAAAACCATCAAATTTTTAGACATCTGTTAAAAATTGTCCAGTTTTGCTTCAGCATCATGCCTCACAACACTAATGCAGAACATGTTTTTCTTTAGTGCTGCTACAGTGTTCTAAAAAAAGAGATGGTCATCTTGTCGAGTCAATTTCCACCATGTTAACTCTGGTGTACAATTTTAATGATATAACAAGCAACCAATTAAATGTTATTAAAAATGATTCTGCATTAATGAAAAAACTAAAGGGCACGGCTACATATTCATTGGCCAATCAAAAATAATTTCGGACGGATTAATAAACTCAGATATTGCACTTTGTATGTATTAACCCTTTTAAGACTGGAGAGGGGGAGTTTGATTCGACCCACAGCCAATTAAAAGTGTTGTAACTTAGCGACCGCTTGAGATAAATGTCTGAAATTTTTTGACTTTTCCTAAAATTTATCTGGCTTTTGGTTGGTCTTAAACTGATCAAGTCAATCTTTGTAGTTTTGAATTAAACAGCAATTTCAAAACCCACTCCGGCAAATTTCTTCATTGCTTGCTTTTCTATAATAAAGAAAAAAAGGAAAAAGAGCGAACACGCAAAATTGTGACGCGTTGCGTAAACCACAAAATTTTTTTGAAGTGACGCAATGACTGTAAAGTTGTACTGTTTCTCAGAAATCTTTTTTTCTCAAAGCCTTCTCGCTGTAAATAGCAACTCTTAATTTCACAAGTCAAAAACCTTTGATTAATCATTAAAGTGTTTTCATATACATAGCTATTTTGTAACTTTTAGTTAAATAAATAATTCCTTCTTGATGCTAAGCCATAACCTACCAATAAATTAATCCAAGAAAATGTTTCGTAATTTAGATACTTGACAAAAGCAATTACGTAAAATGAATTGTTTCCAAGGGCAAAGCCAGAAAATAACTTTGGTGGTGTGATAATATAGTTTTCGCTTTTCCTAATGATTTATTATGTTGTTACCAGTTATAATTGGGGATCGGTAGGTGGGAGAGCGACGAGCGCACTCGCTATTATTATTGGATGGAAAATATGCAACAGATTTAGGGATGCAGGGGCGACAGACAGCAAAATTTAATTTAGGAGTTTTATAAAACTTGATTTCCGCTGCTTTACGAGTAGGCTGTTAGTAATTAATTAAATATCGAATTTTATCAGCAAATGCAAATTCAAAACGCAAGAAGCCAATGGTGAATCAAAAAATTAATTTTTTTGAGGGGAAAAAGAACTCTGGAACATTTCCTAAGTTTGTGACCAACACCAAAATTTTTTCAGTTGACTGCGTGACAAAAGCAATGTGCTTGTATTCTACACACTGCCAAAAGCAAATAAAGACTTTTTTTCTTTCTGTGGTCTTTTATCCACTTTCACAAAGACGCCACTGGCAAAAGCATAGCATTTGAAAATATATGATGTTCTATTATGGGAAAACAAAAAACAAAGCACTGCCTTGTTCACGAAAAGGAAAGAAGCGTCGAAAGTATATTCGAAATATCAAGAGTTGAGTGATCGTTACGTTACCTGCTGCATGGCCGAGCAGAACGGCATTTGCATTGAAGCTGACGTTTCAAGTTCAAACTACAGCTTGCGTCAATTACCACAACAATATAACGTTCACTACTGACACAAATATCGTCTTGTCATTTCCAATCTTCTAAACTACGTTCATCTTACGTTCAATAAGTTAAACTTCTAATTGTTTTACTTCAATACAAGAACAGCTGAGAAGTCAAAAGCAGCGTCGAATGTGCTAGGCCAGTGATGGCAAAACTATGACACGCGTGTCGCTAGTGACACGCGAAAGGATTCTCACTGACACGCAGGGAAAATTTTGCAATGCACTGAAACTGTGCAGTTATTTTAATTCACGAGTCACTTGCCCAGCAGTGAAACTTCAATTGCCATCAATTGAAATGGCGGTCTCCAAAATAAAAAAAAAAAGAAAGGTCATCGTCCTCATTTGCTGATGAAATTGTGCACAGGAACGAATAACGTGGGCTTCGACGGACTTTGCAGACGCAATTTCATCAGAACATCAGGACGATGACTTTTTTTTTTTGGGAGACCGCCATATCAATTGATGGCAATTGATGTCCCACTGCTGGGCAAGTGACACGCGGATGGAATTAAATGCACAGTTTTATTCCTTTTGACACGCTGTCAAAAAAGTCTTGCCGTAACTGTGATAGGCTGCGTAACTGAAAAACTGAGCAGCTGGCTTTTATTACTCGAACAGCAAATACGCACTTTAGTTTGCGAAAACTTTTAATTGACATTATGAGATCGGAAATGCTGCCACTACATCTTAGTTCCGTGTTTGAAATGTTTAAATTGCCCTTTTCCACTAAAATTTAAATATTCTGCCGGTGTATAAGATTACGATGATTTTATGATATCTAACGCATCTATACATAATTTTTTTTTTTCAGACATAAAAATGTCGCTAACAAAAGTAATAAAAATGACCTATGTCAATGCAACACCTGAAGAAGTGTTAAGTACAATTTAGAATAAAGTACCTGACGAAGAAAACGACGACATTGAAGACATAGCCTCTTTAGCTTCCGGGGACTATAAAAATTGTAAGGACCGTACAAATATCACATGACGCCTCCAGAGGGAAACAAAAACAGCAGTATTGGTGTTATTATGGTGGGAGGGATAAAAGATAGTACATAGGTCTAATGTTGTAGCACAAATTTGCTTACAAAAAGAATTAAAGTTTACAATCGTTTGATGTAACAGGTTTTTGTAGCAAATCCAAAACTTAGTTAGCTTGAGTACTTTTTCATTTGACTCGTCACACACACACACACACACACACACACACACACACACACACACACACACACACACACACACACACACACACACACACACACACACACACACACACACACACACACACACACACACACACACACACACACACACACACACACACACACACACACACATGCAGACTTGAGTAACAATTGATAATTCAAGTGAATTACAATTCTGATTCGGTGAATTACAGCAAAAGTTGCTAATTCTAATCTAATTTGAAAAATCCCTAATTCCAATTTAAATCTAATTTCGGAAAAGTTCCTGTTTCGGGTTCAAAAAATGAGAAGACCTTTTTTTGTTAGGTATCACCTGCGTCGTGCCGGTGGTGGTCCAATCAAGGCCTTTCCCAAAACTCAGCGCTGGGTCCCTTTTTCACTTTTTCTGTGTAAGTAACATGGATAACGTAAGACAATCGTTGGCCAATGCATAAGTTAGCGCTGGCCGCGTTGTATAGAGCTTCTGTAAAAATGAATTTCAAAAAGCCGATCTAAAAAGTATCTTACATTCAAACTATATCGCCAAAACTGTAAGCCATGCTTCATTTAAAAAATTTCAATGATATTTTTGACATTTGTTAAAGAATAAAAAGAAACCATAAAACAAAGAAAAAACTTCTCAAAACTTAAAAAAGATCCCTGCTCGTTTTCAAAATGTTTTACGACGAGCTTTCTCGGCTGCAAACACATTTACTATTTCATAAAAATCTAAATCTCGCACACACGTTTTTTCGATGGAGATCAAACTAATGACATAATGTCTTTCTTCCACCACAGTGGATTTGTGAAAGATTTTGATTAGTTTCAACTTGCTGAAACTTCTCTCAGCGTCTGTTAGCGAGAATGCTGGCCATGTCAGCAAAACTCGAAGAGCTATACACAAGTTTGGCTAAACTTTCAATAGTTGTTTTCGATATATATACGTCAGAAAGTTTTTATTTTTTCTTGCAATTACCTGAAATCGTTCCAACTCATCATTTATTTCCAGAAGGTCGATATCTTCCACAGTATTTTTGCAAATTTCGACATGCAGTGGAAAGACGGTTGTGCTCGTACTCCCTCAAAAATTTTCTTGATTACAAAGAAAATCAAAAATTGCACTTACCGTACACATTGCTCAAAGCCATCTATTAAACAACATATTGCATGATATATCAATGGCAAAAAGAAATTTGTTTTAAGCAGGTCTTCTTGTGACATTTCACAACTTTTGTCCTCTGCTTCATTCTCCTTTTTTTTCTGGGTCTGCTTTCCGCAAACCAACTGCCAATTTGAGAAGGCATTTCACAAGTCACTGTTATTGCGATATTTTTTTAGACTTCCTCTGTTACTTTAATTTCTGTTTCAACTACTTCTAATGAAACACCAGAGGCTTGCATAACTTGGCTGGTTTTCTTGGTTATAATATACATCATAAAAAGTATGTGGAAGTGATGGTGATGTATCGATGGTATCTTTTGAGTTTGTCGCATCAGTAGACTTAGATGGTTAATTTTGCTCAACTGATTCAGACAAGATGTAGAGTCACGTTCACGTTTTAACGCTTTGTTTGTGCCCTAAACATGGTCGTTTAGATCAAGATCAGATCAATTGTCATTTTGACCACACCATCCTCCCCCTTCCTCTCAGGAAAACTGCTAAGTTAGTCGTCTCCCTATATTTCTTTCTGTTTAAGTCGGTGAGTGGATTGGTATTTCTAAGAAATTGACGTTTTGTCGCTCAGCGTGGGGTCCACAAGCGAGGCCGGGCCCTCGGCTGGCGTACGAGGGACAGTTCCGCCGGCCGTACACCTGCGTTTGCAAAACGTTTGGCCCAAAATCGAAGTCGAAATTAGGAGATTTCCAAAAAAAGGTCTTTACAATAATTTGGTGGCAGAAATGAAAAAGTCTTAGAATTGTCGCAAATACAAAGTGATTTTGCGAAGACCTTTTAATGGCATCAAAATTCGCTTGGTAATTAAAATTTCAAACTAATTTCAGAAAAACTGGAAAGCTCTAATTCCAATATTACCTTAATTTGTGAAAAGCAGAAGTACTCTGATTTTATTCTACTCTAATTTGAGAAAAGCATGAATGCTCTAGTTCCAATTTTAATCTACAAAAACGTAGTACCGCGTTGCATAGGAGAGAGGAAAGAATCAAAAAAGGTTCATAGATTTGCAAGCATTCCCTATTTTGAATAAGATTTATATCTTGATCAAAAAAATATTTGTTCGTGATGAACAAGCATGGCTTGCATTTTTTTTCTTAATGAAAAGAGTAATATTTTTATAAAGAATTTTTTGTTGTTGAAATGCAATTTCATATCTTATTTCACATTTACAAACAATCAATTCAAATTACAAAAACCTAGAGAGTAGACAAATTACAAAAAACTAGACAGCATAAGGCAAGTAGTCTAACATAAGAAATGTTATGAAAACATCACGGCTGTTTAAATTCCTCGTAAAAGGAAGAATGGCAAATTGATAATCAGTTGTTGAACTTTCTACCTGGTAGCTGTCAGCGATAATTTCGCTTTGGCGATTGCAAAACCACAACGTCGATGCATGAACACTACGAAAAAAGAAAATTCGCCAACTGTTTGTTTATTTCAAATTACAGAGGAAAATCGAAAAACTAGAGTTGTGCATTTAATTTGCAATAAGTTGAACGCTAATAATCTAATCATTACCAAAAGTATATAATTAGATTAAAGAATAAATTCTACATTTATCTGAGAAAATACAGAATCGCTATTGTGAGCGGTTTAAAAGTTATTAGCTTCCAAAATGCTAAGGACGAACTGACTCCCCCTTCCCGGACATAGAAGCACAAAAAAATCCCGGTCCTAATAGGCTTAAGAAACTTCAGAAGCATTGCGCTCAAGCTTATTGAACAGGCAAAATTATCTTTTATCTGTAAGTTACGCGTCTTCTTTTTGGGCGATGAAAATATTGCCATCCTAAGCTATGTTGATAAGGGAGGGCAGTTCCGTAGCACTCCAACTTCGGCCCCCCCCAAAGTAAGCGCAAGAGCCCCTGCGCACAGGTCATATCACTTTAGAGGTGTAAAATTGAAAAGCTGCATTAAGAAAATACACCACAATTTGTACATAAGTAAACAGGCTAATGTCAGAATAAAGCATGCCGATACCGAAGGTGCAAGTCATAAAATATTCGGCACCGATGCCAGAGTTCAGTAGGACATTTATGCAGACACTGCGAAACGAAAGCAATGACACTGAAAAACATGAAAAAGTTATAAAAACACAGTATCATTTAAATAGTCTGGAGCGAACCTTTTTGTTCGCAAATGCTGTTATGACATTGTCATAATCAAGAGATCGGGCGCAGTCATTTTCGATTGACAACATGGCTAATGAAGATAGTCTACTGTCTGTCATAGACGTTCTATTAAAACTTTTGATCAGTTTCAATTTGCTGAAGCTTCTTTCAGCGCTGGCAACAGTCACGGGGCAAGTTAGTAAGATTCGAAGTGCGATGTACACATTCGGATACAATTCAAATAAATGAGTCTTTAGAAGATAGTTCAGAAAGTCTTGAGCCGTATTGAGATTGCGTTTTTTTGTAAAATTAAAACAAACCGCTGTAGCTCAGCGCTCATTTCATCAGAATCAATGTCACCGAACTTTTTTTGGAACTCTTTACAGCAAGTAAGAAGAGCATTTTCTTGTTGCACAAGCAAAAGTTTGTCTCGTGTGTACAAAAACGAAAAGGCGGAAGAAACCTCACGTAACAAATTAAAGCGCTCCTTTATTGACATAATAGCCTGGTCTACTAATGGATAGAAAAAGTTGCTTTTAAATTTCAGTTCAGGAGTAGCTCGTTGTTCCTCTTCACCTTGGTAATCAAACAATCTTCTTTTCTTTCCACTTCTTGACGGAGGAAAAGAAGGATCAATATCTAATTCCTGTGCTATTTCAACAGCAGATGTTGCGGCACTGTCATAACCCGTTGTGCGATAGTTTTGCAAAAACTTTTCAGTTGCCTGGATTTCCGTTTCCATTGTATGAAGGGAGACTCCATACGATTGAAGAATCTTGCTTGCTTTATTGACTTCGAATAGGATATCATACCAAATAAACACCGACAAAAGAAAACTCCATTTTGATAAATGAGCTATCAACGATTTTGTTTCTGAGGCAGCTCTTCCATCTTTTCTTTCTATGGAAATGGCTTCCAAGTCTTTCAGTGCCAGCAACACCTCTTTTAAATTGTATCAAAGAGGTTTGATGCATTTAATTCTGCTTTCCAACGAGTATCAGATTGTGACTTTATGGACAGCTCCACATGTTTCTTCAAAATTTCCCAACGCTGAGCAGAGGAAGAAAACAGCACATACAACCTTGTAAGTACTTCAAAAAATGTCAATGCTTCCGTCGATGAATTAGCACTGTCAACAACAGCTAAGTTAAGGGTATGGTTTGCACAGGGCACGTAAACAGCTTTGGGATTGATGTCTAGCATTCTTGCTTGGACCCCAGAATGTTTTCCTTTCATGTTAGCACCATTATCATATGACTGACCTCGACAATCAGACAATTCGAGTTGCAGTTCGGTCGCTTTTTCTAAGAAAGCGTCCAACAAGCCTTTCCCAGTACTGTCACTTATTCTCAAGTAGCCAAAAAATGTTTCTTTAACAACAGCAGCTTCTTCATTACATAGTACATAACGGAGAATGACAGACATTTGTTCATGATGTGACATATCTGGAGTGCAGTCCAAAATTATAGAAAAATATTTTGCCAATTTCAATTGCTGTAAATTTTCTTTTTCAACTTCTGTCGCTAGCAATTCAATTAGTTCATTTTGTATGGTAGGACTCAAATAGTGATCTTTAGTGTTTTTATTCTTGATTTTGTCTTGAAGCTCTTTTAGGATCGGATCTCTTCTTGCCAAAAGCTCAAATATACCCAGAAAATTTCCATTGTGAGGAGATCCTAAGACTTCTTCAGATCCTCTAAAAGCAAGATTCCTTTCCGATAGAAACAAGGCAATGTCGACAAGTCTCTCTAAAACATTTCTCCAAAAACGTCTTTCATTGAAAAAAATATTCATCTCGCGTTTGTCGATAGTGGATGAATTTCTTATCCCTTCAGCTAGCAACATCCATTGACTGCAGCATTCTTGGTGGGAAATGCCGTTTTCATGGTCTTTCAGTTTTTTCGAAAAACCCTCCCATGTATTTATACCACTACAAAAGGGGCTTAGTGTTTTTCCAAATAGCTTACAACAAAAGCAAAAAACTTGATCTGATTCCCCAGAATAAATTAGCCACGACCGTGAAACACTTTCACCATTCGGTAACACACGTTTATAATGGTTGGAGGAAAAACGTCGCCTTGGAGTTGTGTTATTATATGGAAAATTCATTATTAGTTGATGTGGTCCACGCTTTACTATATCACATCGTTGAGCATCAGAAATACTTTCAGGCCATTTACATGGGTCATCAGGGATAGGGGTAAATTGAGATTCAGATATTTTTGATATTGAGGGTTGCGTATTGGCAGGTAAATCACAACTTACATTTTGTGGAAATTCACAATCACTTTGATGCTGATCGTCATAGTCTTCTTTTTCTTGTACACTATAGTTTTCTTCATCCCTCTCGGTACTAGTGCCAGGTCTACTCTGCTCAGTAATCTTGAAAAAATCTGTCATCTTGGGCAATTTCGCTACAGCATCTCGAGCAGTGGCTGCTTCTTTTCTCTTTTGAGCACCACTTTTTGAACGTTTCATTCTATACAATGTCAATAAAATACTTTATCTGCACTCTGCAGTGTATATATATTGTCCCGGTATTTATAGCCAAACAGAATTCCAGACCATTCTATGATTGTTGCGTAACAACGGCATTGTTACGTCAATCGAATATTCAAGATTCTACCAGAAAATCAATCGAAATATTCTAGATTGTGCGAGATAAAATGACGTTGCATTCACTTAGGATGTCACAAGCCAATTTCTTCCTACAGTTTAAATCGGTTGTAAACAAGTCTGCTGAACTGAAAATAGTCACGTAGCCAAAAAGCAATTTCAGACTAACTTGGGCCCCCAAAGTTGGCCTGGGCCCCCCCAATTGGGGGGTTTGGGGGGCGGCTGCTACGTCTCTGAGGGAGGGGTAGCAACGAACAATAGTACAAAAAAATAACGCACTGGCCTTGCAGGAAATAAGTCACGCGTTCAGCTTCCGCAAGACTGGTGTTATTATGGTTATGAAAATTCCTTTGGTAGAAAGTTATGACTGAATACCCTTTGCACGGTTTGATGTTTCAATCTGCAGATTGCCATATCATAGAACATCAACCAGGAGATTTGCTAATTGCACTTTAAAGGGTTTGTATGAGAAGAGGTTACTTACATTAGGAAATCCAAACAAATGGAATTCAAACATGGCAGGAATAGCCCATGGCATTTGCGGCCACAAGCTCTGATTGTTTCCAAGCCAATGTTGAGCGTATTTTCCTGTTCCGGCAAAAGTTGATCGCGTCAGGACCAGACTACTTTTGTCCGGAAAAACGTCCTAAATTATACAAACTGCGTAAAAAGTTGTTGGGACAAATATACTTTGTTTCCCTCCAGTCACAGGAAAGCGTTTGCCAGTTATACAAAAAACAACTTACTTTGGACTTGCTAAGCAGAATCAGATACCATTGATACCGTACAGCACCTTCCAACCAAAGGTATCTCAACAAAGCGGAGAAAATTACAGAAAGGTGATTTTCCAGGTGCATAATAGTTCGAAAATATGTGCGAGTGCAGTACAGTGGTATAGCTACTTATGCGATTTGATAATTTTTCTTGTTTGGTGTCAATGGCTAAAATATCTGCAATAATTGCAACTACGTATCAGATCTGATAATTCTTCTATAAGAAAGACTTTCCTGTAAATGATGGATTAAATTAATTACTGTTGCATACAACAGGTTCCCTTCAGACCTGCAGACATGGAACCAAGATCGACAATTTCTATTGGGTCCTGCGTTTCTAGTTACCGCAGTTATGGAAGAAGGAGCCCGGAAAGTTACCGGATATCTTCCTAGGGCTTTTCGCTGGTATATTTTCCACACTGTGAGTTCTTTAAGCATCAAAATAGATTACTATTGTCAATGCAAATAGATGTTTTACGCCATTTGGTTCAAGGCTAAAGTTAACTGTAGTTAAACGTATTGTAGTTATGCACTGCTAATGCGATGAATGATACAATAAATATCCGGTTTCTGTATCAGATATTGATCAGTCAGCAAATTTTGTGATAGTAGGATGATGAAATCCAACCGATGCAGTGACTATTACAAACCTCACCTGAATTTTAAAAACTTGTTTTAATGAAAATATTTGCAAAAATGCAAGTTGTTGATAGTAAATACAAAGCACTAGTAACATTTGACCATAGAAATGATAAGTTCAATGTAACAAAAAGCAGAAAACACTCTTAAACACTATCAATCAATAATCATACATGAAGTAGCCTAGAAACTAAACAATTTGTTTTTGTTCGGAGAGTAGAAGAGCCCGGCCGAGGAAAATTTGTTTCTCTGGATACTCTTTTGGATCACATTAATCTTCACGAGCGAGGAAGATGCATTTTGCCGATGCAGGTGTGAGCGCTACGTGTGTGTGTGTGTGTGCTTGTGCGTGCATGTGCAAACCTGATGAGAGGCTGACCCGGGCCTTGTATCATAGTCGGAAGTGTTTGTCGTGCACTTTTTGAGACCTTCATGCTTGCGTATAAACTCCTGAAAATCGATATGTCTGTCCCTTGTCACGTTGAAGACTTTTTGCAGATCAAGTTTTTAAAAAAGAATATTTTGCCCATTTTTAAGATGCAAAGTTTTTCATTAATGTGTTGAAAGATGGATGGTTGAAATCAATGTTTTTGACCTTACTCGAGTCAAAGATCTATTGTTGAAGATCAATTTATGAAATCAAATGTTTACTTTTAAAAAGAAGGTGTATCAGCAGATCACCGTAACCCCCTAAAGAATGTTGAGGTCTGGCTATTTTAAATTTTACGTCCAGGCCATTTGGGCCACCAATTCCAACCCGATATTTCCTGGATCCCTCCGTCAACGCTACTGTGTGTGCGTGAAAGCATTTAAAAAGCTCCTTTTGGTTATTAAAATATCTTTCACGAACAATTATACGATGAACAACTCTTGTTCAAACCTATTTCCAAGTTACTAATACTGCTGGCACAGCGTATTTCTACAACAAGAAGTCAAACTAAGCTGAAAAAGTCTAAGCAAAGTGCCTTTTCCAAAGAAAGATCTACTGTACCTTAAATAAAACCTTTATAACATGAGATTAGCGATTAGTCGCGCTAAGCTATCGTTGCCTACAGCTGTGATTGAGTTGTATGAAACACTACTCAATAAATAACGTTTTTCCAGTATCCAATGGTTACCACAACATTGAGTCAAACTCAAAATATGTCGTTGCTGGTTGCACTTGATGATGAAAGAGCGGCGGTTGGAGACCTCTACTGGGATGACGGAGAAGCTAGAGATGTTGGAGAAAATTACTGAATGCTGCTATTCAATTGCTCAGCGATAAGCAAATTTAATCTACTAACATTGGCTACAAATCTTTATTTGATAAATAAATGATTTAAGATTTACTTTTGAGGAAACTGTAACTGGGTTTCTTGACATCTGCCAAGTATTGCCAGTTATGCAAGATATTGCTTTATTTAGTTATGAATTTACAAGCATAAAATTAATTGGGAGGAAAATCGAGTTTGTCGTACCGCTTGATTATGATGCAATCAGTTTTAATGGCACGTTGAAGAAATGATGTCTCTCTGATCAATCAATTCTTTCAATCACACTTTGCTTAGGTTGGGTTTAGGAACAAATTATAAAAGAATTAAAAAACTTCTCTACAAAAACGGAGGATCTTCAGATACTTGTGGCTTAAAGGAGGCCCCAACTTCTGTTTCACTGAATGGTGAAGCTATTTTTCTCGATTACAATCCCTCAATCAAAGTATTAACTCTTTCCTCATTCTCAATATCTATTGGATTTGACCCTACGGTTACATGGTCATAGATGGTGCTAGTCTTTGAAATGTTGAATAAGGTTATATTCAGGGGAGGGAGAGAATGCAATAGATGAGATTCTTTAAAAATAAAAAAAAATTATCTCGTACTAGGAGGATAATAGCAAAAATATCTGCAAAAATATTTTTACGATGTTCAAAAAGAAAAGTTTCATCTTTTCTCCGATATCTTCAAATTATATTTTATCAGATATTTTGCTCTTTCTTTGCTGATGATGATTTCACTGAGAAATATTTTCAGCGTTTTCTTTGGTGATCTTGCGGTTTTGTTTTCCTATAAAGCAGAAGTGACGTAGCAAATGTCATGCTTGAAAATGCAAATGAGATATGTGACGTCCTAACTGCTTAAAGCAATTTAGACCGCAAAATCGGCAAACGAATCAACATTGAAAGCGCATGACTTTCGCATCATGTCAGTTTTTAGACACTGCTTCTTTTAAATACAGTCTTATTATTATTATTTATCGAATTGTTCTTTTCATCTCATAGTTGCTGGCGTATGTTTTGTTCAAATTTTAGTTTGTCACAAGTTTCCTGATACTAGAAGTTTGTACAGGGGTGCCAGAATGTCAGGAGGAAAGGGGGCAGCTTTTGAAAAGGGCACTTTCAATACTGTACGTGCAGTCATTATCACCAACATTGCTCTCTAATACTGTCAAACAATTAAACACTTCAACAAAACCAGAGTACTGAGTACGTCGCATAAACACTAAAAAGCAACAAACAAATTATCAATTAAGTAAGGGCAGGTTCAAGACTACCACACCCGAACTTTAAACTTCGTAAAAATGGTGACAAAAAATATGAGCAAAATGGTATAAGAAGCCACATGCAATGTTACTGTTGAGATATTACAAAAAAATTTTGAGGTATAAGGTGTAGCTTTACTTTTTAACACTTTTACAGCAAAACCAAAAGATGCAATGTTTACGTATAAAAATCATTATTTGTATGATTCTCACTACAGTGCTTTTTTTCAGCTAAATATTGGCGTTTATATGTATAGCAGTATCACCATAACCAAGGGCGTAGCCAGGGTAGCAAAAGAGGCAATTGCCCCCTCCAAAAGGTCTGAGAAATAGCAATTTTTTCCTAAAAAATACAAAATTTTCTTACCAGCGGCGGGGGCTTCGCCTCGCACCCCTATTTTTTGGTGTCAATACGTGTAATTTAGCTAAATTAGGCCAAAAAAACAATTTTCAATTTTGACTTTGCTAAAAATTTTGATATTTTTTAAATTTGTGCTCCTCTCGAAATTTTGGTCTGGCTACGCCCATGACGATAACAGTACGTTTTTTGACAATACGGTACTGCAATTAGCGGCAAACACAGCTTCTTTCATGGTTAAAACAACAAGGTAAATTGCTGATTCTGCCAAATTATGAAAAGACATATATTTTTACCAATTAAAAAACTAAATGTTATTCATTCAGAAAAAAAAATAGCAAAAGTCACAAAGAGCGATATGTTACAATAAAGAATCAGCATTCAATCCTTTTTAAAATCAATCACAGTCAGTGTTTTAAGAAGGTCCAAAATAATGCATCCACGCTTCATTAACTTTGACAAATTTGTTTGTGATTGCTTTTGAATTCATTTGATCCATTAGCTTGGGGTGAAATGAAGGAAGCATTGCATTGTTTAGATGATCTGATCCTGAGGTGGAGCGCACATAGTTTTTCACTCTTCGCATGATGCTGAAACTACGTTCTGCCGTTGCAGATGTTAATGGGACACAGCAATAATATTGCAAGGCAACGTGTACTGTGGAACAGAGTTTTTTAGTGCTTGCATTGTGTTTCATCATATCGCAAATGGTATCCAAACTGGTTACTTTTTTCATCGGCACGGCCGAATTTGCATTAAAGACCTTCAGAGCAAAAGGTAAGTCTTTTAGTTCTTCAACCAGTGCTTGACAATCAATAAAATTCGATAACTCCAATTCCAAGCGTTGGCGCAATTTTCAATGTTTCAATGTGTTATCAATTTTCTTATTATTTGCTCCATCAATAAGAAGGTTTTCAAGAGTTCCAATTTTGTTCAGTTCATTTTGGTCAAATAGTTTGTCCATACTTGACAAAACTTGGTCAAGCATGACGTAATATTTTTTCGCAAACTCTAGGATAGGCCAGTTTTGAGATTTTATGATTGAGTAACTGCGGACAATAATTACAATGGAAGTGAAACTACTGATACCTTCCATAAACTTTGATACAGGTAAACAGGGATATATACACACTTACAGGTTACAAAACAGGCGTTTTGCTTTGCTACTATCGTACTGGAATGCAAAGGGCAGTACTGCCCCACTTGCCCCTTCTCGTTCCGGCACCTCTGAGTTTGTACATGAGTGTTTTAAGCTAGCACAAATTTATTTCATTGTTTATTAAAACATTTCTCTTCCTAGACCTCTCTCGCTCCCTCAAATGTACATTTAATTTGATTATTGATCTAATTTGCAAACAAAATATGTTTTCGATTTGTTTTTGGGAAAAAACAGTGGTTGAAATAAACAAAAGTTTATACAAAAGCTCTTACGGCGCAGTTTGAGCGAAATGCAAACAGTGACATTATTTTACCGATAGCCTCCATTTACAACAACTTTTGTTGCAACTCTCACAAACGTTTGTATAGTGATGCCAGAACTAACACCTTTAAGCTAAGCACAGCCAGTGGCGCAAGAACCATTTTATTGTTGTGGAGGGGCACAAAACTACAGATCTTGTACACTTAGAGTTCGACTAAGTTGGTGCTTTAATGGCATAAGAATTTCGAGAAAAGAGTTGTTTCCACGACCATCTCGATAAGAAAATACAAACGAGGTCTTTACTTCTTGCGACCGTCCAAATTTCCTTAAATTCACTATAATCTCGGCTTCTCACACCACTTATTATGACAACAATGGGGGAAATAGATTTAGTATTTCAAACATTGGGGGACATATCTCTCCTGCACTCCTTTCCTGCGCCCATGATCTCAGCTAACGGCAAGCCATGCCGAGGTAAATTTGCATCACATTTGGAAGAAACAGTTTTGCTACTTTGCTTAACAATAGCCTTACAAACCTACCGGCATCAAAGATAAAAAGCGTTGGTAAAAGCAAAGTTGATCATTAAAATTCTGGCTGTTTACTCTTCTAGGCCTATATCTATACTATAAAACAAGGATTGTTTCTGTCACTGATATGCTGGCTGTTACGGTATTTATATCAAATACTCAACTGGCGCGATGGCGTAGTGGTTAGAGCGTCCGCCTTCAGTCGGTAGACCTGGGGTTCATTTCCCCAAGTTGAGTCATACCAAATGACTTTAAAAAATGGTATTCACAGCTTCCCTGCTTGGCCTTAATCACAAAAGAGACAGTGTGGAGAACAAGCCGGCAAGGTTGCTTGTTGTGTCCTTAGGCAATGCGCTTAACAGGATGCCTCCATCTTTATTTAGCAAATAGATGGTAGGGCCAGGCAGTCTACCCTTCGTGGTGACTCAGTCAGACAAAAGACATGCAAACAGAGCATGAGCTCACTCGAATGAATGAATGAATCAAATACTACAAAGCATTGTGATGAAACTCAAGTTTAAGAAACCTTCCAAATGAAATCATAGATCTATCAATTGGTAAAACTGAATTTCTTGTAACTGTGGAAACAAGGACTATATGGCCGCCATCATTAGTTCTGATTGTGGTTCATTCTTTCTCCCCTCATACTTTTAAAAGTATTAATAGTCGTATGTGGCATAATTCTTTATTTGTGGGTATTACTAGCCTTGATTAAGAAATTAAGATTATCACCATTACTTGTACAAAAATTATGAATGTGCATAAAATCACAATTTTTTGTTTCTGTTTACACAAGTGCACGATCGGTGAAGCCGGCTAGTAAACTTATAAAACCGTCCAAAAAAGTATTTATAGATCACACTCCGCTTCATCCGGCTACCGGGAAGTAAAAGTTAAGCCAAAACTTGGTCAATATTCTAAAATCTACCAAAAATATGAATAAAATGTATTAAATTTTCTTGCGCAAAAAACTGATTGACACTTGATTATTTATCAAATTTGTGTATTTTACAGCAATGTACGAACTCGTGCAATGGAATTAACAAAACAAAAATAATGTTACAAAAAATAATTCTAGAAAAGTTTGAGCAGTTATTTCCAATTGGAGCAATACTCACAAAAAGTCAAGATTAGCTCCTACGAAACTTAAACCTAATAAAAATAAAACAATCAAGCATCCACATAGGATATTGCTGAAACTGTTACCAATTTTTTGCCAAGATAAAATGACTGCCATAAGGGTGTTTGTGACCTCATAAAGACGTCATCATCAAAGATAATTTTATTTTAATTTAGATTTCTTGAGAGTGCGAAACCGTTTTGTACTTAAACAAAAGCTGGCACCCAGCTTACCACTTCATAAAAAATTTGATTCTTTTTGGGTTTAAGATGACGTCACAACGTTTAGTTGCACATTTTGTTAGCTGTATTTTCTCAAAAACTACTGGCCGTAGAAACGCGATTGAACTCATTTTGAAAAGATATTAATGTGATGATTTGATAAATACAACTCCACAACAATTTAAGTTTATTTGACGATGCAATGACAAATTCTTTATATAAGCATTTTAAGCCTTCTAAGCACGCTTCTTTTTTCTCTCGTACGCATAAACTTGCTCTATGATGCCATAAGGTCGTTTGGCACGATTAGCAGAGTCTTTATGCTGCCAGAAATCATATTATGATGATTTTTTTCAAAAATTGCAACATCTTTCCAAAGTCAGCTTATTCAAAAACTGATTTGTGACCGCATTTCTCAACCAATTTTCGAAGTTTTTTCAATAAATCAAAGATTATTTCAAGGCAAATATGGTGTATCATATTTACCTTTAGTGTTTGTTTTTTATACAAAAAAAGTATGAAATTTGAGACCTCTGGTGTAACTTTTTACTCCTAACGAAAGTGGTAAGCTCAGCAAAAACAGCTAATTTTAATATATAAAAGTTATGATAAGGTATTAACAGTTACTGTCCTTTGAAAGCGAAGTAAATTTGCTTTCCAGCGATATGTCACTCTAATTAGTTAGGACTAAGGATTAACTTTACAATGGCTAATCTCAAATTGGTTGTCATACGTCATGTTCCATTTTTAGTTGAACAATTATCGTACTTGACCTAACATACTTGCAATTGTTAAACAAAGGTAGTTCTTTGGTACATTTTGACTATTTTTCTTCACAAGCATGGTTCTTTGGTATCAATTGTCTAGGTCTTCAAAAACATTCATCAAACAATAAAGCCACTAAACGTTTATGAAATGTAGTCTACGGATAAAAACACTCAAAATTTTTGTGCCAGCATTTCACAAAATTGCAGTTTCTACAAAATCTAAGTACTTTGGAACATTTTGTCTATATTTTCTAGATCGCATAGCTCTTTAGCGTTATCCATCAAAATATTCAAAAAGATTTATTTGGAGATGAAGTCTCTAAAAATTGTTTAATGTAACCAACTCCAAGCAAAGCACTTGGTGACACCCCAAAAAAAAGTGAAGGGAGAATGCAAATGGTCCTGTTTAATCTTTTGCAACAAAATATTAGTGTTGAGCTACATATGATCTAAATATTAAAGCAATTTTCTTTGCAATTGGGTAAAGCTGGCGCCTGTTATTGCAATAACTGAACTATGAGTGCTTCAATTCGGGTTAGTTTGCTTTTTGCCAGAATCAAGCAACATGCGCGCAGTCAGAGGCGTTAGCTCATACAAATATGCCTACAGCAGTAGCCTAAAACTTTTTCTGGTGCCAAGCCTACAACAAATTTTGCCTGCAGCCGACAACATTTTTCGTTGCGACGCCTTTGGAAAAGTTTGCTGGGCATGCGTCGCACCAGTGATTATATAAATGAAAATAAGATGATCAAGACGCTTATATTATAATCAAAGTTCAATTCATTGATACAACATCAAAAAGAAACAAATAGGCATATGATTTAATGTGACGAGTGGACTGAGTGGACTTGCTTATTTTTGCAAAGTTCATGGAATCTTGGGAGAATTTTCGAAACTTACCCGCGTTTCTAGTTTATTCGTAATCAATATTTTGCTTTAAGTGACAACCACAACAGAAAATTCCGCTTTGCATAAATACGACCTAGGGAAAGAAATAACCATTCGCAGCGGTTTTTTCGTCAAAGCTGAGTATTTGTCATTCAATGAGATCCAAAAATTTGTCGGATTTCCTGAATTAAACTTCTTTTCAGGGAATTATTACAGGAAAGGTTGACATAGTATATTTTCTGTTCAGTATAGGACGATGGACTAGGTTGGACGAAAAGATCACGAATCAATTTATAGCTTGATAAATTTTTCAGAAAGTACTTTGTAAATTTCGACTTGAGCTCGGATAAGTAATGCAAAAATGTGCTTTGTAAATGTGAAGGGAGCATTATAATTTACTTTTCTGAACAAGAAAGTAAAGCATTGAAAACTTTCAGACACGTTTTCCAAATCTTTCTTTTACAAAGGCCTTTGCATAGGAATATTCAATTTATTCAATTTAGCAAAGATATTACACAAGTAAGCCAATTTTAATATAAATTTTTTATCAGTTAGGCCATGAGCAAGATTATTATTGTCTTGTTTCAAAAAAGTTCATCCACCAGCTCGTAGACAAGTTCAAAGAATTTTCCAAGTGAAAGCCACCTGGACGAAAATATAAAACAGCAAACTTCAATTTTCTGCATTCATCTTCAAAGTTTTTGAAAAACTTTTGACTTCGATGGGCGTGTTTTAATGAAGTTAATAACTTTGGTGACAACTTCAACTGTGTCACCTAGCTCTGGACTCAGTTCTCAAGCAACCAACATCTCACGGTGAATCATGCAACGCATCCATTTTACCGTGGGTGCATATTCTTGAATGAGACTTCGCAGTCCATAGCAGCTACCAGACATAGCTTCAGCACCATCCGTGTACATGCTGATCCACTTTTCCTAATCTAAGTATTTTTTTTTGAAATAAAATTGTTGATTATGTTGAAAAGATCAATTCCTCGGCATCTAAGTTCAATAGATTTGTAAAATAACAGCTCTTTACTAAGTTTTGTTTAGAAAAATCAACAAACCCAAATAACAAAGCAGGTGTGCATCTCGATTGTCACCAATTGCTTCATCTCATTGCAAAGCGAATAAACTGTTGTATTTGATCTGTTTTGTTTTTATTTGTTTATTTTATTTGATCAATCAGTTGATGGTGAACGTCCTCGGCCATGTCACCAATCCAGCGACACATGGTATCATCAGACAGCGTTACCAAATTTAACTTCTCGGCAGCTCTTTCTCCTATTATCGTACGTGCAAGATCGACTGTAGCAGGCAGTATTAGTTCCACAGCACTAGTGTGAAGGTCAGCAATTCTGTGTGCCACTTGCTAGGATGCAGATAAAGCCTTTGATGAGAGTTGCGTGAATTTTGAAATGGTGGACACTTACCTATTTAGATCACATAATTTTCGAGCAAAAAAATCTCAAGGTTTATTTGCAAATTGCGGATGTGATGTTAAATGGCGTTCAAACTTATTGGGTAACATGCTCTCGCTGGCCAATGCCTTGCTGCAAATAACACACTGAGGGTTTTCGTCGCCATTCTGCAGAAAAACTGTGAACCCAAAATCTAAACAACTGTCGCTATACTTACGATACTTCTTTTGAGGTCTATCATCTTCAATCGCATATTTAAACTTAAATTGCAACATTAAGCTACTTGTTTACATCAATTTTATAACTGTCAGAATGACATAGGTCTGCGCTTCAGCTAACACCCAACCAAAGAAACTAAAATGCCTTTAAACTGTCACAGAACCGAAAAGAGAGTGGGTTTGAAAAAAATTTCCACCAGTTTGAGATTTCTTCGATGCCAAGGTTTAGCCATAAAAGGGAAAGAAGAAGCTACGTCTAATCTTGCGATATTGCTACAAGAACGAATAAAAGATGTGGCGTAGTTAAAGTAATGGCTTGAACGAGCTTGGTTTCATCCAGCATGTCGTAAGCGACGACCCTTGGGTATCCATCAATGGCGGTCCGCCTTGGTTGTGAGACTACCAGTCTGTTCGCGCTATAAGCTATTTCTGCTTGTCCGCAAAAGAAATTATGAGCTTAAGCTTAAAACAAGTGGGAAAGTGAGGTTGAGGCTGACCAACATTTTTTGCGACAAAAATGAGCAAAACTATTTTTAAAAAAATTTTTAAATCTCAAAAAAGGCCTCATCCCTCCTTAAGTTATAGAGTTACGCTTATGACTAAGCAAATTTGTGTGAATATGAATAAGACATCACTCTGTGACGTTAAGACCGTAAAACGATATTAAACATCTTGCTGCCGATACTAATTATGAATATTTTAACGCATCGGAGCTTGCGTTTGAAACAGGATTGGTGATGATAACATGAAATAGGCATCAACCTATGGGAATATTTAAACTTTGAACTTATACTTGGGCGGTAATTCGCAAACGTTCAAGTTGGAAAAAGTACTTCCAAGGACAGTTACGTGGCATACCGAAAAAAATTGCCTACTTTTCAGCGAGTAATTTTTCAGAGAAAATATATTCTTTGAGAAAAGATTAATGCAAATGAAAATCACAGTTATGGCCAGGGCTGCAAATACCAACTTGAAAAAGAAAAAATCCGATAAAATTGAATTTGAAAAAAATTGTCTGATGAAATTCATTAATTGCAGTATGCAATTTTGAAAAAGAATCGAACTATTTCTGAGTTTTAACAATACGGGACCGCGGTCTGACAGTTTCGAGGTTTGTTTTTGAGGAAGACCACGTTTGAGGACATGTATCCAAGGTTATCAAATCAGTGTGTACACTACCAAACATTCATTTGCGTGTCGACAAGTTTGTGTCAAACTCGAAAAATATAAATTGCAGGACTCGAAATCTTGAACTCGAGTAAAAATCGATCGAGTTTGCAGCCGAGGTTTTTAGCTACGAATGAAAGAAACCTTACTTATTCAAAAAATTCAACCGCAAATTAACTTGGATGGAGCATCACAACCAATTTATTTGTTTAATACGTAATAGTTATAGAAAGTATATCTGCAGTGCGCTTTTTAAGTTAGCCTTGCCTTGCTAATTGATGGCAGTTGTTTGTTTTATCAATTTGTCATGTCATAATTCTTAACCTTACTAAATTTAGTTGTACAGCAGTTAGCTATCAATGCAGTATATGTTTAACCTAGCCTTAGGTGACCATTTATTTAACTGATGATGCTTTTAGTGTAAAAGCGAAACGTTTTAATAAAATGTTTACCAGCATTTTGGCTTTATTCTTTTTACTAAGTTAAATTTTGTTTCACAACATCACTAAAATTTGTAGGTCCGCCTATCACCACTACCAATCAGTTTGTGTCAGTAAATGCATTGCGTGCAGTTGAGCTACATGCAAATTTTTTTTGTGGGCAATTGCGTCAAACTTTTTTACGTTCTGTTTAAAAACCGCACACCCCCTCAACTGCTGGCGAGAAAAAGCCTCGACATCCTTGTTGCGACTAGATTTTGAGGGTTTTGCCCTTGCACCTGGACTGTGTTGTTCAAAAATCTTTGGCCTCCCCCTTAAAAAAATACTGGCTGCGCCGCTGATGTGCAGTATTGCCAGCTGAGAAAAAGACCGTTGCGCTACATTAGTGACCTCTTTTGGAATTTTAACTACTGGAAACTTGAAGTGCGGTGAAGTGAGTTCAAATGATCAGTACAATGAACTTTGAATGTGTGCTCCTGCTTTTTAGCAGTTCCGTGATTGGAAGCCTTATAACGATTGTGTGCATGCCAGGTCTATATTACTTCATGTTTCGTCATTTACAAAGTCATTAACCCGTTGCATTAGGCTTATCAGCTAGTTCTAGTAGGCACACTAACGTCAATTCATCTTCGAGTGACGACACTAGCATTGCAGGCCACAGTTTTCGTGATGTAATCCCCGTCATCAATCGATCCCCGTTCCCTCGCCTAGACCGGGACTAGCAAGCGCCGCTACCTCTCTGAATAGCTTGGCTGACGTAGAACTGTTTCGATTACCTGATTTCTGGCAGAGTACGTGGTGTACGTGGATATTTTCAAACCGCTAAAATGTTGTTCGATCACGCAAATGTCTCAGACGAAGTTAACAAGTACACTAAGTCTCTAGATTCATTGCCAAAGAACCATGCTGTGTTTCCCAAAATAATAGACATTTTGCAATATATTCCACATGACCGCCCCTTCTCCGGCTTAAAAGCTTCCCTGTTGGAAAAATTGTCCAGTACCACAGGTGACAAGGTCTCTGCTCCTTTGCACACTTTCCGACGTGGTGACGATTCAGTGTTCGATTATTTCCAGCCACTTAAAACGACTCTAGGCGATGCTTTTAAGCCCGAATCAAACTTTCAACCAGAGCTACTTCGCCATTGCTTGTTGAATTCTGTTGACGTAGACGTGCGAACAAACTTGTATCATTATGAACATTTACCCCTTGACGATTTTGTCAAGCATGCTGACCGACTCTCGCAATGTAAACAGGGGTTCAATGCCTTTAGCTCTGGGCACACATTGTCACACACTCTTGTTTCCTCTCCCCCTTACAATCAACACATCATCAACGAGCATTTGGAAAGTCGTTTTAAAGATATACAAGAATGTGTAAATAATCAAAAAGATAGCACGTTTTGACATCGTTTATATAGCATGCCTCCATTGGATTCAAACTCACTTGCTACCGGCGGTAACGGTTCCACATCAGAAAGACTCTACTTACATAGTTGCGACACCAATTCATAAACAAACACACAAGCAGCCAAGAACCTTTTTGATTTCCATAGCACCTATGGAGACAGAGCATACCGCTGTACTCGCCATGGTTGTGCCAAATATCGTCCCGGACGTTTGTCCGTGTCAAAAAACGATCGCACCAGCCCAACTTCACAACATAGGAAAGTGGAGTAACCGGGCAGCGTTTAATGATTCTTTGCTTTTTGTTATAGAAAAGTCTTCTGGCGTCCGTTTTCTGATTGACACAGGCGCATCATGCAGCATTTTTTCATTTTCACACACACAAACACACACACACACACAAACACACACACACACACAAAGCTTCTGTTCAACCCAGCCCCACAAAAACCCTTCCTACCATTGGTGGCAACACCCAAATCACTGGCACTTTGAAAGCGACCTTAAACTTGGGATTGTCACGGTTATTATCTTTTGATTTTTATGTCGTGGATTTGGCTTACGGCAGGTGCAGATTTCCTGACAAGCCAGGCTGGTGCTACGAATTGCGGGGTCCAATTGGAAAATTAATGATGGGGCCCCTACTAGATGCAAAATTCGAAGACTGATTTTTGCATTTCGTGTAATGTGCCAATCCTAGCCAAAAGGCATTAAGTTTTTGATGTACTAAAAGCTGAAAAACAATGTTAAAAGTTTAATTTTTTGTTATAAGTTCGGACAGTTACAGATAAAGTGTTTATGCTTTGCCTTTTAGAAACCGACTCTTCTGGCTTTCTTATTTGCCAACTCTTTCAAAATGACTTTAAACTCCAGGGTTTTGGTAGTAGTAGTAGTGATTCAGTTTTTATCCGGTGTTGTCCCTTTAGCAGAGATGGCCAGATTTACCCCATTTCTTCTGCAATTGCTTGCACTCCGTCCCTCCATTTGTCTCGTCTCAGGGCATCCTCCTTCTTCAAACCAATCTTCTCTGTCTCCTCTTCCACCTGCTTCTTCCAGGTCTTCCTCGCTTTCTCTTGCCACTCACTTCAAGATTCAAAGCAACCCTCAAAACACTGTCGTCATCCCTTCTCAGTACATGTCCAAACATCTAACTCCATTAGAGTTATTCGGTAATTTTCCATATTCTATACAGCATTGCCAAATTGTTTAGTTTTTCTTGTGATATTGTCGACCGTAAGTATGTTTTAATCAGCTTCAGTTTAGAAAAACTTCTCTCACCTGATGCGACTGTTACGGGCATTGTTAAGTAAATTCTCAAAGCAATGAAAACAATAGGAAATGCAGTAAATCTAATGTTTACTTCCAGGTATTTAAACAAGGCTTGAGGCTTGGCGACGTTGGTGGGGAGCAAAGTTTTCAGAGCTTCAAGTTCTTCGGCCTACACATAACCATCTGCATCTTTACATGTTGTAATAACTACCTTTTCACCAGTCTTCTGGTTTAGTTCGATGTCAGTTAAAGCTGCTTCAAGGTCTGCTGTGTGCTTCCTTGTTTCTGCTTTTTGTTGGCCATGAAAGTTATTAAAAAATTCAAATAATTTTATGTGGCTTTAAAGCTGCTTAAATCTAGACTCGAGAGATTGAATAGCTTTGTCTAGCACTAAGGTGAACCATTGAACTCCGTATAATTTTTTTGGATTATTGAAAGCTTGTTCTTGCACCTCATTTCAAAACAGTCTCTTCCTTCTTCGTGGTCGTTTTTCTTGAAATTTTCTAAATTCCATTGGTAATTCAACAGCTTCAGCCAACTCATTTTCGCCTATTTGGGCATCATTGAGACCACTTCTCTGTTTTCTCTTGGCCATGCTAATAGTTAATCAAATGACTCCATGCCTTCATCTATGTCCTTTGTTTCACCGTGAAGGTCTTTGCTTACATAGTTTATCGCGACCTTACGGGATACAAACTGTGGATCATATATGTTTTGCTGAAATAATGTGGGTGACTCTTTTTTAATGGAAACAGAGCTTCCATCAAAAATTTTTTTGCCGGTATATTTACCGTGGCGGGAGCGAAGCACGAAAAAAAATTCAATTACAAACCACAAGCAGGAAGTTAGGACGGTTTATATATAAAGAGTTTTTGCTCAAACAAGACCTACGCGAATTATAGGGCGCATGTAAGCAACTGTTGTTTGCCAATATATTTACCGTCGCGGGAGCGAGCGATTGAAGATCGCGGCCGGTATCCATACCGTCGCGGGAGCGAAAGTGCTGCGACCGATAAACAAAAAACATGTAGCCCATTAATTATGATTATTTATGCTAGCAAAACAAAAGCTACTTTGTAATTTTGAGAAATGTTTTAACAAAACGGAAGCTACATTGTAAGTTTAAAAATACGCTTAATTGAGTTACGTTTTGTATTAGCGATTGGCGGTCTAACAAGAGTACGCATTTAAAGGGTGGGTATTAATAATAATTTTTAACATTTAGTTTATTCTTATTGAAACGAAAAGGTTAAAACTAAAAAAAATTAATAAATAAAATTGCTCGAATATATCACCGGTAGATCTACATATGTCACATACTTTATGCTGTAAAACACTTTTAGTGGTTTCTATCTTGTTCATTTTAGTATTATTGTCTAATTTTTGTGTAGAACAAGAGGTCTATTTTTATGGTTGTCACAAAAGTTGTGCGATACTTTTTTAATTTAAACGAGTTATCCAATTTAGAGCGGTTTTCTACATGAGTTATTTTTACAAAAACTGGCATGAATACTACAAATATACAAACTATAAAAACAAAATAATCGGTACATCACCGGTTTTCGTTCTTTTTCTCGTCTTCACAACTGTATAGTGTTCCTTCGGGGTCACCAGAATTGTGGGGATCGAATTGTCGATTGCACGAATGTTGATTGCACGAGGGGTCACCAAAATTGTAGGGGAACGTGTTTCCACAGCACGTTTGACTCCAAGAACGAATATATTGTAATCACAGCACAACGTTGAAAGCACGAATCTTGACTTAATCGAATCGAATTTGGGTTGAAGCCAATGAATTTTGAATTTTAATTTTAATCGAAACAACTGAACGAAAATAGCAATGTTTCTTTTTATATGCTTGTTTACTAGGTCACTCCGCCGCACGCCAGACGGAATCACGCCTGGCCATACGGCTTAGTCACCCAGCATTGTTACTTCATGATCGATAGCTATGTATGTTCTTTTATGACCTGTTTGTAGGCCAACGGATGATTTACAATAACGATCACAGTACAACAACGAGCGTACGAACAGAACGAGAACGTTTATGAGTCACCCGCATGATTTCAGCAAAACATCAATGATCCACAGTTTGTATCCCGTAAGGTCGCCATAATTACTCCCCGCGGAAAAAGGACATTGCTGCACGTTGGGAAGCTTGGTGGCTCCCAGATGAGCTATTTAGCAAGCACTTTCTCGTATCGCGTGTTAGCGTTATTGTTATTGCTTGATGATTTGTTTCCGCTTCCTCTTCTGCATTGCGCGGATTTGTAGAGTTTGCAGTTGTCTCTGGGGGCAGCAATTGTTTGCTTGTTAGCACTGCGTGGATACAGGATGTGATGCTTTGCTGCTGTTGACGGATTTTCCATTCTTCTTAATTTGGGTGCTCAGAATCTCGAACTCTGTTCGTCTCCATACTCGTTCACATGAAACAAAACATACATATAAATAATACACATCAATTTTTACGTTACACAAATACATTGAATTGATGCAATATTACAGTTGGTTGTCATTGTTTGGTTAAAGTTCTGCATCAGTAACGACTCTTTCACTGCGAGCATGGGTTTTTCAATCTCGGAGTTTAGCAATTCCAATCGGAATAAAATATTTGAAGGCGAGTATAGTCAAAACAACAGACCAGAATAACGATAAGAAGAGCAAAACGGTGATGATACCACTCAAAATTGGGTCGGTTATTGAGCTAATTGCGGATAAGAACACGTTTTTCATTGTTTTGGTAATAGAATTATTAATGTATTCAAAATCTGCCTCAGAGTTTGAATCAGTATTCGAAGCTAAAAATTTGCGCACATATTGACGGTCTTCTTGCAATTGGCTTAATGATAGTAACATGTTTTGTACATCATTGTTCCCATCATTATGTGCCGGAAACAGATTTAAAGCTTCTGCAAAATCTAGTTTTATATATATATATATATAACAATGCTTCACCCCCGAAATAACGCATAACAAATTAGGTCAAACATTTAAAACAATCGCAACGAATAGTTTGTTTGAGCGTCTGAATTAATAGCATAAGGGCAAACGTTATTGAAAATTTATCTATCGCTGGCAGTTACCAACCACCCCCACTCAGAAGACTTTCTCGACAATACTTATTTGTTGATGCGATATGGGATTAGGGGAGTGTGCGAGCGTGCTTGGGAAGAAAAGCGGGATAGTTTGCCGGGCTCTGGCTCAATTTGATTAGAGCGTAGAGTATTGACGGCGTAGTTCGCCGGGCTCTGGCTCACTATAGATTGGAGCGTAGAGTTGAGGCGCGAAAAAAAGGACGATAAATATTGATGCGCAACGCTCAATTGCGGGAAGTGGGCTGAATCGTCTAATCCCATTGTCTACAATTTTGTGATCGCTTTAACAAAGTCTCAAAAGCGGGGATAACCGGCGCACGTTAACGTGCGAATGTCGAATGTTTTCAAATGTCTAAATATGGTGAATTGACGTTTTGAAGTTTTGGCATTCTATTAAATTGCATGAATTACAGATATGCTCTTTGGTCCTTAATTGAACCAAAGAGGGGTGGTGGGAGTGTTTTGTACAGGCTATTACAGAAAATAAGCATACGGCTGATGAGGGTCAGTAACCCGAAACAACGTTGTCCCGTGTTGCTATTTTGTGTTTTATACTGACTGTAATAGGCTGACATTATACTCAAATGCTATCCCTGCATGTTGATTCTAGCGCAATGCGGTTGAAACATGTGAAGCGCCTATGTGATGTAGGTCAAAACTGTTGCCCTTGTATGAGGTCTATGCAGTAATGCAGCAATGGATCGATGGCATGATCTGAAATTGCCCTGAAGGGCATATTTGAATTTTATGCCGTAAACACTGTGGATGGACTAGCCTACAATAGGCTAGTACAGATTTAATTTTATGTGAAAGATCATGAATGGCTGGCATGTGAGATGCTGGTGTGGATTAAGGGAAATTGAGAATGCTGGTGAGGCATCACCATATTTAGACACTAAAAATTAGTTACCAACTGGGCAGGCAATTACGTAATAACGAAAACATTGTTGCATCACACATACAAATTGTATGGTACAAAGTAATTTCTCAAGGCGATGTCACAATGCAAATTGATGACAAGCAGTAAAAACTATTCCTATTAGACTGCGCTTGCAGGAAATAATGAAAACGTCGCTTTCAATACTTCCTAAAACTAAGCATGAAAACTCTCAAAGCCTCCTCACCCACAAATTGCCAAATTTTAATGTCTACAGGAGCTAGTTGAATAGCACCTACAAAGTAATTAGGGTTCGATTTTTCAATTTTAATGTAAAAATGAGAAGTCATGTTTTATTACCTAGAATAGAAAACATGACTTTACAACTTCTTAGTAGACCCTGTAGAAACGTAGTTTTTTCACTATTGTTTGTTTTTAAATTTTCTCTATTACCAAAAAAAATATGACTTAAGTAGTAGTTTAGTGACATTCAATGATTTCCCAAAATATTGCTTCCTAATTTTTCAGTACAAAGTTATTTTACAAATTCAAAACTGATCTATGACGTCGTCGGATCAGAAATCAGTTAACCAGCTGCATTAAAATATAACAACGCTATAACTGGACATCAAGCAAATTTTCTCGCAGGTTTATAAAGAAATCTTTTTTCGAACTTAGCCTGTCATCGCTTTTGTTTATTTACCAGTTATTTTTCTTGGCTATCTTTTAGTATAGACATTAAATTATCTTCCCACCCAATAATGTTAAACTCAATTTTGTAACTTTTAAAACAACTTTTAACTAAAAGACAAGAAACAGAAAGCAAAAATTTTTTAAGAATAATTGAATTCCACTTAAGGATTATTCTAAGCCTGACTTGTATTTTTGCCGCATCCCGTCTTTAACAAAGAAAAACTGAATCATACATATAACTAATTTGCAATCAGCTATTCGTTTTGCTGAAAGCGAATAAGCAGGTTTTTCGTGAAGTTAATTGAAAACGAAATTCCTGAGCAGATGCGATAAACATTCGATTATCACTTTGTTAATCACCAGTTTTTAAGTTTCTTGTGTTTTGGCGATTTGAGTTCGTTTGCATGGTTGCGTGCTTGAGATGTGTCATCCGCAAGCGCAAAATATTGGGGCTTAATCTGGTAAATGGTAAACCATCTGAACATCATGCAGCACAGCATCAAAGTGTAGACTGTGTGTTCAGTAACACTACATTCATGCATTTTAATTATAGTTGCATAAATGACTGTATAAAGTTTGGCTTCGGGAAAATTCTAAATTGGACACATCCCTCAAACATATCAATGGGGGCGGACGATTGATTAGAAAAACTGGACGTAAACCTTTTAGTCCGGTGAACTATCTGTAGAAAGAAGAGGAATAGGAAGTCTCCAAAACTAAGATTTCATCTCAACTCTAAACATTTCAATTCGATTTTATTGGAATCGTGACAAATTGGGATTCAAACGGGAACGATTTAGTTACAGGAACACAAAACATCGAACAAGAAAACGCAAAGAACACAGCACTGGAGTTGGCAAGTTCAAATCTTCATCGATTGGTCGACTCCATTCTAAAGCAACAAAATCAACCCGGCTGCAATAGAAAAAAAATGTGCTATTAACCGCAAGGTGGCGCTAGATATCTATAAACAAAGCATTAAACTTTCACCTAATCGTGAAATTGGTCGCAATATTACATGATTACATATCGGCACAACCAGCTACTGCAATGACGAATAGATGATTATTTCAACATCAAACATTATCAACCAGTTTGCTATATCATGATTAACTTCTACCAAATGCGGAAGCGCGACCTTCTTAGACATCTTGGTAGAGTTTCCAGACAATCAATTGAACACAATTAATCGCCAAAAAATCGGTTCTTAACAATTATAGTTAATTGCCAAAATTGGGTAGTTGTTGTACTTTTTACCACCTATAATTTCAATCCACTTTGCTTGGTATTATTATGCCTTATGCAAAACGGAACGTAAAAGGATGAGGCTCGGCTGTGCGGGTTACTCCAGCTTTTGTGACGCAATCATTTAAAGCAGGGGTGGGCAAACTACGGCCAGCCAACACTTGTAGCAATTTCCATGAATTTAACTTAATGTGACAGGGTTGGCCGCACTTTCCGTAATAAAGGGCCAAAAACGATAGAAGTCATCATTGAAAGGACCGCTACGCAACTTTTAGTTTGAATTGACACATTTTCCGTCCAAAGAGAGGGTGATGATTTTTGTTTGGACTCCATCATTTTCAAAGCCCTGTAATACGACATTGCAAGAAGTTATTGCAAGAAGTTAAGCTATTGCAAGCTCTTGCATTGCATACAGCTATTGCAAAATTTTAAGCACTGGCCCTTGGCCAACCCTTGAATGGCCAATGCGACCCTCGGCCAACTCTTGAATGGCCAATGCGGCCCTCGGCCAATTCTTGAATAGTCAATGCGGCCTTACGACAAAAGTTTGCCCACCTCTGATTTAAGACAATCAAAAAGTTGCCAAGTTGCATTTCTGACTCAACAATGATCAATGGTTCGCAAAACATATTTTTGTTGAAGGTAAAGTAAATACATTGTATCCCATATTTATCAGGATAATTATGTTTTAAATCTTAAAGCGCTGCACAGTCGTGGTACTTGCGAAGCTTTCAGTCTAATAGAACAAACACGACGCTGCAAAGTCGTAGCGCTTTCGTAAAGCATGACGTCACGGCATCACGTCATATCCTTAACAGTTGATCGTCAAATATTAGCAATTAATTGCTTTCGCAAATGAGCAATTAATTGATTGCTAACGTTAACAATAAAATTGGAAACCCTACATCTTGGCGGCAATAAGGCAGTAACTACGAAATTTAATCACATGCAATTTTTTGCGTTTTTTTATCCGTAACGGTTTGTTAGCGCGCCAGGGCACATTGTAATCATGACGGATCAAATTCGACGTCGCATTCCATCTTTTACACTGCTCTCATTGCTGGGCACCAGGCAATAGAAATACGAATGCCATTTCAAACCTTCGAATGCAAAGCAAAAGCTACGATCACTAAACCAGCTGGAGCACAGCCTTCAGCGAAAAAAGAAACATCGCGCGCATCTCAATCCTTTCTTCGTTACAATTATTCGAATCGGATGAACTTTTTGCACAGCTCTTTATCACGAAGGGCACTTTTCAAACGGCTTCACCAATGTAAGAAGCGAGAGCGCTGGCGCATAAAACTTAGTAGAGAAACAAAGAAATTTTTACGCTACGCCTGCAATTTACGCCTAATAGAAACCAGCCCAACTTTTCGGTAAATTCGTTTCATCAATATGCACGAAAAGTCGACATCGTCACTTTCGGCATATTTGATAACTAACTAACTGACGGATTCTCTTGAAAAGTGTCAGACGAAAAGCTTCGAGAATGAATACTCTACTTTCTGCTAAAAGAAGAGAGAAATGTGGGAAATTCAATTCATTGTTTAGATGTAAGAAACAGCAAGTTTCGGGGAGGAACGTCTCGCCTTAATTTTAAAACACAACTTAGATGAAAATATTTGTTTGATGTGTTGAAGTCGTGATTTCACCAAGTTTCGAATTATTAACCTTTCGGTTAAAACTTCAAGTTGTTACCGAGCGGTTTACTGAAAGCAAAACAAAAACATAGCATCAGCTGCGGCTCAAAACAAACAACAGATCAAAATGTGCGCTCAGTACTTTTAGTGAAGTGCAAAGTTTACGCACAATCTATAGTGCATCTCAGAAAACAACCGGGGGCCGGGTTAAAATGTCTGCGCTGATCGATATTGCTGTCCATGCGGGAACCCTGGTCGATTGGTAGCGCACGTGAGCAAATTTTGTGCTGTTCCAGGTGCGACGACTGTGCAGCGATGTATCTTATCGCTCCTTCAAAAGCGATATTTTAACATAACAGCGTAAATGCAGCATCATCAGATTACGATCAAATATCGCCCTGATGAAAACAAATTTTGGATTATTCATGGGTGGTGTAAAACTTCAATAGTGCTTTTATTAACAACCATTTTGTCATATTGCAAAAAAGTATGATGAAATGGTCGTTAATAAAAACTTTAAATTGAAAACTGTGGGTACACAGACCTGATTTAGTATAAATACGGCATATGATAAAAATAAAGCTTAGGTTGCAAAAAAGTGCTTTTCTTTCTCATCATTGATCGCACGAATAAGCTGAATTCAAATTTCAACAAATTTTTGATTTTCCAAATTTTTTGACAGCACTAAAAATTCTACGAGTATAATCGCATCACATTAATTTTTACTTTTTCGGGGTCAATACGGAATCGCTCTAACGCAAGCCAGCGCAACACAAGGCTCACAAATTCTTTGCTACGACCCGCCAGTCCCTCAGCGCAAGTTGACCTCCAAAAAAAAACAAAAAGGTTATCAAGTCAGAAACAGAAGCTAAGAGCTCATTTGAAAAATTGATCTCTAAATTAAAAAAGATATTTTCACGTTTGTATCGGCACCGAAAGTTCGAGAACATAGACACGCGATTCGCGAAGAGAAAAGTATTTACTTCATGTAGGCCGTTCACTGTTTTGAATTGCGCGACTTGCCGCTAATATAAAGGCTGGTTTTCATTAGGCGTAGATTGCAGGCGTAGCGTGAAAAATTCTTTGTTTCATTGTTAATTTTTATGCGCGGAGCGAGCGCAAACCTCAGCGTTGCTAAAGCGTTTAGTAATTGTCAAGCAGTTCACCAAGTTATTACTACACATTATCATCATCATGGCGCTTTTCACTTATTGATTTAATCCTGTCGGATATGTTTGGCGTCATGACACATGAAACAACAATCAAAAGCAATAAATAATATCGCTTCCATCCGTTTCTGTTTTGCTAAGAACGAGCAATAAAATAACTTTGCTACCATGCCACGTCACAAACGCCAAGTTACTACGCTTGATAACGTAATACTTCCGACGCAATAGCTGTACTAGACTGCTACATGACAATTTAGTAACTGCCAGATTAAAATTAAGCTGGGCCTTACCACAAATACCTGTTGCCCATTTTGTCACTGAAATATTTGTTCATACTTTGTTACAATTTTTGAAACAAGTGAGTCACTGAAATGCTTGTGTGTCAGTGGTTTGCCATCCCTGGTATAAACCAATTGGGGATTGGTTGAGTGATCACCTTAGCAAAGCTTGCGCTAAGAGCAAGTTTATTGTTAGTTTGAGAAAAATTGGACATGGGCCATTAAATACTCTGGAAAAGTTAGATATCTCCATTGTCGTTTTTGTATCCTCAATATAATACTTAACTACGTGGGTAGCAAAGATCTGTTTTTGATTGAAACGAATCTTTTGTAGATAACATTCTGAAGGATTGAATGCTTTTGTTACATCTTCATGTTTTTTACTACATCAAAAGCAATGCCTCAGCGGGATTGGGGGAAAGAAGATAAATGCCAGATGTTAAAAAGAGATTCTTTTTATCAAGATAAAGATTATTTAGCACGTTTTCAATGGTTGTGAAAAAAATGAATCCACGTACTACAATTAAGCACTTTTTTAATGTTGGCACCTGGATCCCAGCTATGGGCTTAAGCCAGGGGTTCTCGAATTTCCGAAGCACTTATTCCATCTATAAAATCAAGCAAGGCACTTTGCAAATTGACCTCAAAAAAGGCTCTAAAAAATCATCTGGTCAAAAATAGCGACAAAAACCTCTTGCGTAAGTTGACCTACAAAAACAGAGATCATCAAGTCAAAAGGATGTCAACGCAGATTGATTTCCAAAAAAATTATCAAGGATGTAACTTTTCGATGCCCTTACTTCCTCTAAACGACGCACCAGTGCGTCGTGACGCCCCAGTTGGAAACCTTTGGCTTAAATCAATCTGGACCGTTTACATAGGTTAGTGGTAGCTTTCATCAGTAAAATGACAACCACCTTCGGAAACCATGTTAGTTGCCTTATTAAAGCAGTGCACAATGCATAGTTTTACAAAATATTTGGTAACAAATTAAGTGGTAGCCGCGATGTTCGCCATTGCCAACCAGGTTACTCAATCACCACCGGTAAAGATACTCCTTCATTCACGGCTAGCTTAGCTATTGTTGCCATAGTTTTGAAATTTTACAATGACCAGTAGCATTGTTATTGACAGACATACAACCAAGATAATACTAAATGGCAGTGGTTCTCAAACTGTGCGTCGCGACGCCCCGGTGCGTCGTTTCAATTTTCCAAGGGCGTCGCGGGATATTTTGGTTTTGTGCCATTAAGTCTAGGTTTTATTGCGTCAAAAGAACTGTGATCGTAGATTCCTTTCTTACTTTCTTCTGACATTTTCACAATAGTGTTTTTAATACACTGTTGCAACGGTTGACTTGTTATTCAAGAATCAAATCCAAAATCTCGGGAGCATCTGCATAGGGGCAGTTATTTATGTAGATTGTGGGTCACATTTATCTCGCAGTACGGCAAGCTAAACTGTAGGATGCTGTCTGGTGCGTCGCAAAGTCTCGCAAGCTTTTTTAAATGCGTCGCATCGCAAAAAGTTTGAGAACCACTGCTAAATGGCATAATTTGTTTTTGTTGCAAAATTATCGGTTTCCTCTATTTGAAAGCTGGCCTTTACTATTTTTCAAGTCGAAGTTTTATAGATAATGAGGGGTTCGTTTTCATTGTGCCTCCATCAAGATTGTCCTTGGCTACTGACGGAATTAGGGCTGCTAGTTTTTAAGAACATCAGTTCAGCCGGCTTCCTGGCTTTACCCAATTGATATTGGTGAGGATAGCAATAAAAAGTTAATTTGTTGTCAACATAGTCAATTCTCGTTCCTAAATCAAAAACTCATTTAAAAAAAATCGATTAAGACTAAGAAAACATCGTAGAGGATTGCGCATAGCCGGTATACAGCTCATCGGTTGTGTAGCACACTCGTCATTCGTGTTTTCATACTACGAAGAGTGTGTCGTCACTAATATTCTTATAGGAAACGCTGTAGTTGCCCAGGAAAATGCAATATCAGATATTGCGGACTTTGTCTTAGAGCCGATATCACTACTAAGTATGCTAAGAGTCTAGATAGAAGTTTTTTGTTTACTTGTTTATGGACAAATTTCTTTTACGCTATAAATTCTTTTGTAAGGGTGGATTTGCAATACAAGAGCTGTTTAAGCGGTAAGTCACAACAATCGCCACAATCTTTGGCGCTAAATTTTGTACGGTATGTTACTCATAGGCTGCTTGAATGCTGAAAAACTCTGGCCTAACACCATTAGTAGGCCTGCCACACTTTGAGAACCATGGACAGCACATGCTTATGAGACAATGATTACGTTTCAACTGGTTGGTGTAGCTGAGGCCTGGAACTTCACTTCCAGCATTGCTTTAAACATGGTTTGAATTGTAAGATCTAGAGGTTAATGCCGTAATAAATAAGGCGGTAAAACATGTGACATACCGTTCAGACTTGATTTAATATTTGCTGCTTTCCGCTTTTGCTTTAAATAGCACTGCCTCCATTTACAAATAGCAAAATTGCGCCTGAATTTGTGTCATCGATCATAAGATTTGTCAAACATTAAGTCAGGTGATTACTTAACGGCTCAAACAACTTGATGCGCCCATGGAGTCGCAGCTACAGAATTTCGGTAATCATAAGCTGCTGGTGCTTTTAAATTGCAACAGTTCTTTAGTGTCAGGGCGTTTTTTGGTTGTGAGTAAATTTTCGGGCATATTTTAGTCCCCACTTCAGCGCTATTGTCAAGAGACTCAAGACGATTAAGAATATCATTTTTAAAGTTTTTAATAGTATGACTCATCAATGGCGTTGGGCGTTAGAAGAGTGATGCTGAACCTTAAGTATGAACAAAGTAACAGTCGAAAAGTACAATATGGCGATGTCGAGATTTATATCTTTATTTTTGAAGCTTATTGTAACAATCTCATGATTTCTTTATTAGTCCAAGCTGACTTTGTAATCGAGTTACTGAATTATCTTAAAGCAACTAAAAACCAAGATTACTATATCGATTATTGCATCAAAACTAAATTTTAAAATTTGCTCATTTTGAAAATACTGACAAAGAAATTTTTGCATTGGCTGTTTTTCTGAGATCCAGTTTGCTTTGCATTTAGGTTTAGAAGTTAACTGCATAACATAGCCACCAAAGTGAGCAAAAATTGGAAAATGGTTTTCGGAACCCTTCCTCCCACCTTCTTTAGCAGCTTAAAGTAATGCCACAAAATGCAATAATTTTTTATCGAAAGTTTAAAGACGACCAAAATGGATTCGTCATGAATTTATTTGTAGAGTGTTTTTTTCATTGTTCAAATCTACCAGCATGTTTTGAAGTTAATTTTGCGGTATTGTTTGTTGAAATAACTTGGTAATGAAGCTTTGAGTTTTGTTTGGTTAGTGGTGAGAATAGCAATTTAAGGGTCGTCATTTTAGAAATGAGCCCCACAAGATCACTTCAGGCTGAATCAAGCTCAGGGGTGGAAGGAATGAGATTACTAACAATTTTAAGGTGAAACTGCAAAGGTCTTCACCCTAAAACCAGGTGCCTGCTTAGATCACGGATTCCGGTTTACAACCCTTTCCTGCTATTTTTTTGCAATACATCAAACGTTTTAAAGAGAGAGGCTAAAAATAGGCCCCCGAAGTCACTGCTTCTTTCACCTTATTATATATTCATCACTGTGTATAATCGCCTGGCATTTGTGCAATAAGTATTGTTTATTTTCCACCACGTGTTTTTTCGCAACATTTCCAACTAGGAGGAGATTTAGCAAATTGATAATTTACGTTTTTGATTTGACAACATAAAGTTTTGAATCGCGTATTTTTGCCTTCCTCGTTATAATCTTTATGACGGCTGCTGCTCTTAATTTTACCCAAGTATTGTCAGAAAAGTTTTCACAATTTTTGACTATTTCATATTTTAAGATGGAAACGCTGGTGTGACATTTTAACATTTAATATATAAATTTGTTTCGGTAAAAGGATTGGTCCAAAATCTCATAATTCTTAAATTTGTCCTCAAATTAAAGCTGTAGAGTACGTTTTTTACGGGACATTGTTTCCGTTCGAAAAAACACAGCTATCTATTCGGGATACAATAAGCCGGGTTGCCCAGATTTAGGTTGTACCTGAGGCTACATAGGAAACAAGAACGGGTTATACAGTTGTGCCAAAGTGCTGTAGTTGGAGAAACCTCAAATTTAATTGGAGGTGCAACTGTTTCCAAATTGTTTAATTTTCCACAGATTAGGTGTGTTGAATGCATTTTCTTCCAGGGCACTGCTTCTGTATTTTTTTTGTGTATTATAACTGCGATTAATGTGTCGGTGCGCAAAAGCAATATTAAATATACTCTCTCTCCCTCTCTCTCTCTCTCTGTATAGGGTGCAACCACTAAATTTGGATTAGTATGCTTTAAGTTGATTTGGGGGACGTTTTTGGAGCTGAGATTATAGACAAAGTTTTGTCGTATTCAATCAGACAAGATAAACAAAAATAACGCACAACTACAACTTCGCACGTAAAATAGCAATTATATAGACTAATGCATAAAAGGGCACCTGGAATTCTAGGAGACAACCAGTTCCCCAAGACTTTAGGTCTCAAGGATTCTGAAAATGCAATACACAGTTTTACTTCATCATTCACATCAAGAACTCTGACCGACTCATGGAATCTTCCACTACTATAAATTTGGCCCGTCTGCAAAAAAAATTGCAAACCCCTGGTTTAAAAATTCGTTTGCAAAATTTTTGGTTGCGCTTTGTAGGTTTAAAAATTTGGTTGCCGAAATTTCGGTTGCGCTCTGCAGATTTGAATAAAAATTCGTTCCCGAAATTTGCGGACACGCTCAGCAAGTATAAAAAACTGTTTACCTAATTTGCAGTCGCGCTTCGCCGGTTAAAATAATTGGTTGCGTTATTTGCGGTTGTGCTTTTATGGCTTAAAATTCAATTGTAAAATTTTTGCTGCACCTTATTGCTGTTTTTGCGTGCCCAGCTCTGTGGAGAAATATACCAGCTATGCGCAGTCCTCTATGATCTTTTCTTAGTTTCAATCGATTTTTTTTAAATGAGTTTTTGATTTAGGAACGAGAATTGACTATGTTGACAACAAATTAACTTTTTATAACTATTCTCATCAATATCAATTGGGTGAAGCCAGGAAGTCGGCTGAATTGATATTCTTAACCGAGACATTAATGGCAGATTGAAATTGTTTGCCAGACGTCATGTTTCATTATTAGTTGAACAATTTTCCTACTTAACTGAAGGAACGTGCAATTTCTAGGAAATAGTTTGTTCTTTGGTACATATTGATAACTTTCTTGAGCAAGCATGGTTCTTTGGTAATATCTATCTAAATTTGCAAATGGTTCATCAAAAAATGAAGATTTTAAACATTTTCTGGTGTGGCCTACCGGTTAAAAGCACTCAAAATTTTGGTCCCTGTACTTCATAAAATTGCAATTTCTAGAAAAAGTTAGTTGTTTGGTACATTTTGACTATTTTTTCTCTAAAGCGTGTTTCTTTGGCTTTAGCTATCTACAGTTTCTAAAAGATTAAATTAAAAATGAAGTATCTGAACATTTTAAAATGTAGCCTGCTCCAAACAAACAAATGGGTGATACCCCTACAAAAACATGGAAATAAAGATGGTCCTATTTTATCTTTTGCAACAAAATGTTAGTTTCGAGCTTCATATCATCTAAATGTTGAAGCCATTTCCTTTGCGATTGGGTGAAACGGACGCAGTTGTCTGGTTTGATATTTTTAACCTCATTATTAATAATGGCTACTATTGTAATAACTTAACTGTAACTGCATCCCTTCGGATAACTTTGTTCTTTCGCTGACTGCGCATATGCCTGGATCAACCAACATGCGCGCAGCCAGAGACTTTAGGTCGCACAAATAAGCATTCAGCTACGAAAAAGTCTTTAATACTGGTCCTATTGTTAAATGGACTATCCCTGAAAATATCTATGTGAGTTACTTTGGCGCCTCTCCTACCTCTAACTTTAAAATTTTATTTTCATGCACTTTATAAAATGAGCAAATAAAACTTCGTGGAATCGCTGGCTGTTTCCATTGCGAGCAAGTTCAGTTCCTACGTGGAACACAATCTAAGCAAACTGTAGCCAGGAACTCCAGGAACTTTTGGAAAAAAATGGCGGCTATGCGCAACCCCCGTAATGGCTTTTTAAGACTAAATCTACTTCCTTTAAAATATGGTACTTTTGATTTTGGAACGACGATTGGCTGCGTCAACAACACTTTAACTTTATATTGCTGTTTTCAGAAATGTCAATTTGGTGAAGCCAACTGAATCGATTTTCTCAAACTTGACGATTCTGATGAAGGCGCTATTATTTTCACAATTTAACCGCGAGTGTTTGATTTCAGGTTAGTTTGCTTTTGCCTGGCTGCGTTTATGCTAAGACCACGCAACATGCGCCCAGCTGTAGGCGTTAGCTCTTACAAATAACCAAACCGATATGAAAAGGTTGTACAT
The DNA here is from genome assembly GCA_963675345.1 of Trididemnum clinides. Lineage (NCBI taxonomy): Eukaryota > Metazoa > Chordata > Ascidiacea > Aplousobranchia > Didemnidae > Trididemnum > Trididemnum clinides. The sequence continues at coordinate 9,882,341 of OY776306.1, read as the reverse complement.
GGTGGGTCCAATATTCATAGCTGAATCCCAAAAATACATATCAATTACTATGGCGCCCATTTTGATATGCTTTCAATTCAAGCTCTAGCTCAATTTAACGAATAGAAGTTTGTTAAGTTTAAGCAAACCTATGGTAAAACGGTGCAAATAAGGCGTGGCCAGGGATTCCAAAAACTTGGAGACATGCAGTGGCTATGTGCAATCCTACGCAAATGTTTCTTATCAACTGCGTTTCAAAAATGATGGTTTTATTTTGGAATGAGATTACTACTTATTGGGTGAAGGTATCTTGGTTGGCTGAACCGGTATTGTTAACTTCGACATTACTGATGGAAACCATGCCGGGCGACTCCGGCAAAGCCGGCTAGGAAACAGTAAGGCCCATTACTGGTATTTGTAATTGATACAATCTTTGTATCGGTACTACGAATCACTGATCTTTATCAAAGAGTAGGAAGGTCTCGGTTAGGAGCAAAGTTAAATGTAATAAAATGCCAAGTTTGAGAAAAGATCAAAACAAAGATTATATGACTTTGTCAAAAGACATTGCCGCTGTTCATGCTCGGGCCAAATTAAAGCAAACAACGCAGCCAACGAACTTAATGTCACAAATGGGAATACGTAAAGGGGCCCACCAATTCTTCACTAAATAGCTTATTTCTTTAATCATCAAAGCAACCACCATTTGGGCGCCGCCATAATTGTTACTATTTTCACTCCTCTCCCCCACTGCTCCGAAACGTACGAATGATAGTTTGTAGCATCGCTCTTATTTTTTGAATACTACCAGTCTTGATTAATAGACCAAAATCATCACCATTATGCGCACAGGAGCTAAGGCCTATATTTTTTAAAAAACTTTTTGTTGTCGCTCTCACAAATGTTTGTGCGGTGAAGCCTGCGCAGTTGGCCTTAATTAATAAGTTTTAGTCGGTGCAGGGGATGGCATGACTTGGCGGCGTAAAATCGCACAAAGGGAAACACTTTTTCTCTTTTGTTTGATAATAATAGCTTTATAGAGCTACCGGGATCAAAGGTAAAAATTTTGGGTAAAGCAAGGACTCTGAGCATACCTAAGCAAGGAAAACGAACATGCAACATAATGGGTGGCCAGCAAGGACTTAAGAAAGTTTGAGGGGAAATCAAAAAAACAACACCATTTTGTCAAATCGTAATATTTTGCTTAATAGCTTTATAGAGCTACCAATATCAAGCTTCAACATTTTGGGAAAAGCAAGGACTCTTTTAACTCTCTCAGGGCACGTCAAGCAGGCAAATAAGAACGTGCAACGTAATGCGTAGCCAGCGAGGACTTGAAGAAGTTTCAGGGGAATTCAAAAGAAAACAGCGTCCCAGTGTCAAATCGCACCACGTGAAAGACATTTTTGTTATATCGCTTCAAAATAGCTTTATATCACAAATGTGTTCCCTGCTTCCAAACTAAGGGAAACGTAAGGCCCCCTTGGGTTTACGTAAGCAATGAAAAGAGCACATATACAAAGGCATAGCCAGGACTTCGAAATCAGAAATTCTCTCCGGGAAGGAACTCACGAAGTAGTGAAAATCTTATGGGCAGAAAAAAACATTTTTGCTATTGTTCAGTTAAATGCTCGATGGGTGAAGCAAGCTTGGCCGCTAAATCGATATTCTCAATCCCGACGTTACTGATGGTGGCTCTGTAGTTGACGCCGACATCTAATATATAAAGTGCAATTCTGTCTGTGTTTCTGTCTTTCTGTTTTAACTCCTCTGAAACTGCTGTAGGTACAAGCATCAAACTTGGCACGATTGATCACCACCTCGTGGTAATTGTCATAAGGGGGTTTGTGACGTCATGATCACGTCATAATTACAATTTTTTTTTTAATTTGCATTAATTGACAGAGGGCAACCGCTTTTGTTCAAACGAAAACCAGCTTCCGACTTAACACATTTCAAATCTTTCATTTGTTTGGGCTCTAAAATAACGTCACAATCAACGATTCATTGAACGATCTGTTTTTTGTTCTTTCTCAAAAAGTACCGTCAATACCCGCGCATAGGACGCATTTTTTTTTAAGAAGTTGACCTAAAAACCCAGGTGCGTCTTATCCATGGATACTTTTTTCATAAAAATTATACATTTATCATAATATCAAAAATTTATTATAAAAATTTCAAAACTATAATATTTATCAATATAAATCTTCGTCGTCATTGTCCTCATTAAACAAAGCATCCCACTCGTGTTGTGTTATGCAATCATCATGATAGTCCATCTCTTTCTCCCTGTCGTCGTCATCATTGTTGTCTGCGTCGTCCATCCAGAGAATATCGTCTTCCGTGCCGTCTAACATGTTGCTGATAGAACATTTCTTGAATCCCTTCACCACGGTCTTGATTGGCAATTCTTTCCAGGCGTCTATTATCCACCAGCAGATCGTAGGCATGTCGAAAATATCGTTGCCTTAATTTTCTATAGCTGCCGCATTTACGCACTAACGTTGGCGGCAGCAGCTTTGATTAGTAACTCAAAATTAAGATGCGTCCTATCCACAGGTACACAGTTTTTCCATCGTTTTTAGGGTCAAATATCCACTGCGTCCTATACATGGTATCGTCCTATACGCGGGTATTTACGGTACTCATCGCGGAAACGCGATTAAACGTTCTTTTAGGAGATATTGATAAGGTGCTTTTGATGAAAACAACTTTACAACATTCAATGTTTATTTGACAAGGCTTACAGCACTTCTTTATCTAAGTACTTCAAGTCCTATGAATATTTTTTCTTATCTATTTCGCTTGCACACTTAAACTGGGTCTATGACGTCATAATATGACTCTTGCGATTAACACAAATGTTCGCTACCGCAAATCATAATATGAAGATGTTTTCAAAAATAGCAACCTTTTTGCAAAATCAGTTTATTAAAAAACTAATTTGTGACCTCATTTCTCAACCAATTTTCAAACTTTTGTCATCAAATTAAAGATTATTTCAAGGCGATTCCAATAGTGTACAATATAATATGTACAATTAATATCAGTTTATATACTGTGTCACGAATGAGGAAATTTTCCATGTAAGAGTTGTTTTCATATTTGTGTAAAGTGCTGTGTCATTTGTTCGCTCGGCTACTGATTGAGAAAAAGACCTTTTTTTCTCGCAATTAGATTTTGCTGTAAGTACGCCTTTATTACGTCACAATCTTTTATGACATAATACGATTCCAGATTGATCTAGTGATTTAGCTTCTTCGAAGAATTTTGATAACCGATTACATAACTTGAAATGCTTTTTTTCTTTTTTCACGTGATTTCGTTCTAGCGTTTTCTGGCTTGTTTTTTTCGATTTATATATAAGGTGACGGGATTTTTTTAGAGTGGAGAGCAGAAAACGTTGTAGTGGGGAGAGAGAGATTGATAGACAGAGTAAAGAAGGCCCATTGTTTTTTTGTATTAATTGATTGCGGATTCTGTGGACGTGGCGAGTATTAAGCAGTTATTGGTGAAATTAATTTTGGCGGTTTTCTGATTGTGTGGTAAAGTGAATAGTTCTGAGATTGTTGAGCGATGAAGCTTGAAGTCGTGAAGGTTATTTCTGTAAATACATTATTCTGTTCTTAACGTGGTTTAAAGTGTTTTTAGTGGAAGCCATTCTTTTCCAAGTTTAATTAAGTTGCAGTCAGACCTAATTATCCAAGCGATTATCATACATCGCCTCAATTTTAAAAGGAATTTAAGATTGAGATAGAACCGAAAGTTCTATTATTAATGTTTTATTATGAAAACGCGACATACTGAAAAACCTGAACTTTAAGACCTGTGGTGTAACTTTTTACCCCTCCCAAAAGTGGTGAGCTAAGTAAAAACAGATGACTTTTATACAAAAGCGTTATAATAAAGTACTTACAATTACTATTCTTTGAAAGCTTAGGAAATTTGCTTTCCAGCAAAATGTAACTCCAATTACTTGAAGCTAAGGATTAATTAATAATGACTGATTAAAACTTGGTTGCCATACATGATGTGTTATTTTTAGTTGAACAGTTATCCTGCTAGAGCTAACAAACTTGTAATTGTTAAACAAAGTTAGTTCTTTGGTACATTTTGACTACTTTTTCTCACAAGCGTGGTTCTTTTGTATTGTCTGTCGACGTTTTCAAAACGATCCATCAAAACTGAAATCTTTAAATGTTAATGAAATGTAGTCCACTGGTTAAAAACACACAAAATTTTAGTGTCTGCAGTTCACAAAATTGCAATTTCTAGAAAAACTAAGTCCTTTGGTACATTTTATCTAGTTTTTCTCAATACCATGGATGTTTGGTATTATCCATCAAATTATTCAAAAGACTCAAAGTCTACAAATTTTAATATGTAGCCAACTCCAAGCAAAACATTTGGTGATCACTCAAGAAAAATCTTTTCTCAGCTATTAAGTTGCAGTCAGAACCAATTATTCGAGCGATACTATAAGTCGCCTTAATTTTAAGAAAAAATTAAAGTTGAGATAGAACCGAAATTCTATGGCACGCGACAGCCGGAAACAAGGTAAATAGAGCAGCCAAAGAACTTAACACCGCAAATATAAATACAAAAGGGGCAGCACCAAAACACAAAATAGGCTTACCACTAAATAATTTATTTTGGTAATTGTAAAAACACTCACCATTTGGTCGCCCCATCAGTTTTGACTGTGTTTCAATCCCTCCTCCTTACATTTATTAAATGCATTAATGGTAGTTTGTAGCAAGATTCTTTGTGAGCAATACCAGTCTAGATCAAGAAATTGAGATGATCATCGTTACGTGTACAATAATTATGGGTGTGCATAAAAAGCAAAATGTTATGGTTTCTGTTCACATAAGTGCAGAATGGGTGTAGCCAGCGCAGCTGGCTAAATCGACATTTTTGACCCCAACGTTACGAATGGGGGGCCCTGGCACCAGAGCCGGCTAGTTAGCTTATAAATCTGGTTTTTTGATAATGCAACATAAATGTGAAAATCATAATTACTAAACTGTAGGTGCACTCCAGGAACTTCCTTTGTATAGCCGTGTGGCATGCCGCCTATATGTTGCTTTTGAAAATAACTGTGTACTGGTCTATAAATTGGTGACTTTTCAAGAGAATTATTGATTACTCCATACTAATTAGCAAATATCTTAAGTTAAGAAATATTGGCTATCATATCAATTATTTTACATTTTTGAAACAGAATTTCATTAAGATTTTTTTGTCCATGTTTATCCTCACTTCACGATAAAGCGAATTGTATCGCTGTTTTTTGGACGAGATGCCCGCACTCGCTTGGAAGCTGCCATTTCAGAGGTGTCAGGGCCACCTGTCTTTCACATAAAGATGGGGCGTCCGTTAAGTACCATGTTCAAGGACGCAACAAGCGAACTTGCCGACAAGATTCAGAACATACTGATATCCGAAAGAAAAATTTTTGTCTAAAAGTAAGATCTATACAAATGAACTTTTCTGTTTGCGTGTTTATCTTTCTTTGATATGAAGAAACTAACCTAGGTTCAAATATGTGTCATTGCCATGGTTTTTGGCCGAGTTTTATTTTTAAAATAACCGCTTGATGATGCCAAGCAATATATTTTACATGAAAGTACAACGAAATTATATTCACTGCCCACTTTTTTGTTGGGAGTTATCAATTTTTGCCTTTAAGAAGCCTAAATTTAGCGATTAACATAATTTTTGGCTTAGTCTTATTTTAAAAAATATCAATTGCATAATATCAAAGGACCACACTTTCAACAAAGAATAACCAAAAATTATATCAGGTCTTAATTTTTCTAAAATTTGCACTTTTCAGAGGTGTAGCATCAAAATTTCGAACGCTTTTAACTGGTACAAAAAAATAATGTTAGGCTATGGCAACTACCTTATTGATCAATCAGAATCAATAAAAGATTAAATGAAATAGGCTATCGTCATAAATATTTGATAAAATGATTTATTCAAAATTCTGATAATGATATCTGATCACTAAAAATAAAGCAGGAGCCACTTTATTGTCTAATCTTTTGTTGGAGTTTACCAATTTTTGATCTGAAGTAGCCTAACTTCAGCTATATTCCAAACCGATAGTTTAGTTTAATCTTCTTGGAAACTTAATACAAAAAAGTCAATGAATCGTTTAATTATCAAAAATATTCCAAAATATTTAAAGGCTGTTTTTATAAGATACGCTATTTTCAAAGGTCCAACACCAAAATTTTGAAAGTTGTACTAAAAATGAAAAGTAATGTTTGGTAAGCCTAACTATCTTTTCCATCAGTCAGTATAAAGCAACAAAGTAAAACGTTTAAAGTTATATATTGGTGGAAAGCAAATTTACAGAGCTTTCAAATGATACCAGTGCTTAGCAGGGTATCATATTTTATAGATACCAAGTCTACCTGTTTTTACTTACCTCGCCGACTGCATTTGGAGGCTATGGAGGATTAAAGTTCAAGGGTTAAATTTAATTGTGTTAAAACTTAAATTTTATTTTAGCAAAGTTGGAAAATTTGTCGGAAGATAATTAGAACAAACCGTGTATAGACTGCTTGCTCGTAAAAGTTATGGCTTGCTGGTAAAACATGTATGCTGTAAGTCGCTTTAAATCTTCATCGCTTTTGCGCGTGTCGGCCAAAAGAGAGAGAATTTTTTCTTTTAAAAAAGTTTTTCTAATTTAATACACGATGATTCAAAAAGAATGTCCAATTTTAACTTACTATATCTTCATAACCACAAATCACCCACAAGTAATACGTGCAGTATATCAAATAAATGGCAAGGAAATAAAATAGTAGGAAATTGAATTCATTGTGACGTCATAGAACCGCAAACTTCAGTGACGTCATAATTATACGAACTCGCATTTTTCAACAAGCATGTTTCACCTACTTTTTTGTTCCGCACATGATGACAAGAGACGACGTTTAGTCATGCGACCATACAAGTTACATATGGTACAGGACTAGTTCAATTATCGTCTTGATGTTGTTTGTGCAACAGGTGGAGGGAACATAGAACACTTATAAAATGGTTTACAGCTTACCCCTTATAACTTGTAGCATCATGTGCTGTTGTTTCTAATTGATACACCTTTTTTTATTGCAGAACTGCTTTGAATAAAAATGGATTCCAATTATCTTTAAAAAAATTTCCTGTTCGTTAATAAAGAAATTCGTAACTATGACATCATAAAGATATGCAGGTTTATGACGTCACAATAATTCAATTTTTGAAAATACTGTTTCCTCTCCTTTTATTTGATACTAGCCGGCTTTGCCGGCGTCGCCCGGCAAGGCCCTCATCAGTAATGTCGAGATTAACAACATCGGTTCAGCTGGCCAAGCCGGCTTCACCCAATGGATAATTGTGAAAACAGTAATAAAAAGCTCAATTAAGTAATCACACACAAACAATCAAGAAACACCAAACCATTTGCGCCATTACTGGGGCTCTTCAGAGACTTATACGATAAAAAGTTTATGTTTTTCACATAGCCAAATCTCGTTCCGAAATAAAACTATCGTTTTTAAAAGGCAATTGATAAAAAAACATTTGCGTGGAATTGCGCATAGTCACTATATTTCTCAAAGTTATTGAAACCCCCGGAAACATCTTATTTGCACTGTTTTCACCATAAGTGTGCTTAAACCTGACAAATTTTTATTCGCTCAATTGAACAAGTGCTTCAACTGAAAGCTTGTCAAAGTTATGAAAGGTCGCTAAAGTAATTGATGCGTATTTTTGAGATTCAGCTATGAAATAATTGGCCCACTATTTGCAACTTTATCATAACTGCTTGGGTATTTGTACGAGCTAACACCTCTGGCTGGGCTCATGCGTGGTCCTGGCATAAACGCAGCCAGGAAAAAAGCAAACTAACCTGAAATCAAATACTCGCGGTTAAGTTGTTAAAACAACAGCGCCCTCATCAGTATTATCTAGTATCTTAATCTTGAGAATATCGGTGCAGCCGGCTTCGCAAATTGATATTCGTGAGAACAGCAATAAAAAGTTAATGTGCTGTTGACGCAGCCAATTATCGTAACAAAATCAAAAGTACCATATTTTAAAGGAAATTGATTTAGCCTTGAAAAACCATTACAGGGTTGCGCATAGCCGTCATTTTTTCCCAAAAGTTTCTGGAGTTCCTGGCTACATCTTACTTGGTTTGTGTTCTACGTAGGAACTGAACTTGCTTCCAATTATAACACCCAGCGATTCCAAAAAGTTTTATTTGTTCAATTTTATGAAGTGCGTCGAAGTAAAGTTTCAAAGTTATGTGTTGGAGAGGCGCCAAAGTAATTTACCTAAGTATTTTCAAGAATACCTTATAAAATATTAGGTCCAATTTTAACAACTATTTTGTAGCTGAATGCTTATTTGTGCGACCTAAAGCCTTTGGCTGCGAGTATGTTGCTTGATCTCGGCATATACGCAGCTGAAACGAACAATGTTATCTGAAGGGATGCACCTACAGTTCAGTTATTACAATAGTAGCCATTAGTGATGATCAAGTTAAAAATATCAAATCAGACGACTGCGTCGGCCTCATTCAATCGCAAAGGAAATGGCTTCAACATTTAGATGACATGAAGCTCGAAACTAACATTTTGTTGCAAAAGATAAGATAGGACCATCTTTGTCTCCATGTTTTTGTAGGGGTATCACCAATATGTTTGTTTGGAGTAGGCGGCTACATTTTAAAATGTTTCGAGACTTCATCTTTAGATAAATCTTTTAGAAACTGTAGATAAGCTGATGCCAAAGAAGCACGCTTTTGAGAAAGAATAGTTGAAATGTACCAAACAACTAACTTTTTCTAGAAATTGCAATTTTGTGAAGTACAGGCACCAAAATTTTGTGTGTTGTCAACGGTAGGCCCCATCAAAAAATGTTTAAAATCTTCATTTTTTAATAAATCATTTTGCAAATTTAGATAGATATTGCCAAAGAACCATGCTTGCTAGGAAAAAGTAGTCAAAATGTATAAAAAGCTAACGTTTTTCTAAAAATTGCAGATTTCTTCGGTCTAGTAGAAAAATTGTTCAACTAATAATAAAACATGACGTCTGGCAACCAATTTCAATCAGCCATTATGAACTAATCCCTAGCCTTAACTAATTAGAATAACATATTACTGGAAAACAAATTTCTTCAGCTTTCAAACAACACTAAGTTCGTATCTTATCGCAACGTTTATACTTAAAACTAATCTGTTTTTATTCAGCTTAGCACATTTTTGGGAATAGTTCAGCTTTTTTAGTGTAAAAACTAATACTAAACGTACTTGTCATATATTATGAGAATCGCCTTGAAATAACCCTTTAATTTTTTTAAAAAGTTTGAAAATCGGTGGAGAAATGAGGTCACAAATTAGTTTTTAACTAAACTGATTTTGTAAAAGTGTTGCAATTTTTGAAAAAATTATGAAATGATGATGTCTGGTAGCAAAAGATTGTTAATCGTGTCAGACAGCATTATGACATCACAGACTGAGTTGAAGCTTGCAGAAAAACAGCAAAAAAAGCATGCTTAAATAAAGAATCTGTTGTTGCATTGCCAACTCATCAATAAATGTTGTAGGGCTTCTTTTATCGAAGGCACCTTGCAAAGATCTTCCAAAAAAGCTTTAAATCGCGTTTCTACAATCAGTATTTTTTTGAATAAATTAAGAAAGAATTTTACAGTTAATTGTTAATTATGAGGTCAAGTGACATTGTAAAGAATGTCACTTGACGTGATAAATACCCGACTTACCAACTTCAACAAAATTCGTTGAAGTTGGTAAGTCGGGTACTGGCTTTCGTTATAGATAAAAATCGCGTTTCTCCGTCCAAAAATAAGATTTAAAAAAATTATCTTTGATGATGACGTCATCACGACGTCATCAAACCCTTTATGACACTAACCACGGGTAGGTGATCAATTGTGCCAAGTTTGATGGTAGTACGCTTAGCAGTTTTGGAGGAATTAAGACTGACAGACAGACAGAATTGCGCTTTACATATTACTAGCAGGCTATGCCGGCGTCGCCAGGCAGAGGTCCTCCATCAGTAATGTCCGGGTTTGGTATTTCCGTTCAACCGAGAGCCGGCTTCACCCATACGGCTCTTGTGTGAGCAGTAGCGAAAAGTTAATAAATTTTATGCACTTTTACAATTATTGCACACGAAATTGTGATTATCATATTCTCTTAATCATGACTGGCAATGCTCACAAAGAATCTTACTCCAAATTATTGTTAATACTTGTGAGGGAGCAGTAATTGAAACCTAATCCAAACTAATTGTAGCGGCGAAATAATAGTTGCTTTCATAATTATAGAAAAAAGCTATTTAATGGTAATCCTATTTTGCCAATGAGTGCTGTCGCTTTCCTATTTAATTTGTGGTATTAAGTTCCTAATTTGGCTGCACTATTGGTCTTGTTTCCGGCATAGCGACAAAAGCGGCTATTGTTCTCTCTACATTCAGTTTTACAAATTGTTATAATTATGGTTTTATGTTGATTTTTTCTTAAACTTGGGATTTTGTTACAATGATGTAAAGTATAGACATAAATACTATAACAGGCAGCATATCAGCATAATTGAGAGTGTTGGTTTATTTGAGAATGTCGGTTCAGCTGGCCAAGCTGGCTCTACCTATTAGGTTCTTGTATGAAGAGTTACTAAACGTTTATGTGTTTTCTGCACATAAGATGTTCACGACTTTTTGTGCTCCTTTTCCTAATAGAATATCTCGTTTCAAGATCCTGTTTATGCCTTAGGTCTATGTGCTTGGTTCATTGCTGACACGAACCCAAGGGAACCTACATTTCCCGTAGTTTGGAGGTAGGGATCACTATTTTGATATTAAGCTATTCCAAAGCAAAAGAGCAAAAATGTCTTTCGTGTGGTGCGATTTGACACAGTGACTAAGTTTTCTTTTGATTTCCCCTTTTAAACTTTCTCAAGTTCTCGCTGGCTACGCATTATGTAGCATGTTCTTTTCTCCCTGCTTGACGTGCCCTGGGGAGTTGAAAGTGTCCTTGCTTTTGGTTTGACCCACGTAGCTATATAAAGCTATCATAAAGCGCTAAATACCAATAATATCTTCCATGTGGTGCGATTTAACACAATGACGTTAATTTTAATTTCGATTCAAACTTTTTCAAGTACTTGCTGGCTACGCATTATAATTCATATTTGTTTTTCCTTGCTTAGGTATGCTCGTAGAAGTTAAATAAGTTTTTTTTCCACGTTTTTTTTTCAAATTTTTAGGTTTGATTGCGGTAGCTCTATAAAGCTATTATTAAACAAAATACAAAAAATGCTTCTCTTAAGCATGGTGCGATTTTACCCCGGCAGGCCATGCTATCATCCTTGCCGATTTAAAACGTATGAATTAATGCAACTGCGTCAGCTTCACTGTACAAACATTTGTTGGAGCAACAACAAAATGTTTTGCTGAATATAAGCCATAGCTCCTGTACGTGTAATGATGATCATGTTGGTCAATTTATGAAAACTGAAAGTATTCAAAAACAAAGAATGATGATACAAACTAACATTCGTAATATTTAAAAGAGTAAGAAGGTAGGCGGTGAAACATAGTCAAAATTGATGGCGTCGCCCAAATGGTGGTCTTTTTGACTCATAACGAAATGAGCTGTTTGGTGGTAGGCATGCTCGACAATTTGGTGGACCCGCTATCGTATTAATATTGACGACATTGAGACTTTTGCCTGCGCTGTTTGCTTTAATTCGTCACAGCATGAAAAAGAGCCATGGCTTTTCTTTAATTCATACAACCTATTGCAATAGGCCCTATTAAGCTCTTTTCAAACAAAAACATTTCCTCTTAATCCAGTATTATAAATTGATGCTATTATTGTTTGATTTTGATCTTTTCTTAAATTTGGGATTTAATTACATTTTTATTTGCACCCTATCCAGACCTCCCTACTTTTAAATAAAGATTAGTGTTTTGTACCGATAGGCCTATCCTTGCAATTACAAATATCAGTAATGGGCTTTACCATTTATGTTTGCTATCAAAATGATAGTGGATAATTTTGCTGCCTGCTGCTGTTTCGACTAAATAGTGGCAAGCAATGTGATGCCATTTAACATTATGACCTCACAATGCGTTTTAATCAGGGATGTGGAGGCGGTTATTTTTCAACCGCCTCCGCTTCCGCTTCCTCATTTATTGCTTCCGCTTCCACTAACAAAAAGCGAGGAAACAACCGTTGACAATTTTGTTAACTTTGGTGAGTCTGTAGCTTGCCTTTCCCTATACTTTGACATTTTGAGGAGACAAAAACCTCCATTTATTGCCATTACTTTACCTACTTTGCTTGAGCTTATTGTTCCGAATTACTCTGTGTTTGTTTTTTTTTAATTATTAGAACTCGTGTTGAATGTAGAACAGTACTTTTCAATCTTTTTATCATCGCGTAACCCCTAATGTACTTTCGCGTTTGTCACGGAACCCCCACTAACAAAAATTTAGAAATCACGAATTGCTTGCAAGAAAATCAAATATTTTGTTACTGCAATTCAAAAAATAATTAAACTCTTTAACAAATAGACAGTTATTACAAGTTCCTTTACTACTTACAACCACTTTTACAACAGTTAACTTAATCAGTGCTATATGGTGTAATTTGTTGTTGTGACGATAGGTTGTTCTCGAGAGCTGTAATACGAGTATGTGGTCATACGGTTTAGATCCGAAAAGCATTTTCTCTCTCTATCCTCAACCAACTCTGACTTTGAGTTAACTTTAACTTTAATTATCATTATGGACTTTCTGTCTTCCCCCAAAACACGTATTGACTCCGATTTTTTTAGATAGTGAAGTGCGAAATTTCTGTTGTATATATAGTATACACATGTAAAGCGAGTAAAATTAAACTGCACGAATCAACAGCCGCATCAACGTGGTAATGCGGTCCCCAACCTGGTTTGGGTTGGGTTAAAATGACTGTTGGTCTTCCCAAGGGTCCCAGTTACCCCGGGCACTCCCCTCACACAAACCATTTTTTCGCCGTGCAGCCCCCTGAACGACCGCAGAAGGGTAGCACGCAGCCTCTTTAAAATCGGCCTGTCTTCTCTCTTCTCCTACCTTTCTCTTGCCCATCTTCTCATTCTTCTGATGAGTGGCAACGTTCATCCTAACCTTTATCCCGTCTTTCCCTGTTTAGTGTGCGCTGAAAATGTGACTTGGCGGGTAGGTCAGAGCTATGCTGCACATGCTCTAATTGGGTTCATTTAAAGTGCTTACTACTCTCCTTTTCTAGATTTAGAATTCTTGGCAGCTCTCACTCCTGGAGCTGCTCTCCCTGCTGCGTCCCTGCTTTTTTTGGAGATCCCACATCTATCAGCACTGTGACTTCCTCCTCGGGCTCCTCCAGCTGGTATACATCCACTGCTCAATCTGGCCCATTTCTGCCAATTCAGCACTCGCCTTCAAACCTCTTATTCTTTTTCCGCCCACTTTGTATCTTCTCCCTCTGCACCCTCACCACCGCTTCATGCTCCTGGCTGTTTGTCTTTACCTCCTGCTTCTTCTTCCCCTCCCTGACTCCCTCAGGGTTCTTCAATGGAATGCCGGGGGTCTCCGAGCCAAGAGTACTGAACTCCTACACTTTATTTCGTCTCATCCCGTTGACCTTATTTGTATCCAGGAATCTAACCTTAATATATCTTCCTTTTTTGGATCCCTAGATCTTCTGCTCTGCGATCTGATTGCAGCCACTCCCGGTCTGGTATTTTTTCTACTTATGTTACAAACGCTAGCAGCGGCGTCATCATTTTCGTCATGCAGGGCTTATCCTTCTCTAAGCTTTCTACCTCCTCTCTTTCTTTGCTTGATCCCTACTCTGATTATGTAGAGGTCAACATCTAACGACTCCTCCTCGCTCTCATTTTTTAATGTTTATGCTCCCCCTATTCGCTCTTCTCCGAAGGATAGCAGAATCAATTCCTTTTCTCCCTGTGGTACTGCTCTGTCCAACTGCTCTTTCTGTAGCACTGAGGCTACCCTTTTCTTTTTAGCAGGGCTAGTAGGCTATGCTTAAGTTTTTCGGCTGAAGCCTGCGCCATTCTACAAGCTTTTTGCTGGTCTCGCCAGCATCAACAAGTTTGCCATTTCTCTTCTCTTCTCCTATCTGATTCTCGCTCTGTCTTCGTCACTTTGTCCTCTCCTCCATCTTTTCTTTTACCTTAATCTCTGACGGGAACTTCTTCTTTCTCCTCCCGTTCTATCAGACTACAACGGGTCTCCGGACACTCGTTCCTCCCGTGCAACGACTCGGCTGATGAGCTGGCCAGACGGGGAGCGCTACTTGTTCCCTCAGCAATCCCTTGTAGTCTCTCTCCTCTTATCCACTCATCTTTTTTCTCTGACTTGAGGCATACTGTCTCATCTGAATTCTTTGACACACAGGTTCCCTCGATTTCCATCGAGGAGCTTGTGCTCCCTTGTCATGCTCGCTGTGCCCTCTCTCGTCTTCGCTACAACGGACACAGTCTTCTGTAAAGCTCCTATCTCTCTAGAATGGGCAGAATCGAAAATCCTTCTTGCAGCGCTTGCGGACACCCGTCTCAGGACACCTCTCATCTCATTCTGCACTGTCCAGCCACGGACTCTTTGCGTTGCTCGCTCTTTGGCAATTTTCTGTCTCTCTACGACTTCTGATCCAGATCCAGGAGAGTTGCTCGGCTTCTGGGACCTCATGGTCTTCCGCCATGCCCCCATTCCTCGGAAAGGGTCGGGTAACAATAACAACAACGGCAAAACTGAAATTACAGATGCACTATTACGTAACAATGAGAGTCAGCAAATTCAAACGTTCCTGAAGTTGTAAACAGAATTACGTCTTAATCTGCAACTTGCTATCACAAGATTCCATTACTATTTATATACCTGGAACACCACTACATATAAGAAATCAATATACTGAAATAAGAAATAAATACTAGCAATAAACGAAAAATCTTCGAGGTCCTCTCACAGAATCCTTAAAACTCACGAAACACAACTGCATGTTTTGCAAAACCCCTGTTGAAGAACACAAATGTTGACTGATCAAATTGTTTCCGTCGTGAGTAATTTCTTTTTCATCGTTTTCAACCCCCTAACCAAGGTTAGTTAAGTTTAATTAAATCACTATTTTGTTTGCTACGTTTCATTGTCCAAACTACTTTTTTCTTACCCGTAATCGATACAAAATGTGATGCTAGTATTACTTTTTCTTGTTCTCTCGCGCTAGTGATATCGCACGTTCATTCAGACTTAAAGTGCAACTTCACCGTTTAACTCACATTGGGAAATGGACAAAACTTTTTCGCCAAGTTACTCTTCAAGTCGAATAACCTATGTGGAAGCGGAAACGGTAGAATTTTTGCGCTTCTGCTTCCACAGAAAAAGAACTGCTTCCGCTTCCAGCTTCAGCTTCCGCTTCCACTTCCCTGGTTTTAAGCCATTATTATTAAGATTGCTACTTACAACTTTTTCGTCACTGTAGGCGAATTTATATAAACCAACGTCTTTGACTGCGTGCATGTTCCTTGGCCGCGGCATAAAGCGCCGCCATGCAAAGAGCAAACTAATCCGAAATGAAGCACTCATATTTCGGTTATAGCAGTAGCGGGGGCCCTCATCAATAATGTCGAGATTAAGAACATCAAATCAGCTGGCTGCTGCAACAGCCTCGCCCAATTGCAAAGGATATTGCTTTAACATCTACATCATATGTAGCTCGACCGCTACATTTTGTTGCAAACCGTAAGAAAGGACCATCTTTACACCATTGTCTTTTTCTTGAGTGATCGCCAAATGTTTTGCTTGCAGTTGGCTACATATTAAAATTTGTAGACTTTGAGTCTTTTGAATAATTTGATGGATAATACCAAACATCCATGGTATTGAGAAAAACTAGATAAAATGTACCAAAGCACTTAGTTTTTCTAGAAATTGCAATTTTGTGAACTGCAGACACTAAAATTTTGTGTGTTTTTAACCAGTAGACTACATTTCATAAACATTTAAAGACTTCAGTTTTGATGGATCTTTTTGAAAACGTCGACAGACAATGCAAAAGAACCACACTTGTTAGAAAAAGTAGTCAAAATGTACCAAAGAACTAACTTTGTTTAACAATTACAAGTTTGTTAGCACTAGTACAGTGGTTTTCAGCCAGGGTTTCGCCGAACCCTGGGGTTCCGCCAGAAGTTACACATATTTTTATTTTATTAATTAGGTTTAATGCCGTTTTTTGCATAAAACAATTGAATTATTGCACAGAAGTTCCTCAAGCCACTGGAATGTTTCCTTGGGCTTCCGCTCCAGCAAAAAGGTTAAAAACCATTCCTCTTGTAGGATAACTGTTTAACTAAAAATAAAAAATCATGTATGGCAACCAAATTTTGATCAGCCGTTATAAACTAATCCTTAGCTTCAAGTAATTGGAGTTACATTTTGCTGGAAAGCAAATTTCTTAAGCTTTCAAAGAATAGTAATTGTAAGTACTTTATTATAACGCTTTTGTATAAAAGTCATCTGTTTT
Source organism: Trididemnum clinides (assembly GCA_963675345.1). Classification (NCBI taxonomy): domain Eukaryota; kingdom Metazoa; phylum Chordata; class Ascidiacea; order Aplousobranchia; family Didemnidae; genus Trididemnum; species Trididemnum clinides. The sequence goes on along the minus strand of OY776306.1, from coordinate 9,865,781 downwards.
TACTTAGCTCACCACTTTTGGGAGGGGTAAAAAGTTACACCACAGGTCTTAAAGTTTAGGTTTTTCAGTATATAAACTGATATTAATTGTACATATTATATTGTATACTATCGGAATCGCCTTGAAATAACCTTTAATTTGTTGACAAAAGTTTGAAAATCGGTTGAGAAATGAGGTCACAAATTAGTTTTTTAATAAACTGATTTTGCAAAAAGGTTGCTATTTTTGAAAATAGCAACGAACGTCACAAAAAGCTTATGGCTCAAACAGCGTCACGAGTGTCACGAAAAGCTTATGGCTTAAACAGCTTTTTTCAAAGCTATATTAAAAAAGTACTTACTGTAATGCGTCAATGTTGAAAGTATACCAACAGTTTGTTGCGGGAATAATTTCACTTTCGCTAGCGCTTTTTAAATGTATCGGCATTTTACTCTTGATCTTTTCGCTTTCGCCGTGGTGTACTGTATATACCGGAAAAGCACAAATTTGCCGACCAATTTCAAAGATCTATTTAACAAAAATAAAGACGAAATTGTGCAGATTTAGAAAATATATAACTTGTGCGTTAACTTCGTGTTTTCACAACTGAATCAAGAGTACAGGGTGATTCAAAATGAATGCCCCAATTTTAACCAGCTATATCTATCTACGACAAACCGCCCGTGAATAAAACATATCAATCTAATACATAAACCGCAATTCTGTCTGCGTGTCTGCTTTAACTCCTCTGAAACTGCTATAGGTAAAAGTATCAAATTTGGCACGATTGATCACCACCCCGTGGTGAGTGTCATAAGAGTATTGGTGACGTCATAACCAAAAATAATTTTTTTAGAATTTGCATTAATTGACAGAGAACAACCACTTTTTGCCCAAGCGAAAACCAGCTTCCGACTTACCACATTTCAAAAACTTTCATTTGTTTGGGCTCTAAAATGACGTCAGAATCAACGATTGGTTGAACAATCTGTTTTTTGTTCTTTCTCAATAAGTACTCATTGCAGAAACGCAATTAAACTTTCTTTTAGGAGATATTAATAAGCTGCTTTTGATGAAAACTACTTTACAACAATAAATGTTTATTTGACAATGCTACGAGCACTTCTTTATTTAAGCCCTTCAAGCCCTATTAGCATTCTTTGCTTGCACGCTTAAACTGGATCTATGACGCCATAGTATGTCTCGTACGATTAACACAAATGTTCGCTACCGCTGATCACAATATCAAGATCCTAAAGTACACAGGGCACTAATCGAAAGTGCCCCTTGGATGGGTAAGCCCTCCACAAACTTGATAAAAGAAGTCAAAACTTCCATGGAAAGCTGCTATGGTTCCGTCAGCACCCGCTTGGTCTTTACGTCTAAGCACATGCTGTCTGTGGTCCACAAGGATGCTCTACCTACCATTCAGAAAAGTTTTGTCATATATGAATACAAGTGCCACTGTGATAGTCCGTACATAGGGCGAACATCTTAACGACTTCAGGATCGCATCAAGCAACATGTTCCGCAATGATTAAGACAGCAATTGACCCGTCCACGCCGATCTCAACCACATAGATGGTGCAAACGAAACAACACCAAACCGGACTGTGACTCTGCCATTGGTCAGCACCTTTTAGATAATGATCAATGTACATTAAACTATGATATTAAGCGGTTTTCAATCCTCGCCACAGCATGCAGCTCTTTCCATCTCAATCTCTTAGAGGCTGCTTATATCAAGGCCGGTGTTATGCAGACAGAGAGTTTGTTTACACTCTCAAACTATTTCGATAATTGCGGCGTTCTTATTTGGCCTCCTACTGCGCTTTCTTTAGCATTTCGCTATTGCGAAATCTTTCTTTGGCACGCTTTACAATACTAGCGCTATCATTTACTTATCTTGATTGCTTAACGTCCAAATTATTCGCATAAAATATTTATTCACTCTAGATCAGGGCTGCCCAAAGTGCGGCCCGCGACTGACCTTGTAATTTAAAGTTCTTTCAATTAATGCATGGCAATTTTTTTGTCACCAAATTGATTCTAAAAATCTGTTGGCGCAAGCTTTTTCAACGCTACGAGGTAAGTTGTGTAATAGGCCTATGTACTAACGTTTTCCATTTTATCACACTGCACAATTCATTTTGCTTTCATCATCAGAAAGCAAAAAATTCACGCTTTGTTAGCTACGAGATAAGCTAAGTAGCAACGTTTACCGTTTCATCGTTTGCTTCGCATTCAATCAGAAATCATCAAAGAGCAATAAACAATCATCAAACAGCAATAAATTTACGCTTCGTTAATTACGAGATGAGCTGGCTAGTAACTTTTTCCCTTTCATCGTTTATTTTGCTTTTATCAACGAATAGTTAGTATTCAAGAATGTTGAGCTTTATAAACTGCCGCAGTGTTTTATTATAAGAATTTTATTTCAATTATTAAGAAATCAGAAATGAGTGCCACTAAGAAAAGACGGATTGAAGATAAGGGGCGTACATTTCAGGAACAATGGACAAACAAGTATTTTTTTGTTGCTCATGCAGAAAAAGCTTTATGTTTGGTCTGTAAGAAGAGCATACCTGTGATGAAAGATTACAACTTGAGGAGGCATTTTGAAAAAAATCACGAAGCTTACCAACTACTTATAGGAGAAAAGAGAACGCAAAAAATAGAAAAATTGAAAAAGGAAATGGCTGCACAACAGTTCATGTTCAAAAAGTCAAATCAAGAAGCACAGGCGTCTACTCATGCTAGCTACGTAGTAGCTTATGAAATTGCAAAACGAGGAAAACCATTCGTAGAAGGAGAATTCGTAAAAGACTGTATGCTAAAAGTGGCAGAAATAGTGTGCCCTGATAAACAACCTGCTTTCCAAAATGTAAGTTTATCACGAATGACCATAACGCGTAGAGTGGAAGAAATTGGCACTGACATTAAAGAACAACTTAACAGTGATATAGAAAAATATGTATCTGTGTCATTGGCTTTAGATGAGTCCACAGATATTGGGTCTACTGCTCAACTTCTTGTTTTTATCCGGGGAGTAACAGAAGACTTTCAAATTTCTGAAGAACTTTTCGCTATGGTAAGTTTGAAAGATCGCACGCGAGGTTCGGATCTATGCGATGCAGTGTCTGATGCTATCGACAAAAGTAACTTGCAGTGGTCTCAGTTAGTCGGTGTAACAACGGATGGCGCTCCTTCCATGACAGGAAAAGAATCCGGTTTTGTTACTCTGCTGAGAAAAGAAGCAATGGATAATTCAGGATCAGATTTGATACACTACCATTGTATTATTCACCAGGAAGCACTGGTTGCACGTGTTCTCAATATGAATGATGTTATGAAAATCGTGGTAAAATGTGTGAATTTTATTAAAAAAAACAGGATTGAACCATCGCCAGTTTAAGACCTTTCTCGAAGAGTGTAACGCAGAACATGAAGACGTTGTGTATTTTGCTGCAGTCCGATGGTTAAGTAAAGGAGAAACACTAATGCGATTCTTTTTACTTCGAAATGAAATTGCTGAGTTCATGAATGCCAAAAAGCAAGATGTACCTGAACTGAAATGCTATCAATGGCTATGTGATTTATCCTTTTTAACTGATATTATGAGCCATCTGAATAATTTGAATTTACATCTTCAAGGAGTTGGCAAATTTGTTTCAAGTCTCTATGACCACGTGAAAGCGTTTCATAGAAAACTGGAATTATTGCAAAAACAACTAAAAGAAGGAGATCTCGCTCACTTCATGGCATGCAAAAAGTTAACTGAAGAAAATCGTAACGGTAATGAGGCAATGAAGTTACTTCGTTCTGAGAAATATACCAACTTAATTGAGAATGTGAAACAAGAATTTCAGCGACGATTTTGCGACTTCCAGTCACACGAGGCAGAGTTTAGGTTGTTTTCCAATCCTTTTCATTGCAATCCAGAAAGTGCACCTACTAACATGCAACTGGAGCTAATCGAACTGCAAGAAAGTTCTGATTTGAAATCATCTTTCCAAGATCTTACTTTGGACAAGTTTTATTCGTCAGTCCCAGCATCAACTTATCCAGCTTTGCTCACGCATGCCTCCAAAATGGCTTCTCTTTTTGGAAGTACTTACATTTGTGAAAAGACATTTTCAACCTTGAACTTCAATAAATCGAAATGGAGGACTGCACTTACGGATGAACATCTTCAAGCAGTCCTCCAAATTTCCACTACAAAATATACGCCAAGATACAAAAAACTTATTGGCGAAAAGTCACAGCTGCATACTTCACATTTATAATGTGCTGGTGTGTAATAAATAATTTAACTTTTGTTGTGTAATAAATCCTGTACTGTACTTCCTCAAATGTTGGATTGTTGGTGTGTAAATAACGCGGACTTCAATTTTTAGTGTGTAACAAAACGAATTTTAATTTATTCGGGGTAGCACCGGCTTCAAAATTCTTTGATTTTGTAAGACAATACAAAGCTTAATGTGTAAGTTTCAGAATAAAAATATTCCAGACATTTTACGAGTAATTGTGTGGCCCGCGAAAGCTCATGAAAAGTGCAGTACGGCCCGCCATGCAAAAACTTTGGGCACCCCTGCTCTAGATCTTCCCTTTTGACGCGATACCACCACTGATGAGAGCGTCACAAAAAGCTTTTGGCTCGAACAGCTTTGTTCAAAGCTATATTAAAACTCTGTACCACCAACAAGATTTTTGTGTACGTTCGTTTTTATAAAATCTTAACGATCTTGGTCGCTTTAACTTAATTGTGATTTATACCATCTCAAGAATTGTGAAAGCATAAACCATATGTACTGTACATTACACAGTTTTTAATTGTAAGTTGTCAGTTTTCTTCTTCACCCAAATTAGGCGGTGCAATCTATGGCTTGCGAGATTAAATCGTATTATTTCAGGTTAGTTAACACTAAATATATCAGCTATGTGATGATCTTGAAAATAGTTTCTCTTTGTAGTGCCTAGCGAGCTAATACACAGAAAACGTTTTCCAATTATCGTGTTGTGACTTGCTGTTGTAGCTAATAAAATGACGTGACAAAGGTGCCCTAATGAGATCTTACAGATAGAAACAGGCCTGTCAGTATCTCTTGCACAATTCCTATTACAGCCCCGTCCACAGATTGATCACCCAAAATATAAAGAGTTTTCAGTTTAAATCCTTTGCTCTGTTGAGGTCAATTTCCAAAAAAATAAAAATCTCGGAAAAGGTCGGCGCAAGGCCGCGCCAGCCAGTCGAATAAAATTTTCTCCTCTACGAAAACCTAATTCTACCATTAACAATAGTAGCGTCGAGGCTTGAATTTTGAAAATAGTTTCAAAATAAATACACAAACTGAATCAAAGCCATTTTTACAGAGGCACGTTGAATCACTGCGAGCGAGATTTGAACCCACGCTCTACTTCAGTAATAATGCAACAAGCATGTCTTTGTAATAGAACTTACCTACCGGGGCAACAAGTTAGAGTCAGACCACTATGGTCTAAGTAAACCAATCATAGCGAGAAAAATGTGTATAGGTAAAATAAAACTTATGTTTTGAAAGCCAATTGCTGTAGGACTACAATTCACGTTCACGACATGTCACGTTCACTCAACAATCTATTCTTGTAAAACTAGCGAAGCGGTTAAGCGTGACGTCCAGACAGCTCAACTCAGAAAGCGATCAACGGATACCAGAAAGTTTTGTCAAAGTTCAAAGAATACAAGTACATAAAAGGCTTTAGAACCACTGATTCAAGGCATTGTTGAATTTAGTTTTTGCCAGTGGCGTACCGTGACTTTTCAGGTCAGGCATGCAATGATGCAATGATGACGTCATCAGTCTCAAAACTTAGCTCAAGTTTAATATTAACGGACAGTTAACAGCAAACAAAATATAATTTGTGAAAAACCATGAGCAGAGGATATAACTGAAAAAAAACCTTCAATGACTATGATTAACATAGCTATTCTTTTATTTAAAAAGTAATTCTGCCCTACAGCGTTTTCCACAAAAGTGAGTTATGACATCATCATAAAAAACTGAGGTACTCATTAGCCTTTTCAATTGACATCAGTGGCAGATTAGAAAGTCTATTCTGACCCTGTGCATTTCTTAAATATGTTTTAATTCTTTTTAATGCGGAGAAAGATCACTCTACAGATGCAGTGGAATATGGTGTAGTCAGGAATAATAATATCAATTTGTTAACTTCACGGAAACCTTCATACAGCTGTCCTTCATGCATGTACTTATGAAGCTCATGCACATTGTTCTTGCGAAAGTGGTTATGGGAATATAAGACTGCAAGCTCTGTTCTTAGGCACGCAAAATCAAAATGAGAACTATAACTTATTTGTAGAGACTGAAAGGACCTTTCTGGAAACTTAGTTACCGGTATGTTTTCATATTGATGAAATCGTTTGCAATCAAGGAGTCCCACAAATTCAATATCTTTCACTGACTTAAATCTTTGCTTGATCTGCATTACTATGATATCAATGATTTCAAAAAAGAGTGTTTTGTTCTGCAATTCTGGTTGCAAATTACACCGCACTTTTCTTCGAGAAGGAAGACCACACTTGCTCACAACGACATTCCATATTTCATCAAACTTATTAGTTCTAAGTTCTTCAAGCTTAGTGATGGTGTTTTCAACTTCACATGAGCAGCATAAAATATCCATTGATTTCGACTGAAAAATATTGAACAGATATTCAGTGAAAGGAAATATTAGAGCATATATGATCAGTGAAATGTTAAAGTCAAAGCTTGAAAGACACTGCAAAAAACCTTGGGCTTCATTAATTGACTTATAGTCAAAATTTTGGGGAGATTCGATGGCATGTTCAAACAGCTGGATCAGATCATCATGATTTTCTTTGACTGTTCCCACTAGCCGTGAAGAGTAATTCCACCTGGTTGGGGGGAGGTTTGGGAAATCCTTTCTTTACCATATCATCCAGCACTGCAGTTCTTTTTGACGATGATGTAAAGAATGACGATAGTCCTCCAAGGGTTGAAAAAAATATACATGTATTGCATTTTGGAATGTGTAAAGCTGCTTGAATTAATACAAGATTAAGTTTATGAGCTAAACAATGAATAAAAATTGCATCTGGTGCAGAATCTTTCACTTTGGCTTGAACACCGTTAAGCTCACTAGACATAACTGCAGCACCATCATATGTTTGACCAATCAACTTTTTTAGACAGCCAAGTTCTGTTAATTGAGCTCCAACTAATTAGCAATGGCAGCAGCACCACATGTTTTAGGCGACGATATTTTTACATACGCAGAGAGAGAAACAGTGCAAGAGAGTGAAGATATTGCGATAGAGTGTAGAGAGACGGATAGCGTTTTATCCCGTAGTGGTTTGTTGTGGAATATTAGCGTGGCAAAAATCAAGCAGTTACTTGATTAATATAGTTTTTTCTACCTTGGTATTGAAGCAGGCCGGGAAAAATGGGGAATCCGGGAATGAGATTTCCGGCAAATTTTGCTAGTTCGCGGGAAATTTTCACTGATTTTCTAAAAAAAAATTTTGAGATGAAATTTTTGAAAAAAATTTTTGAAGTTTTTACGGTAAATCGGCAATCTAGCTACGTTAAAGCGAGGCCCAGTCATTAGTGAAAAATCGGTAGTTTAAAGTCGCATCGTGCAGGTCGGCGCATCCTTTATGAGCAAATCATACTTATGACATCACAACAGCGTGGTTATCAGCGCTGCTTGCTTCGCCTTCCGATCTCTTTGATAGCAACTTGTGTCGCCGGGTCGCTTTGTTTCCATTAATTTAACATAAACCTTGTCACTTTAACCCTATTCGGCCCAAGAGATTTGCGTCGTGCTAAGTCCAACGTGGGGTAGTTTTTGCCCCGAAAGTTTAAAGCATTATATCTTTTGAACTACACCACGTAGAAAAACGATTGAACCGGCATACGGAAGAAGATTTTATTTTATTTTGTATTTTTGTTTAACATGTTTCTGAAATTATTGCTTGTAGAAGAGAAAACAATTAATCTGAAGGCGAGTCAAATTTTGATAGTTGCCGTTAGTTCTCATTTAAAAGAAACAAATGTTTCTCATTCACTTCTCCACTCCTGACAGCAAGACAAATTGACTACTTTAGGCCAGTTGCGCTTGGCTGATCACGTAATGTCGGCGAACTCTTGTAACCTATGAAGTCCAAGAATAGATCGCCGCTAAACAATTGATAACATTTAGTAGGCATCGGTAACATTATTTACTGGTATAACAACTACGAAAGTTTAAATTTGGACCCGGGCAATATCATTTTTTTAGAACTAATTTTAATGTCTTGTTCACACGAAAGCGTTTTGTTGTCAAGAAACGGATTTGACGCAATTTACATAACACCACAAAAAGCGCGAAAATTCCCTCGCTTGTTTGAAGTTAACAACATGAAACTGGTGTGCTCAGCTATTTCAAAATTCCTTGCGAGTTATTGTTCGCCTGCCTACGCTTGCCTCTATCCCCTGGCTGATATCATTGAGATAAAGTTTATGAAACCGTTTCTATATTACGATGAGTATGACGTAGATTTCACAGTTTCTATTACGATATGTATCACCTAGGCTTTGCATAATAATAAGGCCGGCTGCACTAAGGTCAAGCGTGGATAATCCTTCTTTATAATGTTTGTTTTTATTTAACCCTAGAAAGACCGAGATTTTTTTCTTCAAGAAAGACCATACGGGTCAATTGACCTCTTAGCGTTTAAAAGCGAAGAAAGACCTACTTAGTTGTGTTTTATTACTATAAGTAGAAGACAGCCCAGCAATTATTTATTTATTCTTAAGCAAGAAGAAAACAAAGAACGCCATCAGAAGAAAATATTATGCTTCTTAGCTACAAAGCCAAGAAAAATGAAGTAGTATATTTACTTTCTTCCAGTCACAAAACAACAACTGTCTATTATGGAGAACAAAAAAGCCACAAGCCTTCTTAGATTACAATGCTACCAAAGGAGGAGTAGACACAGCTGATGAAATGCTTCGCTCATACTCAACAAAAGCTGCATCCCGAAGATGCTCCCTTGCGGCTTTCTTCAATCTGGTGGATATCACGGCATTGGACACAAACATTATATGTGCAGATATATCGATATCAACCTGTTCAAGACGTGATTTTCTCATCAAACTTGGTGAAAGTTTTTGCTCCGCAGAGAGAAGTAGGCGGCAGAAAGCCCAATATATATTACGCTTGAAGCGGATACGCCAAGGAGAGGATGAGGATTTACGTCCTTCCAAACAAACCAAAGGTCGGATGTGCCAATCCAACAAAACGAAAGTCAAGTGTGCCAATTGCTTACTTTTTGTTTGTGGGAAATGCTCTGCTCCAGTCTGTCACACTTGCTAAAATGCATAGGATTTTGAGGAGGGGGTCAATTGACCCGTATGGTCGTTTATAGTAAACTGGACCATAACGTCTTGTTGCATGCAACTTTTTTTCTGAGAATGTGATTTTGTATTCTTTTATGTGAAAAAATAAAAGTCAAAAAAGATCAACTCACAGTCTGGAGAAAAATGGTAGTAATTAAAAAAACAAAAATCGAAAGAGGTCAATTGACCCGTTTGGTCTTTCTAGGGTTAATGAATACAACAAAGTAAAACAAGATTGAGTTTGAATAATTTATTTTGTTTGATGATTATACCAATACTAACATCAGAAACTATGAGTAAACAATAGTAACTGCTTTATGTATTACTTTGTTGCAGGAATTAAAGTTCTATGTACACTTTTGTAATTGCAATCCCCTCAACCAAATAGCCATTCAATTGCAGACATATTAATAGGAACTAGTGTTGTTTTTTGTCAATGCGAGTAGCTATTAATGCTGAAAAAGTTGCCGGTGCTGTGAACACTTCTGATGAACATGCAATAGTAACAAAAGTTGTTGCTGACTTATATATTAGTCGGATGCAACGGCTAAACGCCCCGAAGTGCCAGTGCAATAAGCCAGAACAAGCAGCGATATAACTACAAATTTGAGACAAAAGGCTTTACTTCCAGTCAGAGGCGACTCCGGCACTCGGGCTACTCGGGCTGAGCCTGAGTTACGAAATGAGGAAAGGCTTTGTTAAATTTAAATTCTGCAAAACAAGTTTCAAACTTTTTAACTTAATTTATATTTAGTCCAAAAAATAAGCCGGGCATCGTATAAACCACCGGTGTTTGTGGTGGCAGTTGCTTTTTTGGGCTCAACGTTGTGTTTAGCTCGGGCTTGGGGAAAATAGCCAGATACGCTGTGCAGAGAAATAACGAGACAAACGATTTTCAAGCATTTTTTTCGCATCAAATCCAACTCGGGCTTGATTGCAGTTGCCCGAGCTCTCACAATGCGAGCGTTCATTGCGTTGTTTCAGACACTTTTTTGTTTAATTTTTTTGTTGAACTCGGGCCCGCGAGAAATAGCCCAAGATGCAATCAGAAAAAGGTAGATAAAAAGAGTAATTGAAAGAACGTGTAATGTAGTTTTGTCTAGCTCGGGCTTGGGGAAAATAGTCAGACACGCTGTATAGAGAAATAACAGAGAAACGATTTTTCAAGCATTTTTTCGCATCAAATCCAACTCGGGCTTGATTGCAGTTGCCCCAGCTCTAACAAAGCGAGCGTTTATTGCAATTTTTTAGACGCTTTTTTGCTTGGGCACATTTGATAAAAGCACGCGTTTTGTTAAACTGTATGAATAAAGGCGTTTTACAATAGTTAAATGGCTGGATAAACTGTTGCTATTTTTTGTCTTCTCGCTAGTTTTAGAGCTGTATTTATTGTTTTTGCAATATTTTGCGACACTGTCAGTGACGAGCCCGGGTAGCCATGAAAAGCCGGAGTCGCCACTGCTTCCAGTTATCAGCTTGAATTTGTCCCCACTGATTTGTCGACAGTGAGCAAATATAATTGTCGGCAAGACCACTACGCGTGTGGGTTCCAAGCCAAAGTCGTTGTTACACTTTATAATGGAGTTTAGAGTAAGAAATTACTTGCGTGTGGTTACATGCACACAAAAACCTTGTATTTCTACATGTTCGACGGAGGAAACTAACTTTTACAAATTAGCTGCGCACTTTATGCTGCGTAAGTTTGAAAAACACGTAGAGCTCTCTACTGGGACAAATGATAGAAAAACGCCTCAAAAAACTCTGTAGTATGAGCACACCATAGAACAAAAAGCGTAACACCAACCAGTTACTGACAGGCGCCGCAGAATCTGAAGTACAGTGATCCCTCGCTATATCGCGCTTCACCTATCGCGGCTTCGCGGAATTTTTTACAGTGCTTTTTTTACAGTGAATCCTGATTCATTGTATTCATTGCTATATAAAAAACATTGTTTTACAACACCGTTCTTTAAACTATTATAGTTATTTGTAAGAAAACGTTAATATTTCTATTTCTTAAACACATTTTGGGCCTGAAAAGAGGTTTTGTTTTTTGTTTCATTCTGCAGTACAGTATTGCATTGTAAAATAACAGTAAAAAATAAAGCTGACTACTTCGCGGATTTCACCTATCGCGGGTTATTTTTGGAACGTATCCCCCGCGATAAACGAGGGTTCACTGTAATGCCGTTTGCGTACAGCTTTACCACATCTTTGGCATTGGCTAAAAACACGTCCCATGTTATCCCTCTCACGGCCGGTGGCTTCAGCTGCGCAAACTTCACACCTGCCTTGCTTGGTAGACTGCACTGGAAATGCACATAACTGCGATGAATCGTAAGATTCTTCTCTGGGTTCACTAAGGGTGATTTAGATTTTATCTTGAATGTTTTTCGACAAGCCTCATTTTGAACGTAGCGCAACAAATGGGTGTACTAATTGTAAAACCAAAGTTACCTCAAAATCGAATGAATTTGTATTGCGTGGTTCAATAGACTGATTTAGTGCGACGACCAACCCTAACTCTAACTCTAGCCAATGATTTGTGTCATTCTTAGAAGATGTACGAAGTGTGTATCGGTAGAATAAATTTACCTTTGTGTGTGGAATGTATGTGTGGTGTTTGGAATTATTATAGCTAAAGTGGTAAGTGTGTAGCTATCGAGGGGTGAGGGGTAAATAATTCAGTGATAGACCTCACGCTATAGTAGTAACCGGAGGTAGATCTCACGCTATAGTGTGGTAGACCTCACGCTATAGTAGCACCAAATTTTGTCTTTCAATTAGTAGACTAGCACTTAGTAAAGCGGTATTTATCAAAAAGTAATTCTTGATAATGGCCAAAAGTTTACTGTGCAAAACGAAAAAAATGTAATGTAGCTCAAATACAACCGGTGGGCCACAGCACATAAGTCGGGTGGGCCACAGACTTTTGCGTTACTTACTTTAATAATCAGTTTGCAAGTCGAATGAGGTTGAGTAATAGTGGTGCATATGAATCGCCATACGGACCAGCATCCATGAATGGGAGGCGCAATGACCTTATTTTCCTTTGTAAATCAACTCCGACCGCGGACTGGCCATCCTCGGCATTGGGAGGTAATGAATCATTTTTCTTTTTGGAGATCTATTTTCGTATGAATATGGGAAACATGAATTTCTTAACAATCAGTATAATTTGTAATCTAGTTTCAAAATACAAACGCAATAATATTTGTTTTTCGTTGTACCGATAAATCATCTATTATTTTTAATTCTGGTTACACGTTGAAGTTTAATTTGGGCGAAAGATGTCAGGGGTTTGATGAACTTGAGCTGCGTTGGCTATTTATCGCGAAATTTTATTTCATTTGACAAATCGTCAATTCTAAATATCTATGAAACATTGGAAATTGCTCGTGAACTTGCGATTCAAGCTTCTTTCTAAATTTTTTTATTCTTTTCCCATGAAACATTTTAGCAATAATTTTACTTGCAAAATCTCTGCTTTGACAGAAAGCGTAACTGCAAACCTATGGTACAGCATGGCAAACTCGTTGCAGCAAAAAAATTAAGCAACATTACACTTCGAAATATAGCGTAGTGGCTGAATCGTTTGATCATTATTTATTACACAGTTTACACTAAACATACCACTGACTTTGTTTTAGTTTTTTTGGGTAGTTTATGGTTTCGTGAAACCAGAATTAGGATAATTGTGAAGAAGCTTTTGTGATAATTAAGCCAACATTGCGTACTAGCATTTCTGTGATCTAGAGAAAGCTTTGTGAAAAACATTCTCCGCTGTTTTTGACACTTTGAATATCATTGCTTAATTAAGTCCGGGAAAATTATATGGAGTCACCAATGTAGGTCACAATTTGAAAACTTTTGTTATGCTTTCAAATGACCGAACAGGCTTTTTTCTCATTATTGTGTTTGTTACTGTGTATATTTACACGCGGGCATTTATTTACTGAAGCATCGCACAGAACCATTTTCCTAATATTTGACAATTTGTTACTGGGTGACGTTTCTCCTGAAAACTACAAAAAACAACCATACTTTTATATCTGTCTAGCTGCGCGGTAGAAACAGTCCCGTAACAACACGTGTTATGGAATTACAATTATGTATGACAAAGATTTACTCTAAAGTTAGCAATGCGATGGCAAAGTGATATTGCTCATCACTCGTCAACGGTCACTTTGCTTGTGATGATACGATTCAAGAACAAATGCGTTGTCTGTTCGCAAAAAACGGGTTTACTCTATTTTCTCAAGTCACAGCCAGACAATAAGTTACTTTCTCTAGGGAATGTACATGCTATATATGGCAATTGATTCTAAGTAGTTTTTCGTGAACTTTGGTTAGCTCTTGTTTACGACTTGCCCGCTTCGCTCTCAGGCTGCTACGACGAGCGCAGAGTGAGGTTACTATCTTTTTTATCTTTCAGCTATATGTCTGCATATTTTAGCAGTCATATGGATAAATTTGCTAATAACTTTCGATCTACAACCAACAGTCAACTCAAATTTTGTCAAATATAAATTGAATAATTTTTAGGAAAAGTCATGAAATCTTGATATTGTAGGGCCATTGTGGACAAAACTGTACTTAAGAGGAAATTGCTCGGGCAATTTTTGCCCCGCTTGGGCCGAATAGGGTTAAAGGCGTTTAGTGCGAAAGCTGTAAATTTGATTTACCAACGGGAGTGAAGTTGTTTTGCGCGATCTGGTATCCAATTCCTTATCAGAGTCAGCGCGTTTATGTCATAGACTCACTCATAGTTATTGGCTTACCGATTTCGCCTACTGCAAGTTAGTTGTATCAGTGTACTTGCCAGTAGAATAATGGCTTCAAAAGAAACTAGATTTAAATCAAAGATTTCCATTCAGTGTGGCTATTGTAAAGAATCCATGCGAAGGGACAGGCTTAGCGAACATACCCGTCAGCAACATCCCGGTTTGCCTACTAAAGAACGTGGTCAAACAAGTCTCACAGATATTTTATCCCGGAATAGACCACATGATCGAGAAGATGAAGGAGAAACCAACCCAACCGCAAAAAGAAAAAGACTGATGGACCAGATGAAACACAGTCTGGTAGTACTGCTGCTACTAGCGAAAGTCCAAGTCGAACAGATTGCCACTGAAATACAATCCGCAGACAGCGTGACGTCAAATACCTAACAATTTGAAGAACCTTATTGTCACAGAAGTAAAGCAGCTGAAGTCGAACTGATTGCCACTGAAATACAATCCGCAGACAGCGTAACGTCAAGTAACCTACAACCTGAAGAACCTTATCGTCGCAGAAGTAAAGCAGCTGAATCAGAATCACCAAATTCCGAAATTTATGTAACGCTTCACGCAATTCTCAACTTCTCAAGAAACTCGCAGAAATGAAATTAACAGCGAACAAGCAATCTGTTGCTCATAAACCTGGAGAATACGATGAAGTTTCAGTCGTAAAAATATTAATTCAAAGCAGCAAATCGTTAAAGCGAATTAGCGAAATCGCCAAACTCACCATTGATGTCGATGACAATATGCTAATATGGGATGCTTGTTCGACTGACGCAAGTGTTAGATTACGCTGCAGTGCAGGACTGTTTAATTACGACTTTGCTTTTGGAATCGATTTCGCGTAGAGTAACTAGCCAGTTGGTTTTATCAATTTTAAAAAATCCATAGCAAGACACATAGCTGCAGAGACGCATCAAGCAAATTTGGTTCGTATTATATTAAGAACTATAAAGTAATGCTTTAGCTATCGACATTTTGCGAGAAGATTTCGCCGAAAAGAACGATGTTAAAGAATTATGACGTCATAATCGCCATTTCAAGCCGCGAGAAATTTTTAGTTCAAAAAATGGATTCCCGGGAAACTTTGCATTTTTTCCAGGCCTGGTATTGAAGTACATTGATTTTACGCGATACCGTGGATACTAATTTTAAAGTCTATTGGTATGATTTGACAAGGGAAATAAATCCCAAGTCTACCAACTGCAAAGCAGGCGCTTTAGTTACTACCTAGACCATCGCGCCGGTACAAAAATCATGCTTTTGACAGAAAGAATAAACCGCTTCTTGGGCCAGGGGTAAGGCATAAACGCAACGCTCGAGGTGTTAGTCTCGACAATGCGTAATCGCTTCTCAAAAGTTTTTTAACTCTTTAATTCTTTATTAACCCTTTAAACCCTGAATTATCAAAAGGTAGTGCACACACTAACCTGAATTATTAGCAGGTAATGCATTACAATACAGTACTATACACTACTAGTCATGTATCTTGTATGAAACTTTGTTGCTGTGTTGCTATGATTGCCAGTTGTGAGCAAAAGCACATGGTTGGCCCGAATAGCGGTCTTTCAGGTATATATGATATAGTTTTAGGCCAAAACACCAACCTTTCGGGCTCTACGGATTAAGTGCGCAATTGGTGTCATCAATAGAAAGAACAAAGACGGCTAGACGTTTTTTGCTTTTTTGAAATTTCGTTATGGCTCTTATCGAGTTTGCTCTGAATATCTCACGCTCTACTGATTTCACTGGGCATAACAACGCATTATATGTAATATAGCTCGTACAATATGATTTGGTTAGTCGCGTTTATTGTAATGATGTTTTTGTGATGTATTTTTCATGGAGCCACACAATGCAGAAACTACACTGACATTTACTCACAACCTATCGATGGCGAAGTTTACTCTAGTCTAAGCCAACAATAAATGCTGACGTAATTAAGAAAATGCGGGTAGGTGGTTGCAACAAACTGGGTGACATACTTCAGTAATTTTTCTTTTAAAACAAGGCAAAGTGAAGTAAATTAGTTTTTGGTAATCATTATGTCAAGCCGATCTTCATCTGAAACATGCGAGCTCCCCAGTACGGAAGGTCAAGAGTGCCCCGCTGTTGGCCGTCCCACTACTTTGAACTTGGACACATCACAGCAACCAGTCGTTCACGGTAAAATTCTAGCTTTGTTTTAAGTTTTACGTTTGTAATTTGCGTCATAAATTTATTTTTAAAGTGATGATTTTTTTACCTGCTGCAAAAAAATATTAATTCTGGGAGCGAGCTCTTAATATTGTGTTTAGGTCCCGTCTACATTGATAACCGCACATTCAACTGTAAAGAAAAAACAGATCAATCTCCTGGCACTGGTGAGTCAGGGTCTTTAACAATCAAATCGTGGCAACTGATAATAAAGTAACTTAAATTAAGACATCAATTTAACTAATTTGAAATTCAAAAGCGCAAAATACAATATTGCACTAAAACAATAACGCAATCGATAACACCAGTGTTGCTCTTTTGTAATTGTGGTAAATATTTACTCTCTCCATTATTTCAAATACACTTCGTAATAATAAATTACTTCAGTTGATCAGCAATCCATATGTGCAGCTAGCAACTTGTCACACGATGGTAATTAGCAGGGGTGTGTGAAACGAAAATATTTCAAAATTTTGTTCCGATTTGACGCAAAATTGTTTTAGTTTCGTTTCGTTTTATTTTGAATTTACTTCCTTAGTGAAGAATTTTATTACGTTTCGAAATCCAAGCGATTTTGCTTCGTTGATCAAAAGTTGGTTGCCATATATCTTTTTTCAGTTGAACAATTTTCGTACTAGACTTAAAAACTTGCAA
The DNA here is from genome assembly GCA_963675345.1 of Trididemnum clinides. NCBI lineage: Eukaryota > Metazoa > Chordata > Ascidiacea > Aplousobranchia > Didemnidae > Trididemnum > Trididemnum clinides. The sequence goes on along the minus strand of OY776306.1, from coordinate 9,848,767 downwards.
TTTTTAGAAAAAGTTAGTTCTTTGGTACATTTTGACTATTTTTCCTTCGATAGTATGATTTTTTGGCATTATCTATCAAAATTTTTATAAAGATTTATAAAAAATGAAGGATCTAAAAAATTTGAAAGGAAGCATACTCCAAGCAAATAAATTGATGGTTTTTATATAAAATAAGGGGACGTAAAGATGGTCTTGTTTTATCGTTTGGGACTAAATATTAGTGTGAGCTACATCACCATCTAACTGTTGAAGGATTTTTCTTTGTAATTGGTTGAAGCCGGCAAATCCGGCTGATTCTATTTGGTTAATCTCAGCATTAGGTATTAAGCGTGAGTGCAAAATATTTACGTTTTCTGTGAGCTGGTGTAACAACAATTGGATACTGACAGCTTAGCACCTTTAGCTAGATTTAAAGGTTATCTAAGCTAGGGGTGTCAAACTCATTCAGTGTTGTGGGCCACATTTACATACGTGGCTTTTATACAGGCCAAAAACTGTTGAAAAACAAAAATTAAGCAGGCAAAACTGTATATCCCAATGGTCCCCAAACTTTTTGTCTGCCGGCATAAGAAACCGGTTGATGAAATTTCGCGGCACACCAGCCACGGCATTTTTTGGAGATTACTACTTTTCCAGGCAACGATCTCTGAAAGTTATGGGGCGTAACCCGAAATGATACTGATCGCTAAAAAAAAAGGTCACTACTTGTAATGCCAGCCGCGACTTCTAGCAGTTGTCGATCGTCACTTCATGCCTAGATTCACGTATTCTTATCTTGAATGATCTCAGTTTTTCGCAAATCAAATTCCGGGACCAGGAATTCGCACTATCGCACAAAATCTTTACACAGGCCACAGAATACTACGTCACGGGCAGCATTTACGCCCTAGGGCTCGATGAAATCGTCTCGTGGACCGTATGTTTGACATCCCTGATCTAAGTGTTACGTTGTGTCAATATATTTTGTTGGTTTTAATTCGTGCATACAGTAGTGTCGAACCTAAGTTCTGTGATCGTTATTCGTTATTTGTTAAATGTATCGGCACGCTGTCAAATGAATTTACTCGCTTTGAACAGCCTACGGCTGCCCTCGTTTGAGCTGTCAGACAATCAAAACTTGGAGATGATACTGGTGTTGCTTTCTGGTTAAAAATTCATTCTAAAATTTGATGTGTGTGAAAGAGGTTTGTGAACGCCTGTGAAAGAAAACGTTGTAAACCGAATCTCGAAACGAATATCGAAACGAATCTCGAACGAAACGAATCTTGTGCTGTCGAATAGAATTGTGTGCAATCGAATGAATAAAGTCGAATAAAATCAAAGCTTATGTTAAGCCAGCGGTGAGCAGGCGCACCAAAAGGAATTAACACTAAGCACATTTTCAAAATGACCACCGCTCCGTCTTAAATAATCTTCAAACAATTAAACGAAGTTATCTATCACTTTGGCGTATTTTTCTCTTTTTGTTTCAAAAATGTTAGGGGTGATGCACAGTTTCAATTCAGCAGTTTGGAATTTGATTGGGGGATTAATTTGATAAACTTTGTCTTCTAGCCTGCAGATAAAAGTATGGGGGTATTTATGTCAAGCAAATGTGGCGACCATTCTGTAATTTGATAACTGTTGTATGCTGAGCTCTTGACTTTGTCTTCAAATAGATATTTTGGACTCTAGTTAACAGATACTGTGGATACTTGTACGTTGCTGGTAGACCTTGCGCACAATTTTTTTTCACTAAGTGGATTCTCTGATTTCTTGCTTTATTTACGTCGTGTTACAGTTCCATCAGTTTGAAAGTTCTAATATTACAAGAATATCTGAGGTTTTGCAGGATTATTGTTGAAATAAAACTTTTTGTGGAAGAGTGTATGAACAGCTTTGTAAATTTTAGATGTATAAAGTGGTAACACAAAATTTTTTCTAATTTTCAATCCATAAAAGATTTTAAATAATAATTGTTATTTGTAACTGTAATGAAATCTGAAAAATACAAACAAATGAGTAAAAACTACTATATTTTTTGCAATGTTTTGGTTTTCATTTATTTTGTGACACCTTGGTTTTGGGGTATAAAGTGTATTCTATAGATTTCAGTAAACCATTTATAAACATATTTTATAAAGTTAACACTAGAACGGCCGAAGTTGCGACAAGCCCTCAACGGCCAGCAGTGGTAATTTTGACCGCTTCTCCGAAAACGCGTTTTTACTAATATATGCGTGGTGTGGTTGCAACTTAAGTGTTAAATAAATACTCAGGTCGCGTAACTCAATCAATCTATCCATAAAAAAACAGTTTTATTTAAAGGGAAGGGCAAAAACTTGACACAAAATTTGAAAATGTTTCATATTTGTGTTGTCGCACATATAACGCATTCGAAAAGCTCCGTAGCGGTATACTTGCCACATACAGTTTTGTTGCACTTGAAACAAAGTTTGCAGGTTTTTTTTTAAGTGCAGTTTGCAGCTATTTGACACTGTTTACGCTTCTCGGGTTTGATTTTTTTTAGAAGTTCTCGATAGTGAGTGAGGTCTAGCAACAGTAGCGTTTCTGCTTGATTTCTTAAGGATGCAATCTTCACGTGGTTCTGTAGCAAGCTTGAACAGGCAATCTCGTTTTGAAACCTTGTCAGCTGTTTGTTTCGTATAAAACCCAAATGCATTGATGCCTGCCAAATTCAGCATGTTGTCGAAAACAGCAACGAGCCAGCGATGGGTGTCTGCTTTGACTGAATACTGCCTGGCCATTTGATTAGCCACGTCAACACCACATTTGGTCTTGTCACAAAAATACATTGTCTTCGATTTCCTTTTCTCAGACTCGCCAAGCTCAACAGACATATGCTGACAACTAAGAAAACAAACGTTTTTCTTAGGCTTTTACTGATACAATTTACTGAGTTGCCATATCGCCTGCCTTCATGAGCTTACTAGAACAACGTTATTGCGAGCATTTTGCAAATGCAGGCAGCTTATGTCTAACCTTGTTCATAGTTCCAACAAGACTGACTTTTATTTTTCAGCTCTTTGGGAAGTAAAAACAACGTGAAAAAGTTATCGGTTGTGACGTTTCTGCCTTAATGCTTGAATGTTTCCATGAGAGTCATGACAACGTTGTGACTAAGCCTTTGGGTGGATGGGCGTGACTCGTCTTTGCCCAGATATGGAATGGCACTTAGGATATACTTGGATTCCATGTCAATCGCTAACCAGAACTTTACGCCAAACTTATCTGGTTTGTTTGGTATATGCAGGGTGAACCTACAACGAGATTTTGTCGGAAACAGCTGCTCATCAATCGTAATATTTTCTCGAAGTTTGTAACAACTGATACTCTTGTCTACCAATCTATTCCAAATATCCATGATAGGAGCAAATCTATCAGTTTGCAAGCATGCTGACCTTGTGCTACGCAAGTCAAAGTGTAGAAAACGCATAATCTCACGACAACGATTTCTTCACATGGTTTGTTGAAAAAATAATACGACCCATTCTTTATTCCAAAAATTGTAAAGAGGAAGGTTTTTGCCACCATGCGCTCCTCATACATATGGCGGTGTAGTAAATGCATTGAGCTCAGAAAGTGAAACCTCCCTTTCTTCATTGCCTAAGACTATTCGAGCTTCTACATTGGTACTTTGTTGAATGTGTTTGAGGATATGGTTATTAAATATAACTTGAAAAGCACCAACGGGGGAGCCTGCCATTCTAAGAGCAAAGCGTAATAAACTTTATTGCTCAGTCAGGACATTCTGAACTGCACGCCTTCCTCGTGCTTCTACGCCAAATTTCATAAATTCCCATTTTGTGCCATCTCTTGTTGTCTCGTATGTGCTCAAACTTTCAGCAGCACCCGAATCAGAATCATTATGAACACATGTAGCAGAATGGGTTTCAATGCCAGTATCAGCAGTTTGTAAATCACCTACATAAACAAGGGGTTGTGTATCATCAAATTGCTCAGTTTCTTCATCGTCGCTTATCTCATCTGAGGAGCAGAGTTCCGAATCTAACACGTCGCTTTCTTTAGTTTCACTTTCCCCTTCAAAATCATCCTCTTCTATGAATCTGAGCATAGCAACAACTTGTAGTCCAGTAAAACGCTTTGGTTTTTTAGACGTAATTTAATAGATTTGACTGTGATATATTTCTTAGTCAAGTAGCTTACTTCACCTGTGGAACCAGAATAGGTTAGTACTAATTAGGTATGCACCCAATGTTTTTATTACAAAAGGTTATGATCAACTTGCTAAGTTATGCTGAAGGCTAATTGCCAGTATGCTCCGCTGCTTTTTCTACCTAAGGATGTGACTGGGTGCTGTTTGGGGAGGATACCTGACCTGCACCGTGGCCTGAATGCCGATGAAAGCCCGTAGTTGCCAACAATGTAGAACAACCTATTTCTGTTTCATAAACTGTTTCATAACCTGAAGTCAGTCTTTCCGGTGCTAACTGATAACTGGAAAAATACAATAAATGCTTTCTGAGTTGTGCATTTCTTTCTGGTGACTCTATGATCACACAAATTAAATCAATTCATTGGAAAATAGAAAGAAATGTTTAAACCTGAGTTTGAAAATGAGTCGTAGAGACAGTACGGTCTTATAAAGTACAGCAGGAAGTTCTGGAATAATGGTTTTTGTATAACGATCGTAATGACTGTTGTTGCGTTCCAGCTAACTCGACGCATATACAAATTATAACATAAGCCTCATAAATCCGGCTTTAATCAACTAAAACGCTTGATATCTAAAAACATAAGAATAAATAGAACATATACAAACAAGAACGCCTAAACTAAAGATTTAAACTGAAGCACTAGTAAGACTAACAAAAGCGACTTAACAGTGAACTGATAAGAAACACAACTGTAACAGAAAACCATGATTGGATCCTGGTGCTTCAGGCAAACATTAAACTAACGCGCAGTAATCAAGAAACAAATTACAAGCAACGCTTAAACCTGACGCGCTACAAATTTACATCATTCTTCCCCCCTTAGTAATCAACCGGATCACCATAACGTTGAGGGGGAATGCCTTTGTTAATCCGGACTGATCTTCGTATCACTGGGGTTGTCTCACTGAGATTTTCAGAGGCGTTGTCGGGAACTATATCGGGGGTTTCGGATTCACATATTGATGATTCATCTGTTCCGGCACGATCATGTAATTCAGTCACATTTTTATTATTTATTGGGTTTAATTGGTTCTCTAAAGTGTTCAAGCCATGGGATTGTGGTGGGCATGGCGCCAAATCTTTTAGAGATACCGTGGCTTCCCTACCATCATCAAGCCTGATTCGTGCAAAACATGGATTTGCTTCAGTTAAGTTGACTTCGTGAACCAAGGCATCATGCTTGTTCTTACGCACAAAGTTTCGCATCAAAACACGTCCAGGCTGAGTGAGCCAAGTGGGTAACGATAGACCACAACAAGATTTTCTATGAAAATTGAAAAATAATTCGTGAGGTGTGGCATTAGTTGCAGTACACAGCAAAGATCGAAGCGAGTGTAAAACGTTTGGTAATACAGACTCCCAGCGTTCAATCGGCAGGTTTTGAGATTTGAGTGCCAAACGTACGGAGCGCCAGATTACTCCATTGTATCTCTCCACTTGAGAGTTTCCCGTAGGATGGTAGACAGAACAATGACTAGTAGCAATGCCTCGTTCCGTGAAGAAATCCTTTATCTCTCGTGACAAGAAACTATGTGCATTGTCAGAGTGAACACAGCTGGGTACGTTACATAATGTAAACAAATCATTTAAACACTTAATAACGGTTTCAGAATACATATTAGGACAGGGGTAACAAAAAGGAAATCGAGAAAATTCATCGACAATTACAAGTAAATACATATTTCGGGTACAAGTAGGCAGTGGTCCTTTGAAGTCGATTGCAATACGTTCAAAAGGCTGGGTAGCCTTTATAAGTGTGCCTTTTTGTAGAATATAAAATCGCGGTTTTAGCTCCGCGCAGACTCGACAGGAAGAGCAGGAATTTTTAACATCCTCCATCGAAAGTGGAAGATTTTTAGCACGAACATAGTGCGCTAGCCGTCTAACCCCAGGGTGACACAAGTTTTGGTGCAATTCTTGTAGAGTAAACGTGTTAACCGAAGCGCAAACCGCACGAGTAAAGGCATCAGCAGCAACATTATCACAACCTGGCCGAAATTTTGTAGTGTACAAAAACGATGCTAGTTCTAAACGCCAACAATGTATTTTGTTGTTTTTTATTTTGCTTCGCTTTCGACTGTCCAGCATAAAGGCAACCGACTTTTGATCGGTAATCAAGGTAAAATGCTGTCGGGCAAGTAAATGTTCCCATTTTCGAATAGCTTCCACAATTGCCGTGGCTTCTTTTTCTACCGCCGGATAACGGCGTTCACTATCACGGAGGGCTCGTGACATAAACGCCACCGGACGCCCCGCCTGATTTAATGTTGCAGAGATAGCCACGTCGGAGGCGTCGCACTCGACGACAAACTGAGCATTTTCGTCTATTGCGTGAAGAGATGCATTGGCAATGTCTTGTTTCAGGGATTCAAAATCTTTCACTGCTTCAAAACTTAGCGGAAAACTTGTAACACTTTTCAATCGAACTATTTTGTCAGAATAGTTGGTGACCCATTTCGCATAGTAAGCAAAAAGCCCTAACATTCGCTTCAAGGATTTTGTGTTATTGGGCGGAGGCAGGTCCAACAAAGGTTGCAACCTTTCAGGATCGGGTCTAATAGTTCCGTTTCCAACGCGATATCCTAAAATACTGATGTCTGAGACCGAAGATATCGTCTTCGAGTCATTTAGATTTAAATGACGACGTTTCAACGCATCGAGAAAGGCAGAAACATTTGCATCATGTTCTTCCTGATTCATTCCTCCAACCGTTACGTTATCAAGGTATGGAAAGATATCTTTTAATTTATCTTTTTCAACAATTTTATCCATCTTTCGTTGGAATTGCGGTACTCCATTTGTTGCTCCAAAAGGAACTCGGTTAAACTCCCACAACTTTCCTCCTGCCTCAAAAGCTGTATACCGTTTGGCACTCTGCAGGATGGGAATTTGGTGATACGCACTCTTGAGATCAAACGTTGAAAGAACTCTGTATGCGGACAGCTTATTGACAAGATCGTCAATGCGAGGTAAAGGATATGCATCCAACTGAGTAAACAAATTGACCGTTTGTGAATAATCGACACAAAGTCTTTTCTTTCCAGACTCTTTATTATTTACCACCAGTACTTGCGCTCTCCATGGTGAGACACTGGGGCGAATTATGCCGGCAGAGTGCAATCTATTTACTTCTGCATCAATAAACTTTTGATCTGCAGCATTGAAGCGTCTTGACTTTGTCGCCACTGGACGGCAATCACTAAGCAGATTGTTAAAGAGTGAAGCGGGTTTGATTCCCAATTCGGACATTACATTTACGTGGTTAATCTTTGGCACAAACAAATCTGCTTTAGAACCGTTGTATTAAAAGACAACTCGTTTGTGCTTGCTTTGAAAATCACCTCCCAATAACAAATCAGTACACAAATTTTTCATAATTCCGACACTCACTTGCTGATAAGTTTCATTTTCTATAACTATGTCCACAACGCACCGTCCTAAGATCTCTCCTTTTAAGTTGAACGAGGCCAGAGCAACATTTGTCTTGCACGGCTCTACATGGAGCTTAAGGGCTTTCACCGTCTTATCGTTGATGAAACTGAGCGAACTTCCTGAATCGATCATCGTAGATAGTTCATACCCATTAACAAAAGACGAAATAGTGGCATGAGATGAACAAGAAGGTGCTGGCTGTATCGCACAGGATTGTTGTTTTAACGATGATGAGGACGCCATGTCTTCTACCAGAAAACAATTGCTCTTGCAACACCGCGCAAAATGTTCCTTTTTCTGACACTTAAAGCAAATAGAATTGCGAGCGGGGCAATTTCTCCTGAAATGATAAGTCTTTCTTCCACAGAAGAAGCAAGGTTTGTTTACCGTTGCAAGATAATCCTGAGTACTGTGTCCATGTTCCAAAGATGCCTCATTGGACAATCCTGGTGATACAGACATAACCTGCACTACTCCGCTGTCCTTTTTATAAGCTTGTGAATGTCTTTGTGCCATTTCTAAGGCACTGGCTTGAGCAAATGCTGTTTGTAAATCCAGCTCTCGATTCTCTAAGAGACGTTGGCGAATGGAGGTAGATGTCAGTCCGTTAATAAAAGAATCACGAACCATTTCTTGCCGATACTCCTCGCCTGTAACCGCCCGAAAGTGACAGTCTTTACTTAGGCTCTGTAAGTTCTGTAGGAATTCTCTCAAACTTTGTCCTGTTTTCTGTTGCACTGTTGCCAGGATATGTCTAGCAAATATAATGTTAGGTGCTTTTACATACATGTTCTTCAGCGTGTCGATTGCATCTTCATATGAATCACAATCTTCGATGAAATCAAACACTTTAAAATCTATCAGACTAATGAGTATTCTCAATTTATTTGCAGCTGGTCCTTCGCCCCGTATTTCAGCGAGAGCCTCGAAATAGTTTTCAAGAGTTTTAATCCAATACTTCCACTGCTTGTAAGCTTGAGGGCTATCTGGATCAAGGCTAAGTCGATCGGGTTTTACCACCTTATCCATTAGTTTTAGTTGATTAAATTGTTGCGTTCCAGCTAACTCGACGCATATACAAATTATAACATAAGCCTCATAAATCCGGCTTTAATCAACTAAAACGCTTGATATCTAAAAACATAAGAATAAATAGAACATGTACAAACAAGAACGCCTAAACTAAAGATTTAAACTGAAGCACTAGTAAGACTAACAAAAGCGACTTAACAGTGAACTGATAAGAAACACAACTGTAATAGAAAACCATGATTGGATCCTGGTGCTTCAGGCAAACATTAAACTAACGCGCAGTAATCAAGAAACAAATTACAAGCAACGTTTAAACCTGACGCGCTACAAATTTACATCAACCGTTTATGGCCGTTCGAGGTAAACCACCTTCTAAAATATTTGTGAAAGCAGTTTTCGCCTTGATACTCGGTATCAGAGTTCCTGCCTATCAATTAGGAAAACTCAAAAATTTTTACACCATTGCGATTTTCATAAGAAAAAATATCCCACCTTGAAATTTCCAAGCGGTCAAAATGACCGTACCGGCCGTTTTAGTGTTAAGGCATAAAAAATTATATAGGGTTGATAATTCTCAGTTATTCCAAAAAAGATTTTTACCTTTATTTCACTGGTAAAACATCCACATTTAATTGAAATTTTGAATGGCTTTTTGAATAAAAATCTTCATCAAGATTTTGCAGACGATGGGTCATAAAACTATTTTTGTTCAAATGTTGGGTATAAAATACAGAAAGTCAAAAAAATTTTGTTTGAATTATATAAATCTTGATTTCAAAATTAAATCACTTCAAGTTTTTATTGTTGGTCTCGTTTCAGAAACTCAGGCAGTTCGTGAACTTCAACAGGTAATAACAGACAACCGGGAACAGGAAGTTGATCTTAGCCATCTGGACTATCTTCCTCAAAGCTCAAAGCCAAATGTTTGCTCAGTCCCTTTGGTGCACCCAAGAATGTTTGAAATCAAACAATTTTTTCAAAATCGTAATGATCCCACTAATTTACAACAAAGGGGTCAAGAGGTGCAGTTCCATAACCTGTTGTCATCTGACAACTCAATCAGGTTTGCGTGCTTAGTTGGGCCTCCTGGAGTAGGTAAGACCACTTTGAGTAAGCGTCTAGCAAACAATTCAGTGTATGAGTTATCGCTTTATCTCAACTTTGCTTCAATCAATTACACAGAGAAACTGACTTTACAAGAATTACTGTTGAAAAATCAATTCGACAACTTTGGCTTCTCCGTTGAAAAATGCCAACAACTGTTTTCTTGGATCATCCATAATCAATCCAAATGTCTTTTAGTGATTGACGGACTGGATCAGGCACAGTTCGAAATCGATAAGCAACCACCAAAAGAATCGTGCGACTCTAATCTTAATATAAGCACCATTATAGCATGTCTGTTTGAGAAGATCTTTCTTCCAAACGTTCGATTAATTGTCACTTCTCGACCTCATGCGGTTCTTGACCTTCATCATTCCCAGCGTCCCGACGTTGTTTATCAGCTTGAAGGTCTGTCAGATGAAAATACCAACAAATTACTCCAATTCTTATCTGGGGATCGATGTGAGGAATTCTCATCAAACTTGAAAAAGATGGGACCAGAATTGAAAAGTCTATGTTCATGCCCTCTGTTGTTACAAATGTTTGTTTTATCTCAGTTAGATCCGTCAGAAACAATTGGAGAAGCAAAAACCATTACCAGGATGTTTGCAACCGTACTCGAAAACCTGCAACTTTCGAAGCACGTAAAAACAGACTTTCAGGAAATTCGTACAAAATTAGCTCGCCTTGCTTATAATACATTTAAAAATAACCAAATTCTCATGACATGGAAGCAGGTAAGTGATGAAGGTCTTACACAAGAGGAAATCCAGGATTTGGTTGTCACGGTGCCAGGACGTGACAAAATGGCCTTCAAAGTTCTTGATGCAAACAAACTCTTGTATTTTTCTCATCAGATGATTCACGAATACTACTGTGCATTGCATCTTTGGGAAAGCTTGCCTTGCAAGGATTTTCACCAATTTCTTGAGAAATCAAAAGGGGAGAAGCAGTTCATTGTTGTGAAGAAGTTCCTCTATGGACTTGCATATGATATCGATTGCAATCAAGGTGGGATATTTTTTATTTTCTGTTGAAAAAATTTATAAAATTATGTTTGGCAATAATCAAGAAGGTGACAAACTTTAAACTTGAGATCTGAAAAGCTTGAATAATAAAAATTAGGATTTAGCTTTGATCTTGCATTGAAGTTTTGTATGCTAAAAACATTTTAACTAGGTTTTATATATTGGAAATATTGCTACTTTTAATAACAATGTTTGAGCTAAGTAAAGGTAAAATTTTATGTCAAACATTAATCTTTTACACAATTTACTTTAGGGCTCATTATGAGTAAAAACGTATGTAAAATACACTAAAGATTCCAACAGACATTAGCTGTCTCTGTACTTTACATGAGGACTAATTTGCTTATCTGCAGCAAAAAACCATTAGGAGCCCAAGAATTGATTTTTTGCTTGTCACGATGATGTCATTAAAATCTTGTGATAGTACTGCTACCAGTCCATAACTCGGAAGAAGGAGATACGGGAATTTGCTCACCACTGGTTATCTCACGGTTTCAAGGCACTTTACATCAAGTGGTCTGTCTTCAGCTTTTGATTCATCTTCCATTACCCGGCATATTTTTTTTTATGAATAATGCCACAGTTTGGTGTAGTCTTTGCTACAACTGTCCTTCCTACATCAACCGATTTAGCTAGTTCCAAGCTTCTTTTTCACTTTTATATTTCAGTTCATAAATAGCGTAAGCAATTTCTGAAATATAAAGAAAGAATTCCTAAGCACAAATAATTTGTTGGAAGTACAAAATATAAAAACAGCTTTTTAAAAATGTATTTTGCCAAAAATTTTTGTGTTGCTTTCGTCAGTCGCGATATAGGTGTCTCTGGCTACTCCCATTGTTGACTCGATACCGCCACTGATAAGAGCGTCTTCAAAAGTTCTTGGCAAAACCGTTTTTTTTTTAAAGCAGTAATATAACCTAAACAATTCAAAGGAAATTAAAGTCAGCAGAAGCTCGTAATTAATAGGTCGTAGCTGTTAGCAGCTTGCAAGAGTCATTAGTCTAGTGTGATCTCTAAGCCAAATGAAATCATATATGTTTCGTCAAAAAAAAAAAGTAAAAACACATCCCAGTAAAACTGAAAAACCACTTCTGACAGCAAAACCATAAAAATGAAGAGGCGGACTTTGAATCACTTGCTTCTAGGCCTATATACGCGTAAAAACAAACGCATAATGATAAATATGGCCTAATGAAATGAAGGCAAACAACAAAACTTAATTAACCAAAACACACACACACACACACACACACTCACACTCTCTCACACACACACACACACACACACACACACACACACACACACACACACACACACACATATATAAGCCGGACAAAGTCGTCCGTTAAAAATGTTTGTAGAGACTCGAAGAGTGCTTGATGCTTGTAATGCTTTTTTTAAACAAGCCTCAAACCGAAAATTTTTTTGCTCTCTTCTCCTTGTGGCTTTCACAACCCAAAGAGCTAGCAATGGTAATCTTCTGACAGACCTTCATGCAAAATTCAGAATGAATATGCTGCCGTACAAATTTAATAGATTTGTTTTAATTGCAAACTGTTAAACAAGAATCAAACCATGGACCATGGTAGGTACTTAATAATTACAAACTATTAAAAACAAGAATGAAACCGTGACCATCAATATTAAAACTTGTCAACAATAAAATTTGAAAAACCTTATAAAATGCAATTAAGCAGTGAAACATCAATTTTGTGATTGCTTCTTCTTCTTTTTCTTCTTTTGAGAGGGATCCACATTTTCAGATGCTGGCAGTGATGGTACTCAGCCAGCATCGTGTGTCTACATCCAAAACCGTCAGTCCACGTATTCCTGTAGGTGCCCGATGTACGGGGCATGTCAGAATGGAAGTTTCATTAAAGGAGTCAAATTTATCCATGTTTCCCAAGCACTTCTTTTCTTGCAATATGCAAAAAACGAACTTTGATTGCATCATGTGCGGTTGAATCATAAAGAAGCCGGCATATCAACAATCCTTGATTGCATTAAATATCAATCACGTACTGTATTGATCTCTATTTACTATTCATTAACTTCCTTTGTTTCAACATAATGCCAAAAGGACTATCATGAACTTAGCACTCCTGTGTTGCATGCATGATTTTTTTTTCTTCTATAAAAGCTGCGAGTGATTTAGTCCTAATAATCAATAGTACTGCCTTGTCGCAGGTAATTGAGTCGTTTATATAATTGTTCAGAATGTTAACAATAGCGTTGTAATCTCCCTTTGTGCAGTTTAATTTCACTATTTTTTTTGGACCAAAAGGCAGGGCAGTATAAAATGGATCCCACGGGTGTTGATCGATTAAATTGTGCAAATTTTGGGTAGGCTTAAAGACAGTATAATTTGTGTGAACGCAAATCAACTTTGGTAGATTTACGTGCACAATTTTTTCTGGTCTGTAAGTATAATAAAATTGTTCTTTGGATAAGGCTGCAACCAATTATTGGATTGACAACTATTTTCTGTAGGCATGCTGATCTGCATTAAATAAAGTTATAAATAATAGACAATCGTTGTCAAAGAAGGATTTGAGGAGGCTAGAAGTAGCTCCTCTCACTCAAGACCGTCCTACGTTGGTATTGACGGACCGGCAAGTTTGCCGGTAAAGCAACCACTGTGGAAAAACAAAAATACTTTTCATTCTTCTGGCCCAAGATTGTCGCTCATTATATTCCCTGGCAAATAAAGTAAATTTTCTCTGCAGCCAAATTCTATCAGATTCAACTCTATTTGTACCAATAGTTTTTTCATCTCGCGTTAGATGCCATGAAGTCTATTTATTTTTGTACATGAAAAAAGGTACATGCATCAGCCTCTTTAGAATTGCATGAAGGTAATTCTCTAAAAAACAAAGACAAAATTGAAACATTTATGTAATAAAATAGCCCTATTCTCGAAGCTTTTCGTCTGACACTTTTTAAGAGAATCCGTCAGAAATAAGGTGACAAAGATGAAGTAAGTCACTTATATAAAGACACAGTTGACGAAAAAGAAAAAAACAAAAAGATTCCATCGTGATTGGTGAAAGAAGCGACCAATAGAAGGAGCGGAAAGTAATGTGCAATTTTTAGGCTATACACGAATTCCTTCTCTTTACATAAATTTGGTTTGGATGTTTTAATGTAAGTGGCTTCAAGCGTAGAGAAATGAAAAGCAGTACGGCATCGGGCAAGAATGGAAAATTTGCCATCGTTGTATCCACGTGCACATGACGGGTTTTGCAAGAGATGTTGCCCTATAGCAAAGAAAGAAGTTTTAGGTTTAAGGCTTCTGATTGGCTTGCAAGAGCGGGCCAATGTACTTCGGTCTTAAGAAGTGTGTTCCTGAAGAATGATTTTAGATAGATGCTGCTTAATCCTTTGTTGCTGCCTGTGGGAGGTACGACCCACGTGCCGACTATCACAGTGGCACAGAAATTGATAAACAATGTTGCTTTGATGTGAAGCAGGTAGTACATCCTTTTGAGCTTCAGACAGAAGCTGTCTGGTGGTGTAGCCAATGCGTGGCTCAACTGCAAACAGCGTTTGACGGCTGTTTTAATTTGCATTTCGTACCTCATTGGGGCATTTCCCAGCCATGGCAAGTGAAGAGAAACTGGGCATTTCTTCGGACCTAATTGTATTGGTCAGCGACGCTGATCTATTTTCCTGGTTATAGCAGTGTTGATTACAACTTCAGGGTAGCCGTTGTTGATCAGGATTGCACGAATGTAAGAAAGTTCATTTTGAAGAGTAGATTTGTAACAGATGACTAGAGCTCTGTGGACAAGAGTCGAAATCAGATTGATCTTCTGTTTCATGGGGCAAAAAGAATTCCACCGAATGTATTGGCAGGTGAAAGTCGGCTTTCTGTGAATAGATGTAACAAATTGGCGATCGTTTTTTTCTATTAGGACGTCAAGAAAGGGCAAAGTCCAATTGCATTCCTTTTCAAAAGTAAAACAAAGCGATGGATGAAGAAAATTTAGATGGGCAAGAAACTCACTGCATTCATCTTCCTCTTTGTTGAAAGCTGCAAAGGTACCATCAACGTACCGATAAGAGGTTTGTTGATTCTTTTGAAACGCAAAGCTTCGTAATAGCCGACAAAGGTGTTAGCAAGAGATTGGCCATAAGGGGAGCCCACAGTCACGCCATTTATCTGCCGGTGCATTATATTATTGAAACTGAATTCAACATAGGAAATAGCCGTTTGCATTAGCTCAACAAAAATTGTATGAGGAAAAGAAGGCGGAGTAAGCTCGCCATTATACAGAGCATCAGCGCAGATTTCAATGGTTTCTGCGAGCGGAAAGTTAGCGAAAAGGCTACAGACATCAAACAGATGAAAGAAAGTTTAAGGTTCTGACCTTGTCAGCGAAAGTAAAGGAATCGAAAATACAATGGATAGAATAAAGTAAAAGAACAGGATCGATAACTGACGTAAGTAATTGCGCTAATCGATGTTGTGCTGGGCCAGTCTTTGAAAAGATGAGACATAGGGGTGCATCCTTCTTGTAGATTTTTGGCAAACCATATATTCGGGGCCGTTGAGAACCGGTTGGTCGAATACTGTTGTAAATTTTGAATAGATGAAGGTCATCTTTCTTGAGTTGAAGTATCCGTCTTTGAATATGAGCTTCAATTTTTGAAGTGTTGTCAGTTTCAGAAAAAGGGCCAAGATTTTTAAATTTAGAGCTCCCTTGTAAAATAAATTGCGTTTCTGAAATGTCGTAACTCTTACTCATTATGACAATTTCAGAACCCTTGTGAGGTTTAGTGGCATGGATATTTTTATTGCATCTTAGGGATCAGCTTGCCTGGACGCACTCTTTTAAAATAAGAAAGTCGCCAATGCCACCTCGGTTACCACAGTAAGCATAAACGAGGTCGTTTAACCCATTAAATCCCAAGTAGAGTAAAACGCAATATTTTGGTGTACATTCAATTTTAGAAGGCGAAAATATTATTAATAACACATCTTCTTCTTCTTTTTCTTTCGGCTTATTCCCGATTAGGGGTCGCCACAGCAGATATCTGCATTTTTATAACATGGCATTTGTTTTTACCGTCGGATGCCCTTCCTGTCACCAACCCTCTCTTCAGAGGGAAAACTGGGCCACCTGTCTTCCACATAAAGATGGGGGCGTCCCATTAAGTGTCTTGCCCAAGGACACAACAAGCGAGCTTGCCGGCTTGTTCTCCACAACCTCCACTAAATGCTGAGCGCCAAGCAGGGAAGCTGTGAATACCATTTTTTAAAGTCTTTTGGTATGACTCGACAAAGGGAATGAACCCTAGGTCTACCGACTGCGAAGCGGACGCTCTAACCACTACACCATCGCGTCAGTTACCATTCTTAATAACACATCTATCCTAATAAAATGTTAAATTTATTTTTTTTTATTGTTTCAAAAATGGAATATTGGGAAGTGGAGGCTAGGCTTTTTTTCATAATTTGTGAGCTCGCTATAGACCGCGTTTAGAAATTCAGCGATAGTGCGAGCGAACGATTTTTGTTGCTTTACTTTTCGTGCGCCATTTTTTCTTCTACCTAAATCTTTTTTTGGTGCAATAATATTGAAGCTGACAATTACCAGTTTTTCTAGCAATTTTATTGCTTACACACAATGCATATAAAACGCGAACAAAGAATCTTATGAAACGTATCAGCACATTTTATGTGAAGCAATACATCACATTGTTTGTTCATGTATGTGGTATTTTTTTGCATTGCTTGCAACGTCCTTGTTTTGTAGCAGGTTCACAAGCATGAAAAACTCTTCCAAATCTTATTCCGCATTCTGCTCGGACCAGGTCTAATCGTTTTATCACATGCTTTGCCAAACAATGTTCGAACTGTATATGGCTCATAATCCCTTTCAACTCTTTGTGTAATCGCCAAGCAGCCACAACTGACATGTTGAGGAAGTTGGCAAAAAGACACCACCACCATTTTTTACTACGAAGCTGTGACCTGTAGTCACTCAAAAATCGATCCAAAAGATCTACGCCGCCCATATGCTTGTTGTAGCTTCTGATCATCCGAGGTTGTGCAATACTAACTGCGTTTCTTGTTGCTGAGTTCCACCTCTGCACAGAGATTGTTGGATCAACGCCTTCATGATTACTAACTACACAAATTGGTCGGTTGTCATTCCATTGGCAGAGGGTTACTTAGCCATCACTAAACACTTCAAATGCTCCACGTTCTCGTTTTTACATGGTGGACGGATTAGAGAAGGGACAACTTTCTGTTCTATTTTGTCCAACAATACTAGTGCAGCGAAGACTTTTTTCAGCCAATTCTCTGCAAAGAGTTGTAGAGCTAAAAACGTTGTCAAAGTACAAGGTGTGATTTGAATTTTCTTCTAACACCTCAGTCAGCTCATTTACAACTCGTTTTCCTAGTTTGAATCACTCTTTCCTGTATAAACTTGAAAAGCAAAAAGATATTCTTGAGAAGACGCTAGAAACCAGATTTTCTTTCCAAATTTTACCGGCTTGTTTTTGTGTACATTTTAGTAGAAAAATGTCCGTAGAATGGTACCGTTTGCTCCTCAACAGAAAGACATTTCGAAAAAACTCCAAACTGAACAAAATTTCTCTGAATTAGGTTTAGATACGGTCTGACTTTCGCTAACTTGTCGTTTTTTGCTAAATTGTCGTTGTCAGCAAATGCAAGTAGCGTTTTATTTCCTAAAATCTACTTCTCCACATCTTTCTTTTTACCAAATCATTACCGACATCTTCATCGTTACACCAGTATAGGCGCTCCTGGGGAAGTGAACAATATCCGCTGAGAAGTATAATTCCAAAAAAATACATCCAACTCTACAGGAGACAGATTGAAATCATGATGTAATTTTTGTCGAGCATACCTTTCCGACTCGGACATAATAAACAAGCAAACATTTTCACTGAAAAACTGTTGAAACATAATGTATGGGGAAAGACCACATAATTTTGGATGTTGTTTTCAAGGGTACCGGGATCATTGTCCGGCAGCTGTATATCAAATTTCTTCTTGCTCCGCCATTTAACTTTACACTGTTTACGAAATTTTTGGTTTTGATGTGATACTGTTTTCCTGACCATCTACTTGTAACGTGGGATGAAAAACTTCTAAGTGTCCAGCTACATCTCGCATACCAAGGTTTCGTTCAACTAAATTTTTGTCATCATTTTCTTCGTCTGTAAGTTCGCCTTGATTTTCTGAAGGTAAAACCACTACTTCGCATTCCTCGTCGTCACTTAGATCGTTGACAAACTCAACTGCTTCATCAAGAGGAATAAATTTTCTTGACATTTTATTATTTTACATTTTAGAGTAGCTAATATTTTATAAATCTGAAAAACTGAATTTTATTGTTCAAACAGATTCTTGGTGAAAACAAACTACGTGTTTGTGATGGAAAGATGGCTGATGCAACTTCAGTAAGATATTGCTTCATATAAAACTGATATATGTTCACAATAATAAAATCTACAAGTGCTTTAAATCTTAATGACTGGTCTTTTGCTAATTACTGTGGTTCAATGATAAAATCTACATTGTTTATCAATTTCTGTGCCACTGTGATAGTCGGCACGTGGGTCGTACCTCCCACAGGCAGCAACAAAGGATTAAGCAGCATCTATCTAAAATCATTCTTCAGGAACACACTTCTTAAGACCGAAGTACATTGGCCCGCTCTTGCAAGCCAATCAGAAGCCTTAAACCTAAAACTTCTTTCTTTGCTATAGGGCAACATCTCTTGCAAAACCCGTCATGTGCACGTGGATACAACGATGGCAAATTTTCCATTCTTGCCCGATGCCGTACTGCTTTTCATTTCTCTACGCTTGAAGCCACTTACATTAAAACATCCAAACCAAATTTATGTAAAGAGAAGGAATTCGTGTATAGCCTAAAAATCGCACATTACTTTCCGCTCCTTCTATTGGTCGCTTCTTTCACCAATCACGATGGAATCTTTTTGTTTTTTTCTTTTTCGTCAACTGTGTCTTTATATAAGTGACTTACTTTAGGATTTCCCAAACTTTTGATGGTTTGGAACCCTTAAAGAGGTCAAACATTGATTGCGGAGCCCACAAAAGACTATGTAAAAATTACATTAACACTTATCAATTGTTATGTGATGGCTCGGATGCATGCTGTATTTAGTACTTGAAAATGTTTCAATGTTTCAAACTTGGGCTTAAAATAAGAAGGAAATTTCACTTAAATAACGTTGGAGAACGCGTTATGTTGCTCGAAATTTGGGTGATCTCCAAAAAAAAAAAGTCGTCGCCTCTCTCGCTCTCGCAATTTATGCTTTTTGAGATCAATTTCATTAGATCGAAGTGGCTCTGTATGCACTAAAAACACTGCGCGGTACATTGGTATTGCAATTGTGAAAAGGGCTCTGCGAGTCGAATAAAAAGCTTCTTGTTTGTACTCTTGGTTTGCGGAGCTCCTAAGCTTCTTTTGCGGAGCCCTTGGACTTCGTACGGAGCACTTTGGGAACCCTGACTTACTTCTTCTTTTTACTCCATTTCTGACTGATTTTCCTAAAAAGTATCAGACGAAAAGCTTTGAGAATATAGATACTTTACTTTCTGCAATCTTCAAATTCTGTACCACCAATTAACTCTTTAAATGAAATTATCAAACTATAACAACAGGGTTTCATTTTTATAAAGTTTTTTATATATCTCTTTGAATTGCTAAACTTCAAAACCATGTAAAAAATCTTTTTCAATGGTGCAGCAAAACACAAACAAAGCATATAATACAAGTAAAACACTTCAGTCTTTAGTCATATAATTAGGAGCAATGTGCAGCTCGCCATTGCTTTAATCACACCATACTACATAGTATCAGCTTGCATCATTTAAATACACAGCTTTGTCTTCAAAGGCTGCACCTACAATCTTGTTGGTTTCAATCTGCATGATCTTTTGTGAACGAAGGTAAAACGCTCTGTCTTATTTTGATCTATTCATTGATGCAAATGCCAATTTGTTGTTGTTTGTGTGTGCTTATGTACCCTCCGTCATATCACTTTTTATGTTCTTTGACGTGTGATCGCTTTCAAGCTGCCCTTTTTACATGAGTCAAACACAGCATGAAGACTTTCTGTGGATCGAAGTTCTTTTGTCACTTTTGGCACAAAGACTGTATCTGCACATTGTTCAAAAGTAATTTGCTTAGCTGGCGAAAGCAAATTAACTAGAACTGAGCCTTCCAATACTTTTCCATTAACCTTCAAAGTCATTTTTTGATAGAATCCTAAAGTACAAACTTTGATACCAGGGTTTTATCAACACATTGAGGAAATATAAAGTGCAATTTATTGAAATTGTTTTTGACTCGAATTCAAAAACTGTTCGAGCAACTTAAGGTTCACTTCTTATCCATTGCTGCAATTCTTCGTCATCTTCGGTTAAACCTAGCACTCCTCCATCACCTTTAGTATCATTAATATATAGATATATTAAAATCTAGCTATGAAGGAGCGTCACTAGATCAAGACCAAAATCAAAATAGTCGAGATTTCTTTTCTAGATCAAAAACTTAACAAAGATGTCAAAGGTGATGGAGGAGCCCTAAGTTTAACAGAAGATCGTCTGTCCAACACACCACCACGTAAAAATACTTTTATATTCAACAGCATGGGCACTTCTTTTTTGCTTTTGTACTTGAAAATTCTCTCTACAAGACTAGAATGAATTTTTTTTCTCTACAAGTATTTGAAAATCTCTCTACCAGTCTTTGTGTTTAGTGGACAGCAAAGTTTTTCAGGTGAGTTCTCTTGACATATAAAACATTTTCTCTGATCAATACTTGGAAATCTTATATGGCCAATCATTGGTGGAGTCACAATCCAGTTTAGTGTCATTTCGTTTGCACTTTCTCCCAGGTTGAAATCGACGTGAACGCGTCACATGCTGTCTCAACCATTTAGGAGCATGCTGCTTAATGTGATTCTGCAGTCGTTGAGATTTTCGTCTTACCTACCAGCAATCACACTGGCATTTGTGTTCATATATGACAGAGCTGTTTTAAGTTGTAAGTAGAACATCCTTGCGAGCTACTAGCAGCATTCGCTTTGACGTATAGATCAAGCGGGTGCTGACGGAATCATAGCAGCTTTCCACGATTGCTTTATCTTCTTTTTCAAGTTTGTGGAGGGTTTAACTATCCAAGAGAATCTTAACTACACAGGGCACTTTTCGGTGTCTAATCGCTTCAAGTTGGAGAACTGAGAATTTTTTTTTGGCGATCTGAGTGCTGACGACGTATTCAGAATAGCCATTGTCGAGTAATATTTTCTTGATCCATTCTATTTTTCCATAGAGTCTTGTTAGTGAAAACTATTAGGGTTCGATGTACTAATGTAGATATTAGAATTATTTTACGTTTATGAGAACTAAAGTACTCCGAACGTAACTACTGGCAAGTGAAGGTGGGTTTCTGGTGTACATTGAGAGAGATTTCATAGAGCACTACGTGAAGAGCGCTACATCTTCGGTTAAGTTTAACTTCAAAAGCACTATGTACTAGCAAACAGACGGAGTAGCTATGGGATCACCATTTGGTCCGGCTTTGGCTAATGTTTTTGTTGGATATTATGAAGAAAAGTTATTTCTTGAAACACGAAAGCCTCCAGTCTACTTTAGAGATGCTGACAACACAACTGCAACTTTTAATAACGAAGCTGAACCAGAAAAATTTCTGACCACATTTAACTGCCTTCATACATCTCTCAAATTCACCTTTGAGAAAAACAAATGTCTGTTGTTTCTTAGCGTCGATGTCGAAAAAAAACATATTGGTTTTGAAACCAGTGCATACCAGAATACACCTTCACTGGCCATTATTATATGCCTAATATCTAATACCTACATCAGTACATAAAGCCCTAACACGTAGACTCAACAAACAAATAAAATGGATCAAGAAAATATTACTGGAAAATCGCTACCCAAAAACATTGTCAGCACTAAGATTGCCAAAAAAATTGTTCTGTTCTCCAATCTTAGCGATTAGGCGCTGAAAAGTGCCTCATGCATTTGAGGGCCTTTTGGAAAGGCAAGCCTTTCACAAACTTGGAAAAAAAGATAAAGCAGCCGTGGAAAGCTGCTATAGTTCTGTAAGCACCTGCTTGGTCTATACGTCAAAGGGTATGCTGCCAGTAGTTCGCAAGGATGTTCTATCTACCACTCAAAAAAAGCTCTGCCATTAATGAATACAGGTGCCAGTGTGATAGTTGGTACGGAGAGCAAACTGAATAGCAATCGCCATTTTCACTTATCAACGTTCACCTGGGGACTGACTCCGCATGCGACATGTGAATGTTGCGCAAAGGAAAAAATTGCCAACCATATTGCTTTCAATGCCCAACTTTTTATGCAACTAAAAGGGCAAATGGCCTTACGATATTAGACGATAAGACCCGGATATGGTTCAGCAATGCCTGACCTGACATTTGAGTTGATGAGTAAACATCAACTTCGTACAACAACGACGATCTCTTAAGATGACTTGTTTGCTTTTCCTCCATTTCTTGTGGAGTCTTCCTTCTTTCAGCGAGGAAATTACTTACTGTTCCAAATTATTTTTTTGATTTTGATCTTTCCTCAGCATCTGGTCTCCCCACCAAAACCACGATCGCGAGATTTAGACTAATTGCACTTTTCGTATTGTCAGTCGATAGGTGAGCTTCGTGGTTCTCTGCTTGCTAGAAGAAACGCAATTTCCCTTTTTTTTTGGTAACTTCAAATTACTCCGGATTTTTGATTGAAGCCTCCGCTATTTTGCAAACGTCTTGCCGGTTTCGGCAACAAAAACATGTCTGCCAGTACTTTTTCATTCTTGTTTTCTCCAACTCGGTTTTTGTTTTATCTGTACTTGCCTCTCCTGTCTCACATTTTCTTTTTCTCTCGCATACTTGGATAACGCTTTTTACATCTCCTTTTCCTATTGGTCACAGAGTGTAATGGGTTTACGGTGACTCCCCTTTTGTAGGGTAACAATACGGCACAAAAGAAGCTGAGTTACGTTTATTGAAAAGTAGTAACGTGATATTGTCGTCAAACACCTTCCATGATCTTTATCATGAGCTTCTAAAAATGTTTGAATATTTTGAAAAAATAGCGTTGTAAATAAAATTCTACCTGAGGTTCCTTGTGATTTTATGCAGGGCGTCACGTATCTTTTTAAGTTTAGGTGGTTAAATATACCGGTAGTTTTAACAGTTTATGCTGGCCAATTGCGACATTCTTGATACAATTGACGTCAAAATACCATGTTTGCAATAAAAGAATTGAAGTTAACGGTTGTGGAAACATATCTTGAATTTACTTAGGTTTATGCCCACCAAGCCTATACAACTGCAAAATGTTAACCTGGTACGTTTTCATTGTAACGTTGGTATGCAGTTATTAGAGCTATATCGAGAGTTTTGCATTACGCTAGTCAATTGTTTTTGATTTCAAAGAAGTTGTTTATTAATGAGAGTCAATTGTAAAGTACGTGGTAAAGTAAAATTGTGCAGAGATTTAAACGTATCGTACTGCAACGATAACGTTTTTCTTTTACCAAGGCACATCACGCGGCATCGAAAACCATTTTTCTTTTGCCAAAGGCAAATCATACAGCACAAAAATTATTTTTTCTTTCCGAAGATAAATTGTACAACAACGATACCATTTTCTTTCGAAGAAATATTATATAGCAATGAAAGCATGGTGAAGTGCTGATTACATAATAGCTCTACTTGTAAAATAGTGCTTCCTGCAAAACATATTTGAAAACGCTCATGGCAATTCGGAAGCGGCGAAATTCGGTTAATAGTAAAACAAAGCCCAAACCTACCAATAAATAATCAGCACATTTTACTGCAATCGAATCTTGCCTCTTGCGAATCACCAAGAACGTTCCGAACTTGTTTGTACGAAGCATTATTTTACAAGTAGCGCTATTTTAAAATAGGCACTTCACCGTGTATTGGTTGCCGTATAATTTGTCTTTGGAAAAGAAAAACTTTTTGTTTACAGTATGATTGCCTTTGGAAAGGAAAAATGATTTTGCTGCTGGATGATTTGTCTTTGCAAAGAAAAAATGTTATCGTTGCTCTATTAGATGCCTTTGGAAAAAATGCTTTCGTTGCAGTATGATTTATCTTTAGAAAAAAATGCTATCGTCGCAGTATGATATGTTCTAATTTCTTCAAAATTTTACTTTACTAGGTATTTTGCAGTAAGCACTCCATAGTTTATTATTACGCATACCAAATTTTTTTCAAGATTGTGGTCAATTTTGATTGTGAAGGACATGATTTCATCACCAAGCCCCTTATTTTAATTGTTGTGTAGTGCAGCATTGCAGGTTGGCTAGTGTTGAGTTCAGTTTGAAACTGATGTTGCAGAACACAAATTCTTGTGCTTAGCAAGATATATCCTAGTAACAAAGTAGGCCAATCTATTTAAATTTAAATACATATAATTTACTTTAGTTGACTTACAATAGAATAAAAAAAGAAGTTTAACGAAAACTTTATCGTCTTTGCTTATGAGGACTCTTAGAGCTGTAATTTATATATATTACAACTAAACGGCGTCGAGATTCTTCTAAAATCTGTGAACCAATTTTCTGAGAGCATTACGCCAAGGCTGCCCAAACCTCAGCCCGCGAACCACTCTGAAGTAAACCCCTGACGATGACGAGAGAAGTTAGGGCATCAAGGGTTAGAGGACTCTATATAAATTTTTTATAGCCAAATTATCAATGGTGTCTCGATACTGAAAATGATATTCTCGTGTAGAAGTTTGTAAGGCAGGCTTGCGACGCAAAATGTTGTCAGATCGACCTTCAAAAAATCGATGACCAAAAAAATGGGTCTCCAACATCTTTTTGGATATTTAATATAACTATCCGGAGATTAAAAGCTAATATTTATTTGAATTTTGTTGTTCAAAATGTTGATGACCAAAAAAATTCATCATTTTATTTGTAAACGAAAAAACGAAAAATGCAATTATTCGGTGTTTCTAAGCTTTGTGGCCAGCAAAGACCTTCAGCAAAAAATTGACTTGCAAGGGTAAAAGGCTGGGCAGACTTGCATTACGCCTGCCAAGATGGCGTTCTTAAAAAATGGTCCAAGAAAATTATCTCGTAGTCGGATACAATTTTCAAATGAGATGGTCTTTAAACACCATCAAGCTTTCAAGTATAATTTTTGCCCAAAAATCAGTTCTTTAAAAATAACATCTCCGAAATCTCATCAACCACGCTTGCCTACAATAACAAAAATTTTGACAGAGGGCAATTGTTTATTGAAAAAAGTTTTTTAAGATAGAATTTTGGCACGCTAGTTTTTGTACGTATCTCTTTAGCGGAAACTTGCATTTGAATTTTTGTCCAAAAGCCCAATGTGCAGATGAATTGTATAAAACAAATTTAATCTGAACAGATTTCTGTTAGTACGTGTGTGCGTGCTCTAAAACTACAGATAATCAAACATAAAATTTGGCACAATTAATCATTAACATTTGTGAAATCAGTAAGAAAAAGTTGTCAGAAACAAGGGCCATTAGAGAGCATAGCCCATGTTTGCCTAACTCGGATCAACCTAATCTTACATTAAAACTGTTTCAACTCATAGACGCCCCATCAATTCATAAACTTTTATTCGTTCTTTCCAACAAATACAGTGCGGGAGAGAGAAAGGCGTAGTTTAGCTTGAGGTTGGGTCCAAAATATGTTTCCGTGGTTACAGATATAAAATGCATATGTAGCGGCAAACCTAATGACTTCACAATTTGATTATCTCTTTTGTAATATCAGTGTTTATGACATCTGATTTCTCCAATTTCATGAATGAGCTCTGATCTCTGGTAAGACAAAATAAGGCCATGCCTCCCTATAAATGACTTGCACCCAACTTCCGAAAGCAGTTAATCCTATTAAGCTTCTTTCAAGCAAAAAAGTATCCGTTTAGTTGCAATTTTACACAAAAATAAAACAATTTGTTTTCTTTTGACTTTTGTTTGAACTGGATTTTCTTAAGTACCACTATCCCGACTTCCCTATTTTTAAATCAAGGCTGGCCTTGCTTACCAGGGTAAGTAAAAAACAAGAATTTTTAAAAATTAAAAAATAACAACTGAACAATTGCTTTTCGGTCATAAAACTTCTCTTAAAAAAGATTTTGGGTAATTGACAGAAAAAATGCTGTGACAGCCTCATTGATATGAGCAAAAAGGTCTCAAAAGCAAAAAGGGGGTCAAGTGAGACATAAATGCCATAACTTGTAAGTCGCTGACATCAGAAAGCTAACTTTAGTCTTAAAAGTTGCAAAATGGACTTTTATACGTTTACATTTTATCCAAGGTAATATTTTCTTCTATTCCAAACAGAAATCAACATATTGAAGAAAAACTGATTTTACAGCAATGCTAAATTTGGTGAAAATTCATTCAATATTCAAAACGGTTTCACTTAATGCAACAGCATTGAGGCAATATATAGATTATAGGTCTGCACCTGCAGAAAAGTATTGTAATTGGTTACCAATGGACAAACGGACTCTTGGCCTTGGGTTTTTTTATTGACTTCTTAGCTTTCTTCTGTCAAATTTGTCCATTTTTTTTCAAAATCTAAATTTAATTTGGAAATTCTCATTACTACTTTGCGGAAGCCAAATTATTTCGTGATCATCTGCCAACTTATCAACAGTATGCTATCTTTCGATGAAATAGCGTTTAATTTTGATTCCATTTCTGTATCTTCAATTGCTTCATAAATTGTCTTGCAACTTGTACACCAGACCCTGTTTCAGAACTGATTTACGACAAATAGAAAATTCTACTTTTATGATTCTTTTTCGTAGCTTTCTTTTCCCTTCGTGGTTTGCTCCTGTCAATAATAAACTTGCATCAGATTCTGAAATATATTCAAAAATTTTTATTGTAGCTATGGCCATAGCTGTTCCAGTTCTATCAAAATTTTGATATACCTTGTATATCAGAATAAGGTTGTTTCAAGGTTATCGGTTTTACTGTGATTCTTTTTCGCTGTGGACCATACTCAGGCGATGATCATGATTATTCTGTGATAAATGAGCTTTCACTTGTAGGGATTTTATGGTCGCATTGTTCTCTTATTGCGTTATTAAGTTGTTCAACATTTCCGATATGTTTTCGGGACAATTTAATCTTGAAAATTAATATCAAAATTAGTTGGATTTTTTACAGTCTCTAAACATTTTTTTGCACGGGGACTATTTTGATCATAATAATACCCCAGATCCAATTGTTCATTTTTAGTTTTCTTTTCCCATTTTTATGTATCATTAACATAAGATACATTAAACACTTTGTCAGTGTCAGACATGACATTTTTTATATACGTTTTAAAAGGTTTTCTCTGGAAATATCGGCGAAGTGAAGGTTTCGTGCTAGGAAAACAATTTTTGTGTTACAGTGATCTTACTGACTGTCTAAATGTTACACCATAACCAATGCTTTTTTAACCCCTTTTTGTATCAGTTCAGCTGTTTGTTTTGCTCTTCATTTTTTGTCCTAAAGAATTTTCTGCAGAAAATCTTTTTTATGGGCGATATACCCAATCAGGAAAACAGGTGGTGCTGACAAACCTAATATTTTTCATACACCTCACGAACCCTTGTTGTTGATGTTCTTCTGGTCAATATTTCAATGTTCAAATTTAACATCGGTTTAAGTTCCTTCGACCAATTAGAATAAAATGATAACTAGCCAATCTAAAAAAGACGAATGAAAACCAACATATTACTATTGTTGCATTGATGGTATATTTTTTACCAATTTTGACTGCATAATAAATTTTCTTCAGTATTAGTATGTTGAAGAATAAGAGAAAATATTGAATTGGATAAGATAACATATATTTTGTAACTTTTAAGACAGAAACCAGCTTTCTAATGTTAGTGACTTTCAACTTATGACATATCTGGTAATTTTGACCCCATGCTGACACTTGGGGTGAGGTTGCCATCCCATTTTTGGTGTCAACCATTCAACCTCTATTTGGGGCAAAGTATTATGATCAAAGGCTTTGCGTCACCGCTTTTGAAAAATGTCTATTTTTCACTCCAATTATTTACTTACGCACAGCTTACCATTTTACTAAAATTTGTTTGTTACTTGATCCAAGTGAGCACAATGGTGTAGTAATTAACGCCCGCGCATTGCCAGCGTAAGACTCTAGTATGATTTCCGGGCTACATCAGAGTTTTTAGAAAAACCTTGCCGTTAGTACCCAAGAATATAAATCATAATGATTTTAGGAGAATCTCCACACAAGTGAAATTAATAAATGACGATTCCATTAAGAATATCAATAGACTGAAACTTTATAGAGTAAAGTTGTGATTGGAATCAGTCAATATTCGAACTCACACTTTATTTAACAAATCGATTTCACTAAATTAGCATCATCAGTGTTCTTATTCAAATAGAATCTAATAGAATCTATTTGAATAAGAACACTGATGATGCTAATTTAGTGAAATCGATTTGTTAAATAAAGTGTGAGTTCGAATATTGACTGATTCCAGTCACAACTTTACTCTATAAAGTTTCAGTCCGTTAGTACCCAAGGTGTAATAACATGGTTCGACATTCGTGTCGAAGAAAGACTGCAAAGAGAAAGAAATCGGCTCCTCTACTCTTATCAGTTCAATGAACCAGGAAAAATGGGAGCCTTAACTTTACTACAACCAAAGTTCGGAATTTAGTATGGGAATTTATTTACTTTACCTATTCTAAGTACAGGGAGGGAGAAAAATTAAAGCTGTAGATGGATTCCAAATTGCCCCTAATCCCAAAGATTCTACTCTTTATTCAAGATTGGTCTTACTCACAAAGAGCGTGTGATTTCACGAATTTTATCTTTCTTCATTACCGCAATTTATACGGGGAAGGGCATAAATTTAGAGTTTAAGTAAAAGTCAAATTGATTGATACGTTTACAGAAATATGCTATTCAGTGATTGGCCTACTCACCGCTTTTTTGTAATTGTATTTGTAAACTCAAGTCCCTACTGTACTAACGTATCTTCGTCCCAACATAAGTGCACCCAGATTAAGAAAACGGGGATCATGCCTTATTCCAATCAGCAAGACAAGAAAAAATATTGACAAATAGTCTAACAAGAAGTCAAGCTTCTACAGTTTGATTGTTACAATAGGTCATGACTTGACTAGGCCCTTCACCAAACAAATCTTGGAACTAGTAAGGCGGATAATGTTTTATGAATTCTGTAGGCATCCACATCAAAACTCAACAATTTACTCTACTTTGCTACAGGTAAGCAATACAAGTTAGAGATTGAGATCAAACATGCACTCGACAGGATTGTGCACTGGTAGTATAACGTGGAGCCCCCAACAGTTCACTTTTTGTAATATTTGTATTTGCACGACTCAATTCACTTCATCCAAAGTCCACGGCTTGGAATATGCGATCACTGGTTAGGCAGCATAAGGAATATAAGGCTGCTGTGCAAAAAGCAACCCACACACTTGAAAACCGGTGGTAAAAGTAAAACCAAGAAAGTACAATCTCTGCCTAATCCCAAGGACACACAAAGCATTTTCAACGCAACGAAAGAATCTACGATTCTTCTAAATACAAACTAGCTATTCTTAAGAGTAAATGTTTTTAAATTTAGACTACTACAGAAACACTTAGGAAAGAACTCTTTGACATTCTACTGAATCACAAAGGTCCAATATACGGGAGTGTACTTGAACTCATCCTAAATAAAATGGAAGACAACTCATTTGTTCACACACCTTCTCTTGAAGAAATTTATGCTGACATTGTGGCCATAAAAAATTATAAAACTGCAAAACCTTAGGCTAGTTCAGCAAAACGTTTATAAGCTAGAACGCAGTTTAGTCCAACATATTATTTATTAATTTTTGACCAAAGTATGTATTTATAAATTTGTACCTTCCAATTTCAAAGACGCCAAACTCATTGCCGTTTACAAATGCAATAGTGACAGAGCTGATTGTGAGAAAGACTGCGTATTTTGTCTGTTAGCAACTGATAGTATAATCTGAGTACGTATTGCAAACAACCGTCTAAAACTGCTGTTTAGAAGATCCTTTCTGAAACGCAGGCCGGCTTGAAACGGTCACGTACGGATGTTGTTTGTTCTAGATATGGATGTCCGGACAAATTTATTTGATTCTTTTGATTACTTCTCGACGGTATTTTTGCTAAAATGTTGATTAATGGTGACGGATCTGAGTCTGTTGCGGTTATTTTTGGGGGAACAATAATGCATCCTAGCACTTACTAAGTTTGTTTTCTTTCTTAGAGTGACAGGGTAGTTAAAATGTAATAACATTTCACTCGGCATCGAGGTCTCCTAATGCGTGGATGTTAAGCTATTTAATCCTAATTACCTGAAAGGCAAGTCAAAAACAAAATTATGCAACATCTTGGAGTTTTAATAGGCTCATGGTAACGGTAAAGCAGCACTTAACAGTTACGAAAAAAACCTTCTCCAACAAAAAATAAATCTTGCTTGCTTTTCATCAGCCAGGTGATGGACTTAGACTATGCATTAATGTCAAGATGAATCTCGTTTCACCACCTATTTCCTAAATGCAAAACAACAATTTGCTAATGATCTCTCTGATGGAGTTTGAATTGGGCTGGTGCTGGTTTCGGCAGAATTTGTCAGGGTGTTGTTAAGGATCGTGACGTCCAAAAGAAGACAGGGCTTAACTGGGTACCGAGCAGTGATTATCCCAGTACTCAGCACTGCTTCTAAAATTTGAAACACCTATCTTGGGGATCACATCACTTTTAAGAGACTCCATCAAAGCTGCCTTTGAAAGATTATGAAAATAGCTGAAAAAAACAAAAGAACTAATAGCATGGTGCTGCAAAAAGCAAAAACTTCTCGCATACATTAATAACTACACCATACATATAATCAATTGAGGTAAAGTAGACACGTGGTGTGGATATTCAATAAACGTCTACCAAAGCGGATTTTCCATTGAAAACTAGTCAAATGTTAGCATTCTGCAAGTGGCTGTAGAAAGCGTTTCAAAGATCTGTTAAAAGGAAACCGCAAAAAGTGTGACAGTGACTATAATCACTGGGGGGGAGGGGGGAGAAAAACAATCAGGAAAGGCTTCATTAAAAAGCTGTCATCATAAAGGGAATAAATATTGTCGAGAAAAACAGACTTGATGAAATAAAAAAAAGATGGAAGCAAATAAATAAACGCTAACAACAGCAGAAGGCTTTTTGTAGCAGTTTCAGAGGAGTAAACAAATCCCTCCACACACAGACAAAATTGTGCTTTATAGTGTAGATTTCGCTGTTCCACTATTTCGCTTTAACTAGTCATAGCACTACAAGTTAGCAAACATTTGCTTTGGTGCAAAAATACTCCGTGCGCAAAAAGGTTGGAAACATTGCACTAATCAGATAAATGTAAATAGAATATAATATAGCTTTTTAGCCTTGTTCATTTATTTGTGGCCCTCGGATCGTGCGTTTTATTTTGTTTCTACTCGTCAGAGAGGCCAGTAAGCAAGTTTTCCTGAGTTACCCTGTTGACCCTTCTTCCACCTGTTTTTGGCCTTTCAATAGCATTAATGTAAATGACGTCATCAGAAGTGAAAAATAAAATTTTACGCATTTTTCCAACCTTTTTTCTGGCCACCCACGTGCTCTATGTTAGTTTCATTTAACAAAGCGCAATTCTGTCTGTGTGTCTGTTTTAACTCCTCTAAAACTGCTGTAGGTACAAGCATCAAACTTGGCACGATTAATCACCACCCCATGGCGAGTGTCACAAGAGGATTTGTGACGTCATGATGACGTCATAACCAAACATTTTTTTGGAGTTTGCATTACTTGACAAGGGAGAATCGTTCAAACGAAAACAAACTTCCGACTTACCACATTACAAAAACTTTCATTTGTTTGGGCTTTAAAATGACGGCACAATCAACAATTCATTGAACAACCTGTTTTTTGTTCTTTTTCAAAAAGTACTCATCGCAGAAACGCGATTAAACAGTTTTTCAGAAGATATTAATAAGGTTATTTGGACAAAAACAATTCTGCAACAATTATTGCTATTTCACAATACTACGAGCACTTCTTTATTTAAGAACTTTAAGCCATATAAGCATTTTTGTTCTCTATTTCGTTTGCACTCTAAAAACCGGCTCTATGATGTCATGATATGTCCCGTACGATTAACACAAATTTTTGGCTACTGCAGATCATAATATGAAGTTTTTTTAAACATTGCAACCTTTTTGCAAAATCAGTTTATTAAAAAACTGATTTGTGACCTCATTTCTCAATCGATTTTCAAACTGCTGTCAACAAAGTAAGGGTTATTTTAAGGCGAGTCCGATAGTGCATGATATGGACAATTAACATTAGTTTTTATACTGAAAAACCTGAACTTGAAGACATTTGGTGTAACTTTTTACTCCTTCCAAAAGTGGTGAGCTCAGCAAAAACAAATGACTTTAATACTAAAACCTTATGATAAAGTACTAACAATTACTATCCTTTGAAAGCTTAGGAAATTTGCTTTCCAGAAATATGTGACTCCAATTACTTAACACTAACAATTAGTTTATAATGGCTGATCAAATATTGGTTGCCATACACCATGTTTCATTTTTTGTTGAACAATTATCCTACTTGACCTAACAAACTTGCAATTATTAAACAAAGTTAGTTCTTTGGTACATTTTGACTACTTTTCCTCACAAGCGAGGTTTTTTTGCATTGTCTGTCGACGTTTTCAAAAAGATCCATCAAAACTGAAGTATGTAAATGTTTATGAAATGTAATCTACCGGTTAAAAACACAAAATTTTAGTGCCTGCAGTTCACAAAATTGCAATTCCTAGAAAAACTAAGTCCATTGGTACATCTTGGCTCTTCTTTCTCGATACCATGGATGTTTGGCATTATTCAACAAAACATTCAAAAAGATTCATCGAAAAATAAAGTCTACAAACTTTAATATGTAGCCTACTCCAAGCAAAATACTTGGTCATAACTCACGAAAAAGGCGATGGGGTAAAGATGGTCCTTTCTTATTGTTTGCAACAAAATGTAGCGGTCGAGCTACATATCATCGAAATGTTGAAGCAATTTCCTTTGCAATTGGGCGAGGCTGTCGTAGCAGCAAGCAGATTTGATGTTCTTAACCTCCACATTATTGATGAGGGCCCCCGCTACTGCTATAACTGAACTGTGAGTGCTTCATTTTGGATTAGTTTGCTCTTTGCATGGCGGAGCTTTATGCCGGGGCCAAGGAACATGCACGCAGTCAGAGACTTTAGTTCATATTAATTCGCCTACAGTAACGAAAAAGTTGTAAGTAGCAATTCTAATATTAATGGCTCAAAAAGCAGCATTGTGAGGTCGTAGTGTGAAATGACATCACAATGCTTACCATTATTTAGTCAAAGCAGCAGCAGACAGCAAAATTATCCACTATCATTTTGATAGTAAACATAAATGGTAAAGCCCATTACTGATATTTGTAATTGCAAGGATAGGCCTACCGGTACAAAACACTAATCTTCATTTAGAAGTAGGGAGATCTGGATTAAGGGAAAAGTTAAATGTAATAAAATCCCAAATTTAAGAAAAGATCAAAATCAAACAATAATAGCATCAAT
This sequence comes from Trididemnum clinides, assembly GCA_963675345.1. Taxonomy (NCBI): domain Eukaryota; kingdom Metazoa; phylum Chordata; class Ascidiacea; order Aplousobranchia; family Didemnidae; genus Trididemnum; species Trididemnum clinides. Next base: position 9,815,278 of record OY776306.1, on the reverse strand, counting down.
CTGTAACACTAGATTAAGAGGAAATGTTTTTGTTTGAAAAGAGCTTATTATTAACCTATTGCAATAGGTTGTATGACTTAAAGGAAAGACATGACCTCTTTTCATGCTATGGTTGAATTAAAGCAAACAGTGCAGGCAAAATTTTAATGTCATCAATATTAATACGATAGCGGGCCCACCAAATCGTCTAACATGCCTACCACCAAACAGCTCATTTCTTTATGAGTCAAAACAACCACCATTTGGGCTACGTCATCAATTTTGACTATGTTTCATCTCCCCCTCCCCTTACTGTTTTAAAAATTACGAATGATAGTTTGTGTCATCGTTCTTTCTTTTTGAATACTTCCAGTTTTCATTAATAGACCAACACAATTACTATTACATGTACAGGAGCTATGATTTATATTCAGCAAAACATTTTGTTGTTGCTCTAACAAATGTTTGTACGGTGAAGCTGGCGCAGCTGCAATAATTGATACGTTTTAAATCGGCACGATTGATAGTATGGCCTGGCGGCAGTGTTTCTTGACTTTTTTGACGGCGACCCAATATCCAATCCAGATCGATCATGGCGACCCAAACTTTTATTGTTACCAGTATATCACAGTAGTAAATTATATTAAAATGGAATCGCGAAAGAAAACATTTTATATTAGCAAGAGTTACCCTTAGTTAACACAAACATGTTGCAGAAATGCTCATTTCTAGTTTTTAAAAGAATATAGAGGTTGCTAGTTGCTAATTAGCATTTCCAAGCAGATCTCCTATTAAGAGGGATCTGCCTCCAGCATCACACTAAGGCAAAATAGAAAAATTTGCCCAAAAATGATCACCAACATCATACTGTGCCATACAGCAATCTATTACATCATGTCAATAACCCGCGACCGGTTTCGACCTTATTGGGTCTCATCAGGCAGGTGTAAAAAACCCTCAATAATAAACATGCTGAAAGACAACAAATTTGCTATTGGGTGCAAAAAAAAATGCAATAAAAACAATATGATACAGCAATATTTATGTCATGGGGGTCTCATTTAAGGACACACACACATGACACGGACAACAAGTCACATCATTTTTATGGAATGATAAGTCTTGACAATGATCCTACACCCCTATTAGGGCTTACCGATGTGACTTGTTGTCCATGTCATGTGTGTGTGTTCTTAAATGAGACCCCCATGATATAGGTATTGCTGTATCATATTGTTTTTATTGCATTTTTTTTGCACCCAATAGCAAATTTGTTTTATTTCAGCATGTTTATCATTGAGTGTTTTTACACCTGCCTGATGAGACCCAATAAGGTCGAAACCGGTCGCGGGTTATTGACATGATGTAATAGATTGCTGTATGGTACCGTATGATGTTGGTGATTATTTTTGAGCAAATTTTTCTATTTTGCCTTAGTTTTTAAAGTTATCCATTTGAGAGAATAAACAACGTTTCAAGAAAGCAATGCGACACTAATTACTACTATAACAGCTACAAGTTAATATTGATTACTTTTCAACACAGTCATTAAAATTAATTTGTAACAGAAAGCAACAGCAATCGATATTCAACGCTTATAACATTTTGTGTCTGAAACAAAAATTAAATGCGAGTTACTGATTACTGTTAGATTAAGACGCATATCGGTGTAATGATCCACGACAAATAAAATAGTTTACTGGACACGCAACACAGCACAACACAATTCAATACAATACGTATTCAGTGACAGCCTTGGCACTGGATTGTTTTGATCAGCTCCTCAAATCTGGGTGACTTTGATGATAGATTGCATCTTAGGTCATCTTCTGGTTGTAAACGGTTTCTGTACTTTGTCTTCGTGACTGTGAGGGCTGAAAAGCCTGCTTCGCACAGATAAGTTGTAGCAAAGGGCAGGAGTGCTTTCAGGGCTTCTCCTCCAAGAATGGGTTTTCTTGATAAACTTTAATCCAAAAAGAGCTCAATGATTCTTTTTTTTGTTGAAAGTCGTAACAAAGTATTTGGTCTTTCTGGATGTCAATAAGCTGCTCCTGAAGTTTGCTGATGTTTGCAATTTCATCAGGTAGGTCTTCAGCTTCAGTGTTGAAAGGGTTTCTTATCCAACTGTATTTCAGCGCATTTCTGGAATGTAACGATCAAACTCTGTAATTAGCTTGGATATATGTTCCTCGATAATGTCTTTGACTTCGATGAGCGAAAAAGTTTCATTCTCCAGAAGTACACTCGGAGATGGAAATGATGCAGTCTTTCCATCTTTAATTTTGTTCATCCACAACTTCAGTTTTCCTTTGAACGCTGAGAGTTTTTAGGCAAGTGCAACTAATGTCTGATCACAACCTTGCATTGAAATGTTCAAGGAATTAATCTCAGCAAATACATCTGCAAGATAGGCTACTTGCATCAACCACTTTGAGTCCGAGAATTTGTAGGCCAATGGATGACTCTTTTCCGTCAAAAATATCTCAGTCTCAATCCGCAACTCCAGCAATCGTTGAAGAACCTTTCCTCGTGACAACCACCTAACCTCTGAGTAGTACAGCAGATTTATATGATCACAACCAAACTCAGAGCACATCTGAGCAAATAACCGTGAGTTGAGAGCCCTAGATTTAATGAAATTAACAACTTGAATTACTTCCTGCATCACCTTCTGAAACTCATGTGACAACTTTTTAGAAGCAAGATTTTCACGGTGGAGTAAACAGTGAACAATTACCACATTCGGATTCTCTTGCTTGACTCGCGCAGTGAAGCCTTGGCATGCTCCTAACATTGCTGGTGCACCATCACAACAAACACTGTAACACTGCTTCCAGAGAAGTCCTTCTTGCTTGAAGAATAAATCAATCATCACCAAAATATCTTCTCCAGTTGTTGTGGTTTGCAATGGCTTGCAAAACAAAAACTCTTCTTCCATTTTTGCTAGACCTTGATACCGTACATAAGTCAAAAGTTGGGCGTCATCACTAATATCAGTTGACTCGTCCAGCTGGAGACTGAACTGCCCACTCCTTTTTATGGCTTCTATCACCTGGTCTTTTATGTCACATGACATGCTCTGAATTCGTTTTTTAACTGTGTCGTTTGACAGAGGAACACCTTCAATTTTCTTTGCAAATTCATGTCCATAAACTGTGCGCACCATATCGAGAGCTGCAGGCTTTAACAATTCTTCTCCAATGTTATGTGGTTTCTTAGCTCTTACAATTCTCCAGGCTACGAGGTACGAAGCAAGTGTTGCTTGTTGCAGGTACATAACCACTGTGTTGGCAGGAACATCCAGTCTCTGTCTTTTCAGTTTCTGTTCTTCTTTTTCGAAAAAACTTCGCTGTTTGTTGACTAGTCGGCTATGCTTTGCTTCTAAGTGTCGTTTCAGTTTGTTGTGCTTGAAAGATTCGTTGCTCAAAACTTCCGCACAAATAACACACTGTGGCTTAATTATGCCATGTTGAGATATGTATGTGAAACCCAGATTAAGGTATTCATCCTTGTACAGTCTCTTAGTCATAATTACTTAATACCAAAAAGCAACCTAATTGAAAAATAGAGCAATGAGAAGTAGAAAAAAAATCGATAGTGAGGAAGAACGACCGGTACAACTATCGCTTCAAGAAAATTTGAGTTGACAGAAAAACAACAAAAAATCCTTTTTTTTCTCAACAAATCCTTGGTGACCCATTCCAATGGCTTCGCGACCCAAATTTGGGTCGCGACCCATAGGTTAAGAACCACTGGCCTGCCGGAGTAAAATCGCACCATAATTAGAAGAAACATTTTTTAATTTTGCTTGATAACAGCTTTATAGATCTAACGAAATCAAACCTGAAAATTTGGGAAAAGCAAGAACTTATTTAACTTTATGATCATACCTAAGCAAGGAAAAACGAATATGAATCACAATGCGTAGCCAGCAGGAACTTAAGAAAGTTTGAGGCAAAATCAAAATTAACGTCACTGTGTTAAATCGCATCACATGGAAGATATTATTGGTATTTTGCTTTAAAATAGCTTTATAGAGCAAACGGGGTCAAACCAACGGTTTGGCCGGTTGATCCGAAATACTAAACCCGGGCATTACTGATGGAGGACCTCTGCCGGGCAGAGCCGGCTAGTATATATTATATACACATGGTGCGACAAAAGTAACGCACTTTTGGTTGAGTTTTCTGGTAATCGCATTACCAAATATTCAACTTTAAGTTTTACTAATTAACGTCCGGAAAGAAATTAAATAGAACATAAAGCTGTGTAACATATTTGTAAATGTATATACTATGAAAACAATTGGTGATTATTGGCTTGTCAATTTGTTATTAATATTTACGACAAGGGGGGATGTTTTATGTATGTATGTCTTGTCGATTGCAATCCACTATTTCTACGTTTGATCTTCCTGCGCATAGGCAAGATCAAAAATGATTTTCGTAGTTTCAATTGTCGGCGCTCAGTGTCTACACAATCTATGAAATGGATTCAATGAGAACAGTATAATACCAAAAGATTTACTTAAAGTAAATGCAATATTCAACATAGAGCCTAAGCAAATTATACTCAGTGACTATTAGCATAAGTCTTAACGATAGAATATTATAGCAGAAACAAATTGTGAAAAACTGCGTAATATTTTGAGCAATAAAAAAATAGATTACAATTGCTCAAGTAAGGCGCTAAGATAAACCACAAGATTAGGGTCATTGAGGATCAAGATGATTGTGCATTACATTATTTAAAAAACAATTTGCAACTTTGTCTTCAGAAGAACAAAAAAGATACAAAGAGATTTTATCGATTTTATGTTTTCTGCTTTTAAAAGCAATTTCATAATTTTATTGTTATAGCAATTTTGTTTTATAAAAAGAAATAAGGGTGTTGCGACCAAAATGTTTATCAAAAACCGTTTGATATGTGTTTTCACGCATTCGACATCACTACAATACCTTTTTTGCAAACTTATGAAATGCTTTGATTTCGTTAATGACAGCTTCTTCACAGGTTGTTTTGTATAAACGAATAACTCCTCATGATAGGTTCTGAACATTACACAAGACAGAACTTTTGCTAAATTTCTTGAAACTTTGCTATGACATCGTAGATTCGTTGAGCTGTTCCACGCAAAGGAAAGCCGACAGCGACATCAAAAAAATGGGTTGATTAAAAAAAGTGTTATGGATTTTTTGCTGTTAAACATCTATTCTAGTGTCCAGCCATTCTATACTAACACAGTTATCTTCATGCGGATGACCTTGGTGCAGTCTGCGATAATCTCTTTGTTTTAAAGCCATAGAATTCCCCTAGAAACTTCACTAACATATCCACAGGAAAACTACTTAGACAACTTATTAAAGTCAACTCAGCTTAAATCCAAGACTGTGCCTTTCATTGAGAAACGAAGATACAAACAGCCAGCTCAATATCTTTTCTAGGCGTAGCTTCAACTTACACACATCGTTGCGTTTACGCTTACGTTTCTCTCTTATTTACAATTTACCATTTTGATTTCAGACAAAAAAGAAGAAAAACGACGTTATCTGATGGATTATATAACTTCTCAATTTAAAGGTAATTCTATTTTTGATTTCATAAAATATAGCCTTTGGGGATAACGCTTCGACTTTTTTTGAACACTAAAAAATCAGCTTAAAAACTTTTTTCCTAAAAGTAGGCATTGCGCATTATACAATTGTAATTTTATAATTTGTTTTGGAACAAAGTTGTTAACATGATATATCATTTTACTTAGTAGGAAATTTTCTTTCTAATGATGTAAAATTTGTATGGTTGGGTAAGAAAAGAAAAGTGTAAGATGGTGCTAAATTTCATTTAAAATTCAAAATCAAAATTGAGGTTGATTCAGTAAAAATTTACATAACTACATAAATCATTGCTCTCTTGCCACGAAATTTTTTGTAGCCAGAGTATACTTGTCTAGCGTTGTTTTATTTAAAAAATTAGGGTAGCGTTTTTTTGCAATTATTTTTGAAAAATTGAGGCATGTTTTTCATGAATTTTTATAAAGTTATTGAATTAATCTATCTTTGCAGTAAGCATAAAAATATCTTTCTATGGATATACACAGCATGTTGTACGTTATTTCCACAAAAAATTATTAAAGGGCAAACTTGACTAACATTTGGCCACTTTTTTGATCATTTCCACCAAACCACCGGTTGGTGATTAGCCCAGCTAAGAGGCTAGCCTTCCAGTACCTTTGTTCTAGTGTACTTACACTGTTTAGCTTTACAGTGTACCATGACATTTTGTGCACGTTGTGGGCTAGATAAGGATAAGCTTGTAGGCTTATATCTGAAAGGCTACAATTGCTTTTTAAACTAAAACGGACCCTTATCTTGGTTATGTTATCTGCATTATCAATAAATATGACGAATTATTTTGTTATTTATTTCAGGCTACTTGTTATTTACGATATTAACTGTGAACTTTTTCCGATATAATTTTTGCATAGGCTACGATGAACACTCGCAATAAAAAATTGTTTGAAAAAGTGACATAAATGGCATATTGTTTTGCGATATAAGCGACACACAAGATAAACTGCAACTCGATGATGAAGATCTGGGCTTTCTGGAAAATGATGTCGATGATATTGAGAAAAGTGTTCATAATGAATAATCTGTTGAAGTTCTTATTGAACCACTGCAAGCCAAGCCCGCACCTGTGACAGAAATGACTAGTCAAAAACTTGTTAATCTTTCATTTCGTTCATCAAATGATTTGCTATTCAAATGGCAAAAACAAAATGAAGCAACAGATAAACAATAGCAACTATCTCACCCTAGAGTTGAGTATGGTAAAAATTTTTTTGATATTTCTAAAGATTCAACATCCAACGAACTTTTTAATAAAGCAAGCAACTTTGAAAATTTTCTCAGTGATAACTTTATACAGTCAACAGCAAGGACATGTTTTTACTACTTCTCTCGAAGAAACGAAAGCTTTTTTGGGATGCATTTAGTGATGGGATATCACGCTCTGCCATGTATGCGTGACTATTGGTCTAGTCTAGTGACTCTGATTTAACGGTTTCCTTCATAGCCAATGTTATGCCATACAAAAGTTTTCAAGAAATTTGACGTTTACTTCATTTCAATGACAAAAGCGAGATGAAACCTCGGGATGATCCTGGGCATGACAGAGCATTCAAGATTCAGCCAATTATAAGCCACTTCAATATTCATTTCTTTCTGCAATGGAAGCTACTCAGTGTGAATCAATCGATGAGCACATGATAAAATTTAAAGGGCACAACATTATACGACAGTATATCAAAGGAAAACTGATGCAATGGGGATTTAAAATGTGGTGTCAATGTGACTCCAAGTCCGTATATTTGTTTGAATTTGATCTTTACACAGAAAAAAAGATGGCAATATTGAATTTAGACTGGGAGAAAATGTAGTACTACAACTTACTGAAAAGATTCAGAATAAATATTGCCAAGTATTTATTGACAATTCTTTCAATTCTTAATCACTTCAATTGATTCTTCTGGCAAGAAATGTGCTGAGAGCAGGCACTGCCGGAACAAATCGAAAAAATTGCAAAAAGTACAGCTTCCGCCAGATAAAGAAATGAAAAGAGGAGATGTGGTATGCTTCGAAGCCAAAAACATTTTCTTCGTTTAATGGATGGATAACAAAGCAGTATACGTGCTGTCGAGTTTTTAAACTGCTTTTCTATTATATGACATAAAGCGAAGAAAGAAGGAAAGCTGTAAAAAGACAACTTTAATTGCTCTGCAATTGTGAAGCATTATAGTGAACATATGGGCGGTGTAGACATGATGGACCAGAAGAAGGTCACATATCATTCTATCACAGATCGAGGCACAAATATTATTTAAGGGTAGTGTTTGACTTGATTGGCATTGCAGTAAGCAAGGCATGTGTTATTTAAAACAAAGTAGATGAAAGCAAAACATCGACCGCCTCTGTTTCGTCTATAACCTTTGGAAGAGACGTTGCTTGCAGTTTAATTGCTAATTACAGCCACAGAAAGCAATCGCTTACAGCAACTTTCATCATGTCACTGCAAAAATGGAAAAGATTTTTCAGTTTTTCATACAATGGAAAAAACTTCCACCAGACAAAGATGCAAATTATGCACAAAAAAAAGTACAACGCCGCACAAACAATAAATGTGTTAAATGTGACGTATATTTGTGCTTTGTTAAAGGACGAAATTGCTTCCAAATGTTTCACAATTGACTTTTATGTGTTTTGACATCGTTTGTAAACGCACCACATGTTTTTTATTTTGTGTAATTTCGTTGTGTATACAGGCTACCCTAATTTTGTATAGGGCAAGTTTCTACGTAAAAATAAAAATACTGACCTTAATTACGACTGTTTTCTTATGTTGAATGAAAAATAAGCTCGAAATTAAAAAATAAGTTTGAAACATATCTCAAAACAAAATTTTTTTTCGAAAAAACTACCTTCAAGGGTCCATGGTACGTATTTGTGCCATGCCGTAACCATGGTTACATAGAAAAATTTTTTAATTTTTTAAAGGATTATCATTTTACTAACATTAGCGGGTCAATATAAATCATCCAAAAGAAAAAAATATCTTACAGAAAATCAGCGAGCTTTAAAGGGTTAAGTCCTCCTTTTGTTTTGAAGATTGATTATTTAAGAATCCAATTCATAACCAAGATGTTTGTGCCACAAAATGCAAGTGCAAGCCTCAGTATATTGTTTCGCGAGCCGCAGGCTGTACACACCTTGATCTGAATAGAAGTATTGACTGAAATGGGGTCGCTTTTGTGTGTGGCACGTCATAATCGTAGTTACCTTGCATTAATAAAACCCTGCCTTGCCATGGTCTGTTCTGCAGTACTAGCAAACAGATAGCGTCTATCGTTTATTTTTTGGTTCAAAATCATTCATTAAGCGAAACAGCTTGCATCAATTTTCGACTTCCTAAACTTACTTTTGATTTTTCCAGATAAAAATTTATGACACCTAAATAAGCAAGTATGTAATTGTGCAATAGTAAGTGTGAATGGCAGGCTCAGTTGGCCTACTTGATTTGCGTAATGCCAGTCTGGGGTTGAGAACAACACACAGCTAGATACAGGCATGTGTCGAAAGTCATTCTTTTATTTTAAGAAGGTTGCCACAATACCAATAACCAGCGTTTGCTGCAAAAAAAGAGAACTAAAATTAAGCAGAAAAAGAATTGCCGAGCAACGCACAATTTCAATTCGCCGTACATGAAGACCAAAAATTGCAGTTAATTTGAGATATAGTAGCTATTCCACAACAACAATACTGCAAAAAATAATTGCGTTAAAATAATAGCGTTTTAACCAGACACTTTAAGACGAGCAAAGAGCATATTGGGCTATAATTTGGCTAGCTTATTGTTGCATAAAATTTTGTGCCAAACCAAACTACCACACACTTGATCCAAGAAACAATTTTTGCAATAAGTTTAGCTTACTTATTTAGCTGATACACAAAATTTTACAAAAGTCGAATTGACACCAAAACATTTGGCACTAACAACTGAATTTGACATGCTGCATTTTAGCGAAAGCGGTAAACAACATGACGGATGTTTCAAACCAGTGGCGGCAAACTTTGAAATAAAAAGGAAAACAGGGCCAAACAAAAAATTAAATTTAAATTTAATTTAATTTTTTTAATTTAAATTTTGTTTTTTTGTGCAAGGTTGGCAAAAAAATTAAACCTATCGGCTTTTACAGTAAGATCTTTTTGTATCGGTGACTTTTTGAGATATGTCAAGAGCTAAGCGAGAAATCGATCTTAAAAAATAATCAAAACGAGAAAGACGATTGCGCCAAAAGAGATAAATTTTTGAATGGAACTCAGTCAGCGTTCCCAAAAATGAACTACTTTCAAATAAGTTTGGGTTTATAATAATAAATTTGCACAGAAATCAATGAGAAAACATGTAGCTAACTCATGATTTGCGTTTTTCGGCGATCAGAGAAAATTTTCGAACAATAGTATTTTGTGATACATTTTTGACTTCGCTAAGCATTGCATCAGCGTGTATCCAACTATTAATATGACATTTATAAGTGTATGAGACGAGTTGTTAAGTTAGCTCATGTACAATAAGCAAATACATAATTAAACAGAAGGCTGGGCCAGCATATTTTTATAGGTAGTAGGTTTAGATGCGCATTCGCTTCTCAAAACAAGGAGAACAGCTCCACTAGAAACTAAACACCACAGCTTTATTTTGAGTGCAAGCACAAAGGTATTTTCAACTGTTGTCCTCGCTTGGAAGCTGAAGTGTTCAAGAGTGGGGTTCGGGCGTAGCTAGAAACAAATTATTTTTGTGGGGCCAAAAACATAAGATTTGTTGATTGATCTTCTTTTGGAAGACAAACTCTTTGAAGATGAATATTTTCTTAGCTTCTGCTTAAAACGATGTTAAAGATCTTTTTTCGGAGATCAAGATTTTGAACGTAATTATTTTTTATTTTTGGTAAAAAAAAATATTTGTCATTAGCAACTAGCAACTTCTATAGTTTCTAAAAATGGTATAGTCTTAACAATGATCTCACACCCCTATTAGGGCTTACCGATGTAACTTGCTGTTCATGTCGTGTATGTGTGTTCCTAAATGAGATCCCATGATATAGGTATTGCTGTATTCTATTGTTTTGTATGCGCCATTTTTTTCACCCAATGGCAGATTTGTTTTTTTCAGCATGTTTATTATTGAGGGTTTTTTTTTACCCACGCCTGATGAGACCCAATAAGGTCGAAACCGGTCGCGGGTTATTGACATGATGTAATAGATTGCTGTATGGTACCGTATGATGTTGGTGATTATTTTTGAGCAAATTTTTCTATTTTACTAAAAATGCCTTACTCATCAATCTTCACACATTTTTTCTTTTTCTGTAATTTTGTTTAATGAAATTACAATTAATGTGTTGTGCAAATTAATCATTTTTAATGCTTTAAAAAAACAACCAACGTTGTTATTTTACTTAGCACCTTTTCTTAGGTTTAAAAAGTAGCTTAAGAATAAAAGCCACTAAAGTGCATGTTGCTAGAAGTGCAATGGGGTGAGAAAACGTGGATATGCCGTGGCTAAATATATTTCTGGCCTAGGAACGCGTTTCTATATCATTTTGGGAAGAATTACAGGAGATGGTGTTAGCCTATTTAGATATTAAATCAATTAATAGATATTAAGCCAACTTATAGGCTAACTACAATCAGTTAATTAGAATACCACTTCCCCGACCGGTTTCGTTTCTATTAGAACTAGTGGTGGTATTTTAATCAACTGATTGTAGTTAGCCTATAAGTTGCCTTAATATCTATTAATTAATTTAATATCTAAATAGGCCCACACTAGCTCCTGCAATTTGAATTACAACTTAATAAAGGCAATGGCTTGGCTGGGAATCAAGAGCATATATCGCAATCAGCTTATAATAGTAAGCGTGCATAATATAACATTAAAATTAACAGCATCAGTTGATTGGAATGATGGCGGAGTGGTGTAAACTGCATGAAGCAATTCAATACCTAAGTCCACCTGAAGAGTTCTAATAAGAACAACACCGGTCGTGGAAGTAATATTTTAATCAACTGATTGTAGTTAGCCTATAAGTTGCCTTAATATTTAATTTTGGGAAGAGATTTTAACAGAAATACTTTGTAATCAGGTCACACAAATTCAATAAAGCAATACCATATTTACTATATCATGTATAAAACAGGCAATAGACGAAAGAACGCAGTACATTTTGAAAGAAAATATCTCAAACACAAACAAAGACATAAAAAAACTTTTTTTGAATATTCACAAAAAAAATTAAATGACGTTTGTCGGGTTAGAAGCGACCACAACTATAAACAAGAAAGAAGTTACCAACTCGCTTTTTTTCCATTTTTCCATGCAAAAATGTGCATTGTTCTGAAAGAACGATCTCATGAGTCAAACTAACTTTTTCCTAAAATTTTCGAAATCTAAAATTATTGAGAAAAGCACAAGCATATATATTTAACACAACCAACTTCTGCGGTTAAAAAAAACAATTCAAGAAAACTCTCGTAACGTTACGCATTTATCAACACTGTTAAAAGTAATGAGCGATATATTTTTAAAACACACTCAATATTCATATTGTATCTCACATCTCCGACTTGAAGACTGGCTAAGTAAAAAAAGGCGGACTAAGAAAAAAAATGCATTATACTTCAAACCAATCATGAGTATATTGGGCGAAGTGGTGTGTGGTTGGTAGGTTTCCTTTTCTATCGGTAGATCTGATTCAATTCCCCTGTCGAGTCATTCCAAAAAATATTTTATTCCCCGTGTCCTATTTGGCGCTCAGCTACCGACGAATGAAATCAAATGCATTCAATCCTGATTTGAAAATATCCTCGAGACTAAATCCGTGGTAGCTAAAAAGTGCAAAACACTATATACTGATTCATTTTCTCCGCAGCCGACAAGGCAGATTTTTATCCATGGGTCCTGCCCAATCTACGTTTTACTAGGGCTTAATGTGCGCACTTTTTCTTTTTAGCATTTAATCGTTTTGCCTAAAACACTGTGCTCAACAAATATGTTAAAATGGTGAAAACGTCTTAACCCTTTGACGGATAATGAAACATATATGTTACATGATTGCTAATTGTTATATCATTATGACGTAATAACCATTTCATTGTAATTTTGTTGTTACCAAACAATTAAGGAATTGTCTCAAATTTTATGAATTAGATTCTGATGATTCATATAAAGGGTTAGCTGCCCTTGTGTTGGTCGAGAATTAAATCCGCACATCAGAAACATGGATAGTGAAAAATATTTGTTTCTTGATAGATTGCAACGCAAAACATCTTATGCACTATATACAAAATATGACATCGAAACTTGTATCAGATGTTTTTTCAATTCATTATCTTATTGACGTAGTTGGTCGCGTTTTGCGTAAACAAATATGATCGAGATGGTTCAAACGCACTCGTCGAAAAGTTGCGTTACAACAGTAATTGCTGTGAAGCAGTAGTGCAATGCAGTTTACATGGGCTACAAGATTTGACCGAACACAGTTGTTACGTTTTTACTGCCACAGTTGTTTTCAACGGTTTGCTAGTAAAATTTTGATTTTGACGTAGCATTGGCCCAGTAAAGAATTTTCGAAACTTGTAGCCTTATTTTGGGATTTTTATCTCACGGACTTTGAATGTAGATTTGGGGATGGGTGTTTGGCAAACATCGGTGCCGAGTACAAAGGAATAGCACTCACTCTAAAATTTTTTTGAATGGCAGGCCCCCGTTAATTAAATGAATTCTTGTTATTTATCGTAGTCTAGGTTGCCTTTAAACTTACTTCCTAGCATCTCTCATATCAATTGTCTTTATGTTTGCATAGGCCTCACTTTATATCACGCTAGTCGGCCCTGCTGGCGGCGCCCGCACAGACCCCATCACTAATTTCGAGGTTGACAAAATCGGTTCACCTGGCTGAGCCAGCCTCACCTAATTAATAGCTGCAAAAACAGCAATAAAAAGTTAATGTTTTTTGACAAAGCCAAATTTCGTTTCGAAATATAGCTACCGTTTTTTAAAGGAAATCAAATAAAAAAAAGTTGTAAGAAGTTGTGCACAGCCGCGACATGTCTTCCAAGTTTCTGGAGTTCCTGGCAACGTTTTATTTGATCTGTTTTCAGCATAGGCATCCTTTATCGTTAAAGCGACAAAGAGCCAATTTTGGTGCATCGGCACGTGTACACCGTATGACAATGAGCCAATTTTGGTACATATCTTTCTAGACGCAGTTTCGAGGCAGATGCGACTAATCCTTTTCACTATTTCAAATAAATTTATCTTCCTTTAATGTTTCCTTTTAAAAAAACTCACTTTTTAAATAAAACATAACTTTTAAAAAATCACTTCAACAAAAGCTTTATTTCAAAAAAAGTTTAGAAACATACTTGGGTATGGTAAATGATAAAGCATGGATCACATAATGCTACTTTACACTCTGCACACCACTGGTACACTCTCTTTGCCGTTTGGCCTTTTTTTATAACACACGTGGCATCGTTTTCTGGGACAAGGTGCAACGTGGCGCCGGCTAATAGATGCAGCTGCCAATAATCTGTGTGGTGGATTGTGACAAGACACTTTGTGACTGAAATCTTCATCACCGTTCCGTGTTTAGCCAGTATTTGTTTACAAAGAGCTAAAGAAAAGTTTCTTAGGGAAATTTTCTTTCCCTTTTGCAAAACATACAAATGGTGTGCATTTAGTACAGACAAATCTATGAAATGAAAAAATAGTTTCCTGTACCATTTCTTAGACTTTCTTGGGTATCAATAGTACCAACTTGCATGTCGCTTATGTCAACAAGACGCATATTTATGTTATAGTCAATTACTATGTCTGGTTTCAAAATAGACTCTTTTGTTAGCCAATATTCTTTGCCTGTATTGACTAAAGAAACAGAAAATTGTTTATTTCAAGCAATAACATTTATAAACTATAATAAAGGTGAGTTTAAAGCCATTATTTTTTTCAGTCAAATTGAACAGTTTTACTAAAATAAAGGTTATTTATAGATAATCCCAGAAAGAAGAAGGAAGCGCCCTAAGGGTTAAATTTAAGAAACTTTTATCTGTTCAATTTAGAAAGTGTTTAAAAGCATATCAAAAATGTGGAAAGGAGCTAAGGAGATTGATATGCATTTATATGATTAAACTGTTAAAAATTAGGTCCACTACCTCCGGCTTTTTTGTAAATGTAGGTAAATTTGTATAAGTAAAAGCGCTGGCTGCCGATGTGTTGCTTCGATTTGCCTTGAACGCAGCTAGGAAAGAGTATATCACTCCAAAATGTCGTAACCTGAAATCTAACTCTCTTTTCAGGAGTGCTTAAAATCGCCTTACCTGATATCCCAACTTTACTTGATTACTAAGTTTTTCACAAAATGCTTATTTCTTCTTTCTGGTGATTAACCGTTTAGTAACTTTTTGCATTTGTTACTGAGGCTGAATGTTCAATTTTGACTGTTATAGATGTTGTGTCTTACTTTAGAAATTATTACTTAGTGATTGATTTATTTCGTTAATGAAACATATTGCAAAAATGTAAAAAATCAGTTTTCATGTGTCGCTGTTAAAAATGTTATATCGCTGTCATATCGTCGCTGTTATATCAAATCAAGGAGAAAGTAATATTTATTTTTTTGTGGTCAATTTGGACGTAGGCAATCAAGACGAGCAGCTAATGATGGCGCTAGTATTGTACTCGTAAAGCGCGCCAAAGAAAGACTTTGCAATAGCGAAAGTTAGAAAAAGCGAAGCAGGAGGCCAAATGAAGCAATTATCGAAAGAGTTTGAGAGCGTAAACAAACTCTTTCTGTCTGCATAAAGCCGGGCACTGGGTCTTGATATAAGCACCCACTAAGAGAATAAAGTGGAAAGAGCTGCCTGCTGTGGCGAGGATTGAAAACCGCTTGTTATCATAGTTTAATGCACATTGATCATTTTTAAAAAAATAATGACCAATGGCAGAGTCACAATCCGGTTTGGTGTCGTTTCATTTGCACAATCTGTGTAATTGAGATCGGCGTAAACGGTTCAATTGTTGTCTTAACTGTTGTCAATTGTTACGGAACATGTTGCTTGATGCGATCCTGTAGCCGTTGAGATGTTTGCCTTACGTACCGACCATTACAGTGGCACTTATATTCATATAAGACTGAACTTTTCTGAGTCGTAGGTAGAACATCCTTGCGGGCCACCGGCAGCATGCGCTTAGACGTAAAGATCAAGCGAATGCTGACGGAACCATAGCAGCTTTCCACGGCGGTTTTGACTTCTTTTTCGAAGTTTGTGGAGAGCTTACTAATCCAAGGACCCTCAAGTACAACGGTACTTTTCTGGGCCGAATCGCTTAAGGGTGGAAAACTGAGCGATTTTCTTGATGATCTGAGTGTTGATGACGTTTTTAGAATAGCCATTGTTCAGTAATATTTTCTTGATTCGTTCCATTTCTCTATTGAATCTACGCTTGGTGCAAATCATTAAGGCTCGATGCACTAATGTAGATGTTAAACTTATTTTACGTTTGAGAGAACTAAAGGACTCCAAACGTAAATACTGGCCAGTGAAAGTGGGTTTGCGATATAAACTGGTTTCAAAACCGATATCAGTTCTTTCGAAGTAAACATCAAGAAACGGTAAACATTTTCCTTTCTTGTATAGTAATGCAAGGGGCTAGCGATGCACTTAGCAAAACTGCAGACAGTGACACTGTTTCGACCTATCAGGTCTCTTCAGTGCAGTTGGTGACCGACAAGAAGCTAGAGGCTTGCAATAAAGCATAGCTTAGACCACCACACTTGCGGGATCTATACTAGATCCACTTGGTGGAAGGTCTGTCAGTACTCTGCGAAGCCGTATCACTCGTGAATGAGTGGCGGTTGTCGCAGGTGCACTAAGTCTAGCAACTGCTAGATGGATAAGGGCAGTTGAGTTTGTTTAGAAATTCATCTGCTTCAGCTTTTGGCAAACGTGTCGTCAACATATCTCAAATATGTTGGCAGCTTCTGCGTTTGAGAAAATAACTTTCCTTCATCATCTCGAACAAAAATATTAGCTCAAGCTGAATCAAGTACTGATCCCATAACTACTACGTCTATTTGCTTCTACACAGTGTTAATATAGCTGAACTTCTACTTGAGATAAACTTGGCTCGACTTCATTGCCTACGTCCAAATTAACCACTTAAAACATTTACTCACTCTAAATCTTCTCGTTTGATGCAACATTGCTACTGATGACAACTTCACGAAAAGCTTATGGCTTAAAAAACTTTCTCTAAAGCTATATTACCAATCTGTACCATTAACAAAATTTTTGTGTAGCTTCGCCTTCAGTTCATTAAACTGCAAATAGCTGTTTCAAACAACGTGGTGACAACAACAAAATATTTCTTTTTATATCAAAAAACCATAAATGCATGCCCAATAATGATCTATTTACAAGTGATGTGATGACGTTTCGATTAAATGAAAGTCAATAAATGCGAACTACCGTACAGTGTAGCTGTATTGTTTGTTATTATTGAACTACGAAATCCATGTGGTTCATATTGTTTATTGCAACGGTAACAGCAATCCAATGACACAATAACAACTGACCCAATACAGACCAATTTTGTCGTTTCCCACCTGTTTCCAAGTTATTACTTGATGTAGCGGCCAATTCAATATTTTGAATCAGTGTCACTTACAGTAATCGAAGCATCGATCTAGCAGGTGGTGGACGCAGTTCCATTATGTTTAACCTTTTCCACCCTATTCTGTATTCAACCAGTGAAATGCTGTACACGAATTTTTTGCATAAATTTAGATTAAGTCACCGCTTCGAAAAATAATATGCTAGCACAGGAGCCGCTTCGAAAATCACTGGCTGAGAAAGGAAAATATTTAAATTCATGGCATACGCAGTTATGCCATCGGTGCAAGCATAGACCTATCATTGGGCATAGGCAGTTATGCCATCGCGTGGAAGGGGTTAACCGAGTCATACCAAAACCATTATAATTGCTATTCAGATACAGTATATTTTCAATCAATCCTGTATATATCACATCAATTGATATTGTGTGAAATCAAACTCCAGGACATTTCAAAACATCACCGATCGTCAATCATGCATAGCTCTCAATCCGCATGTTTGCATTTGCATACATTTAATTTTAAACTGATTGGAATAATACATTTATATGCTATGTTTGTTTATTTGATCACTGAAACATTACCACAATTGAAACTTTCAATTTGTGTTTCATGTTGAATCTACGTTATATCAAATCAGATCGTAAGTAATACTCATAGCTTGTATGAATAAATACAATGATACCTGCTCAATAATGATCTGTTTACAAATGATGTGATGACGTTTCAATTAAATAAATGTGGTTGGATGCGAACTACTGAATTGTGTAGCTGTATTGTTTGTTATTATTGAACCACAAACCTCGTTTGATTTCGTTTGTCATTCCTAAGTATTTGAATGAAAATGTGACCAGTACTCGTAATCCATATGTAAACATTGCAAATCCAATCAAGATCAACAAACTAACGACAGTATATTTGAAATCAATCATGGGTACATATTGTGGACTATGTCGAAGTGGTGTGTGGATAGTGTGTTAGCGTGTCATTTACTCGATTTCATTTGACTTCCTGTGTCGAGTAATACCAAAACCATTATATTTACTCATATTTGGTTTGGTGCTCTGCACCATGCGAATGAAATCAAATGATATCAATCATATTGTGATATGGATGAAGTTAAATCAGCTGGCAGTAGTTGAAAACTAATAACATGTTTCAATTGTTTTGTTTTGCTCAACTGCCAACAAGTCACAGTGTCATCCATGGCTGACAATCTATCTAAATCGCACTACGCTTGAACATGTGTGTGCGTCTAACCACTGATTGATTATTAATCGTCGAATGATGTCAATTTCAAACTGGCCAAGCTGGTAGAAAGCGCTTAAACGTTCATGTCTTGGTTGAGAATTAAATCCATATATCGATGACATGGACAATGAAAAACTAATTGTTCGTGATAGATTTGATCACATAACGTTCAATCCACACAAACATGTCATTGTGTTCGATGTTTGCTATCACTTCATTATCTCAGTAGTATGGTCGGTCACATTATGTTTAAACAAAGGACTGTCATAAACAACCATGACAGAAACGGTCCAAACGCACTTGTCAAATCGTCACCTCACAACACTAATTGCTGTGAAGCAGCCGTGCCATGTGGTTTATTTGTTTATTGCAACTGTATCAGCAATCCAATGACACAACAACGTCTGACACAATACACACCAAGTTTGTGGTTTCCTACGTGTTTCCAAGATATTGCTTGTCATAGCGACCTAGTCAATATTTTGAATCAGTGCCATGTTACAGTAATCGAAGCATCGACCTAGCAGATGGTGGAGGCAGTTCCATTATTGTGTTTAACCGAGTCATACCAAAACCATTATAATTGCTATTCAGATACAGTATATTTTCAATCAATCCTGTATATATCACATCAATTGATATTGTGTGAAATCAAACTCCAGGACATTTCAAAACATCACCGATCGTCAATCATGCATAATTCTTAATCTGTATGTTTGCAATTGCATACATTTAATTTTAAACTGATTGGAATAATACATTTATATGCTATGTTTGTTTATTTGATCACTGAAACATTACCACAATTGAAACTTTCAATTTGTGTTTCATGTTGAATCTACGTTATATCAAATCAGATGGTAAGTAATATTGATATTTTGAATGAATAAATACAATGACACATGCCCATTAATGATCTGTTTACAAATGATGTGATGACGTTTCGATTCAATGAACGTCATTAGATGCGAACTACCATTATGTGTAGCTGTATTGTTTGTTATTATTGAACCACTAAACTCGTTTGATTTCGTTTGCCAATCCTAAATATTTGAATGAAAAGGTGACCAGTACTAGTAATCCATATGTAAACATTGCAAATCCAATCAAGATCAACAAACTAACGACAGTATATTTGAAATCAATCATGAGTACACATTGTGGACTATATCGAAGTGGTGTGTTTGTGTGTCATTTACTCGATTTCATTTGACTTCCTGTGTCGAGTAATACCAAAACCATTATATTTACTCATATTTGGTTTGGTGCTCTGCACCATGCGAATGATATCAAATGATATCAATCATATTGTGATATGGATGAAGTTAAATCAGCTGGTAGTAGTTGAAAACTAATGACATGTTTCAATTGTTTTGTTTTGCTCAACTGCCAACAAGTCACAGTGTCATCCATGGCTGACAATCTATCTAAATCGCACTACGCTTGAACATGTGTGTGCGTCTAACCACTGATTGATTATTAATCGTCGAGTGCTGTCGATTTCAAACTGGCCAAACTGGTAGAAAGCGCTTAAACGTTCATGTCTTGGTTGAGAATTAAATCCATATATCGATGACATGGACAATGAAAAACTAATTGTTCGTGATAGATTTGATCTCATAACGTTCAATCCACACAAACATGTCATTGTGTTTGATGTTTGCTATCACTTCATTATCTCAGCAGTATGGTCGGTCACATTATGTTTAAACAAAGGACTGTCATAAACAATCGTATTTCAATCAGATCACTTCGTTCTTTCGACAAATTTATTATTCAAATTTAACGTTTTGCTCCCTTTAGTTATCGGGGAGCTTCTTCAGAATACGGTAGATGTTAATAATGTGACATACAAATTGTACAACATAAAAAGATAAGGACTACCTGTCTTACAAAACACTAAAAATTATTTATCAACAGGGCAGGCAATCACGTAATAACAAAAATATTGTTACATCACAGATACAGGAGTGGCCAAGTGAAAAGTGTTGTGAGAAACAAAAGACATTATTTATTGAAGACAAACACACTATAAACAGTCGGAAAATTTGCACCATCATTGCGATTGATAACATTACATGAACAAACCTTTTGATTTATCAAAAAACTTTCCGCAACGCGACGTCTGTATGCATGTGATTCTGACTTTAGTATTTTGGCATAATCCCAATCTATTCTATGATCGAATTCCATAACATGTTGACTCAGCGCTGACTTTTTAGTGTTAAAAGTCTTGACCGCATCAGCATGTTCCGTTTTCTGGTTTTAACACTAGGTCCTATTTCACCTACATACACAGCATTGCAATCCCGGCAAGAAATTTGATACACCAAACCCAGCTTTTGTTCAAAATTAACAACATCTTTAGGTTTGCGAAACAACGAAGACAACGTGTGATGCGGTTTTAAAGCCACTTTGATACCAACTTGAGTCAAAATTCGGCTAATAGGTTCGGAGACACCTTGCACGTAGGGAGTCGAAGTGAACCGTTTTAGTTTTTCTGTTTTTCTAAAATTATGATTTTTCAAGTACTTCTTGAAACTACATTTATTACTGGGAAATCCGTTATTTTTTAAGGTTTTTGTTATCTGATGAAACTTTTTAATCTTTTTTTCGTTATTGGATGTGATACTGTTGGCTCTGGAGAATAATGTACGAGCCACACTAACCTTTTGATAAACCAGGTGATGAGACGAATATTGAAGTTACCTGTCCGTGTGTGTTGGTTTCCTGTATACGCATGTTGCAAGGGATCCATCTTCCATCTGTTGTATGCTTACGTCCAAAAAGGCTAATTGTCCTGATTTTTCCAATTCTTTAGTGAACTTTATTGAAGTAGATATAGTATTTAAGTAATTATGAAAGGTCTCGACCTCAGTATTTTCCATAATAGCATACACATCATCAACATAACGTAACCATAAAGACGGAGGATTCAAAAACGTGTTCAAAGCTGTTTGCTCAATCTCTTCCATAACCATGTTTGCTATTATTGGTGACAAAAGAGACCCCATCGGACAACCAAAAATCTGTTTATAAATGACGTCATTATACACAAAAAACGATGATTGTAAACAAATATCTAATGCTTCCATGATTTTCGGAATTGCAAGGCTTGTTCTTTCTCCCAAGGTGCAATCATCGCCGACTCTATTAGCCACAATGGTTTTGGCAGTTTCAAGTGGAACCGAAGTAAACAAACTTACCACATCAAACGAAACTTGTGATTCGGATTTGCCAAGTTTGATGGATGAAATCAATTTTACAACTCAGAGGAATTCTTGACAGTGTATTGGGTATTTCCAACTAAGGGAACAAGAATTTGTTTAAGAAATTTGGCAAGCTGGTAGGTAGCTGTACCAATGAAGGAAACAATAGGACGAAGAGGAACATTGGGTTTATGAATTTTTGGAAGTCCATATATTCTTGGCAAAACTGAATCACTACCACGTAAAGTTTTGTACAAATAAGTGGAAATCTTGTCGTTTTTGTACAACTTCCAGGTGTAACGATTTGAACGCTTTTCAATAGAACAGATTGGATTTTTTAAAATTGTTTTATTCCAATCTGTTCTTTTGAAAAGCGTTTAAATCGTTACATCTGGAAGTTGTAGAAAAACGACAAGATTTCCACTTATTTGTACAAAACTTTACATAGTAGTAATTCAGTTTTGCCAAGTACGTATTTGAATGAAAATGTGACAAGTACTAGTAATCCATATGTAAACATTGCAAATCCAATCAAGATCAACAAACTAACGACAGTATATTTGAAATCAATCATGGGTACATATTGTGGACTGTATCGAAATGGTGTGTTTGTTTCCCAATTACAGGATTTCATTTGACTTCCTGTGTCGAGTAATACCAAAACCATTATATTTACTCATATTTGGTTTGGTGCTCTGCACCATGCGAATGAAATCAAATGAATTCAATCATATTGTGATATGGATGAAGTTAAATCAGCTGGCAGTAGTTGAAAACTAATGACATGTTTCAATTGTTTTGTTTTGCTCAACTGCCAACAAGTCACAGTGTCATCCATGGCTGACAATCTATCTAAATCGCACTACGCTTGAACATGTGTGTGCGTCTAACCACTGATCATTATCTTTTTTGCCCCCGCGAAGCAGTTTTGAAATTCTTTGTATCAATTTTAAGAACGGTTAATTTGGATAAAAACAATTAATTATCTTTTTTTTATCATTGCCTGGTTTCTGGCCATTGGCTACTATATCGATTATGATATATCGCTGAAAAAGAAATTTCATTGTGATTAAGAATATGTTATTCTCCAAAAAGATTTTTTGTCCAAAAACATGATTTACGCAAATTAACCACCCTTTTTTTGGTTTCCAGTTTCCTTCAATATGAAAGTACTCAACTTTAAAAAATTCCACATACTTTCTTTTTGAATTTATCATTTTGGAATTGTTGGTTACATCGTGCTAAAAAGCCAGACTTTCGAGGAAAAATAGTCATAAAGCGTCAAACCACTCCGTAATTTTACAATTTGAAGTTTTCTGAGACTCATCACCCAAGTGGTAAAAAATTGTTTGGCCCAGTGCTGAAAAAATGTATATTGGAACTGTGCTTTCGATCAATCAACATGAAACAAAGCCTTCATCAAACCCTCTAGTGCTTGACATCATTGGTAAAGAATTTTCATCCACATTTTCTTGATATTTATTTTAGAAACAAGATTTTCTCGCGCAAAATAAAAACATAAGCATCTTTACACACCACTATTTTGTTGGGGGGGAAGCAATTTTTAGCTTAGAGTACCCTGTCTACAAACCTTAGTACAGATTGCAATTTTCGATTAATTTTTTTGAAACGGCCGCCAGATGATGCCAAAAGACCAAGATTTTGACAAACAACAATTAAAAAGTAGCAAAGAGCTCTTTTTTTCTAAAATTTTTAATAAATTGATTTTCAGCACCTTAATTTTGGAGAGTTTTGGGGTTGCTGGTATCTATTTTATTCACATTTGTCATCAATCATAATCAAATAACTCTCAGCTCAAACTATCTAACATTACATGTTTATGTAAAAAATTTGTCTTCAATATTGACGTGGCACGTAGTTTGAAAAGATCATTTTATTGCTAAAGATAAAACACAAGCATCTTTACTACCCACTATTTTGTTGGGGTGATAACAATTTTTCGTTTTCAATAGCTTAGCTTTGAAATTGTTTCGAAACTTGTACTGTAAACTATCTTCTGGCAAACTTGACACAGTTGAAGTCAAGGAACTGTTCAACCGTGGAAAAGTTTTCTGAAACTTTTAACGGGTGTATTTTTTCTAAAAATTGCACTGTTCTGAGGCCTAGCACCCTAATTTTGAACAAATTTCACAGCTGCCAAATCTCTTATAATGCATTTAGATCTACGATTTGATCAGTTGTTACAAAAAAACGCATAGGTCAAACTGTCTAACATAACATGTTTTTAAAAGGATTTGTATTCAATATTTACGGGGCACGTAGTTTGAAAAGATCATTTTGTTGATGAAGATAAAATACAAGCATCTTTACCACCCACTTCTTTGTTTGGGGGTAACAATTTTTCGTTTTCAATAGCTTAGCTTTGAAATTATTTCGAAACTTGCACTGTAAACTATCTTCTGGCAAACTTGACACAGTTAAAGTCAAGGGACCGTTCAATTGTGGAAAAGTTTTCTGAAATGTGGTTAGCAACTGACGCGCTGGCGTAGTGGTTAGTGAGTCCACAGACCTGGAGGTCAAACCCCTTGTCGAGTCATACCAAAAGACTTTACAAAATGATATTCACAGCTTCCTTGCCTGGTGCTCGGTATTTAGGGGAGGTTGTGGAGAACAAGTCTGCAAGTTTACTTGTTGTATCCTTGGGCAAGGCAATTAATGGGATGCCCCCACTTTTGTGTGGAAGACAGGTGGCCCAGACTCCCTACAAATGCAACTCCCAATGAGTGCGGGCAAACCGTCCAAAACATAGCAACATAATTCGCTTTCTTGTCAATGGAGGATAAATATGGCTAATAAAAAAAAAGAAGAAAAAAACGCGTAGGCCAAACTATCTAACATTACATGTTTTTGAAAGTCTTCAATATTCACGTGGCACGTGGTTTGGAAAGATCATTTTGTTGCTAAAGATAAAATACAAGCATCTTTTGCAATCACTTTTTTGTTGGGGGGTAACAATTTTTCATTTGCATTGGCATCTTTTTATCCCAATAATGCAAAGGTGTTCGCTCTACGTACTTACAAAGATAAACGTGTTATTGTAGGGATTTGTCAGTACCACTACAGAGTAACCAAAATACGCTGCAAAAATTTACAAGATCTCGTTCAATAAAGTCTTTGTACATCTGAGCTATCATTATACTGTAAAAAAGAATAACCCAACAAGTTATTGCATATCTTGCAGTTCTTTTCAATTAGCTATTGTGGCTTGGCCATTGCTAATACGGCGGTCGTTGGCGGAGTTGCAATGAACAAAACTTACAGATCGAAACAAGTCTGTGGGCATCAAGCAAGCAATAAAACAACCTAAACACTTGTACACTATGTTCGTTTATCTGAAAAGAGTATGAAAATTTATATATAAATCTCGTACAAACCTAAGCTTACAAAAGTCACGTAGGTAATAAGACTACTGTAGAAAAAACATATTTTTCATGAATTTTTATTTACTCATCATGGTGAGTGATAACATATCAGGCATTGACTACTGCAATATAATTCCAAAACCAAATCTGACAATTGCATTACCGACTACGGTGAACAATACTATGTGACACATCAACCGCAACTGCAACACATTTTCAAGAGTAAATTATCACTTATACAAAACAGAATATACTTTCCAATTTCAACAGTTTCATTGTGTACATTACGGTGAATGCCAACATATAACGCATCAACAAACTATTACAAAAACACATTACATTCACTTTAAAACTGCAACGAAGCTGCTATTAGTCACATTACATTGAATTACATAGTGCCTAATGATTACCATCATTCACTGAGAAACACTACTTTAACATTATCTTATCAATGCAATCAGTGCTGCGAGTTTATGCTTTTTGAAGCTACATTCCGCCTATTCTTGGTCGTTCAGCATTGCAAACCTAGCCTCTAGCCTGCTGGTTTGCGGGAGCATAACGTTTTTTCAGTTTAAATGAGTTTCAAAACGCTTTTCTCAGCACTACTATCAAATAAAGTCAAGTGGCAATGCGACGAAATTAAAGGCAACACCTCATGTAACCCAGCTTTCAATGCAATTGTATTATTGTTAAATTGTATTTTCAATGCAATTATCTGGTACCAGCCATTCAATACATTTGCAAAATAATAACTTTTTAGTTATTTTCACAGTAGTGAATATTTCTGAAACACAAAAAAATGCAATTCATAGAGAATAACTTAAAACAGAGAATGAAACTTTCAGGATGGAAATCAATAATAGCGATCATTTTCTGTAGCAGCAAGTAAAGTTACAGAGGATTTCTACACTTTATTCGTGGTCAAGAAAAAATAGTCCCCAGTTGATGTAGTGGGAGGCAAAACCGCCACATACCTGCAACGCAGTTTAAAATGTTGTCACTCATATCTCGAGCCACTATCTTTCAAGCCTACCTGCCCTGCTACGCTAGGGTACCCTGAATACAAAGAAGCCTTTCTTTCAGAGTAACTACCATCATAAACTGTCGCTCTCAAGCCCCATAAAAAGCAGCAACCGACCACACAGAACAAGAAATGGGTATCAAAAGACTTGAAGAAGAAACCGGCCGGCTTTACTTCTGCGATTATCTCATATGTAATCGTACAATTTCTGCTAGTGAGGACTTGCTTTCGTGTTATCTCGTGAAGAGATGGTATATTGCAATCAAAATAAAACAATTTTCAAGCACAAATGCAGGAAGATTGAAAAATTTGTTGAGGAAGATTTTGATGTTAAAAAAAGTTTTGAAGGAAATGGAAAGGTTTAACGAAAGTGCAACATCATCAAAAACATAGTCTTTCCAACCACAAACATTAAAACCAAGCATAAACAACATTACGGCACTGATGCAAATTCATAACGTCAACAAAAATATCTAAATAGTATTGGTGCAAAGGTCATTCAAACATTTTATTGCGGCAAAGACGATCTACAGCATCAAAAATATGTTCTTACGTAAGCAAGTCATAAAAAAATTTCCATTTACTATTGACACTAATGCTTGAATGACCCTTAGCGTATTATTAGCAATGGGCCTACTATAGTAGATGAGGTTTATTTAGAGGGATAAGAAGAAACCAAAAATAGAAAATATATTTGGAGATTGAAAACATGCCACACGTAAAAGAAAGTACCGGTACAAGCGTAGGTTACCACTACTCCAAGTAATTCTCTTTTGTGTGGTATGCTTCAAAGCAACCGACAGCACACAAGGGAACTTTGCAAACTTTGCACCTGAACACGGTCATTTTCTGGGATGAGCTTTCAGAGGATCCTCCTTCAGCAGTAGTCAGCCTTCTTTTCTTTGAGCAAACCTTACATTCAAATTGGGCAAGTTGCCTCATTGTATTCCAGGAAGTGTCTAATGCTGACTGAAGAATGAGAGGGGGAGACACCTTCCACTTGAATTTGAGGTCTCGTTCCAACAAAGTCTTTAATAACTGCCTTCAAGAATGCGCTCAGGGGCATCGATTGGTTGCTGGGTTCAATATTCTGCATAACGTAAACCTTATGGGCGTTAACCAAAGCTAGACTAGCAAATGGAAATACACTTTTTTCCACCATTTCATGGCTTTTCAGGTGAAGGAGTAATAGCCTAACATTTGGTCACTCTTGTCAAAGCCTGCCATGTGCCTGTTGTAATCATCGACAGCCATGGGCTTCTCCTTCGAAACGCGACCTCCTTGTGTTCACACTAAAACAGTCATCATTGCTGGCGTATGCTTCATAGAAAGCATGTCAATATCGCGCTTATCACACCATCTCAGAGCAAGATTAGCCCCTGCCGACATGCCACTACCAAGCCTTGGGGAATATTCTGCATCAAAAAGGTCTTCGGCATCCCTCGTCTGTTTATCTGGCATGTTCCCACTGCCAGAGTCTGCTTTGCATACAACTCTCAAAACAGCGGAATCTATGTATAGTACCGATCTGCATACAATTCATGACCCTTACCAAGGTAGTCTTGCATTAGGTCGAGTACTATATTGTACACAGTACGGGATTCCCATGTAGCGATATTGAAGCAACAGCAGTACCCCGTTGCAGCGTCAAACAGCTCAAACAACTTGATGCCCCACTTATGCTTGTTGAGGTTGTACGTGCGAAAACTCACCCAGCCCTTGAACAGACAGGTAGCCTCGTCAAGACTAAGCTGTTTACCAGGTTTAAAAATAGTCTTGAATGTTGACAGGAGGCTATCAATAAACACTCTAATCTTCCAAAGGCGATCATGTGTCACAGAAGAATCCGGAGACCACCTGTTGTCAACGACATGCACGTATCTCAAGATATCTTCGAATCGGTTGCGAGACATAACTTCCTGATGAAGACTTGACCGCACTTCGCAATCTGTCGACCAATTATCCTTAATTGTAGGTTTTTGGACTAACTACATAGCAAATAAGAGCCAAAAAATTTTTTTCCACCTCTGCATGGTCCACGTCTTCCCACTCCCGCATTCCACTTCTACTTCTTCCAGATCCAGTCAGGCGTTGAGAAGCGTACTCGTTGATGTTAGCTACAACTTCATCGAAGAATCAGTCATTCAAAAAACAGCCAGACAACATCCAGCAGACTCATATCAGCCTCTAAGAGGTGATGCTGGCGATAACCAATGAAAGTAGGAGCTGCTGGAGCGATACAAGTAGTGTCCTGCCACTGCGACGGAGCTTGAAATATGCCAACGCCAGACAAAATAACAGCAGCGGCAGGGTCTGATGGAATTTCCAGCTGTCTTACAGGACGACCACTTCTGGATTGTGGCCGACCACGCACTCTTGCTGGAGTGGAAGGTAAAACCGCCACACTACCTGCAACGCAGTTTAAAATATTGTCACTCATATCTCGAGTCACTATCTTTCAAGCCTACCTGCCCTGCTACGCTGGGGTACCCTGAAAACAATGAGTCTTCCATTCAAGAGCAACTACCATCATAAACTGTCGCCCTTAAGCCCATGAAAATGTTTTCAAACAAAGAGGCCAGAGATCACCTTTTATTGGAGACTTATGTTTTTTCATTCCTGATTTTGTACAATTATTTTCAAAATTTTCAGCTGGCCTTAATGTAGGATTGCACACCCCTGACACAAGCTGGTAAAGATAATATACGCTGATATAAGCAACTAAAGAAATGTGGTCAGTAAAACTTTACACAGTTTGCAAAAGCTATTATTTGTAAGCGTTTCAGAATAGCAGGTAAACAGTGCATATAAAAAAAATTCGGCCAATCCCAACATGGAAAATAGTGAAAGCAGAAATCTACAAAACAGGTTAAGCATACAACCGCAAATCTGACAAAAGAAATGGGTTCATTTGATTAACGAAAGCGCAGCCACCCAGAAAAAATGTTGCCGCTCCCCTCACTCCCCACTAACAGGTACTCTGCGCCACTGCTAATGTGTGCAAATGGTTGGTTTCCATAGTTTTGAAAATGTGTCTCTTAACATATACATTGAAGATACAAAAACATGAACGCCTTACAATCAACTACAAACATGAGAAATTCTTCACTGCGCCACTGTTACGTCACAAACACGAATTTATAACGAATCTTCTCAAAAGCAAGTTGGAATTACAAACCATAAAATCCTTACCAACATCTACAAATTTGTGGAATTCTTCACTGCGTCATTGTTACGTCCCAAATATGGACTTAGAAACTACCTGCTGAAAAGCAGTTTGACTTAGACAAAGTTTTGAATTTCTAAATAGAACAAATCGAAAAGCATTGATTGTAAGTCGACACAATCTCATTTTCTGAAGACCTCAATTTGTGGATCCAACCACAAAACGGGGTGCTGTCAAACACGTATGTTGTATTTTATCTAACGACCCAAGCAACAAATAAAATACTCCACCTGGTCAATTTTACAACACACACAAACACACCCACACACTCTCACAACCATAGGCACCACGTTTTTTAAATCTTGCGGCGTGCAAAGCTCTGACATCACACTTCGAATGACCAGGTCATTTTCAGTAAACGAACGCTACCTGGATACTGTATCATCACCACAAATAAAATTGAATAGTGATTTGTGTAAAACTATTTCTCGAGGCTTTGAAGAAAGACTTCAAACATGTGTAAATCAACAAGAAAAACAGTTTAAACATTTACGTAAATAGATAGTACTATAATTTAATCAATTTGATCTTTTATTTTATCTTTTGTAAAAAAAAGTGTAAATTTTAAGTAAAAAATGATTATTCTCCACCTACTTTTAAACCACCCCGTATATTACATCAATTGATATTGTGTGTAATCAAACTCCAGGACATTTCAAAACATCACCGATTGTCACTCATGCATAGCTCTCATTCTGCATGTTTGCAATTGCATACATTTAATTTTAAACTGATTGGAATAATACATTTATATGCTGTGTTTGTTTATTTGATCACTGAAACATTACCACAATTGAAACTTTCAATTTGTGTTTCATGTTGAATCTACGTCATAACAAATCAGGGAGTAAGTAGAACTCATAGCTTGTATGAATAAATACAATGACACATGCCCAATAATGATATGTTTACAAATGATGTGATGACGTTTCGATTCAATGAACGTCATTACATGCGAACTACCATTATGTGTAGTCGTATTGTTTGTTATTATTGAACCACAAACCTCGTTTGATCTCGTTTGCCATTCTTAAGTATTTGAATCAAAATGGGACCAATGATAGTAATTCATGTGTAAACATTGCAAATCCAATCAAGATCAACAAACTAACGACAGTATATTTGAAATCAATCATGAGTACATATTGTGGACTATATCGAAGTGGTGTGTGGATAGTGTGTTAGCGTGTCATTTACTCGATTTCATTTGACTTCCTGTGTCGAGTAATACCAAAACCATTATACTTACTCATATTTGGTTTGGTGCTCTGCACCATGCGAATGAAATCAAATGAATTCAATCATATTGTGATATGGATGAAGTTAAATCAGCTGGTAGTAGTTGAAAACTAATAACATGTTTCAATTGTTTTGTTTTGCTCAACTGCCAACAAGTCACAGTGTCATCCATGGCTGACAATCTATCTAAATTGCATTACGCTTGAACATGTGTGTGCATGTAATCACTGATTGATCATTAATCGTCGAGTGCTGTCGACTTCAAACTGGCCAAACTGGTAGAAAGCGCTTAAACGTTCATGTCTTGGTTGAGAATTAAATCCATATATCGATGACATGGACAATGAAAAACTAATTGTTCGTGATAGATTTGATCACATAACGTTCAATCCACACAAAAATGTCATTGTGTTCGATGTTTGCTATCACTTCATTATCTCAGTAGTATGGTCGGTCACATCATGTACAAAGGACTGTGATAAACAATCATGACAGAAACGGTCCAAACGCACTTGTCAAATCGTCACCTCACAACACTAATTGCTGTGAAGCAGCCGTGCCATGTGGTTTATATTGTTTATTGCAACTGTATCAGCAATCCAATGACACAACAACGTCTGACACAATACACACCAAGTTTGTGGTTTCCTACGTGTTTCCAAAATATTGCTTGTCATAGCGACCTAGTCAATATTTTGAATCAGTGCCATGTTACAGTAATCGAAGCATCGACCTAACAGATGGTGGAGGCAGTTCCATTATTGTGTTTAACCGAGTCATACCAAAACCATTATAATCGCTATTCAGATACAGTATATTTTCAATCAATCCTGTATATATCACATCAATTGATATTGTGTGAAATCAAACTCCAGGACATTTCAAAACATCACCGATCGTCAATCATGCATAGCTCCCAATCTGTATGTTTGCATTTGCTTACATTTAATTTTAAACTGATTGGAATAATACATTTATATGCTATGTTTGTTTATTTGATCACTGAAACATTACCACAATTGAAACTTTCAATTTGTGTTTCATGTTGAATCTACGTCATATCAAATCAGATCGTAAGTAATATTGATATTTTGAATGAATAAATAAAAGGGCACAAGCCCATGCCCAATAATGATCTGTTTACAAATGATGTGATGACGTTTCGATTCAATGAACGTCATTAGATGCGAACTACCATTATGTGTAGCTGTATTGTTTGTTATTATTGAACCACTAAACTCGTTTGATTTCGTTTGGCATTTAAGCGTATTTGAATGAAAGTGTGACAAGTACTAGTAATCCATCTGTAAACATTGCAAATCCAATCAAGATCAACAAACTAACGACAGTATATTTGAAATCAATCATGAGTACATATTGTGGACTATATCGAAGTGGTGTGTGGATAGTGTGTTTGCGTGTCATTTACTCGATTTCATTTGACTTCCTGTGTCGAGTATTACCAAAACCATTATATTTACTCATATTTGGTTTGGTGCTCTGCACCATGCGAATGAAATCAAATGAATTCAATCATATTGTGATATGGATGAAGTTAAATCAGCTGGCAGTAGTTGAAACTAATAACATGTTTCAATTGTTTTGTTTTGCTCAACTGCCAACAAGTCACAGTGTCATCCATGGCTGACAATCTATCTAAATCGCACTACGCTTGAACATGTGTGTGCATCTAACCACTGATTGATTATTAATCGTCGAATGATGTCGATTTCAAACTGGCCAAGCTGATAGAAAGCGCTTAAGCGTTCATGTCTTGGTTGAGAATAATATCCATATATCGATGACATGGACAATGAAAAACTAATTGTCAGTGATAGATTTGATCACATAACGTTTAATCCACACAAAAATGTCATTGTGTTCGATGTTTGCTATCACTTCATTATCTCAGTAGTATGGTCGGTCACATCAAGTTTAAACACAGGACTGTCCTAAACAATCATGACAGAAAAGGTCCAAACGCACTTGTCAAATCGTCACCTCACAACACTAATTGCTGTGAAGCAGCCGTGCCATGTGGTTTATATTGTTTATTGCAACTGTATCAGCAATCCGATGACACAACAACGTCTGATACAATACACACCAAGTTTGTGGTTTCCTACGTGTTTCCAAAATATTGCTTCTCATAGCGACCCAGTCAATATTTTGAATCAGTGCCACTTTACAGTAATCGAAGCATCGACCTAGCAGATGGTGGAGGCAGTTCCATTATTGTGTTTAACCGAGTCATACCAAAACCATTATAATCGCTATTCAGATACAGTATATTTTCAATCAATCCTGTATATATCACATCAATTGATATTGTGTAAAATCAAACTCCAGGACATTTCAAAACATCACCGATCGTCACTCATGCATAGCTCTCATTCTGCATGTTTGCAATTGCATACATTTAATTTTAAACTGATTGGAATAATACATTTATATGCTATGTTTGTTTATTTGATCACCGAAATATTACCACAATTGAAACTTTCAATTTGTGTTTCATGTTGAATCTACGTTATATCCAATCAGTTGGTATGTAGAAATGATATTTTGAATGAATAAATACAATGACACATACCCACGCCCAATAATGATCTGTTTACAAATGATGTGATGACGTTTCGATTGAATGAACGTCATTACATGCGAACTACCATTATGTGTAGCTGTATTGTTTGTTATTATTGAACCACTAACCTCGTTTGATTTCGCTTGCCAATCCTAAATATTTGAATGAAAATGTGACAAGTACTAGTAATCCATATGTAAACATTGCAAATCCAATCAAGATCAACAAACTAACGACAGTATAATTAAAATCAACTATGAGCACATATTGTGGACTACATCGAAATGGTGTGTGGATAGTGTGTTAGCGTGTCATTTACTCGATTTCATTTGACTTCCGGTGTGGAAAATTACATAAACCATTATAATTGCTATTCAGATACAGTTTCATTTTGATCAATTCTGTATGTATCACATCAATTGATATTGTGTGAAATCAAACTCCAGGACATTTCAAAACATCACCGATTGTCACTCATGCATAGCTCTCAATCGGCATGTTTGCAATTGCATACATTTAATTTTAAACTGATTGGAATAATACATTTATATGCTGTGTTTGTTTATTTGATCACTGAAACATTACCACAATTGAAACTTGCAATTTGTGTTTCATGTTGAATCTACGTTATATCAAATCAGATCGTAAGCAATATTTGTTTGGTGTCAGTAAATACAATGATGCATGCCCAATAATGATCTGTTTACAAATGATGTGATGACGTTTCGATTAAATGAACGTCATTGGATGCGAACTACCATTATGTGTAGCTGTATCGTTTGTTATTATTGAACCACAAACCTCGTTTGATCTCGTTTGCCATTCTTAAGTATTTGAATCAAAATGGGACCAATGATAGTAATTCATGTATAAACATTGCAAATCCAATCAAGATCAACAAACTAACGACAGTATATTTGAAATCAATCATGAGTACATATTGTGGACTATATCGAAGTGGTGTGTGGATAGTGTGTTTGCGTGTCATTTACTCGATTTCATTTGACTTCCTGTGTCGAGTAATACCAAAACCATTATATTTACTCATATTTGGTTTGGTGCTCTGCACCATGCGACGGATGACAAATGAATTCAATCATATTGTGATATGGATGAAGTTAAATCAGCTGGCAGTAGTTGAAAACTAATAACATGTTTCAATTGTTTTGTTTTGCTCAACTGCCAACAAGTCACAGTGTCATCCATGGCTGACAATCTATCTAAATTGCACTGTACTTGAACATGTGTGTGCGTCTAACCACTGATTGATTATTAATCGTCGAATGCTGTCGATTTCAAACTGGCAAAACTGGTAGAAAGCGCTTAAACGTTCATGTCTTGGTTGAGAATTAAATCCATATATCGATGACATGTACAATAAAAAACTAATTGTCAGTGATAGATTTGATCACATAACGTTCAATCCACACAAACATGTCATTGTGTTCGATGTTTGCTATCGCTTCATTATCTCAGTAGTATGATCGGTCACATCATGTTTAAACACAGGACTGTCATAAACAATCATGACAGAAACGGTCCAAACGCACTTGTCAAATCGTCACCTCACAACACTAATTGCTGTGAAGCAGCCGTGCCATGTGGTTTATTTGTTTATTGCAACTGTATCAGCAATCCAATGACACAACAACGTCTGACACAATACACACCAAGTTTGTGGTTTCCTACGTGTTTCCAAGATATTGCTTGTCATAGCGACCTAGTCAATATTTTGAATCAGTGCCACGTTACAGTAATCGAAGCATCGACCTAGCAGATGGTGGACGCAGTTCCATTATTGTGTTTAACCGAGTCATACCAAAACCATTATAATTGCTATTCAGATACAGTATATTTTCAATCAATCCTGTATATATCACATCAATTGATATTGTGTGAAATCAAACTCCAGGACATTTCAAAACATCACCGATTGTCACTCATGGATAGCTCTCAATCCGCATGTTTGCAATTGCATACATTTAATTTTAAACTGATTGGAATAATACATTTATATGCTATGTTTGTTTATTTGATCATTGAAACATTACCACAATTGAAACTTTCAATTTGTGTTTCATGTTGAATCTACGTTATATCAAATCAGATCGTAAGTAATATTTGTTTGGTGTCAGTAAATACAATGACACATGCCCAATAATGATCTGTTTACAAATGATGTGATGACGTTTCGATTCAATGAACGTCATTGGATGCGAACTACTGTATTGTGTATTTGTATCACTTGGTATTATTGAACCACAAACCTCGTTTGATTTCGTTTGCCATTCTTAAGTATTTGAATGAAAATGTGACCAGTACTAGTAATCCATATGTAAACATTGCAAATCCAATCAAGATCAACAAACTAACGACAGTATATTTGAAATCAATCATGAGTACATATTGTGGACTATATCGAAATGGTGTGTGGATAGTGTGTTTGCGTGTCATTTACTCGATTTCATTTGACTTCCTGTGTCGAGTAATACCAAAACCATTATATTTACTCATATTTGGTTTGGTGCTCTGCACCATGCGAATGATATCAAATGAATTCAATCATATTGTGATATGGATGAAGTTAAATCAGCTGGTAGTAGTTGAAAACTAATAACATGTTTCAATTGTTTTGTTTTGCTCAACTGCCAACAAGTCACAGTGTCATCCATGGCTGACAATCTATCTAAATCGCATTACGCTTGAACATGTGTGTGCGTCTAACCACTGATTGATTATTAATCGTCGAGTGATGTCGATTTCAAACTGGCCGAGCTGGTAGAAAGCGCTTAATCGTTCATGTCTTGGTTGAGAATTAAATCCATATATCGATGACATGGACAATGAAAAACTAATTGTCAGTGATAGATTTGATCTCATAACGTTCAATCCACACAAACATGTCATTGTGTTCGATGTTTGCTATCACTTCATTATCTCAGTAGTATGATCGGTCACATCATGTTTAAACGCAGGACTGTCATAAACAACCATGACAGAAAAGGTCCAAACGCACTTGTCAAATCGTCACCTCACAACACTAATTGCTGTGAAGCAGCCGTGCCATGTGGTTTATATTGTTTATTGCAACTGTATCAGCAATCCAATGACACAACAACGTCTGATACAATACACACCAAGTTTGTGGTTTCCTACGTGTTTCCACGATATTGCTTGTCGTAGTGGTCTGGTCAATATTTTGAGTCAGTGCCACGTTACAGTAATCGAAGCATCGACCTAACAGATGGTGGAGGCAGTTCCATTATTGTGTTTAACCGAGTCATACCAAAACCATTATAATCGCTATTCAGATACAGTATATTTTCAATCAATCCTGTATATATCACATCAATTGATATTGTGTGAAATCAAACTCCAGGACATTTCAAAACATCATCAATCGTCACTCATGCATAGCTCTCAATGTGCATGTTTGCAATTGCCTACATTTAATTTTAAACTGATTGGAATAATACATTTATATGCTATGTTTGTTTATTTGATCACTGAAACATTACCACAATTGAAACTTTCAATTTGTGTTTCATGTTGAATCTACGTTATATCAAATCAGTTCGTAAGTAATATTGATATTTTGAATGAATAAATACAATGATACATGCCCAATAATGATCTGTTTACAAATGATGTGATGACGTTTCGATTAAATTAACGAAACTAGATGCAAACTACCATTATGTGTATTTGTATCGTTTGTTATTATTGAACCACAAACCTCGTTTGATTTGGTTTGTCATCTGAACGTATTTGAATGAAAGTGTGACAAGTACTAGTAATCCATATGTAAACATTGCAAATCCAATCAAGATCAACAAACTAACGACAGTATATTTGAAATCAATCATGAGTACATATTGTGGACTATATCGAAGTGGTGTGTGGATAGTGTGTTTGCGTGTCATTTACTCGATTTCATTTGACTTCCTGTGTCGAGTAATACCAAAACCATTATACTTACTCATATTTGGTTTGGTGCTCTGCACCATGCGAATGAAATCAAATGAATTCAATCATATTGTGATATGGATGAAGTTAAATCAGCTGGCAGTAGTTGAAAACTAATAACATGTTTCAATTGTTTTGTTTTGCTCAACTGCCAACAAGTCACAGTGTCATCCATGGCTGACAATCTATCTAAATCGCACTACGCTTGAACATGTGTGTGCGTCTAACCACTGATTGATTATTAATCGTCGAGTGCTGTCGATTTCAAACTGGCCAAGCTGGTAGAAAGCGCTTAAACGTTCATGTCTTGGTTGAGAATTAAATCCATATATCGATGACATGGAAAATTGAACAATAATTGTCAGTGATAGATTTGATCACATAACGTGTAATCCACACAAACATGTCATTGTGTTCGATGTTTGCTATCACTTCATTATCTCAGTAGTATGGTCGGTCACATCATGTTTAAACAAAGGACTGTCATAAACAACCATGACAGAAAAGGTCCAAACGCACTTGTCAAGTCGTCACCTCACAACACTAATTGCTGTGAAGCAGCCGTGCCATGTGGTTTATATTGTTTATTGCAACTGTATCAGCAATCCAATGACACAACAACGTCTGACACAATACACACCAAGTTTGTGGTTTCCTACGTGTTTCCAAGTTATTGCTTGTCGTAGCGACCTATTTTGTTTTATTTTTTTTTATTTGCCATTTTTATCCTCCATTCACGAGAAAGCGAATTGTATCGCTATACTTTGGACGGGAAGTCTGCGCTCGCTTGGGAGTTGCCTTTTTCGAGGTTTATGGGCCACCTGTCTTCCACATAAAGGTGGGGCGTCCCGTTAAGTGCCTTGCCCAAGGACACAACAAGCGAACTTGCCGGCTTGTTTTCCACAACCTCCCATAAATGCCGCACGCCAAGCAGGGAAGCTGTGAATACCATTTTTTAAAGTCTTTTGGTATGACTCGACAAGGGAAATGAACCCCAGATCTACCGACTGCGAAGCGGACGCTCTAACCACTACGCCATCGCGTCGGTCGGTCGACCACCTAGTCAATATTTTGAGTCAGTGCCACTTTACAGTAATCGAAGCATCGACTTAACAAATGGTGGACGCAGTTCCATTATTGTGTTTAACCGAGTCATACCAAAACCATTATAATTGCTATTCAGATACAGTATATTTTCAATCAATCTTGTATATATCACATCAATTGATATTGTGTGAAATCAAATTCCAGGACATTTCAAAACATCACCGATCGTCACTCATGCATAGCTCTCAATCCGCATGTTTGCATTTGCATACATTTAATTTTAAACTGATTGGAATAATACATTTATATGCTATGTTTGTTTATTTGATCACTGAAACATTACCACAATTGAAACTTTCAATTTGTGTTTCATGTTGAATCTACGTCATATCAAACCAGGGAGTAAGTAATATTTATTTAATTAAAAATATTTACAATGATACATGCCCAATAATGATCTGTTTGCAAATGATGTGATGACGTTTCGATTAAATGAACGTCATTATATGCTAACTACCGTATTGTGTATTTGTATCACTTGTTATTATTGAACCACAAACCTCGTTTGATTTGGTTTGTCATTTGAACATATCTAAATGAAAATGTCATAAGTATTAGTAATCCATATGTAAACATTGCAAATCCAATCAAGATCAACAAACTAACGACAGTATATTTGAAATCAATCATGAGTACATATTGTGGACTATATCGAAATGGTGTGTGGATAGTGTGTTAGCGTGTCATTTACTCGATTTCATTTGACTTCCTGTGTCGAGTAATACCAAAACCATTATATTTACTCATATTTGGTTTGGTGCTCTGCACCATGCGAATGAAATCAAATGAATTCAATCATATTGTGATATGGATGAAGTTAAATCAGCTGGTAGTAGTTGAAAACTAATAACATGTTTCAATTGTTTTGTTTTGCTCAACTGCCAACAAGTCACAGTGTCATCCATGGCTGACAATCTATCTAAATCGCATTACGCTTGAACATGTGTGTGCGTCTAACCACTGATTGATCATTAATCGTCGAGTGCTGTCGATTTCAAACTGGCCAAACTGATAGAAAGCGCTTAAACGTTCATGTCTTGGTTGAGAATTAAATCCATATATCGATGACATGGACAATGAAAAACTAATTGTCAGTGATAGATTTGATCACATAACGTTCAATCCACACAAACATGTCATTGTGTTCGATGTTTGCTATCACTTCACTATCTCAGTAGTACGGTCGGTCACATTATGTTTAAACGCAGGACTGTCATAAACAACCATGACAGAAACGGTCCAAACGCACTTGTCAAATCGTCACCTCACAACACTAATTGCTGTGAAGCAGCCGTGCCATGTGGTTTATATTGTTTATTGCAACTGTATCAGCAATCCAATGACACAACAACGTCTGACACAATACACACCAAGTTTGTGGTTTCCTACGTGTTTCCAAGTTATTGCTTGTCATAGCGACCTAGTCAATATTTTGAATCAGTGCCACGTTACAGTAATCGAAGCATCGACCTAGCAGATGGTGGACGCAGTTCCATTATTGTGTTTAACCGAGTCATACCAAAACCATTATAATTGCTATTCAGATACAGTATATTTTCAATCAATCCTGTATATATCACATCAATTGATATTGTGTGAAATCAAATTCCAGGACATTTCAAAACATCATCGATTGTCACTCATGCATAGCTCTCATTTTTCATGTTTGCAATTGCATACATTTAATTTTAAGCTGATTGGAATAATACATTTAAATCCTGTGTTTGTTTATTTGATCACTGAAACATTACCACAATTGAAACTTTCAATTTGTGTTTCATGTTGAATCTACGTTATATCAAATCAGATCGTAAGTAATATTTATTTATTATAAATAATTACAATGACACATGCCTAATAATGATCTGTTTACAAATGATGTGATGACGTTTCGATTCAATGAACGTCATTATATGCTAACTACCGTATTGTGTATTTGTATCACTTGGTATTATTGAACCACAAACCTCGTTTGATTTGGTTTGTCATTTGAACATATTTGAATGAAAATGTGACCAGTACTAGTAATCCATATGTAAACATTGCAAATCCAATCAAGATCAACAAACTAACGACAGTATATTTGAAATCAATCATGGGTACATATTGTGGACTATATCGAAATGGTGTGTGGATAGTGTGTTTGTGTGTCATTTACTCGATTTCATTTGACTTCCTGTGTCGAGTAATACCAAAACCATTATATTTACTCATATTTGGTTTGGTGCTCTGCACCATGCGAATGAAATCAAATGATATCAACCATATTGTGATATGGATGAAGTTAAATCAGCTGGCAGTAGTTGAAAACTAATAACATGTTTCAATTGTTTTGTTTTGCTCAACTGCCAACAAGTCACAGTGTCATCCATGGCTGACAATCTATCTAAATCGCACTGCACTTGAACATGTGTGTGCGTCTAACCACTGATTGATTATTAATCGTCGAGTGCTGTCGATTTCAAACTGGCTAAACTGGTGAAAAGCGCTTAAACGTTCATGTCTTGGTTGAGAATTAAATCCATATATCGATGACATGGACAATGAAAAACTAATTGTTCGTGATAGATTTGATCACATAACGTTCAATCCACACGAACATGTCATTGTGTTCGATGTTTGCTATCACTTCATTATCTCAGTAGTATGATCGGTCACATTATGTTTAAACGCAGGACTGTCATAAACAACCATGACAGAAACGGTCCAAACGCACTTGTCAAATTGTCACCTCACAACACTAATTGCTGTGAAGCAGCCGTGCCATGTGGTTTATATTGTTCATCGCAACTGTATCAGCAATCCAATGACACAACAACGTCTGACACAATACACACCAAGTTTGTGGTTTCCTACGTGTTTCCAAGATATTGCTTGTCATAGCGACCTAGTCAATATTTTGAATCAGTGCCACGTTACAGTAATCGAAGCATCGACCTAGCAGATGGTGGACGCAGTTCCATTATTGTGTTTAACCGAGTCATACCAAAACCATTATAATTGCTATTCAGATACAGTATATTTTCAATCAATCCTGTATATATCACATCAATTGATATTGTGTGTAATCAAATTCCAGGACATTTCAAAACATCATCGATTGTCACTCATGCATAGCTCTCAATCGGCATGTTTGCATTTGCATACATTTAATTTTAAACTGATTGGAATAATACATTTATATGCTATGTTTGTTTATTTGATCATTGAAACATTACCACAATTGAAACTTTCAATTTGTGTTTCATGTTGAATCTACGTTATATCAAATCAGATCGTAAGTAATATTTGTTTGGTGTCAGTAAATACAATGATACATGCCCAATAATGATCTGTTTACAAATGATGTGATGACGTTTCGATTCAATGAACGTCATTGGATGCGAACTACTGTATTGTGTATTTGTATCACTTGGTATTGTTGAACCACAAACCTCGTTTGATTTCGTTTGCCAATCCTAAATACTTGAATGAAAATGTGACAAGTACTAGTAATCCATATGTAAACATTGCAAATCCAATCAAGATCAACAAACTAACGACAGTATATTTGAAATCAATCATGGGTACATATTGTGGACTATGTCGAAGTGGTGTGTGGATAGTGTGTTTGCGTGTCATTTACTCGATTTCATTTGACTTCCTGTGTCGAGTAATACCAAAACCATTATACTTACTCATATTTGGTTTGGTGCTCTGCACCATGCGAATGAAATCAAATGAATTCAATCATATTGTGATATGGATGAAGTTAAATCAGCTGGTAGTAGTTGAAAACTAATGACATGTTTCAATTGTTTTGTTTTGCTCAACTGCCAACAAGTCACAGTGTCATCCATGGCTGACAATCTGTCTAAATCACCTTACGCTTGAACATGTGTGTGCGTCTAACCACTGATTGATTATTAATCGTCGAGTGCTGTCGATTTCAAACTGGCCAAGCTGGTAGAAAGCGCTTAAACGTTCATGT
The DNA here is from genome assembly GCA_963675345.1 of Trididemnum clinides. Lineage (NCBI taxonomy): Eukaryota > Metazoa > Chordata > Ascidiacea > Aplousobranchia > Didemnidae > Trididemnum > Trididemnum clinides. The sequence goes on along the minus strand of OY776306.1, from coordinate 9,773,110 downwards.
CTTGGTTGAGAATTAAATCCATATATCGATGACATGGACAATGAAAAACTAATTGTTGGTGATAGATTTGATCACATAACGTTCAATCCACACAAACATGTCATTGTGTTTGATGTTTGCTATCACTTCATTATCTCAGTAGTATGGTCGGTCACATCATGTTTAAACAAAGGACTGTCATAAACAACCATGACAGAAACGGTCCAAACGCACTTGTCAAATCGTCACCTCACAACACTAATTGCTGTGAAGCAGCCGTGCCATGTAGTTTATATTGTTTATTGCAACTGTATCAGCAATCCAATGACACAACAACGTCTGACACAATACACACCAAGTTTGTGGTTTCCTACGTGTTTCCAAGTTATTGCTTGTCGTAGTGGTCAAGTCAATATTTTGAATCAGTGCCACGTTACAGTAATCGAAGCATCGACCTAACAAATGGTGGAGGCAGTTCCATTATTGTGTTTAACCGAGTCATACCAAAACCATTATAATCGCTATTCAGATACAGTATATTTTCAATCAATCCTGTATATATCACATCAATTGATATTTTGTGTAATTAAACTCCAGGACATTTCAAAACATCACCGATCGTCACTCATGCATAGCTCTCAATCCGCATGTTTGCAATTGCATACATTTAATTTTAAACTGATTGGAATAATACATTTATATGCTATGTTTGTTTATTTGATCACTGAAACATTACCACAATTGAAACTTTCAATTTGTGTTTCATGTTGAATCTACATCATATCAAATCAGTTCGTAAGTAATCTTTATTTCATATAAGTAAGTACAATGACACAAGCCCAATAATGATCTGTTTACAAATGATGTGATGACGTTTCGATTAAATGAACGTCATTGGATGCGAACTACCATTATGTGTAGTCGTATCGTTTGTTATTATTGAACCACTAAACTTGTTTGATTTCGTTTGGCATTTAAGTGTATTTGAATGAAAATGTGACAAGTACTAGTAATCCATATGTAAACATTGCAAATCCAATCAAGATCAACAAACTAACGACAGTATATTTGAAATCAATCATGAGTACATATTGTGGACTATATCGAAGTGGTGTGTGGATAGTGTGTTAGCGTGTCATTTACTCAATTTCATTTGACTTCCTGTGTCAAATAATACGAAAACCATTATATTTACTCATATTTGGTTTGGTGCTCTGCACCATGCGAATGAAATCAAATGATATCAATCATATTGTGATATGGATGAAGTTAAATCAGCTGGTAGTAGTTGAAAACTAATAACATGTTTCAATTGTTTTGTTTTGCTCAACTGCCAACAAGTCACAGTGTCATCCATGGCTGACAATCTATCTAAATTGCACTACGCTTGAACATGTTTGTGCATGTAATCACTGATTGATCATTAATCGTCGAGTGCTGTCGATTTCAAACTGGCCAAGCTGTTAGAAAGCGCTTAAACGTTCATGTCTTGGTTGAGAATTAAATCCATATATCGATGACATGGACAATGAAAAACTAATTGTTCGTGATAGATTTGATCACATAACGTTCAATCCACACGAACATGTCATTGTGTTCGATGTTTGCTATCACTTCATTATCTCAGTAGTATGATCGGTCACATCATGTTTAAACAAAGGACTGTCATAAACAACCATGACAAAAATGGTCCAAACGCACTTGTCAAATCGTCACCTCACAACACTAATTGCTGTGAAGCAGCCGTGCCATGTGGTTTATATTGTTTATTGCAACTGTATCAGCAATCCAATGACACAACAACGTCTGACACAATACACACCAAGTTTGTGGTTTCCTACGTGTTTCCAAGATATTGCTTGTCGTAGCGACCTAGTCAATATTTTGAATCAGTGCCACGTTACAGTAATCGAAGCATCGACCTAGCAGATGGTGGACGCAGTTCCATTATTGTGTTTAACCGAGTCATACCAAAACCATTATAATCGCTATTCAGATACAGTATATTTTCAATCAATCCTGTATATATCACATCAATTGATATTGTGTGAAATCAAACTCCAGGACATTTCAAAACATCACCGATTGTCACTCATGCATAGCTCTCATTTTTCATGTTTGCAATTGCATACATTTAATTTTAAGCTGATTGGAATAATACATTTATATGCTATGTTTGTTTATTTGATCACTGAAACATTACCACAATTGAAACTTTCAATTTGTGTTTCATGTTGAATCTACGTCATATCAAACCAGGGTGTAAGTAAAATTTATTTAAAATAAGGAAACACAATAATAGATGCCCAATAATGATTTGTTTACAAATGATGTGATGACGTTTCAATTAAGTGAACGTCAATGGATGCGAAATACGGTATTGTGTATTTGTATCACTTGATGTTTTATTGAACCACAAACCTCGTTTAATTTCGTTTGGCATTTGAGCGTATTTGAATGAAAATATAACCAGTACTCGTAATCCATATGTAAACATTGCAAATCCAATCAAGATCAACAAACTAACGACAGTATATTTGAAATCAATCATGAGTACATATTGTGGACTATATCGAAGTGGTGTGTGGATAGTGTGTTTGCGTGTCATTTACTCGATTTCATTTGACTTCCTGTGTCGAGTAATACCAAAACCATTATATTTACTCATATTTGGTTTGGTGCTCTGCACCATGCGAATGAAATCAAATGAATTCAATCATATTGTGATATGGATGAAGTTAAATCAGCTGGTAGTAGTTGAAAACTAATGACATGTTTCAATTGTTTTGTTTTGCTCAACTGCCAACAAGTCACAGTGTCATCCATGGCTGACAATCTATCTAAATCGCACTACGCTTGAACATGTGTGTGCGTCTATCCACTGACCATTAGTGGTCAAATGATGTCAATTTCAAACTGGCAAAACTGGTAGAAAGCGCTTAAACGTTCATGTCTTGGTTGAGAATTAAATCCATATATCGATGACATGGACAATGAAAAACTAATTGTCAGTGATAGATTTGATCACATAACGTTCAATCCACACAAACATGTCATTGTGTTTGATGTTTGCTATCACTTCATTATCTCAGTAGTATGATCGGTCACATCATGTTTAAACACAGGACTGTCATAAACAATCATGACAAAAACGGTCCAAACGCACTTGTCAAATCGTCACCTCACAACATTAATTGCTGTGAAGCAGCCGTGCCATGTGGTTTATATTGTTTATTGCAACTGTAACAGCAATCCAATGACACAACAACGTCTGACACAATACACACCAAGTTTGTGGTTTCCTACGTGTTTTTAGGTTATTACTTGTCGTAATGGTCAAGTCAATATTTTGAATCAGTGCCATGTTACAGTAATCGAAGCATCGATCTAACAGATGGTGGAGGCAGTTCCATTATTGTGTTTAACCGAGTCATACCAAAACCATTATAATTGCTATTCAGATACAGTATATTTTCAATCAATCCTGTATATATCACATCAATTGATATTGAGTGTAATCAAATTCCAGGACATTTCAAAACACCACCGATCGTCACTCATGCATAGCTCTCAATCCGCATGTTTGCAATTGCATACATTTAATTTTAAACTGATTGGAATAATACATTCATATGCTATGTTTGTTTATTTGATCACTGAAACATTACCACAATTGAAACTTTCAATTTGTGTTTCATGTTGAATCTACGTTATATACAATCAGTTGGTAAGTATTATTGATGATTTGTTTGAATAAATACAATGATACATGCCCAATAATGATGTGTTTACAAATGATGTGATGACATTTCGATTAATCGAACGTCATTGGATGCGAACTACCATTATGTGTAGTCGTATTGTTTGTTATTATTGAACCACAAACCTCGTTTCATTTTGTTTGTCATCTGAGCGTATTTGAATGAAAATGTGACCAGTACTCGTAATCCATATGTAAACATTGCAAATCCAATCAAGATCAACAAACTAACGACAGTATATTTGAAATCAATCATGAGTACATATTGTGGACTATATCGAAGTGGTGTGTGGATAGTGTGTTTGCGTGTCATTTACTCGATTTCATTTGACTTCCTGTGTCGAGTAATACCAAAACCATTATATTTACTCATATTTGGTTTGGTGCTCTGCACCATGCGAATGATATCAAATGAATTCACCCATATTGTGATATGCATGAAGTTAAATCAGCTGGCAGTAGTTGAAAACTAATAACATGTTTCAATTGTTTTGTTTTGCTCAACTGCCAACAAGTCACAGTGTCATCCATGGCTGACAATCTATCTAAATCACACTACGCTTGAACATGTGTGTGCGTCTAACCACTGATTGATTATTAATCGTCTAGTGCTGTCGATTTCAAACTGTTAGAAAGCGCTTAAACGTTCATGTCTTGGTTGAGAATTAAATCCATATATCAATGACATGGACAATGAAAACCTGATTGTCAGTGATAGATTTGATCACATAACGTTCAATCCACACAAACATGTCATTGTGTTCGATGTTTGCTATCACTTCATTATCTCAGTAGTATGATCGGTCACATCATGTTTAAACACAGGACTGTCATAAACAACCATGACAGAAACGGTCCAAACGCACTTGTCAAATCGTCACCTCACAACACTAATTGCTGTGAAGCAGCCGTGCCATGTGGTTTATATTGTTTATTGCAACTGTATCAGCAATCCAATGACACAACAACGTCTGACACAATACACACCAAGTTTGTGGTTTCCTACGTGTTTCCAAGATATTGCTTGTCATAGCGACCTAGTCAATATTTTGAATCAGTGCCACGTTACAGTAATCGAAGCATCGATCTAGCAGATGGTGGAGGCAGTTCCATTATTGTGTTTAACCGAGTCATACCAAAACCATTATAATCGCTATTCAGATACAGTATATTTTCAATCAATCCTGTATATATCACATCAATTGATATTGTGTGTAATCAAATTCCAGGACATTTCAAAACATCATCAATCGTCACTCATGCATAGCTCTCAATTCGCATGTTTGCAATTGCATACATTTAATTTTAAACTGATTGGAATAATACATTTATATGCTATGTTTGTATATTTGATCACTGAAACATTACCACAATTGAAACTTTCAATTTGTGTTTCATGTTGAATCTACGTTATATCAAATCAGATGGTAAATAACATTGATAATTTGTGTGAATATATATAATGACACATACCCATGCCCAATAATGATCTGTTTACAAATGATGTGATGACGTTTTGATTAATGAACGTCATTAAATGCGAACTATTGTATTATGTAGTCGTATTGTATATTATTATTGAACCACAAACCTCGTTTGATTTTGTTTGTCATCTGAGCGTATTTGAATGAAGATATGACCAGCACAATTGATCCACATGTAAACATTGCAAATCCAATCAAGGTCAACAAACTAACGACAGTATATTTGAAATCAATCATGAGTACATATTGTGGACTATATCGAAGTGGTGTGTGGATAGTGCGTTTGCGCGTCATTTACTCGATTTCATTTGACTTTTTGTTTTAATTGTTTTGTTTTGCTCAACTGCCAACAAGTCACAATGTCATCCATGGCTGACAATCTATTTAAATCGCATTACGCTTGAACATGTGTGTGCATGTAATCACTGATTGATTATTAATCGTCGAATGATGTCGTTTTCAAACTGGCCAAATTGGTAGAAAGCGCTTAAACGTTCATGTCTTGGTTGAGAATTAAATCCATATATCGATGACATGGACAATGAAAAACTAATTGTTTGTGATAGATTTGATCACATAACGTTTAATCCACACAAACATGTCATTGTGTTCGATGTTTGCTATCACTTCATTATCTCAGTAGTATGATCGGTCACATTATGTTTAAACAAAGGACTGTCATAAACAACCATGACAGAAACGGTCCAAACGCACTTGTCAAATCGTCACCTCACAACACTAATTGCTGTGAAGCAGCCGTGCCATGTGGTTTATATTGTTTATTGCAACTGTATCAGCAATCCAATGACACAACAACGTCTGACACAATACACACCAAGTTTGTGGTTTCCTACGTGTTTGCAAGATATTGCTTGTCGTAGCGACCTAGTCAATATTTTGACTCAGTGCCACGTTATAGTAATCGAAGCATCGATCTAGGAGATGGTGGACGCAGTTCCATTATTGTGTTTAACCGAGTCATACCAAAACCATTATAATTGCTATTCAGATACAGTATATTTTCAATCAATCCTGTATATATCACATCAATTGATATTGAGTGTAATCAAACTCCAGGACATTTCAAAACCTCACCGATTGTCACTCATGCATAGCTCTCAATTCGCATGTTTGCAATGGCATACATTTAATTTTAAACTGATTGGAATAATACATTTATATGCTATGTTTGTTTATTTGATCACTGAAACATTACCACAATTGAAACTTTCAATTTGTGTTTCATGTTGAATCTACGTTATATCAAATCAGTTCGTAAGTAATATTGATATTTTGTTTGAATAAATACAATAGTACCTGCCCAATAATGATCTGTTTACAAATGATGTGATGACATTTCGACTAAATAAATGTGTTTAGATGCAAACTACCATTATGTGTAGTTGTATTGTTTGTTATTATTCAACCACAAACCTCGTTTTACTTCGTTTGTCATCGGAGCGTATTTGAATGAAAATGTGAACAGTGCTGGTAATCCATATATAAACATTGCAAATCCAATCAAGATCAACAAACTAACGACAGTATCTTTGAAATCAGTTTTGAAAGCACATTGCTAATTATATCGAAGTGGTGTGTGGATGGTGTGTTTGCGTGTCATTTACTCGATTTCATTTGACTTCCTGTGTCGAGTAATACCAAAACCATTATATTTACTCATATTTGGTTTGGTGCTCTGCATCATGCGAATGATATCAAATGAATTCAATCATATTGTGATATGGATGAAGTTAAGCTGGTAGTAGTTGAAAACTAATAACATGTTTCAATTGTTTTGTTTTGCTCAACTGCCAACAAGTCACAGTGTCATCCATGGCGGGCAATCCATCTAAATCACACTACACTTGAACATGGGTGTGCATTTAATCACGAATCATTAATCGTCTAGTGCTGTCGATTTCAAACTGGCCAAACTGGTAGAAAGCGCTTAAACGTTCATGTCTTGGTTCAGAACTAATCCCATGTATCGATAACATGTACAATGAAAAACTAATTGTCAGTAATAGATTTGATCACATAACGTTTAATCCACACAAACATGTCATTGTGTTCGATGTTTGCTATCACTTGTAGAATTCAGTAGTATGGTCGGTCACATCACGTTTAAACAAAGGACTGTCATAAACAACCATGACAGAAACGGTCCAAACGCACTTGTCAAATCGTCACCTCACAACACTAATTGCTGTGAAGCAGCCGTGCCATGTGGTTTATATTGTTTATTGCAACTGTATCAGCAATCCAATGACACAACAACGTCTGACACAACACACACCAAGTTTATGAATTCCTATGTGTTTCTAAGATATTGCTTGTCATAGCGACCTAGTCAATATTTTGAATCAGTGCCATGTTACAGTAATCGAAGCATCGACCTAGCAGATGGTGGAGGCAGTTCCATTATTGTGTTTAACCGAGTCATACCAAAACCATTATAATTGCTATTCAGATACAGTATATTTTCAATCAATCCTGTATATATCACATCAATTGGTATTGTGTGTAATCAAACTCCAGGACATTTCAAAACCTCACCGATCGTCACTCATGCATAGCTCTCAATCCGCATGTTTAATTGTGCATACATTTAATTTTAAACTGATTGAAATAATACATTTATATGCTATGTTTGTTTATTTGATCACTGAAACATTACCACAATTGAAACTTTCAATTTGTGTTTCATGTTGAATCTACGTCATATTAAACCAGGGTGTAAGTATTAAACATTTAATTTAAGGAAACACAATAATACATGCCCAATAATGATCTGTTTACAAATGATGTGATGACGTTTCGATTCAATGAACGTCATTGGATGCTAAATACTGTATTGTGTATTTGTATCACTTGGTATTATTGAACCACAAACCTCGTTTGATATGGTTTGTCATTTGTACATACTTGAATGAAAATGTGACAAATACTAGTAATCCATGTGTAAACATTGCAAATCCAATCAAGATCAACAAACTAACGACAGTATATTTGAAATCAATCATGAGTACATATTGTGGACTATATCGAAGTGGTGTGTGGATAGTGTGTTTGCGTGTCATTTACTCGATTTCATTTGACTTCCTGTGTCAAGTAATACCAAAACCATTATATTTACTCATATTTGGTTTGGTGCTCTGCACCTTGTGAATGAAATCAAATGATATCAATCATATTGTGATATGGATGAAGTTGAGCTGGTAGTAGTTGAAAACTAATAACATGTTTCAATTGTTTTGTTTTGCTCAACTGCCAACAAGTCACAGTGTCATCCATGGCTGACAATCTATCTAAATCGCACTGTACTTGAACATGTGTGTGCATCTAACCACTGATTGATTATTAATCGTCGAGTGCTGTCGATTTCAAACTGGCCAAACTGTTAGAAAGCGCTTAAACGTTCTTGTCTTGGTTGAGAATTAAATCCATATATCGATGACATGTACAATGAAAAACTAATTGTTCGTGATAGATTTGATCACATAACGTTTAATCCACACAAACATGTCATTGTGTTTGATGTTTGCTATCACTTCATTATCTCAGTAGTATGATCGGTCACATCATGTTTAAACAAAGGACTGTCATAAACAACCATGACAGAAAGGGTCCAAACGCACTTGTCAAATCGTCACCTCACAACACTAATTGCTGTGAAGCAGCCGTGCCATGTGGTTTATATTGTTTATTGCAACTGCATCAGCAATCCAATGACACAACAACGTCTGACACAATACACACCAAGTTTGTGGTTTCCTACGTGTTTCCAAGATATTGCTTGTCGTAACGACCTAGTCAATATTTTGAATCAGTGCCACGTTACAGTAATCGAAGCATCGATCTAGCAGATGGTGGAGGCAGTTCCATTATTGTGTTTAACCGAGTCATACCAAAACCATTATAATCGCTATTCAGATACAGTATATTTTCAATCAATCCTGTATATATCACATCAATTGATATTGTGTGAAATCAAATTCCAGGACATTTCAAAACATCACCGATCGTCACTCATGCATAGCTCTCAATCCGCATGTTTGCAATGGCATACATTTAATTTTAAACTGATTGGAATAATACATTTATATGCTATGTTTGTTTATTTGATCACTGAAACATTACCACAATTGAAACTTTCAATTTGTGTTTCATGTTGAATCTACGTCATATCAAATCAGGGTGTAAGTAATATTTGTTTGGTATAAATAAACACAATGATGCATGCCCAATAATGATCTGTTTGCAAATGATGTGATGACGTTTTGATTAAATAAAATGTGATTGGATGCGAACTACCGTATTGTATGTTTGTATCATTTGATATTATTAAACCACAAACCTCGTTTGATTTGGTTTGTCATTTGGAACATATTTGAATAAAAGTGTGAGCAGTACTAGTAATTCATATGTAAACATTGCAAATCCAATCAAGATCAACAAACTAACCACAGTATATTTGAAATCAATCATGGGTACATAATACAGACTATATCGAAGTGGTGTGTGGATGGTGTGTTTGCGTGTCATTTACTCGATTTCATTTGACTTCCTGTATCGAGTAATACCAAAACCATTATATTTACTCATATTTGGTTTGGTGCTCTGCACCATGCGAATGAAATCAAATGATATCAATCATATTGTGACATGGATGAAGTTAAATCAGCTGGTAGTAGTTGAAAACTAATAACATGTTTCAATTGTTTTGTTTTGCTCAACTGCCAACAAGTCACAGTGTCATCCATGGCTGACAATCTATCTAAATCGCACTACGCTTGAACATGTGTGTATGTCTAACCACTGATTGATTATTAATCGTCGAATGCTATCGATTTCAAACTGGCCAAACTGGTAGAAAGCGCTTAAACGTTCATGTCTTGGTTGAGAATTAAATCCATATATTGGTAACATGAACAATGAAAGACTAATTGTCAGTGATAGATTTGATCACATAACGTTTGATCGACATTAACATGTCATTGTGTTCGATGTTTGCTATCACTTCATTATCTCAGTAGTATGATCGGTCACATCATGTTTAAACGCAGGACTGTCATAAACAACCATGACAGAAAAGGTCCAAACGCACTTGTCAAATCGTCACCTCACAACACTAATTGCTGTGAAGCAGGTGTGCCATGTGGTTTATATTGTTTATTGCAACTGTATCAGCAATCCAATGACACAACAACGTCTGACACAATACACACCAAGTTTGTGGTTTCCTACGTGTTTCCAAGTTATTGCTTGTCGTAGTGGTCTGGTCAATATTTTGAATCAGTGCCACGTTACAGTAATCGAAGCATCGATCTAGCAGATGGTGGAGGCAGTTCCATTATTGTGTTTAACCGAGTCATACCAAAACCATCATAATTGCTATTCAGATACAGTATATTTTCAATCAATCCTGTATATATCACATCAATTGATATTGTGTGAAATCAAATTCCAGGACATTTCAAAACATCATCAATTGTCACTCATGCATAGCTCTAAATCTGCATGTTTGCAATTGCATACATTTCATTTTAAACTGATTGAAATAATACATTTATATGCTATGTTTGTATATTTGATCACTGAAACATTACCACAATTGAAACTTTCAATTTGTGTTTCATGTTGAATCTACGTTATATCAAATCAGATGGTAAGTAATATTGATATTTTGAATGAATAAATACAATGACACATGCCCATTAATGATCTGTTTACAAATGATGTGATGACGTTTCGACTAAATGAATGTTGTTGGATGCGAACTACGGTTATGTGTAGCTGTATCGTTTGTTATTATTGAACCACTAACCTCGTTTGATTTTGTTTGTCATTCCTAAGTATTAGAATGAAAATGTGACCAGTACTCGTAATCCATATGTAAACATTGCAAATCCAATCAAGATCAACAAACTAACGACAGTATATTTGAAATCAATCATGAGTACAGATTGTGGACTATATCGAAGTGGTGTGTGGATAGTGTGTTTGCATGTAATTTACTCGATTTCATTTGACTTCCTGTGTCGAGTAATACCAAAACCATTATATTTACTCATATTTGGTTTGGTGCTCTGCACCATGTGAATGAAATCAAATGATATCAATCATATTGTGACATGGATGAAGTTAAATCAACTGGCAGTAGTTGAAAACTAATAACATGTTTCAATTGTTTTGTTTTGCTCAACTGCCAACAAGTCACAGTGTCATCCATGGCTGACAATCTATCTAAATTGCACTGTACTTGAACATGTGTGTGCGTCTAACCACTGATTGATTATTAATCGTCAAATGATGTCGATTTCAAACTGGCCAAACTGATAGAAAGCGCTTAAACGTTCATGTCTTGGTTGAGAATTAAATCCATATATCGATAACATGGACAATGAAAAACTAATTGTTCGTGATAGATTTCATCACATAACGTTCAAAATTCGATGTTTGTTATCACTTCATTATCTCAGTAGTATGATCGGTCACATCATGTTTAAACAAAGGACTGTCATAAACAACCATGACAGAAACGGTCCAAACGCACTTGTCAAATCGTCACCTCACAACACTAATTGCTGTGAAGCAGCCGTGCCATGTGGTTTATATTGTTTATGGCAACTGTAACAGCAATCCAATGACACAACAACGTCTGACACAATACACACCAAGCTTCTGGTTTCCTACGTGTTTCCAAGATATTGCTGGTCGTAACGACCTAGTCAATATTTTGAATCAGTGCTATGTTACAGTAATCGAAGCATCGACCTAGCAGATGGTGGAGGCAGTTCCATTATTGTGTTTAACCGAGTCATACCAAAACCATTATAATCGCTATTCAGATACAGTATATTTTCAATCAATCCTGTATATATCACATCAATTGATATTGTGTGTAATCAAACTCCAGGACATTTCAAAACATCACCGATTGTCACTCATGCATAGCTCTCAATCGGCATGTTTGCAATTGCATACATTTAATTTTAAACTGATTGGAATAATACATTTATATGCTATGTTTGTATAATTGATCACTGAAACATTACCACAATTGAAACTTTCAATTTGTGTTTCATGTTGAATCTACGTTACATCAAATCAGTTCGTAAGTAATATTTATTTTTTATAAATATTTACAATGACACATGCCCAATAATGATCTGTTTACAAATGATGTGATGACGTTTTGATTAAATGAACGTCACTAAATCTGAGTTACCGTTATGTGTAGCTGTATTGTTTGTTATTATTGAACCACAAACCTGGTTTGATTTTGTTTGTCATCTGAGCGTATTTGAATGAAAATGTGACCAATACCAGTAATCCATATGTAAACATTGCAAATCCAATCAAGATCAACAAACTAACGACAGTATATTTGAAATCAATCATGAGTACATAATACAGACTATATCGAAGTGGTGTGTGGTTAGTGTGTTTGCGTGTCATTTACTCGATTTCATTTGACTTCCTGTATCGAGTAATACCAAAACCATTATATTTACTCATATTTGGTTTGGTGCTCTGCACCATGCGAATGAAATCAAATGAATTCAATCATATGGTTATATGGATGAAGTTGAATCAGCTGGTAGTAGTTGAAAACTAATGACATGTTTCAATTGTTTTGTTTTGCTCAACTGCCAACAAGTCACAGTGTCATCCATGGCTGACAATTTATCTAAATCACACTACGCTTAAACATGTGTGTGCGTCTAACCACTGATTGATTATTAATCGTCAAATGATGTCGATTTCAAACTGGCCAAGCTGGTAGAAAGCGCTTAAACGTTCATGTCTTGGTTGAGAATTAAATCCATATATCGATGACATGGACAATGAAAAACTAATTGTTGGTGATAGATTTCATCACATAACGTTTAATCCTCACAAACATATCATTGTGTTCGATGTTTGCTATCACTTCATTATCTAAGTAGTATGATCGGTCACATCATGTTTAAACACAGGACTGTCATAAACAATCATGACAGAAACGGTCCAAACGCACTTGTCAAATCATCACCTCACAACACTAATTGCTGTGAAGCAGCCGTGCCATGTGGTTTATATTGTTTATTGCAACTGTATCAGCAATCCAATGACACAACAACGTCTGACACAATACACACCAAGTTTGTGGTTTCCTCCGTGTTTCCAAGATATTGCTTGTCGTAGTGGTCTGGTCAATATTTTGAATCAGTGCCACATTACAGTAATCGAAGCATCGACCTAGCAGATGGTGGAGGCAGTTCCATTATTGTGTTTAACCGAGTCATACCAAAACCATTATAATTGCTATTCAGATACAGTATATTTTCAATCAATCCTGTATATATCACATCAATTGATATTGTGTGAAATCAAACTCCAGGACATTTCAAAACATCACCGATCGTCACTCATGCATAATTCTTAATCTGTATGTTTGCAATTGCATACATTTAATTTTAAACTGATTGGAATAATACATTTATATGCTATGTTTGTTTATTTGATCACTGAAACATTACCACAATTGAAACTTTCAATTTGTGTTTCATGTTGAATCTACGTTATATCAAATCAGATTGTAAGTAATATTTATTTCATATAAGTAAACACAAACATACATGCCCAATAATGATCTGTTCGCAAATGATGTGATGACGTTTTGATTAAATGAATGTGGTTGGATGCCAACTATTGCATTGTGTATTTGTATCACTTGTTATTATTGAACCACAAACCTCGTTTGATTTCGTTTGGCATTTGAGCGTATTTGAATGGAAATGTAACATAAACTAGTAATCCATATGTAAACATTGCAAATCGAATCAAGATCAACAAACTAACGACAGTATATTTGAAATCAATCATGGGTACAAATTGTGGACTATATCGAAGTGGTGTGTGGACAGTGTGTTTGCGTGTCATTTACTCGATTTCATTTGACTTCCTGTATCGAGTAATACCAAAACCAATATATTTACTCATATTTGGTTTGGTGCTCTGCACCATGCGAATGATATCAAATCAATTCAATCATATTGTGATATGGATTTAGTCAGAGACCAATTGTAATATGGATGAATTTAATGAATACTAATAACATGTTTCAATTGTTTTGTTTTGCTCAACTGCCAACAAGCCACAGTGTCATCCATGGCTGACAATCTATCTAAATCGCACTATAGTTGAACATGTGTGTGCATCTAACCACTGATTGATCATTAGTCGTCGAATGATGTCGATTTCAAACTGGCCAAGCTGGTAGAAAGCGCTTAAGCGTTCATGTCTTCGTCGAGAATTAAATCCATATATCGATGACATGGACAATGAAAAACTAATTGTTCGTGATAGATTTGATCACATAACGTTTAATCCACACAAACATGTCATTGTGTTCGATGTTTGCTATCACTTCATTATCTCAGTACTATGGTCGGTCACATTATGTTTAAACACAGGACTGTCATAAACAATCATGACAGAAACGGTCCAAACGCACTTGTCAAATCGTCACCTCACAACACTAATTGCTGTGAAGCAGGTGTGCCATGTGGTTTATATTGTTTATTGCAACTGTATCAGCAATCCAATGACACAACAACGTCTGACACAATACACACCAAGTTTGTGGTTTCCTACGTGTTTCCAAGTTATTGCTTGTCGTAGCGACCTAGTCAATATTTTGAATCAGTGCCATTTTACAGTAATCGAAGCATCGACCTAGCAGATGGTGGAGGCAGTTCCATTATTGTGTTTAACCGAGTCATACCAAAACCATTATAATTGCTATTCAGATACAGTATATTTTCAATCAATCCTGTATATATCACATCAATTGATATTGTGTGTAATCAAATTCCAGGACATTTCAAAACATCACCGATCGTCACTCATGCATAGCTCTCAATCTGCATGTATGAAATTGGATACATTTAATTTTAAACTGATTGGAATAATACATCTATATGCTATGTTTGTTTATTTGATCACTGAAACATTACCACAATTGAAACTTTCAATTTGTGTTTCATGTTGAATCTACGTTATATCAAATGAGATCGTAAGTAATATTTGTTTGGTATAAGTAAATACAATGATGCATGCCCAATAATGATCTGTTTCCAAATGATGTGATGACGTTTTGATTAAATGAATGTGATTGGATGCGAACTACCATTATGTGTAGCTGTATTGTTTGTTATTATTGAACCACTAAACTTGTTCGATTTCGTTTGTGATTTTTAAGTATTTGACTGAAAATTTGACCAGTACTAGTAATTCATATGTAAACATTGCAAATCCAATCAAGATCAACAAATTAACCACAGTATATTTGAAATCAATCATGAGTACATATTGTGGACTATATCGAAATGGTGTGTGGATAGTGTGTTTGCGTGTCATTTACTCGATTTCATTTGACTTCCTGTGTCGAGTAATACCAAATCCATTATATTTACTCATATTTGGTTTGGTGCTCTGCACCATGTGAATGATATCACATGAATTCAATCATATTGTGATAAGCATGAAGTCAGAACGCTTTTGTCATATGGATGAAGTAAATGAATACTAATAACATGTTTCAATTGTTTTGTTTTGCTCAACTGCCAACAAGTCACAGTATCATCCATGGCTGACAATCTATCTAAATCGCACTACGCTTGAACATGTGTGTGCGTCTAACCACTGATTGATTATTGATTGTCGAGTGCTGTCGATTTCAAACTGGCCAAGCTGATAGAAAGTGCTTAAACGTTCATGTCTTGGTTGAGAATTAAATCCATATATTGTTAACATGGACAATGAAAAACTAATTGTCAGTGATAGATTTGATCACATAGCGTTTAATCCACACAAACATGTCATTGTGTTTGATGTTTGCTATCACTTCATTATCTCAGCAGTATGATCGGTCACATTATGTTTAAACACAGGACTGTCATAAACAACCATGACAGAAACGGTCCAAACGCACTTGTCAAATCGTCACCTCACAACACTAATTGCTGTGAAGCAGCCGTGCCATGTGGTTTATATTGTTTATTGCACCTTTAACAGCAATCCAATGACACAACAACGTCTGACACAATACACACCAAGTTTGTGGTTTCCTACGTGTTTTTAGGTTATTACTTGTCGTTATGGTCAAGTCAATATTTTGAATCAGTGCCACGTTACAGTAATCGAAGCATCGATCTAGCAGATGGTGGACGCAGTTCCATTATTGTGTTTAACCGAGTCATACCAAAACCATTATAATTGCTATTCAGATACAGTATATTTTCAATCAATCCTGTATATATCACATCAATTGATATTATGTGTAATCAAGTTCCAGGACATTTCAAAACATCACCAATCGTCACTCATGCATAGCTCGCAATTTGTATGTTTGCAATTGCTTACATTTAATTTTAAACTGATTGGAATAATACATTTATATGCTATGTTTGTTTATTTGATCACTGAAACATTACCACAATTGAAACTTTCAATTTGTGTTTCATGTTGAATCTACCGTGTATCAAACTAGTTTGTAAGGAATATGGATAATTTGTTTGAATAATTGCAATGATACATGCCCAATAATGATGTGTTTACAAATGATGTGATGACGTTTTGATTAAATGAATGTGGTTGGATGCGAACTACCATTATGTGTAGCCGTATTTTTTTTTATTATTGAACCACTAAACTCGTTTGATTTCGTTCGTCATCTGAGCGTATTTCAATAAAAGTGTGACCAGTACTCGTAATCCATGTGTAAACATTGCAAATCCAATCAAGATCAACAAATTAACCACAGTATATTTGAAATCAATCATGAGTACATATTGTGGACTATATCGAAGTGGTGTGTGGATAGTGTGTTTGCATGTAATTTACTCGATTTCATTTGACTTCCTGTGTCGAGTAATACCAAAACCATTATACTTACTCATATTTGGTTTGGTGCTCTGCACCATGCGAATGAAATCAAATGAATTCAATCATATTGTGATATGGATGAAATCAGAACCCTATTGTCATATGGATGAAGTTAATGAGTACTAATAACATGTTTCAATTGTTTTGTTTTGCTCAACTGCCAACAAGCCACAGTGTCATCCATGGCTGACAATCTATCTAAATCGCACTACGCTTGAACATGTGTGTGCGTCTAACCACTGATTGATTATTAATCGTCAAGTGCTGTCGATTTCAAACTGGCCAAGCTGGTGGAAAGCGCTTAAACGTTCATGTCTTGGTTGAGAATTAAATCCATATATCGATGACATGTACAATGAAAAACTAATTGTTCGTGATAAATTTCATCACATAAGGTTCAATCCACACAAACATGTCGTTGCGTTTGATGTTTGTTTTCATTTCATGATTTATTAGTATGATTGGTCACATTATGTTTAAACACAGGACTGTCATAAACAATCATGACAGAAACGGTCCAAACGCACTTGTCAAATCGTCACCTCACAACACTAATTGCTGTGAAGCAGCCGTGCCATGTGGTTTATATTGTTTATGGCAACTGTATCAGCAATCCAATGACACAACAACGTCTGACACAATACACACCAAGTTTGTGGTTTCCTACGTGTTTCCAAGTTATTGCTTGTCATAGCGACCTAGTCAATATTTTGAATCAGTGCCACATTACAGTAATCGAAGCATCGACCTAGCAGATGGTGGAGGCAGTTCCATTATTGTGTTTAACCGAGTCATACCAAAACCATTATAATTGCTATTCAGATACAGTATATTTTCAATCAATCCTGTATATATCACATCAATTGATATTGTGTGAAATCAAATTCCAGGACATTTCAAAACATCACTGATTGTCACCCATGCATAGCTCTCATTTTGCATGTTTGCAATTGCATACATTTAATTTTAAACTGATTGGAATAATACATTTATATGCTATGTTTGTATATTTGATCACCGAAATATTACCACAATTGAAACTTTCAATTTGTGTTTCATGTTGAATCTACGTTATATCAAATCAGATGGTAAGTAGTATTGATGTTTCGTTTGAATAAATATAATGACACATGCTTAATAATGATGTGTTTACAAATGATGTGATGACGTTTTGATTAAATGAATGTGGTTGGATGCGAACTACCATTATGTGTAGCTGTATCGTTTGTTATTATTGAACCACTAACCTCGTTTGATTTCGTTTGTCATTCCTAAATATTTGAATGAAAATGTGACCAGTACTAGTAATCCATGTGTAAACATTGCAAATCCAATCAAGATCAACAAACTAACGACAGTATATTTGAAATCAATCATGAATACATATTGCTAATTATATCGAAGTGGTGTGTAGATAGTGTGTTTGCGTGTCATTTACTCGATTTCATTTGACTTCCTGTGTCGAGTAATACCAAAACCATTATATTTACTCATATTTGGTTTGGTGCTCTGCACCATGCGAATGAAATCAAATGAATTCAATCATATTGTGATATGGATGAAGTTAAATCAGCTGGTAGTAGTTGAAAACTAATGACATGTTTCAATTGTTTTGTTTTGCTCAACTGCCAACAAGTCACAGTGTCATCCATGGCTGACAATCTGTCTAAATCGCACTACGCTTGAACATGTGTGTGCGTCTAACCACTGATTGATTATTAATCGTCGAATGATGTCGATTTCAAACTGGCCAAACTGGTAGAAAGCGCTTAAACGTTCATGTCTTGGTTGAGAATTAAATCCATATATCGATAACATGGACAATGAAACATTAATTGTTCGTGATAGATTTGATCACATAACGTTTAATCCACACAAACATGTCATTGTGTTCGATGTTTGCTATCACTTCACTATCTCAGCAGTATGGTCGGTCACATTATGTTTAAACACAGGACTGTCATAAACAATCATGACAGAAACGGTCCAAACGCACTTGTCAAATCGTCACCTCACAACACTAATTGCTGTGAAGCAGCCGTGCCATGTGGTTTATATTGTTTATTGCAACTGTATCAGCAATCCAATGACACAACAACGTCTGACACAATACACACCAAGTTTGTGGTTTCCTACGTGTTTCTAAGTTATTGCTTGTCGTAGCGACCTAGTCAATATTTTGAATCAGTGCCACTTTACAGTAATCGAAGCATCGACCTAGCAGATGGTGGAGGCAGTTCCATTATTGTGTTTAACCGAGTCATACCAAAACCATTATAATTGCTATTCAGATACAGTATATTTTCAATCAATCCTGTATATATCACATCAATTGATATTGTGTGAAATCAAACTCCAGGACATTTCAAAACATCATCGATGGTCACTCATGCATAGCTGTCAGTTCGTATGTTTGCAATTGCATACATTTAATTTTAAACTGATTGGAATAATACATTTATATGCTATGTTTGTATATTTGATCACTGAAACATTACCACAATTGAAACTTTCAATTTGTGTTTCATGTTGAATCTACGTTATATCAAATTAGTTCGTAAGTAATATTGATAATTCGTTTGAATAAATACAATGATACATGCCCAATAATGATCTGTTTACAAATGATGTGATGACGTTTTGATTAAATGAATGTGGTTGGATGCGAACTACCATTATGTGTAGCTGTATTGTTTGTTATTATTGAACCACTAAACTCGTTTGATTTCGTTCGTCATCTGAGCGTATTTCAATAAAAATGTGACCAGTACTCGTAATCCATATGTAAACATTGCAAATCCAATCAAGATCAACAAACTAACGACAGTATATTTGAAATCAATCATGAGTACATATTGTGGACTATATCGAAGTGGTGTGTGGATAGTGTGTTTGCGTGTCATTTACTCGATTTCATTTGACTTCCTGTGTCGAGTAATACCAAAACCATTATACTTACTGATATTTGGTTTGGTGCTCTGCACCATGTGAATGAAATCAAATGAATTCAATCATATTGTGACATGGATGAAGTTAAATCAGCTGGCAGTAGTTGAAAACTAATAACATGTTTCAATTGTTTTGTTTTGCTCAACTGCCAACAAGTCACAGTGTCATCCATGGCTGACAATCTATCTAAATCGCACTACGCTTGAACATGTGTGTGCGTCTAACCGCTGATTGATTATTAATCGTCAAATGATGTCGATTTCAAACTGGCCAAGCTGGTAGAAAGCGCTTAAACGTTCATGTCTTGGTTGAGAATTAAATCCATATATCGTTGACATGGACAATGAAAAGCTAATTGTTCGTGATAGATTTGATCACATAACGTTTAATCCTCACAAACATGTCATTGTGTTCGATGTTTGCTATCACTTCATTATCTCAGTAGTATGATCGGTCACATCATGTTTAAACACAGGACTGTCATAAACAATCATGACAGAAACGGTCCAAACGCACTTGTCAAATCGTCACCTCACAACACTAATTGCTGTGAAGCAGCCGTGCCATGTGGTTTATATTGTTTATGGCAACTGTATCAGCAATCCAATGACACAACAACGTCTGACACAATACACACCAAGTTTGTGGTTTCCTACGTGTTTCCAAGTTATTGCTTGTCGTAGCGACCTAGTCAATATTTTGAATCAGTGCCACGTTACAGTAATCGAAGCATCAACCTAGCAGATGGTGGAGGCAGTTCCATTATTGTGTTTAACCGAGTCATACCAAAACCATTATAATTGCTATTCAGATACAGTATATTTTCAATCAATCCTGTATATATCACATCAATTGATATTGTGTGTAATTAAACTCCAGGACATTTCAAAACATCATCGATCGTCACTCATGCATAGCTCTCAATTCGCATGTTTGCAATTGCATACATTTAATTTTAAACTGATTGGAATAATACATTTATATGCTGTGTTTGTATATTTGATCACTGAAACATTACCACAATTGAAACTTTCAATTTGTGTTTCATGTTGAATCTACGTTATATCAAATCAGATGGTAAGTGATATTGATATTTTATTTGAGTAAATACAATGATACATGCCCAATAATGATGTGTTTACAAATGATGTGATGACGTTTCGATTCAATGAACGTCATTGGATGCGAACTACCATTGTGTGTATTTGTATCGCTTGTTATTATTGAACCACAAACCTCGTTTGATTTTATTTTTCATTTGTACATACTTGAATGAAAATGTGACCAGTACTAGTAATCCATATGTAAACATTGCAAATCCAATCAAGATCAACAAACTAACGACAGTATATTTGAAATCAATCATGGGTGCATAATACAGACTATATCGAAGTGGTGTGTGGATAGTGTGTTTGCGTGTCATTTACTCGATTTCATTTGACTTCCTGTGTCGAGTAATACCAAAACCATTATATTTACTCATATTTGGTTTGGTGCTCTGCACCATGCGAATGAAATCAAATGATATCAATCATATTGTGACATGGATGAAGTTAAGCTGGCAGTAGTTGAAAACTAATAACATGTTTCAATTGTTTTGTTTTGCTCAACTGCCAACAAGTCACAGTGTCATCCATGGCTGACAATCTATCTAAATCGCACTACGCTTAAACATGTGTGTGCGTCTAACCACTGATTGATTATTAATCGTCGAGTGCTGTCGATTTCAAACTGGCCAAACTGGTAGAAAGCGCTTAAACGTTCATGTCTTGGTTGAGAATTAAATCCATATATCGATAACATGAACAATGAAAAACTAATTGTTCGTGATAGATTTGATCACATAACGTTTAATCCACACAAACATGTCATTGTGTTCGATGTTTGCTATCACTTCATTATCTCAGTAGTATGATCGGTCACATCATGTTTAAACACAGGACTGTCAT
Organism: Trididemnum clinides; assembly: GCA_963675345.1. NCBI lineage: Eukaryota > Metazoa > Chordata > Ascidiacea > Aplousobranchia > Didemnidae > Trididemnum > Trididemnum clinides. The sequence continues at coordinate 9,751,055 of OY776306.1, read as the reverse complement.
AAACAATCATGACAGAAACGGTCCAAACGCACTTGTCAAATCGTCACCTCACAACACTAATTGCTGTGAAGCAGCCGTGCCATGTGGTTTATATTGTTTATTGCAACTGTATCAGCAATCCAATGACACAACAACGTCTGACACAATACACACCAAGTTTGTGGTTTCCTACGTGTTTCCAAGGTACTGCCTGTCGTAGTGGTCTGGTCAATATTTTGAATCAGTGTCATTTTACAGTAATCGAAGCATCGACCTAACAGATGGTGGGGGCAGTTCCATTATTGTGTTTAACCGAGTCATACCAAAACCATTATAATCGCTATTCAGATACAGTATAATTTCAATCAATCCTGTATATATCACATCAATTGATATTGTGTGTAATCAAATTCCAGGACATTTCAAAACATCACCGATCGTCACTCATGCATAGCTCTCAATCGGCATGTTTGCAATTGCATACATTTAATTTTAAACTGATTGGAATAATACATTTATATGCTATGTTTGTTTATTTGATCACTGAAACATTACCACAATTGAAACTTGCAATTTGTGTTTCATGTTGAATCTACGTTATATCAAATCAGATCGTAAGTAATACTCATAGCTTGTATGAATAAACACAATAATACCTGCTCAATAATGATTTGTTTACAAATGATGTGATGATGTTTTGATTAAATGAATGTGGTTGGATGCGAACTCCTGAATTGTGTAGCTGCATTGTTTGTTATTATTGAACCACTAAACTCGTTTGATTTCGTTTGTCATCTGAGCGTATTTGAATGAAAATGTGACAAGTACTAGTAATCCATGTGTAAACATTGCAAATCCAATCAAGATCAACAAACTAACGACAGTATATTTGAAATCAGTCATGGGTACATAATACAGACTATATCGAAGTGGTGTGTGGATAGTGTGTTTGCGTGTCATTTACTCGATTTCATTTGACTTCCTGTGTCGAGTAATGCCAAAACCGTTATATTTACTCATATTTGGTTTGGTGCTCTGCACCATGCGAATGAAATCAAATGAATTCAATCATATTGTGACATGGATGAAGTTAAGCTGGCAGTAGTTGAAAACTAATAACATGTTTCAATTGTTTTGTTTTGCTCAACTGCCAACAAGTCACAGTGTCATCCATGGCTGACAATCTGTCTAAATCGCACTACGCTTGAACATGTGTGTGCGTCTAACCACTGATTGATTATTAATCGTCCAGTGCTGTAGATTTCAAACTGGCCAAACTGGTAGAAAGCGCTTAAACGTTCATGTCTTGGTTGAGAATTAAATCCATATATCGATAACATGGACAACGAAAAACTAATTGTCAGTGATAGATTTGATCACATAACGTTTAATCCACACAAACTCGTCATTGTGTTCGATGTTTGCTATCGCTTCATTATCTCAGTAGTATGGTCGGTCACATCATGTTTAAACAAAGGACTGTCATAAACAATCATGACAGAAACGGTCCAAACGCACTTGTCAAATCGTCACCTCACAACACTAATTGCTGTGAAGCAGCCGTGCCATGTGGTTTATATTGTTTATTGCAACTGTATCAGCAATCCAATGACACAACAACGTCTGACACAATACACACCAAGTTTGTGGTTTCCTACGTGTTTCCAAGTTATTGCTTGTCGTAGTGGTCTGGTCAATATTTTGAATCAGTGCCACGTTACAGTAATCGAAGCATCGACCTAGCAGATGGTGGACGCAGTTCCATTATTGTGTTTAACCGAGTCATACCAAAACCATTATAATCGCTATTCAGATACAGTATATTTTCAATCAATGCTTGTTTGTTTTTGTTTATTTGCCATATTTATCCTCCATTCACGAGAAAGCGAATTGCATCGCTATACTTTGGACGGTAAGTCCGCACTCTCTTGGGAGTTGCCTTTTTCGAGGTTTATGGGCCACCTGTCTTCCACATAAAGGTCGGGCGTCCCGTTAAGTGCCTTGCCCAAAGATTCCTGTATATATCACATCAATTGATATTGTGTGAAATCAAATTCCAGGACATTTCAAAACATCACCGATCGTCACTCATGCATAGCTTTTATTCGGCATGTTTGCCATTGCATACATTTAATTTTAAACTGATTGGAATAATACATTTATATGCTGTGTTTGTTTATTTGATCACTGAAACATTACCACAATTGAAACTTTCAATTTGTGTTTCATGTTGAATCTACGTTGTATCAAATCAGATGGTAAGTGATATTGATATTGTATTTGAATAATTACAATGATACATGCCCAATAATGATCTGTTTACAAATGTTGTGATGACGTTTCGATTAAATGAACGTCATTGGATGCAAACTATTATTTAATGTAGCTTTATTGTTTGTTATTATTGAACCACAAAACTCGTTTGATTTCGTTTGTCATCTTAGCGTATTTGAATGAAAAGGTGACCAGTACTAGTAATCCATATGTAAACATTGCAAATCCAATCAAGATCAACAAGCCAACGACAGTATATTTGAAATCAATCATGAATACAGAAAGCAGACTATATCGAAGTGATGTGTGGATAGTGTGTTAGCGTGTCATTTACTCGATTTCATTTGACTTCCTGTGCGGAGTACAGGGAGTCTTCGACTTACGACGTTGATCCGTTCTTCAAGCGCAGTGTAACCCGAATTTCAATGTAAGTCGGAACATCATAAATATATTACTTTATACGTACTGTACTGTAAAGTATTGTACTATAATAAAATGTAGCAATTAATGTAAAAAATTATTTTATTTGAAAAAGAGGAAACAGTTCCATACCACATGAATTAAATGAAATATTTATAAGTTGGTAAAAAAGTTGGAGTAGTAGAACCAGCTGAGGTAGACGGTAGAGGCTCTGTAATGGTAGAAGCAGCTGATGTAAAGGGTGCAGGTTTCTCCACTTTGTTAAAATACTGCTTTAGCCTAGACTGGACAGACAGCATCCCCTTCCCATTCAAGATCTCTTTTTTACACTGCAGTAAATCTATGATGCCTCTGGAAACCTTAGTGAACCTTTCCACATTAAGATCCTGAACCTCAAAGGTTGCCAACGCTTAATGTATCTCAAAAAAAACTTTTATCAAGCTTTGCCTTGTGAAAGCCTTAGGCTCTGGGGTGGGGGGTTTCCTCTTCCTCCATTATAATCTGCTTCTCCAGTTGTATCAAGTACCCAGAAGTTAACTCCTCTCCATGAGATTGCAGCAGCTATATTCCACATTATTTTTTACGTTTTTATAGGGCGCGTTCGTAACCTCAAAACAGCGTAAATCGAAACCGTCGTAACCCGAGGACTCCCTGTAATACCAAAACCGTTATATTTACTCATATTTGGTTTGGTGCTCTGCACCATGTGAATGAAATCAAATGAATTCAATCATAATGTTATATAGATGAAGTTAAATCAGCTGGTAGTAGTTGAAAACTAATAACATGTTTCAATTGTTTTGTTTTGCTCAACTGCCAACAAGTCACAGTATCATCCATGGCTGACAATCTGTCTAAATCGCACTGTACTTGAACATGTGTGTGCGTCTAACCACTGATTGATTATTAATCGTCGAATGATGTCGATTTCAAACTGGCCAAACTGGTAGAAAGCGCTTAAACGTTCATGTCTTGGTTGAGAATTAAATCCATATATCGATAACATGGACAATGAAAAACTAATTGTTCGTGATAGATTTGATCACATAACGTTTAATCCACACAAACATGTCATTGTGTTTGATGTTTGCTATCGCTTCATTATCTCAGTAGTATGATCGGTCACATCATGTTTAAACACAGGACTGTCATAAACAATCATGACAGAAACGGTCCAAACGCACTTGTCAAATCGTCACCTCACAACACTAATTGCTGTGAAGCAGCCGTGCCATGTGGTTTATATTGTTTATTGCAACTGTATCAGCAATCCAATGACACAACAACGTCTGACACAATACACACCAAGTTTGTGGTTTCCTACGTGTTTCCAAGTTATTGCTTGTCGTAGTGGTCTGGTCAATATTTTGAATCAGTGCCACGTTACAGTAATCGAAGCATCGATCTAGCAGATGGTGGAGGCAGTTCCATTATTGTGTTTAACCGAGTCATACCACAACCATTATAATTGCTATTCAGATACAGTATATTTTCAATCAATCCTGTATATATCACATCAATTGATATTGTGTGAAATCAAACTCCAGGACATTTCAAAACATCATCGATCGTCACTCATGCATAGCTCTCAATCTGCATGTATGCAATGGCATACATTTAATTTTAAACTGATTGGAATAATACATTTATATGCTATGTTTGTATATTTGATCACTGAAATATTACCACAACTGAAACTTTCAATTTGTGTTTCATGTTGAATCTACGTTATATCAAATCAGATGGTAAGTGATATTGATATTTTATTTGAATAAATACAATGATACATGCCCAATAATGATCTGTTTACAAATGATGTGATGACGTTTCGATTAAATGAATGTGGTTGGATGCGAACTACCATTTAATGTAGCTGTATTGTTTGTTATTATTGAACCACTAAACTCGTTTGATTTCGTTTGTCATCTCAGCGTATTTGAATAAAAAGGTGACCAGTACTCGTAATCCATATGTAAACATTGCAAATCCAATCAAGATCAACAAACTAACGACAGTATATTTGAAATCAATCATGAGTGCACATTGCTAATTATATCGAAGTGGTGTGTGGATAGTGTGTTTGCGTGTCATTTACTCGATTTCATTTGACTTCCTGTGTCGAGTAATACCAAAACCGTTATATTTACTCATATTTGGTTTGGTGCTCTGCACCATGCGAATGAAATCAAATGAATTCAATCATATTGTGACATGGATGAAGTTAAGCTGGCAGTAGTTGAAAACTAATAACATGTTTCAATTGTTTTGTTTTGCTCAACTGCCAACAAGTTACAGTGTCATCCATGGCTGACAATCTATCTAAATCGCACTACGCTTGAACATGTGTGTGCGTCTAACCACTGATTGATTATTAATCGTCGAGTGCTGTCGATTTCAAACTGGCCAAGCTGTTAGAAAGCGCTTAAACGTTCATGTCTTGGTTGAGAATTAAATCCATATATCGATAACATGGACAATGAAAAACTAATTGTTCGTGATAGATTTGATCACATAACGTGTAATCCACACAAACATGTCATTGTGTTTGATGTTTGCTATCACTTCATTATCTCAGTAGTATGATCGGTCACATCATGTTTAAACAAAGGACTGTCATAAACAATCATGACAGAAACGGTCCAAACGCACTTGTCAAATCGTCACCTCACAACACTAATTGCTGTGAAGCAGCCGTGCCATGTGGTTTATATTGTTTATTGCAACTGTATCAGCAATCCAATGATACAACAACGTCTGACACAATACACACCAAGTTTGTGGTTTCCTACGTGTTTCCAAGATATTGCTTGTCGTAGTGGTCTGGTCAATATTTTAAATCAGTGCCACGTTACAGTAATCGAAGCATTGACCTAGCAGATGGTGGACGCAGTTCCATTATTGTGTTTAACCGAGTCATACCAAAACCATTATAATTGCTATTCAGATACAGTATATTTTCAATCAATGCTTGTTTGTTTTTGTTTTATTTGCCATATTTATCCTCCATTCACGAGAAAGCGAATTGCATCGCTATACTTTGGACGGTAAGTCCGCACTCGCTTGGGAGTTGCCTTTTTCGAGGTTTATGGGCCACCTGTCTTCCACATAAAGGTCGGGCGTCCCGTTAAGTGCCTTGCCCAAAGATTCCTGTATATATCACATCAATTGATATTGTGTGTAATCAAATTCCAGGACATTTCAAAACATCATCGATCGTCACTCATGCATAGCTCTCATTGGGCATGTTTGCAATTGCATACATTTAATTTTAAACTGATTGGAATAATACATTTATATGCTGTGTTTGTTTATTTGATCACTGAAACATTACCACAATTGAAACTTTCAATTTGTGTTTCATGTTGAATCTACGTTATATCAAATCAGATGGTAAGTGATATTGATATTTTATTTGAATAATTACAATGATAGATGCCCAATAATGATCTGTTTACAAATGATGTGATGACGTTTCGATTAAATGAACGTCATTGGATGCGAACTACCATTTAATGTAGCTTTATTGTTTGTTATTATTGAACCACAAAACTCGTTTGATTTCGTTTGTCATCTTAGCGTATTTGAATGAAAAGGTGACCAGTACTAGTAATCCATATGTAAACATTGCAAATCCAATCAAGATCAACAAACTAACGACAGTATATTTGAAATCAATCATGAATACATAATGCAGACTATATCGAAGTGGTGTGTGGATAGTGTGTTAGCGTGTCATTTACTCGATTTCATTTGACTTCCTGTGCGGAGTACAGGGAGTCTTCGACTTACGACGTTGATCCGTTCTTCAGGCGCAGTGTAACCCGAATTTCAATGTAAGTCGGAACATCATAAATATATTACTTTATACGTACTGTACTGTAAAGTATTGTACTATAATAAAATGTAGCAATTAATGTAAAAAATTATTTTATTTGAAAAAGAGGAAACAGTTCCATACCACATGAATTAAATGAAATATTTATAAGTTGGTAAAAAAGTTGGAGTAGTAGAACCAGCTGAGGTAGACGGTAGAGGCTCTGTAATGGTAGAAGCAGCTGATGTAAAGGGTGCAGGTTTCTCCACTTTGTTAAAATACTGCTTTAGCCTAGACTGGACAGACAGCATCCCCTTCCCATTCAAGATCTCTTTTTTACACTGCAGTAAATCTATGATGCCTCTGGAAACCTTAGTGAACCTTTCCACATTAAGATCCTGAACCTCAAAGGTTGCCAACGCTTAATGTATCTCAAAAAAACCTTTTATCAAGCTTTGCCTTGTGAAAGCCTTAGGCTCTGGGGTGGGGGGTTTCCTCTTCCTCCATTATAATCTGCTTCTCCAGTTGTATCAAGTACCCAGAAGTTAACTCCTCTCCATGAGATTGCAGCAGCTATATTCCACATTATTTTTTACGTTTTTATAGGGCGCGTTCGCAACCTCAAAACAGCGTAAGTCGAAACCGTCGTAACCCGAGGACTCCCTGTAATACCAAAACCGTTATATTTACTCATATTTGGTTTGGTGCTCTGCACCATGTGAATGAAATCAAATGAATTCAATCATAATGTTATATAGATGAAGTTAAATCAGCTGGTAGTAGTTGAAAACTAATAACATGTTTCAATTGTTTTGTTTTGCTCAACTGCCAACAAGTCACAGTGTCATCCATGGCTGACAATCTATCTAAATCGCACTACGCTTGAACATGTGTGTGCGTCTAACCACTGATTGATTATTAATCGTCGAATGATGTCGATTTCAAACTGGTAGAAAGCGCTTAAACGTTCATGTCTTGGTTGAAAATTAAATCCATATATCGATAACATGGACAATGAAAAACTAATTGTTCGTGATAGATTTGATCACATAACGTGTAATCCACACAAACATGTCATTGTGTTCGATGTTTGCTATCACTTCATTATCTCAGTAGTATGATCGGTCACATTATGTTTAAACAAAGGACTGTCATAAACAACCATGACAGAAACGGTCCAAACGCACTTGTCAAATCGTCACCTCACAACACTAATTGCTGTGAAGCAGCCGCGCCATGTGGTTTATATTGTTTATGGCAACTGTATCAGCAATCCAATGACACAACAACGTCTGACACAATACACACCAAGTTTGTGGTTTCCTACGTGTTTCCAAGTTATTGCTTGTCGTAGTGGTCTGGTCAATATTTTGAATCAGTGCCACGTTACAGTAATCGAAGCATCGACCTAGCAGATGGTGGAGGCAGTTCCATTATTGTGTTTAACCGAGTCATACCAAAACCATTATAATCGCTATTCAGATACAGTATATTTTCAATCAATCCTGTATATATCACATCAATTGATATTGTGTGTAATCAAATTCCAGGACATTTCAAAACATCACCGATCGTCACTCATGCATAGCTCTCATTCGGCATGTTTGCAATTGCATACATTTAATTTTAAACTGATTGGAATAATACATTTATATGCTATGTTTGTATATTTGATCACTGAAACATTACCACAATTGAAACTTTCAATTTGTGTTTCATGTTGAATCTACGTTATATCAAATCAGATGGTAAGTGATATTGATATTTTATTTGAATAAATACAATGATACATGCCCAATAATGATCTGTTTACAAATGATGTGATGACGTTTCGATTAAATGAATGCGATTGGATGCGAATTACCGTATTGTGTAGCTGCATTGTTTGTTATTATTGAACCACTAAACTCGTTTGATTTCGTTCGTCATCTGAGTGTATTTGAATAAAAAGGTGACCAGTACTAGTAATCCATATGTAAACATTGCAAATCCAATCAAGATCAACAAACTAACGACAGTATATTTGAAATCAATCATGAGTGCACATTGCTAATTATATCGAAGTGGTGTGTGGATAGTGTGTTTGCGTGTCATTTACTCGATTTCATTTGATTTCCTGTGTCGAGTAATACCAAAACCGTTATATTTACTCATATTTGGTTTGGTGCTCTGCACCATGCGAATGAAATCAAATGAATTCAATCATATTGTGACATGGATGAAGTTAAGCTGGCAGTAGTTGAAAACTAATAACATGTTTCAATTGTTTTGTTTTGCTCAACTGCCAACAAGTCACAGTGTCATCCATGGCTGACAATCTATCTAAATCGCACTACGCTTGAACATGTGTGTGCGTCTAACCACTGATTGATTATTAATCGTCGAGTGCTGTCGATTTCAAACTGGCCAAACTGTTAGAAAGCGCTTAAACGTTCATGTCTTGGTTGAGAATTAAATCCATATATCGATAACATGGACAATGAAAAACTAATTGTTCGTGATAGATTTGATCACATAACGTTCAATCCACACAAACATGTCATTGTGTTTGATGTTTGCTATCGCTTCATTATCTCAGTAGTATGGTCGGTCACATCATGTTTAAACACAGGACTGTCATAAACAATCATGACAGAAACGGTCCAAACGCACTTGTCAAATCGTCACCTCACAACACTAATTGCTGTGAAGCAGCCGTGCCATGTGGTTTATATTGTTTATTGCAACTGTATCAGCAATCCAATGACACAACAACGTCTGACACAATACACACCAAGTTTGTGGTTTCCTACGTGTTTCTAAGTTATTGCTTATCGCAGTGGTTTAGTCAATATTTTGAATCAGTTCCACGTTACAGTAATCGAAGCATCGAGCTAGCAGATGGTGGAGGCAGTTCCATTATTGTGTTTAACCGAGTCATACCAAAACCATTATAATTGCTATTCAGATACAGTATATTTTCAATCAATCCTGTATATATCACATCAATTGATATTGTGTGTAATCAAATTCCAGGACATTTCAAAACATCACCGATCGTCACTCATGCATAGCTCTCAATCGGCATGTTTGCAATTGCATACATTTAATTTTAAACTGATTGGAATAATACATTTATATGCTATGTTTGTATATTTGATCACTGAAACATTACCACAATTGAAACTTTCAATTTGTGTTTCATGTTGAATCTACGTTATATCGAATCAGTTCGTAAGTAATACTCATAGCTGGTATGAATAATTACAATGATACATGCCCAATAATGATCTGTTTACAAATGATGTGATGACGTTTCGATTAAATGAATGTGGTTGGATGCGAACTACCGTATTGTGTAGCTGTATCGTTTGTTATTATTGAACCACTAAACTCGTTTGATTTCGTTTGGCATCTCAGCGTATTTGAATGAAAAGATGACCAGTACTAGTAATCCATGTGTAAACATTGCAAATCCAATCAAGATCAACAAACTAACGACAGTATATTTGAAATCAATCATGAGTACATATTGTGGACTATATCGAAGTGGTGTGTGGATAGTGTGTTTGCGTGTCATTTACTCGATTTCATTTGATTTCCTGTGTCGAGTAATACCAAAACCATTATATTTACTCATATTTGGTTTGGTGCTCTGCACCATGCGAATGAAATCAAATGAATTCAATCATATTGTGACATGGATGAAGTTAAATCAGCTGGCAGTAGTTGAAAACTAATAACATGTTTCAATTGTTTTGTTTTGCTCAACTGCCAACAAGTCACAGTATCATCCATGGCTGACAATCTATCTAAATCGCACTACGCTTGAACATGTGTGTGCGTCTAACCACTGATTGATTATTAATCGTCGAGTGCTGTCGATTTCAAACTGGCCAAACTGTTAGAAAGCGCTTAAACGTTCATGTCTTGGTTGAGAATTAAATCCATATATCGATAACATGGACAATGAAAAACTAATTGTTCGTGATAGATTTGATCACATAACGTTCAATCCACACAAACATGTCATTGTGTTCGATGTTTGCTATCACTTCATTATCTCAGTAGTATGGTCGGTCAAAGAACTGTCATAAACAATCATGACAGAAACGGTCCAAACGCACTTGTCAAATCGTCACCTCACAACATTAATTGCTGTGAAGCAGCCGTGCCATGTGGTTTATATTGTTTATTGCAACTGTATCAGCAATCCAATGACACAACAACGTCTGACACAATACACACCAAGTTTGTGGTTTCCTACGTGTTTCCAAGTTATTGCTTGTCGTAGTGGTCTGGTCAATATTTTGAATCAGTGCCACGTTACAGTAATCGAAGCATCGACCTAGCAGATGGTGGACGCAGTTCCATTATTGTGTTTAACCGAGTCATACCAAAACCATTATAATCGCTATTCAGATACAGTATATTTTCAATCAATCCTGTATATATCGCATCAATTGATATTGTGTGTAATCAAATTCCAGGACATTTCAAAACATCACCGATCGTCACTCATGCATAGCTCTCAATCGGCATGTTTGCAATTGCATACATTTAATTTTAAACTGATTGGAATAATACATTTATATGCTATGTTTGTTTATTTGATCACTGAAACATTACCACAATTGAAACTTTCAATTTGTGTTTCATGTTGAATCTACGTTATCCCAAATCAGGGCGTAAGTAATATTTATTTATACATAAAGATAAACAACGATGCATGCCCATTAATAATCTGTTTACAAATGATGTGATGACGTTTCGACTAAATGAATGTGGTTGGATGCGAACTACTGTTATGTGTAGTTGGATCGTTTGTTATTATTGAACCACAAACCTCGTTTGATTTTGTTTTCCATTTGTATGTATTTGAATGAAAATGTGACAAGTACTAGTAATCCATATGTAAACATTGCAAATCCAATCAAGATCAACAAACTAGCAACAGTATATTTGAAATCAATCATTGGTACATATTGTGGACTATATCGAAGTGGTGTGTGGATGGTGTGTTTGCGTGTGAAATACAATATTTCATTTGATTTCCTGTGTCGAGTAATACCAAAACCATTATATTTTTTCACTTTTTTTTGACGTTAAGCAACATGGTAAAAATCGAATACATCAAGTCGTTTGTGATTTTTTTGAAATTATTTTTTGTGGTTGAAAGTATAGAAATATTTTTTGTTTATTTATTTGCCTAAGAAATAAGGAAATTGTTTGTTTTTTATGGCTGGCCGTTGTTTTAGTTCAAAGTCATTTTGAAGGCGTGTATTTTTTTGATTCAACATTGTTACGTTTGTTTCTAATGTGGTGTAGGTTTCATCATCACCAAGCTGGCTGAAAAGTTTGATCTTTTTTGGTTATAGTCCAAAAATGACTTCATCTATTAATGTTTTTGACAGTAGAAAACTCTTTTCGTTTGATGCATTGCGAATAGATTTTAACAGATGGCATTTAATGCACTTCACAATATCCGATTCTATGCACCACACAATTGTATCCGATTTTTATTTTTATTTTGATTTATCACTAGGTTAGTTGGTCGCGTCATGCTGATTCTTTAGAGTTTGATGATCTTTAATGGACGATATTGAGCGAATTGCAGGCAGTGACATTGTTTGGCTCCATGAAGTTTTTTTCATGGCAGGTGGTTAGCGACAAATAACTAGAGGTTTTAATTAAAGCATAGCCTAGAACGTCAGTTTTGTAGAAGTTTTACTGGTTCCACTGTAGTGGAAGTTTTGTCAGCACTCAATACTGACAGAACTCTATCAGTACTCGGTACTGTCTGTATAGACGACATTGCTCTTTCTTTGTTCGGAGCTCACTCAGTCAAATAATTAGATGATATCACACAGATGTTTTGTGAGGCTTCCGAGCTAGACATGTGAAAATAAAACGAAATGCTTAGTGATGAGACCCACATCTTTGTCAAACCTTGCTTTGTCAATGTTTTGATGTCAGACAATTGATATTTTAATGTTGATTTTCTATATCAGTTGAAACATGCCAATGTCAGTAATAAATTATGTCATTTTTATCAATTATGAGCCTAGCCAACGAGCCCACGCTTTCAATGAATTTGTTGGACTGAATTATGGTAAACCTCATTCCATTTTCAAGTAAAGTGAGAAGAATATGTCGATGTTGAAAAAAAAGTTGATTCTCTTTGAAAAACGAACAAAAGATTTCCACAAAACATCAATTTTCAAAAAAGAACTTCAACTAAAATTTGAAAAAAAATGATCGAAGTTCATCTATTTAGTCCCTATTCAAGTTTTGTTTCTGACTACAGTAAAGTTATCGACATACTTATTAGTATTTTATAGCATCACAGAAATATTATACAGAAAAATTGAGAACTACAAGGCCACACTGCGCTATAGCTGCAGTTAAAATAGTAAATATGCCTTGAATGAAAGGAAATTCCCCACTTTTGACTCAAAAAAAGGACGTCATGAAGTGCAACTGGGTATGAACTGCACTATAAAAGCAAATTATTAATGGCAGAGTAATTTCATACAGCTTTTGCATTTGAATCTTGTTTGGTTCTACATTAAACACACTATTAGAACTATTTACGTGTAGGGAATTCCCTCATAACTCGCCAAAGCAGCGTCCACGTTCAATTATTTTGCTCAGGTTGAAAGAGTTGGAATTGTGAAAAAGTTTTACAAAACGTTTTTTTAGATCAGAGCATGGGATAAGCTACGCTACGCTTATCAAAGCTTTTAGAATCACAGTCTGGACAACTTTATTGTGCAATCATTCAAAAACTTCTTTCGTTCACAAAATTGTCTGTCATTGGTAATTATCAAAGATCAACCATACTAAAGTTTTTAAATTTGGCACATTTTTAACGCAGTTTATATATTCGGTAGTCATTTAAAAATGTGGATATTTTTTTCTTCGATTACATTTGAAATTAAAGTGTAAAAAATAGAAAAAATTTACTGCTATATGAAAGATCAAACAGTTGAGTTCCACCAATTATATCATGATCTGACACAAAAATGTAAGCCGCAGCACAATGATAAACAATGTGTTCTTTTTTTACAACTCTTAGGTTGTTTCCCTACTCGCCAATACAAGTAACAATGCAGAACATTTTTTAATTTAATAGAGGAACCAATGAACAGTGTGTCCCGAAATCAAAATCAAAAATGCTTAAAGTTGATAAAACTCTTTGTTTCTTTTTGTGCAGTGGAAGAATGTTGCGGTTACGTGGAGGAATGCAACAGCGAAACGGCATATAATCAAGTCATCAAAGACTTTCCAACTAACGTGTATTTGGCTCCTCGTACCTCCAGTGAAGCTTACTCTCTTGCATACGTTCTCAAAGGCACTAATAAACTGATTAAAGTGTTGATGATAGCTGGAGATGATATTTTCCCACTTTACACGGCTATATTACACATGTCCGGATCTGTAAGTTTTGTGACTCAATAAAATCCTTTTTTTAATTTAAATGATATTGCTATTGCTTGTCATTGCATGATTCAATATTTGCAAAACTTATTTTACAAACTTGATTTTGCGCTTTGAAGCATCGTTGGTCGCAACGTTGTAAGATCTTTATATACGTCACCATATTCCACTACATCTGTTAACTAAGCTCTTTTAAATGAGCACCATCTTTTTGAACTAGAAAAGACTATGCTGTCAAGTTTTAATAAACCTAATAACAAAATCTACGAGAGCAATTTTTATTCTCTTCCGCGGCACCCGTTACTGTATAATTGAAGGAAAAAAAACTGGTACAGAATTATCGGTCAACAATATGGCAAATGACTAACTTTTAAAAATCATTGTTGTATAAAGTCAATGATAATATTTTTCACAACAGCTGTTTTGTCCAATTTTGTCATGCGGGCATATCTGCAAAATTTGGATTGTAAAATAAAATAAAATGCATTAAATATTCAAACGATCAACTACACTAATGTAGCACCAAATTTAACAGCCAAAAAATTCTAATTATGATATCGACAAAAAACTAGAGTATGGTAAATGGAATTAACGTATTATTATTAGGTTTACGCGCTTACCAACATATTTTTACTTCAACCACGGAAGCGGAACCTGGCCTGATAAACTAAATGCTATTTGATTAAAAAGCTTATGATAAACCTCATCACCAGGGACTAATACGCCACAAAAAACTGTTTGCAAAGTAAATAAACAGAACTAGAGAAAGCTGCTGCTCCACAATGTCACAGCCACTTACAGAAAAGAACATGCTAACGTTAAGGAACTAATTAATATTCAGGCAAAATGATTTTGGCCAAGTTCGATGAAAAAAAAGAGAAACTACCCGAAAAAAAGTGTTCATAAATTTGAAAGACCGCAAGGCGAACTTCCTAAACAACCCGAAATTTAGACTAATGTAGTAGTGGCATCGTTTGGCAGATCTTCCTTTACACCTCCAAACCAGTGTCGTCTAGCCAGCTGATGAAATTCACTTCTGCCTCGTGTATCACTGCATATTCTTTGGTAAAGATGTGCTTGGGCAGTAGAGTAGTAGATGGTCCCTGTCTTGTAGATCGGCGTGGCTTTTTGGGCATGCGAGAAAATCGTGGTAGCCCCATTTATGCAGGTTTGCGGCTGTTATGCCATTCCGTGTTCGGACTCTGTTGGCTGTTGTCCATTGTTTTCTTGTTAGTGAGTGGAAGCGGGGTTGTGGATTAGTTGGGTCTTCAACAAGATCTCCTCCAGTGGGGATGTTTTCTTTTCATTCTTGTTTCCATTTCTCTTGGAGGTTGAAATCGTTTATTCGTGTAGAGTAAAAAGATCATCTCAATTTTAGTCTGGTGGTTGTCGTGGCTTTCTTCATTATTTGTTTTAATGGGGATTTGATTTCAATGGAGTTTAGCCGTTTAAGCTGCATCTGAGTTGCCTGTTCTCTTCTAAGGTGAGATGGTGCAATGGAGCTTAGTGTTGATAGCCAAGGAAATGGAGTTGATTTCAGAGTGCCTGTTATGATTATCATTGCCTGGTGTAGTTGGATGTCGATTTTTTTTGTGTGTGAGCTGCGACTCCAGACAGGGCACAGTATTCAGCAACGCTATAGCATAGTGCCTGGGCGGAAATTTTTAGTACAGATGGTAAGGTGTCCCAAGTTGTTCCAGTTAGCTTTCGTATTAAGGGGTTTCTATCCGTTTGTTGGCACTTTCTTTCAAATGTTTTTGGTAGGTCAAAATTCTGTCCAGGCACATCCCAAGGTATTTAGGGGTTTTATTATTTGGTAATTTTGAATTGTTTGTTTTGATATTGAGGGTTTTATTAGCTTCATGAATGTTTAGATGAAAGAAATTGGTTACTGTTTTTGTGGTGTTCAATTGCAGGTATCATTTATTGAAGTATATGTGTTGCCTGGTAATCAGATTTCAGTAGTTATTCAATTGTCTTTGCATTTTCTATTTTCTTTCAATTTTCAATATTTTCTTTCAATTTCCTCAATTTTCTTTCTCGAGTCTGGTATGCCACAGCAAGGTTGTCAGCACATGTGAATTTTCGAGAGATTGTGTCTGGGAGGTCTGAAGCGTATACATTGAAAAATGTAGGTGCAAGCACCAATCCCTGTGGACGCAGTTTTTGATTGTTCTCGTCTTACGTAGATCACCTCCCAGTAGCACAGTAAAATTTCTTGATCCAATCATGCGTTTCAACAGTTTTATGGTTCTTTTGATAATTTTGATTAATTTGAGCATTAGTCCATTGTACCATACAGTGTCACATGCAGCAGACAGATTAAAAAAAAACGATACCTGTTTTAAGTCGCTTTTCACTGCAAGCTTCTACAAAAGAAGTTAGTGTCAAGTTTTGGTCAGTGGTATCTCTGCCGGGTGTGAAGCCTGTCTGTTCCATTGGTAGCATTTGGTCAATTATCGGGCCAATGCGAAAGAGGATTATATATTCAATTATTTTGTATAGGCAACTCAGTAAAGAGATGGGTCTATAGCTTCGGGGTTTGTCGGATGGCTTCTTCGACTTCAGCATTGCAATTATCTTTGCATGTTTTTATGATTCCGCCTATTTAGAGGTTTTGATTATATCAGACATTGCTACAGCCAGCCAGGCGAGAACTTTGCCCCCGAGATTTTTTATCATTTCCAGGTAGATGCCATCAGTCCCTATGGATTTTCCTTGTTTGATTTCATTTATTGCTCATTTTGTTTCGTTTGTTCTAACTGAAGCTGTCAGTAGGAGGTCAGCATCAAGGTATTCATGATGGAACTCTAAAATTCATGTCTGACGTTTTGTTCGAACTTGTGTTTCGGAGTGTGTATTCCCCCTTTTTCTCTTTGCTTTACCCCTGGGTCTGCTGATATTACTGTCTGTTTTTCTGTTTTCTTAGATTTGTCAGGATTTAGTTTTTTTATCAAATTCCAAGCATGTTTGCTGGATCGGATGAAGTCCATGTCTTTCATAGTTTCTCTCCATTTTTTTGTCTGTTTTCTTGAAGGAATGCTAGGAGTTTGTCTACCACTTTATTGTTCTGGGTTTGTTTGTGTTCCTCAGTGGTTCTTCACAACGTTTTGTTTAGCAAGGGATATATTGTCTTCTGTGTCCTCTTGGAATGTTTAACTTGGCGCTTTTTAGCATAACGTCGGTGAATGTTTTAATATTTTCCTGAGTTGTATGAATTCGGTTGCAGTTTGCTTCGATATAGTTTTTGTACTGTTCCCAATTTTCTTTTTAGAAATCCCATATCGATTTAGGTAAAGAATTGATGACTGGAATTTTTAGTCCAATGTTGATTAGAATCGGTTGATGTTGAGTGTTGGAAAAATTATTTAGTACCTCTAGCCTAGCTTGCACTGCGCTTCTGTTTTCTTGTCCTGTCACAAATACTAGGTCATGTGTGTATGCCTTCTATCATCGAGAAGAGAAGAAGGTTCCTTACCTTGTGGGTTGTATAAGAGGTTGAGGTGGTTTTGATTTGCCCATTTACTCATTTTTTCTCATGCTTTGTCACTGTGTGCTGACTGCTGAAATCTCCTGTTATCAGTGCTGGTTGGCAGTCTGGTAGGCGAGGGTCAGGCCAATCGGTTTTTGGGGGTTTATATACGTTGATGATTGTCAGGTTTCCATATAGAATATTG
The DNA here is from genome assembly GCA_963675345.1 of Trididemnum clinides. NCBI lineage: Eukaryota > Metazoa > Chordata > Ascidiacea > Aplousobranchia > Didemnidae > Trididemnum > Trididemnum clinides. The sequence continues at coordinate 9,733,472 of OY776306.1, read as the reverse complement.
ATGTGAAATATATTTTCATTTGTTATTTCTAAGTTTACTAATATAATTGGCTTTGGACTTTTTGCATACGCTGCTATTCCATATCGTTCATGGTTCAGGTTTGCAACAAGGGTCTAGTTTGAGATTTCATATCTTGAGGGAGCTTTGTCTTTTGTCAGATGGGTTTCCTGAAGGTGCAGTACAGCCACGTCATGCTTCCTAAGCAATTCGCTCAAGTATTCACATTTTGGCATTAAGAGACCTTCTACGTTTAGGGACATAACTTTAATTTCTTGTTCCAGTTGTATGTCTTCTTGTTTATCTGAGATAAAGCTCTCCGAATTTTCAGAATCTTGCTGATTTTTTAATCCTGTCGGATTCTGGGCAATAGTATCACGGTCCTTTTTAATTCTGGGCGACGATCGAACCAGCATGAGGTTTTATTGGTAGACGTTCCATTTTTTGAAGGGACTGGTCCTGGAGTGGAAGATTCTTCTAGTTCGGACGCCGGGATTCTTCTAGTCCAGACCAATAAATCCAACGAAATCAGAAACTGAAAAGAGCATTATGCAATTTCTAGAGAATATAAACTCGGAAGTGTAGTCAAAAGCAAGGCTAAACTACAACGGCAGAACACTTTAACACTTATCTCATGTTTCAACATCATTGAAGATAAAATCAAGCATAGGTTTTAGGAACACAATCTGATAGATTTCTACCCTTTAATTTCGGATATGATTCTCAGAAATGCCTTTAAATTTGCCCAACGGTACACAACAATCTACACTAACACAACCGATATAATTATGCACTGCAGAAAATTATCCCTAATTTGTCATGGAAATCCATGCATCAAAAAACAATTTAATCTTTGATTTTACAATGGGCAAAGTATATGAATTATTTGATTTTTTTAATGTTAGACAAGATCCAGGAAATCTTCGGAATAAATAACAACGGATTGTACAGAGATAATTGTCGAATATTTTTCAAAAGACTTACCCGGTCCATCCACTAAACCAGGGGTTTCCAACTTGTGGTACGCGTACCACTGGTGGTACGCGGAAGCTTTCCTGGTGGTACGCGAGATGTTTTTCCAAAAATGCAAAAAAAGTGTTTGTTTTCACAGAAATTCCCACCCAGAGAAAAGTAGTATTGTGAATTTGGCTCCTGTTCATTTTCTTTTGCTTCTCAATTGTAATACACACACATTAAACATCTACATACAGTATATGTACGATGTAGCATACTGTTTCGTGGACTAGATGGCTCGATTGGCGCTTTTTTTTCTTTCCATAGCGTATCTGCAGCAGCAGCAAGCTGCAACACCATCAAATATGCTAGCTAGCGTGTTACACAATATCTCCGATAACGAGCTCACATTTGGTTAAAACTTGTTGTGATGTATCAGACAGGAAAAGAACTGGTTTATTCAAATTTTTTAGAAAGAAATGTCATAGGCTTATTAGTGAAGAACCTTCTTGAAAGTTTTATCGTCAGTATATGTGCTGACTTGTGCTTGTGCCTCACATTTTTGTTTATTGGCGTTTGGGAGTCGCAGTTTAAGGATCGAGATCCTAATTATTTTAAGCGACTTGGAGAAAATGCGAAAAAACAACGATTAGACAAAACGTACAATGTAGAAGCAATATCAGCAGTCGGTAGGAATAGTGACAGCCTTCTCTGAAATCGCACTTCTCGTGGCGAAGAACAAAAAGTCTCGCACAATAGCTGAGGAACTTATCATGCCTGCAGCAAAAGTGCTGGTGAAGCATGTGATTGGCAAAGAAGCAGTGTCAAAATTAAACAGTGTTTCGGTGTCAAATAATACAATACAGCGGCGTATTACAGAAATGTCAACTGATATCAAAGAACAAGTCATTACGGAAGTACAGGGATCAAAATATGGATTTGCCTTACAACTGGTCGAATCAACCGACATGTCAAACTACGCACAGCTTTTGGTCTATGTGCGTTATGCTACTAAAGATGCAATTCGAAGTGAATTACTATTGATCAATGAAATGAGAACTACAACAAAAGGAGAAGACGTGTTTGAGCTTGTTGATAACTTTTTCAAAAAAAAATGGTCTCCAATGAACTAAGCTAGTTGGTAGTACCACTGACGGCGCTCCGGCTATGCTTGGCAGAAGGTTCCAAGCTCGGGTGAAGGCAGTGTCTCCATCTGTCACTTCCGTTCACTGCTTCTTACACCGATTCGCTCTCGCTGCTAAACTTTTACCTCCCGGTATAGAGACAAGCTTGAACCTGGTTGTTAAGATGGTATACTACATTAAGACATCTGCCGTAAATAATCGTCTCTTCAAGGTCATCTGTGAGGATATTGGATCAGAATACACGTTATTGCTGTTTTATACGGAAGTGAGGTGGCTGCCTCGAGGAAATATCGCTATGCGTTTTTTTGTGCTCAGAAAGGAGCTGCTTCAGTTTTTTCAAATAAAAGATCACAAATTTTAGAAGATTTTTGAAAACGATAACTTCATTCTTCACCTTGCCAACCTGCCACATATTTTTGGAGCCATGAATCACTTCAGTTGTTTTCTTCAGGGGTCTGAGAGCAACGTCATTGATTTCTCAATCAAATTGATTGCATTTACTCAAAAACTCGATTTGTGGATAAAAAACCTTGAGAACAGACAATTCGGAATGTTTGAGAATGTGGCGTCACTTGCAGAGGAGCCTAGTATTGCGTTCGGTCAAGAGATCATCAAATATCTTCTTCTGTTGAAAGATGAAATCAAGCAGTACTTCTTCAATGATGGTGATGCATTTACATTCGGAATCCATTCACTGTCAAGCCTGGCGATCTCCCAGTGGGAACTGGTGAACAAGAAGATCTCCTAAATTGGCTGAGTTCTGGTTAGATATAAGTCCCTCCTATCCGGCACTAGCAAAAAATGCAATTCCTCAGCTTTTCATATTTCCAACGACATAAGAGTGCAAACAAGGATTTTCTACTTTTCTTACAATTGAGTTGAAGACAAGAAATCGTTTCGTAAACCCAGAGCACAATTTCCGATGTTCTGTAAGCAAAATATCTCCGCGACTTGCAAAACTAGTCAAAGAAAAGCAAGCGTAGCCATCGTTTTGACTTAAGAGTACTTATTGATCGATAAGTTAAATATTTTGTTTGTTTCTGTTTATGTACATGAGCAAATAAGTTAAATTTTTAAATTGCGGACTCGTTTACTTGAATTATATTTGTATGTTATTGGGTATGTTTAACCTTTTTGTACAGTTCTTTTATGGACAAAAACTAATTGTCAAATTAGCTGGTACGCAGCTGCAGAATGACTCCAAAAGTGGTACAAAGCAACAAAAAGGTTGGAAATCCCTGCACTAAACAAAAAAAATGGTCAAAATCTTCAATGATAGTAGCCAAAAGATTACAGTTAATAAGCAACTTTATTCAAGCTGACTTCTTGGACGTTGCATACAATCTTATAGCTGGCAAATTTTTGCCATTTAAAAATCCAAACGATATACCAATTTATATCAATACAAAGACTAACCATTTACCAAACATGACAAAACAAACTGCAGACAGTGACACTGTTTCGACTTATTAGGTCTCTTCAGTGCAGTTGGTGATCAACAAGAAGCTAGAGGCTTTAAATAAAGCAAAGCTTAGACTGTCACACTTGTGGGACCTACGCTAGGTCTACTGTAGTGAATGGTTTGTTAATACTTTGCAAAGCCGTATCACTCGTGAATGAATGGCGGTTGTCGCAATGGCACTAACCAAACAAATTCCTTGAATGATCAGCCAACGACTCACTAACCTTATTTCCTCTCAGGATTAGTTATCAAGGCCGCACCAGAGTACAACACAGCGGTATGCGCTGGTGGATATGAAAGTGACGTAAGTATAAATTAGGACACCAATCAAAAGAAATTAACGCAGAAAAATAATATGGTTCAACACTGTATTTAGCAGAAACGTCAAAACCAATATCGAAAAAGAATTTATAAAGCGTATAGGCAAGTGCTTACCCGTCACTATCATCTACATATATTCTAAAAGAAAAACAACATGAAAGTAAGATACAGCTGCATGTCAAACATAGGAAATACATACTGGTCAAACCCGATTATCCGTAATGCTTGGAGACACGGAGTTCGTTTGGATAATTGAGTTTTTGGATAATTGATTTTTGCTGTCAATGGTATGATCCTAGAATCAATGAAATTGGGGGACAAGATTTTCTTAAGGATAATCGAAGTTTCGGATAATTGCATTTCGGATTATCGCATTTGACCTGTGTAATCAAGTCGGACAACTTAAGAGTATTATTCAGAGAAGAGGAAGACAGACACGTGCCACTATGTAACTGCAGAAATAAAGGAGACTGCCCGCTATACGGTGACTGCCGTCAATGAGCGATAGGAAACCAGGCCACTCAAACAAAAGGTAAATCAAGCTATTGAATTGGATACTGCAATACCGAGTTCAAAGTTCAGTATTACAAACACTATCAATCTTTAAAAAAAGGAATGTAATGGCACAGTCAGAAGCTGTGTCGGACGCTAAGATTGCAAAAGAAGAATTAAATTTAGAATGGGAAATTCCCAACCACGCAAAATCTCATAAATGCGGAGGTAAATGCTACAATATGTGCCTTTCAAAAAAGCTTGCTATCCTTCAGGCTAACGAAAATATAGCATTAAACAGAAAATCCAAATTGACTGGGATGTGTCGGCACCAGGCAAAATTTTAATTGAGAAACTTTTCTTTCATTTGACGACTTGTATGTATTGCAATTGATAAATTTTGCTGATATTTTTGTAAGAGTAACTTGTAATTTTTGTTACGTCATACAACCAATTAAAAACCTACATCAGCATCCAAATTGTTTTTTCTATTTCTATAAAATCACCAAGTAGCAATCAGGGGTGATGAGATTTATAATCAGGCTTGCAATCAAATAGCATTTAGTTTATTAGAGGTTCTACTACCGTGTTTGAACTCAGAATATTTTGGTAGGTGCGTAAACCTAATAATAATGCGTTAATCTCACTTATCATACTCTAGTTTTTAGCCGATCGAGTGCTATATTAGTGCAGTTAATCGCTAGTATATTTAATGCATTTTCTTTTATTTCACAGCCCAAATTTTGCGGATCTTACGAGCCTTTGGTCTAAACAGCTCTTGCCGATATAGGAATTACTTATTCTATGTAACTGTGAAGATTTTACTCCAAAAGGAGCAGGATTGGAAGCAATTGTAGATAGTGGCGGTAGCTGCAATAACTATAGCGAAAGTAATATGGCTGCAGAAGCATCTTTACAAATAAAAAAAAAAATTATCCAAGGCCAGCAGACCAATTTTGTTTTAAGTCTGATTTTGTCTGTAAAAGGTTCTGAAATTTTGATGTCTCGTTTTGGTGAACATGAAGTCCTGGTTTGAAAATCCAGATTATGATTTACCGGACCAGAGACGAAGTCTTTATTTGATTTTTCGCTAATTCTATTGGACTTTATTTTCTCATGAGGTTATGCTTTATTTTCAAGTTTTGAGTTAGTCTGGGTAACCGCGACAGTTATATAGTTTAACCCCACCATCTCTCTGCCATATAAAGATTGGTGTATTCCAGGGTTCTTCAACGGAGGGAATTTTGACCACCAGAGAGGCGATTTTACCAATTTTTTAAATTGGGGGCGATTTAATATCTTAGGAGGGCGATTTTACAATCACGAATGTAGATATAAATTGATTTCTAAATAGTTATATAAACTTAAATTTAAGTAAATAACGGATATGTTTAAAACGTTTTTGCTGACTTCATCATTCTTTTTCTTATTGGTCTTCACTCTTTTCAAATAGTTTTGGCATTCTCTGCCTGCTCATGCACACACATGCAATGATGCAAGTACTAAATGCCTGCTCCAGATAACAGGGAATATCTAGAGCAGAGCAGGGCATTGTTGCTTGTTTATTTTATTGAAGTGTTCACACCACAGTATCGCAGGACGCAAAGAGTAAGTAGTAGTGCAAACGCCCTAATCACGAACGCAAATACTAACGAAATGAATAAGATTTAAGCGAAAAAAGCATTTTGACCGAATAACGAGTGCAATGATAGTTGGTAGTTGATTGCAAAATTGTTTGAAGATTGTAGCTGCAGAGTACAGACTGCTTGTGTAGTACAGGAAAGGACAGATCTGAAACAGTACAACAAAATAATCATAGTTTCTGAAAATTTAGGATCGTCATTATATTGCGATATCTGCTGCAGGGTACTTTCAGTTCTTTTCTGATTTTCATATAGCAATTTTATTGTATAAAGTAATGACTTATAATGCCAAAGAAAGTGCCGTGCTTATCTTGCAGATTATGCCATGCCCATACAATATTCAGCTTCCAATGTGTTTATTGCGCAAGAAAATTCCTACAAATGAGGCAATGAAGCGGTCAAGGTTAAAAAAACCCTAACATGCTTCGTCCTGATGAAGCAGACAAAGTTATTGCGTTTCTTCAAGCTTTAAAATAGCGTCAAACTCAAAGTTCTATAAAACAAGGTCTTTGCCAAAAGCACTTGCCAAAATGTCAAAGGATTAATAGCCTCATACAAGGTTTCTTCCTTGATCGCGAAAAGGAGTTTACCGTTCAATGTTGGAGAAACTTTGTTAGTACCTGCCATGAAAGAAATTATTTCCGCTGTAATGGAAAAAGACCCTGCGTCTGTACTACGAACTGATCCATTGAGTGATATCACATAAAAAGACGAATCAACGAAATGGGTACGAATATTGAAGATCAACCCTGTGAAATCTTACGGACTACTTCTTTCAGCTAACAATTGGATGAAACCACCATATCAGACAATAACGTTTGATTAATGGCTTACGTCCGTACATAGCTGACGGAAATTTTATGGAGAAGCTTTTATTTTGCAAGTATTTAGAAACGGACACTAGAGGTCAAACAATATTTCAGATTTTATTTGACTACTTGCAAAACAAATTCATCCCCTTTACAAACATAATAGCATGCGCTACTAATTGTGCTCCAACCATGGTAGACAGGTATTGTGGGTTTTCAGCTCTACTAAAAGAAAAAAACAATCTGTTTACTGTTCACTGCGTGCTTCACCGCCAGCATTTGGTAGCAAAACGTCTTAGTCCACGTTTGCAAGAATCTTTGGGCGTTACTGTCAAAGCAATTAACAAAATAAAAGGCAACGCCAAAAACGACCGCTTATTTCGACAGCTGTGCGAGGCAATCGATGAAGAGTTTCGGCGTCTCCTACTTCATACAGAAATTTGTTGGTTATCAAAAGGCAAACCTAGTGGAAACTTCAGCACAGTGGAGTGGAGTTTTTGGTGGAGATTCTGATCTAAACAAAGATATAATTGCATGCCATCAAGATACAAGCTATCTACCAGGTTTTTTTGAAAAAATTAATACAGCAACAAACAGACCCCAAGGTAAAACACCTGAAAGCTGTAAAGGAAGACTTGAACGTTCGCTTTAGAGATCTGCTTGACCTGGAAGTTTTTTCACGGTTGGTGGAATCATTCGCCAGTAACATCAATGAATGCGATTCCACCATGCAGGAAATGCTGATAGACCTGCAAAGTGACGAAAATGCTTAAGCAATTTTTAGGGTACCTGAATGGGTCGGTTTCTGAATCAGTGTAATAACCGATTTCCGGAACTCTAGGAAAAATTAAAGTTGTTTATATTGGCCTTTCCAACTACATATATTGCTGAACAAGACTTTAGTGAAGTGCTGTACATGCGAAATAAATATCGCAACAGACTCGACATGAATGTGACAGGAGGGACTCAATTCGAATTAAGCTGACTAGCTTGCACCCAACTTTTGCTTATCATGCAGAGCAACACCAGCCGCAAGGGTCACATTAATTTTAACGTATTGTTGTATTTTAATAAACTGCCTTTGCTTTTCCTTGTGTGTACCGTATTTTTGTAAAAAAGCTTTCTGCATATATTTCAGAACAAAAACTTTTAAACAAAAGTAATGTTTTATATGGAGTAGAAGCAATTTGGGTTTACATTTTTTAAAAAGGGGCGATTTCGTAAAAAATGTTGAAGACCACTGATGCATCTAGTTCAATGCCTCATCCCCAAAATACAAATCGGCTTTTTTCCACGCTATTACTTTTGTGCTGAGTGACAAGCAGGAAAGCTGTAAATACTGATTTTAAAGTTATGGAAAAATCTTCGGGTGACTCGATATGAAAAATAAATCCACGTCTACCCATTGCTAAGAGTAACCTCTACCCACCACTGCATCGCGCTGGATATTGCGACAACATCGAACATCTTTTAGCAATGAACTAACTTACCTCACTGTAAACCACATGAATGGAATTTTGTGCATCGACAGTTCTAAAAAAATTTTGCAATATGTTTTGCTGCACAGTGGCAATAAGTATGTCTGTATCCCAGTTGACCATGAAGAAGTGTAAAGGAATACTGATTAGATTTAAAAAAAGGTTTTGAACAAAAGTGAGCTACAAACAGCATAACTGGCCCATATGTGTCGATTATAAAGCGGTAAACGTTTTGTTAATACAACAAAGCGGTTAGACTAAGTATCTATGCTCTTTTTGTTTCTTGGATAGCAGAGCCATCGATCAACATTGGCTAGGAAAAGGTTGATCCGTGAAGGAGCAGCTTGTAGCAGGGGACAAAAGCATCATAAATAAACCACTGGTTATCGTGACTGCATCTCCTTATCTCCAACACACAAAAAACAATGCCTAGTGAAAAACTTTTTCATGGCACCAGATAAAAATTGTGCTAGTTTGATTACATCTCTGAAACATTTCCTGGACGTGGTAGGAAAAATATGAAGCAGAAACTCTCGATTAACTGCAAATTCGCAAACTGGTTAAAGATCAAACCGTGACATTGCAACTTTGGTAGAGTCTGCCACCTGTGTTCATTTATTTCAATTATAATGCAATTCCTCGGAAAAAGGGATGCAAGTAACAGCCGAGATCTTGTCAAATGGATGCTTATAAGCTTCCAAGGTTTCGGAGCAAGAATGGGCATCAAAATTTGCTACCTGATTAATTACTTTGATTGCTCTCCAGGAAATTTTGGTGATGTGAGTGAGCAACAAAGTGAGAGGCTCCATCAAAATAATGGAAAAAAATTATTCAGATTGATAGGGCACTCGCTTCATGTCTAATTACTGGTGGAGAGCTTTATCCGTGACTGCATTGATCAAGGTCACAGGTGCGAATCATACAGGAAAATTTTTTTTGCAGATGGATGCCAGTTACTTAAGGCAGTACAACATGGTATTGATTAAGCTTTTTCAAAAAAGAGTAAACTTGTGGTACATCAGTTTATCAAATTTTGCATCTCTAGCAAATAGCTAAAGGAAGTAGTGGTCATATTATTAAAATAATTCTCAAATAATCATAATTCTCAAATGACAGCATGGCATAAACCACTTGCAAAAGTTTTCACAGTCTATGCTTACTGTCCATTGCAATTGTTATGGCGCAAAGTTGTTAATGACTGATTTACACAATTTTGGTCGTTCTTTTGTTAATGCTTTTGCACAAAGTAGATATTTATCATTTTACTGTATTCTTGTGTTAATCTTTTCTTAAGTTTTTTGCAATTTTCTTGACTGACTCCGACAATACATCTATTCCCCCTAGCGAAAAAAATAGAAGTAGATTTTCTAAAATTAAGAGCAGCGAGGGGTTGCACAAAAGCCGGCCTTCCAGGTTTTTTGAAGTCGATAAAGGATCGAAGGCATAGTAAAAGTAGGGAAATAATTTAAAATTTATCACTTTCACAAATTTGCTTCTTCTTCTTTGTCGTATGGCTGGGTATCTATGATCCAAGTCAGACACAACAAAAGGATAAGGACCGAGGGTTTATTTTTTTACCACCCCAACCTGCTGTGTGGCCTAGATCAGATGCTGGCGGTGATGGAGTTGAGCCAGCACCTTGTTTCGTCATCGAGTACTGTCAGACCCATTATTCCTCGAGGTCCCCGATTTGTGGGACACTTTAAAATAATGTGCTCTGCAGTTTGTTCACTAGTGCCACACCAGCATTTCGCTGAAGAAGCGAGACTCCATTTGTGCATGGACCAACCGAAACGTCCAACGCCAGTACGCAGGCGATTGAGTTTGACCCCGGATGTTCTGGTCAAACTCATTCCAATGGGTCTTGTGCTGACCCTAGGAATGTAGACACCGAGCGCTGATATACTCTTGGAGAACTCTGTGTCCCATGTCAAGTTCGTCCATTGGGCAGCGCGGATGCCCAACTCAGATAAGTTGTGCAATAGTTTCCGCGCGGCACGAACAAACGAGCCTCTAGATTTCAGTCTCTCCTTGCTATCAGCCTGCGTCTCAGTCAGCTGTCCATGCAGAATGTGGCCAGGGTCCAAAGAACTTCAATTAGCCAAAGAAAGTGTCGCTTTTTGGCGGCGAAGCTCAGCTGGCTGGATGCCTGAGAGAACTGGTAGGCTGTCTGTTGTAGTGGGACGTAGGCATTCAGTGACAATGCGCAAAGCGTCATTAAGAATGCCGCCAATTAGGCGAGTATGCGCGCTGCGACACCAAGCTGGTGCGCAGTACTCAGCAGTCGAATAGATCAGGAACAAGGCAGCTGCACAATGTTTTGGCACCAGCACCCCATCCTGAACCCACAAGTCGCCTCAGCAGCGAAACGCGCGTGGATAGTTTTTTTGTGCAATGTCTCAAGGTGATGACGATACGTGAGCGCTCTGTCCAGTTTCACACCGAGATAGGTCGGCACTGGGCAAAATGGTTAAATTTTACCATTGTTCTTAACTTTTAGCTCACGCTTAACCTCTCGATTTTGAAGGGGAAAGGCTGCCATCACCGTTTTAGCATTGCTGAGCTTTAGCCGCCAAGTCTGGAGATATGCAGAAAATGTAGTCATGTCTTCGCTCAAAGTTCTTTCCAACACTTTCTAATCTCCAGATAAATGAAGTATCGCCAAGTCGTCAGCATAGCATACTTCTTGAAGGTTATGGAAGGCAGATCGTATATGTATATGTTGAAAAGAAGAGGAGTCAAGACCGATCCCTGTGAGAGACCATTTTTCAGGCGTCGGGACCTACTTGGCTTGCTGTCACCAGTGGTCAAGGTGAAGCTTCTGTTCCAAACAAGTTCCATAATTATCTGGACCATGTGCTTGTCCGGTAGAAGTTTCAGCAACTTGCAAGTGAGGCCACGGCACCAAACAGTGTCACAAGCAGCTGTCAGATCGACAAACACGCCACCGGTTTTTTTGCCTCAAAAGAATCCTCAATGTTTTGCGTAAGCAAAACGACCTGGTCCATGGTAGACTTTCCGCGTCGAAATCCAGCCTATTCCTTTGGAAGCTAGGGGCCGACTATTAGTTTGACTCGATTGTAGATCAGTCGTTTGAGGATCTTGTAAGGGACACAGAGCAGGGAGATGGGACGGTAACTCTATGGATTCTCTACAGGTTTGAAGGCTTAGGGACCGCGACCACCAGCGCTCTTCTCGAGACTTTTGGAATTTCGAGTTGGCAAAAGCAGGAATAAAGGAAGCCACGTAACCACAAGCCGAGACCAGCATGGATTAAAAGCTCTGGACAAACAGAGCCAGGGTCCGGAGCTTTATCTGGTTTTAAAAGATGGAGGGCAGCACAAAATTCTCGTGGAGAAAAATCTCTAAAGATATGCATTGCATCTGGAGAAGTAGCCCTCCAAAGGTCAGACAATTCCTGCATAACGGATCCAGAAATCTCTCGATTTGCACCCTCGTATTTCCCGTTTTTTACTAGCTGGCTAGCAATAGCATTTGCTGAAATGGGACATTGACGAAGGGATTGTCGTGACCTACCAGTAAATTTGTTTAACGTACTCCACGCTACCCGGCTAGAGTGTGAAAAGTCAATGTTCTGGACAGCCTCAGATCATCGATTTTTCCGTTTCCTGTCAAGCCTGGCGAGCAAAGCTGTAGCAGCTCTGCTAGATTTATGCTCTTCAGGGTACTGCAAGAATGTTTGGTAGAGGTTTTCACACTCGGCATTCTAACGTGGTATTCGATTATTTCGTCGGTCACCTGGGGTACACTTTTTCATCGCAGTGCTGAGGGCGTTAGAGAAACACTGATATGCCTGATTCATATCATGTGAATCAGGTGGCGGCAAAGTCCTGGCAAGTTTGTTTGTGAGAGTAATATAGTGGCTCCATTTGGCCTTGCAAAAGTTCAATCACTTTACAGGCTTGCTTGCAACAGGACGAGCAAACCTAGGTGAAATAATAAGCGAGGGTTTGCAAGCATGACAAAGGAAACGGAATCGATATTCTAAACAGTGACGATTATGATTCAGAGCTAGAGCAAATCATTTCAGATAAAACAAAATTTTCTAAGGTGATGATAAAACCTCATCCAGTGATATCAAAAGAAAAATCAATTGAATATTTTATTCGAAAGTATTTAAAGAACGTCGACAAGGACATTGTGCAAAGCCTCATACCCACAGGTAGTAAACCGGGAGAATTGTATGGGTTAATCAAAGTCCATAAAATAAATAATCCAGCACGGCCCGTAGTAAGCATGATCGGAACACCTGAATATAAACTTGCAAAATTTTTGGATTCCGTTATTAAACCCTCCATCCCTGATAAATACATGTTGTCATCAACCAATCACTTTATTGAAAAATTAAAACAGGTAAAAGTTCAATCACATCATATTTTGGTTAGCTTTGATGTAGTCTCACTTTTCACCAACAAACCACTAGAAGAAACCACTCAAATTGTAGCAAACTATCTATTTGACAAAGACAATCCGAACACACTACCAATAGGAAAGCATGCTTTCATCAAGCTTATGAAATTGGCAACTCAGGGAATGTTTCTATGCAATGGCGAACTATTTAAACAGATTGACGGAGTGGCAATGGGGTCACTTCTTGGACCCACATTAGCCAACTTTTTCTTAGCAAATTTAGAAAATAAGCTTCTCAATAAAACAAATGGCTTTTACCCTAAAATTTATTTACGATATGTGGATGATGTTTTTGCAATTTTCGATGACAATCTATCGATAAAAAAATTTTTTAATCTGTTAAATAAACAACATTCAAACATGCAGTTTACCATGGAAAAATCAATGCAGGCGCTCCCGTTTCTGGATGTTCATGTTCAAATTCGAGAAAATGAATTAGATTCAAGTGTGTGGCGAAAAGAGACTAATACTGGCATTTTATTGAAATTTAATGCAATATGTCCAAATGTTTGGAAATCGAGCCTTGTACTGTGTCTACTTAATCGAATTAAATCTATTTGTTCCAGCCAGCATTTATTTGAAGTCGAGATTGGAAAGTTGATGCGCTTATTTTATGATAATAACTATCCGACTTGGTTTTTTGATAAAATTTACAACAAATTCAAAGCCATACTTAATCATATACCTGTTGATGAAATAAGTGTAGTAAATAACGTGGAATTATGTCCTATTTTTGTTCCGTATGTTGGTGAAGCGTCAATCCGTTTTGTGAAAGCTCTCTCTCGATTATGTTTAAAACAATTTGATGTAAGGCTGCTTCCTCTCTATCGCACAAATAAAGTAGGACGGTATTTTTAATTAAAATCAGAGACACCTTTGCCTCTATGTTCAAATGTCGTTTATAAATTTACTTGTTCGTGTGATACGAACTTGACATACATTGATATGTCTTCCGGACATTTGATCACCAGAGTGAAGGAGCATCTGAATTTAGCAGATTCAAGAAAAAGCGCAATTAAGGACCACATTTTGTCATGCCCCACCTGCTCTAATCTACAATATAATATTAATTCTTTCATCATATTGAAAAAATGTCATTCAGATTATGAAGCAAAAATTCATGAAGCTTTGCTTATAAAACGTCATAGCCCTAGCCTTAATAAACAATGCTATGCAAGTGGAGCTTCTTTTTTGCTAAACATATATTAGCAGAATTTTACAACAACTTTACTTACTGCACGTAATTGTAACATGACATGCCATGTTGGATTTTTGCATAATTTTGGGAATCTTACCATTTCTGGAAGACTTTAATTCTGGTTTCGATGAGCTTAAACGTTTTTGCATCCGATCTCTCCCAGCTATTATTTATTTTAAAGTTGGCTACGTTTTTACAGTCGTTAGAAGTACTATATCTTCATAATGTGTATTATTTGAAATTATCGTTGATTATTTAAATTTGTTACGTCACATTTACAGATTTAATTCTTGAAAAGGGCTTTATAAAAGTCGAAAACGTTCGAATTTAAGATGTTATACGAATTAAAATGACTTTTAAATTATTAAAGTTACTTGCTATATCAACAGTGTGGATTTTACAATAAAATGAATAAACCATACAATAGCAGACAATTATAAAACCACATCAATGGTAAAAATAAATGAAAGTTCGAGTTTTCGCTCGTGATTTGACATCAAATGTGTCAATACTTTTCAATATTCGTCATAGATATTTTTCCATTGGGGCGAAAAAGAGTCCTAGGTTGAATGTTTGCAAATTGCAAAGTATTTTTGCCTCGTTATCTATATGAAAGTTGCAAACAATAATGAAAGAGGAAAAATAACAGCATAGCTAACGAATCGCCGATTTAAAAATATAAAGTTTGTGCAACCCAGATCTACCAATGCCAAGCGGTCGCCCTAACCATTACACCAACGCCAAAGTGAAGTAAAAAGCGAAAGTCTGGTGCATTGGGTCAACCTGCGTAAAACTTGAGTTTCTCTTCTGCTTGTCGACAAACATAAAAGTAAGGCTTAGCACAATGCATAATAGAATTAAATGTGAATGGAGGCGTGACACACATATTAGTTAAGAATTGATATCGGGATAATAGTTCAATTTCTGATACACAATAAAATCAGCCTACAATGAAATAATTACCGGGAAGTAATCTTCAGATTTGTTTTGATGTGATTAAAAGTGATGTAAACCAATATTAAGCTACATTGGTAAAAGGTGAATATGTTTATTGGAGCAAAAAATAAATCGACTTGGTGATATCATCAATATTATTTTTGCTTAGTTTGAACAAAATAGTTGAACAAATTTTAATGACTTGCATCAAATTGATTTGTAGGTTGATAATTTGGTGATAGATCCCAACCACCTTTCCATGCTTCCCGATGACATCATCCATCGACTAATACTGAAAATCAATGAAAAGTTGATGTTGCCTTCAGGATCTTCACTAAAAGATAGAACCACTTACAATGAAAAGCTTGCTTATTTACGAAGGATCGCTTGTTCTCGAGGAAAACCGGTTTGTTGTTGCTTGTTTATAAATAATAAAATCACGTGATCATGACAATCAAATTATATTTCAGGTGATAGAAGCTGAAATGTGATTTCCGAAAATGACTTCTGAAAATATGATTATCAAAAATATAAACTTAATGATTAAAGCATCGCTTATGAAGAAATACTCGTTCATCCGCGTTTCATTATATGTGCTTTTTACATCAATTTTATTGTTAATTGATTATAGAAATATCAGCTCATATTATTGGAAAGGTGGGTGGGGAATTGCAACCGGAACTATGAAAAACGGATCTAAATGGGAAGAAATTTTTATATTTTATTGAAGTACACCCTTGACGAGCTTTGCCTGAACAATAAAAAACAAACTAAAAGTTGTTCTAAAAATTTTTAACTCGCATAACTTCACTTATTAAACTCGATTGTTATCTAAATCAAAGGTGTGCAACTTTTTTAGCAGGCGGCCAATTTCTGAGTTTTGAAAAGTTTGCAGGCAAGATAAGGTTCGTATCCAAGCTTTTCTCAGCTTGCCAGCAGTGATCAGAGACAGTTTTCTTGGGATATGACAATAATGACCTTTTTTCTTTTTGGGATCACAGTTTCCTAAATCGTAAATTTACCAAAACTCCCGAATTTGTTTCCGATGACCTTTTATCGTTTGAAAATCATCATTTCTCCAAAATGTAATTGATTCAATTTTATTAAAATTTTCAAATTTCTTTTCGGAACTAAAAAACTCTTCCATCATCGTTTTAGGTGTAAAATCTTTAGTGTTTGATTTATCAGTTTGAGGTTCGTCAAAATGTAGAATTAATTGATTGAATTGCAAAATTAACCAATTTTATTTTCTCTATTGCACGTTGATACATTAGTTAACTATTATTTCGACGAACAACTCACCATCCTTCAATCGACATAAAAAGCCACGCGAGCTTAAGACGAGAATTGCGAAACAATTTTGTCAAAAATAAGCTGCAAAATTTTAGCTTAAATGTGAAATCAATTGTTTTGCAATGTTTGCTTTATGGTGTTTCTGAGAATAACACAACTTTGGGCCTTTAGATATAGCATAAAGACTGTAGCTTTAGCTAAACAAGATTCACAAGCACTCCCCGATTTTCAATTAATTATTTATGTGTTCTGTAAATTTTGTTGTTATTTGGTCCCCATAGCAACGATATATGCCAAAAAAATAACGAGATGTGTTTTTAGTTTTGTAGGGACAAGATATGTTTTCATGAATGCTGGATTTTATCGGTTTGGGGGCGCAAGGTGTAGCTGGTTAGTATATTGTAAACTTTTGCGGGCATTCTTGAGGTTTTATTGCTTAAGTTGCGTGTTCTATAACTTTTAGGGATAGTTTGAGCCACAATAAAAATAAATGAGACAGATAAAGAGATGCATGCATTAGTTGATGCAGGAAAAAGAAACAATTAGATCCCTTTTCATATGATTGGACAAAAAAATTGGGATGGATTCTAAAACATTTGTAGAGACAAGCTGAAGATTGTGAAAGATCCTTTTTCTAAAACCGCACCCTTTGTTACATATTTCTGGAGCTGCCAGTAGATCTATTTACTGTTGTCGGCTTTGTCACGCAACGGGTTTGTGATTATCAAAATACAAGATCCAATCAATACGTTAAGTTGTTAATATGTATCCGGTAACATTTTTGTGTGATTTTCACATTTTTTTCTTCGATTGATTTACTTCGAAACTAATTTTTAGATATTTACTGTAGTTTTAAGATTTTTTGTTTGGTTAAGTAAAAGTGTGATCCCACTTTAATGTAATTTGCATAAACCAATTTTATTGTTATGCATGTGGTGCTTTTATTATTTTTAATTAAACAGAGAAACCAAGAACTGATTCATAGTATGCGCGAACCACATACAAAGGCAAGAGATGAAAAGTTTCAATGATTTAATAAAAAAAATTTTTCCGCCATTTTCACGCTATTGCAGATTGGCCTCAATTTCTTGGCTTTAAGCATAATGGAAATACTACTGGCTGTAATTTGATTTGTATATTTTGGATTAAATCAATGTATATAAATAATTCGTCGCGTAAATTTGAAGAAAGCATTACGTAAAACTACTATATGTGATGAATGAACAAAATATAATCAATGCATATATATGATTCGCTGTAGAAATTTGAAGAGGGCATTTAATTTGAAGCATACTCTGTCGGGTTTGTAAGCCTAACTTGTGTCACTTTGCTTTTGTTAATTTTTCTGTCTGCTGTTTCGATTAGTTGTTTAATGTTACAGTTATTTTACATAAAAAATTAAAATGTTTTGCTTGCAATAGTTTTAACAATATTTCATTACGATAAATACATTTTTCAAATGTATTGCTCTTTTCAACTATTTCTGCGCGATTAATCCCAAAAATCTTTTCCGTTTTCGCGTCTCTGTAAATTAGCCTCAATTTGTTGGCTTTAACCGTAACAGATTTGTTACTAGCTCTGTATTTGATATTTTTTATTGTGTTTTAAATCAATGTGAATAAATGATTTGTTGTAGAAATTTTAACAATTCATTAAAGCAGAATTACTGTATGTATAAAACATACATGGCTCTACTTACTATTTGTATAGAACAACATCATTGTGTATAGGCTTGTTAAACATCATGGGTTCTCAACCGTTTTGCTCTTGTTTATTCTCAAAAAGTTTTTGAACAAAATTTATTTTTTATATTATTAACACTGTTCCAGCAGCAGTTGGGTACAACTGTTAAAGGGATGTCATAGACCCTATGCAACTATTTCCAGAAATTTCCATAGTAATATGGTTATCTCACAAAGCCAAGTACGTCTAAATATGAATGGTAAAAAGTAGAGCAAAAGAAAAATCCAGATGGACAAAAGGCGCTGAATTTATGAAGGCAGGTTATGCAAAAATATGTAAAATGTTAAATAAGAGCTTTGCTAATCTTAAGTATTCCAACAAATCTTTGCTAAATTTACGCGCATCTTTCACTAAATTTTTTCATGATAATTTAAATTTATGTTTTGTTGAGAGTGCGTGCTGTAGATAATTTGTGGTAGAAATTTGAAGATGCGTTTAATAGCCTCAAGAATGTTGATCAGTTCACACAGACAGAGTAAACTTTAAAAACAGGAATTGTGCGGTCTTTCACTAAGTACGCAGTTTTGGTTACAAATTTTACTTTTAATTGGTTTTTCACACACAAAATTTATTTTGAAAACTTGTTGCTTGGAAATTTCAACCTAGCCAACTTGCTTAGATTTTCTATCATCTTTTTAAAATTTCTTGTGTATCACTTGACAATATTCAAATAACCAGAACCTGCTTAATTATTTTAGGAAGCTACCACCTGGTAAGCTACTTAGACGATAAGTTTACCATCTGGCTTTATCAGATAGCATCATAGCCTTAAGATGCATTTTCGTGCTTGCTAAAGTATCTTAATGCCATCAACTAAAGTGCCAGGTGATATGGGAAAAGCTGAAATATGTTAGCTTTGGTTTTAATGTTTAAAACAATTTTCTTACTTTAACATCGCCTTTACGTTACAATTTTTTGTAAAAACATTTTAACTTTTATACCTTTTAACACTCAACTTTCTTAACTTTAGTCTGTGTAAACTGGTCATATACACTGGTGAGCATCAATACTTTTGAAAGTAATCCGGTACCAGTATTTGGCACTTGCATCCAGTATTCGATGCCAGTACTTTTTGATTTTCATCAAATAAGAAAGCGGCAATGCGGAAAGTGTAGTGTGTAATTATTTGCAGTAAAAGAGTGTTTTAATGACGTCATAACTTGTAGTGGCTTCTTCTTTTTTTGCTGTTGTGCTTTGGCTCTAGATTAAATTTTTGTCAACTTGTTGTTCGAATGAAAACCTCAAAAACGAAAGTATTAATTTTGTTATAACAAAAGTCTTTTGGTACCGGTACTCACGTTTAAATTCACAGCAGTTACTAATATCAGTACTCAAAATGTTAATGCTATTGTAATTCAGTTTAAAAGCAAATTGTTGCTGTCCACCTCTGGCGATGTGCTATTAAATCCAATCTTCAAATTTATTGCTTGTTTCAGCGGTTTGATTAAAGTTGTTTTTGCGTTTGTATATCGCTTTAACTTTAACTCTGAGCTACATGATGAAAAAATAAAACGTATTTTGATTGATACTGCATTACAGATAATTTCAAGGTAGAAACAAAATAATATTTTTAAGAGTCAAAAGCATCTTCATTGAAAATTTAATTAGTAGAATGCAGGTGACGTGCTCGATTGATCTGGAGCGCCGTTTCTATGGCAACTACGAATGAATGAATGTGGTTTCAAACAACGTGATGACCGGTGATGTGTCATTGAGAAAAGCACTTCATGAAGGCAATGAGATCTCTACGAAGCTGGTCTAAAAAATTTACCCAATGTCATCGCTGCGTTTGCTATCCTTAGCAGGTTAAAATTGTAATGCAATATAATTAAAGGTTTTTTTGATGACAAAATGGCATCTAGCATGGTAGAGCTGAAAGATGCAATTTGTAAATAAAATTTTATTTCTAATTGCAATACATTTTATCAAATTATTTCATCTCCAAATGACTAACGGCCAAAAACGAATTAAAAATTAACAAAAACTAAGTCAATAAAAGCTGTTGTTTACAATTGTTAAAAAAGCTGCTGTTTATAATTAAAAATGCACTGTTTACGTTTGCTTATTTCAATCTTCTATTGTATATGAGCCGGTAAGATTAATAATATTTAAGGCCCCCTAAAGTCAAAATTTTTTCAGGACCTTATTACATGATCAAACGTGTACTAACGTTCGTTTCAGGTGTTCAGAAGTTTGTTTTTGTAGATTTTATAAGTCAAAAGTTTGTACAAAGTCAAAACTTGTCAAAATTGTCTTCATCAAAAATTTCCTCACAAAAACGAACAAATTTAGATTTTTTTGAATTTTTGAGCTGCTATTAAATTTTTATGCGCAGTTTTATGTGATTTTAAACTTCTCAAATAGTTGCAATGGTAAAAATGCGTGCGGTAATTGAGAAGGAAATAGCACTTATTATGCATGAAATCGTCATTGTTGATGCATAAACACATAATTGTGAGACAATTAATCTATTCCTATGAAACCTTTGCGCTCTTTACACGTGGTCTTTAGAAGTCGTAGCTTGCAAATCAAAGAATGCCGAAACAAGCCAAATCTTCTACAGCGAAAGTTAGGCAAATTTGCCAGGAATATCCGGATGAGTTTTGAGCAACTCCTGCCCGCGACTTGCGATGCAACCTTTGCGACGTGTTAGTCAAATGCGACAAAAAGTTTTTTGTGGAAAGCCACTGAAAAAGTAAGCAACACCAAAGAAATTTGGAGACGAAGAGCAAATCCCAAAGCAGGGATATATAAAACATCGGGATGGCCAACTCCTAAAATCCGCTTTGTTTATCCGCCCAACAGTAGGGTTACCTTACCTACTACTAGTGTGTAACAAGTTGATAGCCTTAGCAAGTATGCATTTGTACGTTTGGTTATAATATAGGTTATTGTTATTTAGCAGTAATGTAAAATTTGATCAGTACAATTAAGATTTTAGCCAATTAGTTTAAAATAGGCTTGTTGTTATCTGGCTGCTTTTGTTCTCTTTGATTTAAATCAGTTAATTATTCAGGTTTTTATATTTTTTTTATTAGTTTGTATCATGCTACAGGCTAACGTTGCTTTCACAGATCGTGCGGAGATACTTAACCAAACAAAAAGACTTGTAAAAATTCAGGCTGTTGCTTAAGAAGTAAATGTAGCTTAGCTGCGAGCTCAGCCTTTTGAGTTTGTTATTTTTATTACAGATGTAGGCTTTAGATAATATTTTACATGCTTTACTTTTAGCTGCTTACCTTAATGTTCAGTTGTTTCAAATGTGTGAACTGTTTTGTAGATCTTTGAAAGGTTTAAGTTTTTGTGTTAATTTCTTTGAACTAATCTCTGGTATGGCTATGGTCTACACATGTGGTGTGCCTGAATGCACCACAGGATATAAATCAAATAAAAGAGACAAAAAATTACTTTATTTGGATTTCCCTCAGATGAAAATCTTAGAAAGAAATGAGTTGCGGCTATACCTCGACAAGTATGGTAAGTTAGTAAAGGTCACAAAGTGTGTTCACAGCATTTTAACAACATCCTCTGACAATCATGACAAGCAATGCTGCCACCGAGATAACCAGACACTAAAAAGACTTTGATTACAGTCAAATGCCATTCCCTCAACATTTCCTGGATTACAAAAACATTTATCGACCACCAATACAAAGCCTAGAAGTGGGGCATCAACTTCAATTGCTGGACAAGTACAACAAAATCTTGCCCTTGACAAGCTCAATGAACAGTTTTTATTAAAATATACCATATTGAGTTTTTTTGATTTAATGAACAAATTTGATAAGATCTACTTGCCTGACGATTGTATACTCATATACGAGATTACAAGCAATTGCTTAATTTTTCATCTTTTGTTGCATAATGATGATATTTGTGTTGCACCAAAACTGCTTGCATCTGTAGTGGTACATGATGAGCTCAAAATAAGTGCATTTGCTTCAAAAGCTGCTTTACCTATGCATATTTATAGTCATTTGTTGACTAATGGATCAGTTGCAAGTTTGTCAGATCTGAGCAACATCCTAGTTTTTTGCAAGAGTATTGCAGAAAATACTTTTGTTTCTACACAAAAATGCAGTTTGATTGATGTGGCATTAAGTGCTTTAAGTCAATACTTATCATTTTTGGAGGCTGTAGATGAAGACAGTGCTTACTGCACTTCATTGCTACATTTCATTTGTGGTGAGCAACTGCAACTGTTGCAAATGCCAAAATATGGACATCGATACTCCACTAATTTGATAACTTTTTATTTTCTTTGGCAGCTCACAAGTTCTTCTTTATATAAAAAGCTGCATGATACATTAATTTTGCCTTCAATTTCAAGATTTCGTCAATATTCCTGTGGGATGTCAGTAGAGACAAGTTCTTTGGACTTGTCATATTTGACTGCAAGAACAAAAGATTTGCTGAAAGAGTGTTGCATTATGGTGTTAATGATTGACAAAGTTTATACTGCACAAAGTATTGAATACAGTAATGAAAATTTTGTTGGCCGAACTGAAAAAGACAAACAAGCAAAAACTGTTTTGACTTTTATTATCCAGTCAGTATCTTACAAATATAATGATGTGGTATGTCTTTTGCCTGTAAATCAATTTGATTCAGAATTTCTGAAAAAATGGTTTGATAAAGTCATGGTTGCTCATAATGGTGTAATTTTTGTGGTTGCTGTGTCAGTTGACAATCACGTTTGCTACATGTATGCCACATGCATGTTACTTAACTTACTACTTAATTTATGTAACTCATAAAGTCGTCTCTTGACTGCAGCCTTGCCAATAAAACTGTGTTGTAATCTTAAAATGACTATTGCCTAATTAGTCTTACTGTAATTACATTTTTATTCTTTTGTTGGTGTTTATGATAGCAAAAGTATTAGCGATCTGAATACGCAGAGAATGAATTTAAAATTTTAAATTGTGTCAAATGTGTGTAGCCCTGTGTCTAATATTATTTTTGCAGAAAATTGTTTTTGGATTTGTGCAATGGAATTTTAACCCTTAATCTGTAATTACTGTTTTGTGAGACAAACAGTGACTACGGGCCTAAGAGGCCCGGTACTAAAATATAGGGAAAAAAACGAGTGAATTATGGTTCTGTTCAACACTTTATCTTTATTCATTTTCTGAAACCTAATCTTAGATCATATTCACCTGTGATAAACAATAACATTCCTATCTTCTGCCTATCTTATGTCAAACTCAAATAACCGTGCTGTATAAAAATATGTGTAGAACAACTAGTACGGTCATTTTCTGGCAAAGATTGAGATACGCTGATGCAGTGCTCATGCCAACAATAAAGAGCACCTGCAAAAGAACTCTTCTTCAAAATTTCGTAGTGGTGACAACAACTTATCTTATTGAGATTTACAATGTAGAATATGCAACATGTAGATCGAATTCTGAAGTTTTGATTACAGTAGCTTACAATCGGGCCTGGGAGGCCCGTAATTACAATTTAAGGTGTATCATTTTTTCGTGTTCTTAATTTTTTTTTTGATTTCCTAATCTAAACTCTGGTTTTAAGCTTCTCAGTAGGAACTATTTGAGACATTTCAAGAGCAACAGCTTTCAACGTCAACAAACAAAAAAGTTATGCAAGCTTTCTCTCTCACCGGCCTCCCAGACCAATAATTACAGTTTAAGGGTTAAAGTTTAATTCCACTCCCCATTTGTCATGGGGAACGTTTATTTCTGTTTTTTGACTTTACCCACAATCTCAAAAACATATTCAATAATTTTTTGATAGCCTTGAACTCACAATCTTTTGGTTTTAAAGCACACTAAACTACTTTGGCAACACTGTGTTAAACGAGTAAAATTTTCCTATTTTCAGTGAGGTATGCTAATATTTTGTGTAAAAAAGTGTACTACCTATTCTTCTTCGCATGTTTGTGTATTTTAGACTGTAAATATCTTTGAAATGTCGTGACGTTATTTTCTAAATGCTTGATTTACGCTAAAAATGAAATAGACATGCTTAAAAGCTAGAAAATCTGCAGTCTTGAAAAAATAATGTTAACCCTACTAATGGAAGCAGCAAAATCAAGTTGTTCATCCCGAAGTTCTATATATCCCTGTCCCAAAGTAAACAAACCTTTTTACAACTCGATCAAGTAAACTTCAAGGAACAGGTTGTCTCTTTATTCTTAGCTGCAGATATCCCACTTCATAAACTGAACCATCCTTCTTTAAAGTCTCTGTTTGCTACAATGGGAAAAGTATTGCTTTCGGAGACTGCAGCCCGGGCATGTGTTGCTAAATTAGCATCCCAAAAAGAAGAACAAATTCAAGAATTACTTCGTGACAAAAACATTTTTTTAAATTGTGGATGAAGCAGAGATTGCTAAACAAAAGTATATTAGTGTGCTTGTGGGCAGCTTAGATGCCCCAAATCAGACATTCCTCGTTGATTGCCATCCACTTGACAGCGGTAGCAATGTTAATAGCAGTATTATTCTGCACACTGTGGATGACATATTGCGACAACTTAAAATAAAACGCGAGAATTTTTCATTGTTCTTGACCAATGCTGCTCGGTACATGTCTTTGGCTGGAAAGACATTAAAGGAATTATACCCTTCTTTGATGCATGTCACCTGCGTTGCGCACTTACTGCATAACTGGGCTATGCGTGTGCGTGCTCATTTTAAAAATATTCATAAAATAATAGCAACGATCAAGGCAGCGGCAATCAAAAACAAAGATCGCAAGAATGATTTTCATGATGCTGGTCTGCCATCTCCTCCTGACCCTGTAATTACAAGATGGGCAACTTGGCTTAGAGCTGCCTTATATTACAGTGAGAACCTTCCAGTTGTTCGTACCATTGTCAACAATTGGACAAGTGCAGGCCTCTTACTCAGCAGAGCAAAAGACGCTATCAATGTGGAAGATTTGGTGCCGGACTTGGTTAAAATAAATCAATACCGGGCTCTAGCAGCCAACGTAGAGTTCTTTGAAGGAAGTGCTTGCACGATAACCGAAGCATACGCACTGCTGAAGAATATGCAAATCGATGATGATCCGTGCGCAATTAAAAATTACATTAAAAAACAATTATCCAACTCTGATTTAGAAACAATAATAAACTGTACCAACTTGACAATTGACCCAACAAGCTACGCACTATTGCAAAAAACCCAGCCAACCTCTGCTGCTGTTGAGAGGTCGTTTTCTATGCTCAGTAAATTAATGAGAAAAGACAGAAATTTTGATGTTAAGAACGTAAAAAATATACAGTTGTGGGATTCAGCCGGTTCGCACCGGTTCTATAGAACCGTCTCACGGAATTTTATGAGATCAGCGAACCGGTTAGCATTACTGGTGACTGTCCATGGATTTTTGAATCTTATCTGACACACCGATTTTTGAGATCAAGTAGCTCAAGTGTTTTTTCCAAAATGTGCAATGGTCAAGTTCGTACGTAACAGTTATACATTGTGTTAATTTTTATAATTGTAGTAATTTTCCTTTTGTGATTGTTTTTCTGAAAATTGAATTGTTGCGTCATAAGTACAAGTCATGAGACGACTGCTGCTTTTTAGTGTGGTTGTTAGCAGTGATGGGATTGAGCCGGTTCGCACCATTCGCTGGAACCTGGACTGCTGCTTTTTAGTGTAGTTGTTAGCAGCGATGGGATTGAGCCGGTGCGCACCATTCGCTGGAACCTGGGGTTGCATCCTGTTCTTGCAACTACTTTAATCTCAAGAATAGGTTGTTAGATAGTTTGCTTTTAAAGAATGTGATAGTGAAAGAAGCTGTTGTTAGCAAGTCCTGGAGTGAGAGAACCTATTCCTAAAAAAACTAAATTTTATCACTAACTGTTAGGATAATTGTGCTATTGAATTGCGTTTTTTTTTATAGATTACAGCCCTAAAATGAAAAGACAAAGAAATATACTAAATTTCTTGCGTAAAATCCCAAGAACTGAAAGCTCGATGGAAGAAGCAACTGAGATTGCAACGGATGATATACATCCATCTTTAATGAATAATGCTGATGCAACGTCTGCTTCTGATACGCCTACTGTTAATACTGTGTCACCGCCAGATCAGAAAGATGCAACGGCTACATCTGATAAGTGTATTGCAAATACTGTATCACCTGGAGATCAGACAGATGCAGCAGCATCTCTGCCAGACTGCTGGAATACAATGCAATACGAGAATTTTCTAAAAAAATATGATGAATTGATTGCTCGTAACAAGAAACTTGGTTGTGATCATTGTGCCAAATGTGACTCTATAAACATACGGTAAAAGAAATTCGAGTTTCAACCGAATGAGCAAACTGTAGAGTCGAAGGCTCAGTAAAGACTACAACCATTATGCAAGCGTCTTTCAGGAAAAAAATGAACGAACACTTTTCATCAAAGGCACATAAGCTATGTGTACAGCAAGATGAGTATTATGCATGTGATACAATTACGAAAAGCATTGATAAAATGAATGAGAGATATATTGCCTCGACTTGCAGAGTTTTCAATACAGTCTACAGTTTGGCAAAAAAATGTAGGCCATTTTCCGATATTAAAGATGAGACTGAACTTCAAATAAGAAATGGAGTTGATATGGGTGTTGGACTTCATTCTCGGAAAACTGCAGTAAAAATAGTTGATCACATTGCAAAGAATATTAAGAGTGAAATATTTACCAAAATCATTGCACAAAACCTAAAAATTTGTGTCATCGTAGATGAAGCATCAATCATATCTAATAAACCAGTTCTCATAATTTTTTTGAAGATTGTGATGCCTCACCAATAATTTTCTTTGATTTGGTCGAATTGGAAGGACAAGGAGCTGAACAAATATACACGTCTCTGTTAAAGAGTTTGCATGATGGAGGGTTTGATAATGAATGACAAACAATTTGATTGCTTTCTGTTCTGATGGAGCAAATGTAATGCTTGGTCGCAATTCTGGGGTAGGCACTAAACTTTAAAATGATTATCCTAACATAATCCTTTGGCATTGCTTAAATCATCGTTTGCAACTAATTTTGGACAATTCTGTCAACGATATAAAACAGGTGAATCATTTCAAAATATTTATGGATAAAGTCTACACAATTTTTTACCAATCAAACAAAAACCAAATGCAACTTTTCAAAATTTCAGAAATGCTTGGGCAACAAATTTTGAAGATAGGTAGAGTTCTAGGACCAAGGTCGGCTGCTTGCAGTCTAAGATCTGCGCTTGCTGTATGGCGTGCATATTCAGCATTGTACAAATATTTTTCTAGTGAAGCAAAACATTCAGGTATGGCTGCACGTCTTTGCAACAGGTATTTCTTAGAGAATTTGGCACTAATGATAGATATACTTCAAGAAATTTCCTTACTAACTGATGCTCTTCAAGCCAGAAATTTAACGCTGACAAAAGCTGAGCAGCTAGTAAAAAGGACCATTAAGATATTTGAAATGCATAAAGAAAGCAAGGGAACCTATGAAAAAAAATCGATGATATTGCTGCTTCAGAATCTTTTCAGGATATTCATTTTGTTGAAAATAACAAAGTCGTTAGCCTTCCTCGTCAAAAGCTACTTGTAGCAGTAACAGAAAATATGAAAAAGAGGCTGATGAACTGTGACAATTTAATATCAAAAAACAATGAACAAGATGATATATTTCACGATCTGATTAATTTTCTTGATCCCAATTCTTGGAATATTGAGGAAGTAGTTGTACCTTGGTTATCTGCAGAAGAAACTGAGGAAATTTAGTAAAGTTTTTCATCATGAAATCAGTATCAATGAATTTCGAGACTATGTGGAAAATGTCTTGCAAAATTGTAGCAATCTTGCAAAAGCTTAGATTCCTTTAAGTGTACAAAAAGCTAAAAATATTATCAGTGCTATTGCTATTAGTTCTGCAGAGGCAGAAAGAGGGTTTTCAAAAATGAATACAGTCAACTTCGGATAAGAGATCCGCCGGGACCAGCTTAATCAGTCTCTTATAACCGACTGCCGCAAAGTTTGATCCGATACATTTGGGACCTTTTGCGTAGTCCCTCATAAGCGAAAATCCCTTGTATCTGAAGTTGACTGTATCATATATTCAGATAAAAGGAGTCGCCTTACTGTTGAGAATGTAGCTAATCTTATGATAATTAATCTGATTGGTCTCCCGTTTAGCTCGTGGGAGCCCACTCCTTCGGTCAAGAAATGGCTTAGAAGAAACCACTCTACTGATGGCAACAGGATAAAAAAAAAGACACAAAGAAATTGATGACAATCAGGTTGTCATTTGAAAATATTTGATGTAAAAATTGCAAAACTTGAGTTTAATTTCAGTAAACCTTTTTTCCTTTGATAAAGATTTTTTGTGTTTATTTTTTTTATAGAATAACAGCATTTTTATAGAATATCAACATTCAAGCATGTGTTTTCAGTAGATCATACACCTTCAGGTTTTTAAGTTCATTATCAACGAGCATATAATACATGTATATACAGCAATATAGACAATCATCAACATCATCAAAAATTTCGATGCTGATTTTGACATAATGATGCTTACTTAATCATTATTTTGAAATGTTAATTAGGAAGTAATTAAAAATAATCAGTTTATTTGCTAAAAAATATGACTTTTTGTAACAGAACCGGCTGAAAAATATGACTTTTGCGATGGAACCGGCTGACAAAAAATTTGAATCCCACCACTAAAAATATATGATGCTGTATTACAATAAAAAGTTCTGGTAATTATGCTGTGTGGTTTTCGTTAAAAGCATGATAGACAGACTGTTAATATACAGTACAGTTGCGATAACAACTCATTTTTTTGTATTACACACTAATTGATACCGGTACATACAATGGCTCGTTATCCTAGGTTTTCACGTCATGCGTGGCTTTGTTGCATTAGCTTCAAGACTGAGTGATTGGGAAAATGTTTGAAGTAGGCTACCTTCTTCTTTAAAAACTTATGTAAATTGCGGATTATAAAACATTTTTAATCAAAAAAGTGCAACAAGACATAAATAATAGGCGAAAGCGGTTAGATCAAAATAAAGTCGAAATTTTGCTAAAATAAAGTCAAAAATATATTTTTTTAGGTCAAAAAAAATGGCCCTAATAATATTTAATGAAGAGGGTTTATAAACACCGGTATTTAAGTACATTAATTTTTTATGTTCAATCAATAGCTCAAATCATCCATACAAATGATAGTAGATAGGCTAAATTGAAAGAATGTTGTTGCTTTAGCATGTAGGTAGTAGGTATATCAAGAACTTCGGATAGTTTGAATGAGCAAATTTTATCACTTTGCTTTTGTTAAAATGTTTTTAAAAACATATTTTCGCAAAATGCTTTTACTTCATTTGCAGCAATTGTTTTAAATGATGGTGATGAACAATTTTTGAGCAATAAAACGATTCTTTTTTGAGCATGTTATCAGTCCTAGGATTAAATAACTGGAAGCCAAAGCCATGTGTAGGAAAGGGCTGAATGGGTTTTGAACCCCCAAAGGTTTGGGATATTAACACCTGATATTGTTTTTCGGAGAATATTTTTTTTCTTTGATTATAGACTACCCTACTTTTTCATTAATGGTTTCTTTTAGACTCGTAATGAGACTGTCATGACAAAGGAGGCAAAAAAATGCTGCATAATTACGCATAAAGTCGTTGTAAATTAAAAGCAAAGTCAGCTTTAAATGCGCACGGTTTTCATACATCTTGACAAAATTTTAGGAAGCAAATAGTAGTGTTCACCTTTTGTCGGTTGATATTAGATGATAGATGATTTTCGAGTTAAATAAATTGCAGGTTATATAGTGTTTGCACGATTGCAAACGAGTCAGATTCGACTACAGCAACGAGGAAAGTTCATGCAATCACTGTAGTGCTTCATAAATGTTGAAATCTCTCACTTTAGTGCCCCAGCCGCTCCTAATAAAATAAAAGCAGAGAGGGCTCGATTGTTTAAGGCAGGAACACAATCAGGAGAGATGCATGCCTTCTCCGACAGGAAAATTTTTGGGTTGACCATAAATATAGTGCGCTTGATTGTTTAAAATAATTTGAATATTGACCTGCATTAGAAAAATTTGAATAATCTCTCAGAAGTATTTAGTGCGTTACTTAGCCTCTCAACTAGCGTAGCTTCTCTGCTTTTGTTTGTATTTATCTCAGCGCACATTTGCTGTTATCTAAAAACAAAAATTCAGAAAAATAATTGGTACAGAAAGGTACGGTATTACGGTACGGAAAAAATTTCCTACCGTACTATTACGTTCGGGATTTTAGTAAATTACGGAATTTCGATAGTTTATCTTTTTTGATGTACAAAATGCAAAAAACCATTCCGTACCGTACCACACCTAATTTCCTGGTTTTGAGAAGATTTTATGTACTGTTCGGATGATGACTTTAATAAGAAAATGTCCCAGATTCTTTTGAAAGTATTTTCTGGTTGTCGAAGTGAACTAGATATCATGAATCTTTTTAATCGAATGGGTCACCAATGAGAGCTAATCTGAAAAAAAAGTATAGAAAAGCTTTAATAATACTACAAATGCTGCTCTTGTAACTTGCTTACTTAATTAATCCTATGACGAATCACTGTAAGCTACCGTATATCTTTGTGTATAAGACGGACGTCATTTCGAGCTCAATATATCAGAATAGCATATATTTAGTTCAGTGTCTGTTTAGGTATGTCGCATGTACATACAAGTAGCAGTCAATATTGGAGGACATTTTTGTAGATCAAAACTGCGTTTTACACACAGAGATATACGGCAGATTTTTTTTCTACCTCGGTCAAAAAACGCTTTTATCGTGACGTCACTGATTTGATTTTCTATTTGTGTTAAGCGCTCTAAACCAGTTAATTTGTATTGAAATTGCGAGTTATTAATAATGTGTTGAAGTTGTTTGAGTCGACCAGTTACTCTTATATATATATTTCTATTTGTACAACTACAGAATTGACATTATAACGTTAAAACTACAACAGTCTGTTTCGCCTAGAGACTCATCAGGTGGTGCGTTCGAAAAACACATATAAAACGTTATAAAAACGGCATAAAAATATATAAATTATTTAACCAATAAGTGCAGTACATTTGAAAATTTCAGCAACCAGTGCAACTGGTCTCTGAAGCAAGAAATGATAACAATTAAGCCGCCGGTGGTGCTACGTGATGAAGCGCTTGGCGAAGGTTGATTATTGGTGGGTCGGAATCGAAAACAGTATTGGTGTCACGAAAAATTTTTTAATTTCAATTTGATAGTATGGCGGCATTTTCCCATTAGTTCGGTTCTCCTGTTCAATGATGTAGTGGGGTATGCTTGGAGAATTGTGCACTTCTCTGTGAGGCACAGCATGCAAGCCCTTGCCCCTGGTTGTTAAGGGGTGGTTGGTGTTACGATTTCCTTTGCCAAACCAAAATGCCTTTGAAGGCTCGGTAGCATTGCTTTTTCGCTGATATTTAAAGCTCTGATTGTGATTATGAAAACGGGCTTTAAACTCCGTTTCACAGCTACCGGAGCAGTGCTTGGTGTTGTCATCAGATGTGGGTGCTTTATATATGATGCATTTTTGCGGCACTTTCCTTTCAGGGGGCAGCTGGCTTTGACTGTGCAGCTGCACGATAGTGTGGTGTTACTGAAGTTGGCTTTGCTTTTTAGCACGGTCTTATTAAGCTTGGAGATAAGATTTGCCATGTTGGAATGCAGCTGTAGCTCAATTTCACGTTGTTGTTGTAAATCTTGTGCAATTGATGAGTGGGCAAAAAGTTTTAGGTTAGAAGTAGGCGGAATTCCCTACCGATGTTGGTGGAAATGTATTCACTATATGGTGGGTTGAACCATATAATTTTTTGTTTTCTAGATCTTTTTTGTTTGGGTAAAGACTCACTAGTTCGCTCTTGTACCCGCTTCTGTGACATGTCTTCTTTATGATCTAGGGTGGCTTTTGCAAATTTTTCGTTGTTGCATGAAAGATTGGAAAAGAGTTTCGCTAGCATAATCGGCAATTGCTTTTTAATTATGGGCGGGTGGTTGGATTGACTGTCACATACAAAGGGGAGTTATTGGGTGTACGGAATGGCTAGTATTTTCCTGACTTTAGGTTTAGGGTTTTGTCCAAGAAGTTTGTTTCTATTAAATTAGTGTCTTCTGTGATTTTCAAACCATGTTCCTGGAAAGTTTTGAATATTTTCTTCTTGTGCGCTCCGCTGTGAGTCCAGATGAGTCCTTCAATACAGGGTGTCTCAAAAGTAAGTATACACTTTAAAATTTGAATAACAATCTAATGGCTTATTCAAATTTGTCAAAAGTTTACAAAAATATTCTATAAACTACTAGAAACAGATTACCGTCCTAATATCTCGTTGAATTTATTTATTGACAGAATGTTAGACCTCAACGTGAAAACCACCAATTTCGGGAGATTTCAGCCACCTTTTGATGCATTCTTGTTTGACACTTTGCAATAAATCTTGTGTAACTAGTCCACATGATGCTCTAATGTTTTGTTCCAACTCTAAAAGGTTTTGAGACCGTGTGGAGTAAACTTTGCTCTTAAGGAAACCCCAAAGAAAAAAGTCGCATGGGGTTAAGTCAGGTGAACGAGCGGCCCATTCTAGAGGACCTCTGCACCCGATCCACCTACCGAGAAAAAACTGATTTAAGTAATCTCTGACTTTCCTGGTGTAATGTGCAGGAGCTCCATCTTGCTGAAAGTAACAGTTTTTCAACCGAAGCATTTTTTGTCAACTTTACTCCACACGGCCTCAAAACCTTTTAGAGTTGGAACAAAACATTAGAGCATCATGTGGACTAGTTACACAAGATTTATTGCAAAGTGTCAAACAAGAATGCATCAAAAGGTGGCTGAAATCTCCCGAAATTGGTGGTTTTCACGTTGAGGTCTAACATTCTGTCAATAAATAAATTCAACGAGATATTAGGACGGTAATCTGTTTCTAGTAGTTTATAGAATATTTTTGTAAACTTTTGACAAATTTGAATAAGCCATTAGATTGTTATTCAAATTTTAAAGTGTATACTTACTTTTGAGACACCCTGTATAGCAAGGCCATCGTCTTGGTAGAGGCCAATATTGTGGGCACCCGCGACATTCGCTAGATTATGAAGCATGAATAAGCCAACTAGTCGGCATATTTCCGCGCCGTCGAATGATCCCATAGTTACCTCCAAGAGAAAGCAGTCTTTTTTTTCAAGTGCAGTCATTGCTAAACAGTAGCAACTTTCTCCAGTGAAAAATGATGTTGATGGTGTGGTTGTTCAAAAATCAGCTTTAAACATTAGCAGTGAAAAATTATGTAGTGAAAAATACGTCAAAGGGAGAGCCGTGCTTTTTTTTATCCAAGTGCCGTCACTGCCAAACAGCAGCGACTTTCTGTAGTGAAAAATTATGTTAATGGTATGGTCATAAAAAAATCAGCTTTATATATCAGCGAAAAAGCAATGCTAAAGAGCTCTCAAAGGCATTTTGGCTTGACAAAAGCAATGGGAAAAGCCCCCAAATCACTTGGGAAATCGTAACGCGAACCACCCCGTACCAACCAGGAGCAAGAGTGGTGATTAATTTCACCTAGTCTCCCCACAGCGATACTAGGAAAATCCTGTCAACAAATGCAAACTTCTTGTCTTGGACTTATAAGACTTCAACGGCGGTAAAAATCAATTCCAATCAACAGGAAAATAAATTTAATGACGGAAAACTAAAAATTCTTTTTAATTCCTCAAATTATAAGAACAAATGATTGAGTAATCAACTTGGCGTGGTGTGTTTTTCTTTAAACTCCCGTTTCTAAAAATAAAGAAACTACAATCACTCAAGTGCAAAACAATTACGATAAACAACTGCCACATACTAGAACTATTTTCCAGACAAGGAATCGAACACGTCACTACTTGAAATTCTGAGTAAGGCACCACTTAACAGTTGTATACACTTATCACAACTACTTATTAGTTGTCTTACTCTACCAAATCAACATAAAGATTGATACGTTAAATAATTACTAATGTAACACTAAACTTTCCATTGGCATAAACTCAGTAATAACAAATTGATTTTTAAGTAAACCAACTCTTGCGCTATTTACCACTACTAGCATGCAGGCGTGTTTGCATTTGACGTGGACAACAAAAAAGCAAGGATTTCTCCGAGACTATGCGTTGATTACGCGTCAGCAAAAATGAACAGCAAAAAAAACAGAAGGGTTACAACAAAAATATTTAACAAAGGGCTTGCATGCTGTGCCTCACAGAGAAGTGCACAATTCTTCAAGCATACCCCACTACATCATTGAACAGGAGAACCGAACTAATGGGAAAATGCCGCCATACTATCAAATTGAAATTAAAAAATTTTTCGTAACACCAATACTGTTTTCGATTCCGGCTCATTCAAGAGTTCTGAGTTCAAAAATCAACCTTCGCCAAGCGCTTCATCACGTAGCACCACCGGCGACTTAATTGTTATTATTCCTTGTTTCTGAAACGTGTTGCATTGGTTGCTGAAATTTTCAAATGTACTGCACTTATTGGTTAAATAATTTATACATTTTTATGCCGTTTTTATAACGTTTTATACCGTTTTATATGTGTTTTTCGAACGCACCACCTGATGAGTCTCTAGGCGAAACAGACTGTTGTAGTTTTAACGTTATAATGTCAATTCTGTAGTTGAACAAATAGAAAGATATTGCAACTCTAGCAAGTTCGCTGTTGAGCACTGTAAAGCTAAGTGACTCTTTCATATATATCATTTAAAGCACTACACGTCAAGAAGAAAATAACAAAACCACTACAGCTGGTTCCCTATAATAGAAATAAAATAGATTCTATTTGATTGAGTAACCACCTGATCAGCCGCTTGGCGAAACAACTGAGTGGTCTTATTATTTTTACTTGACGTGTAGTGTTTTAAATCATATACATATAGCTCTAACCTTGGTTGTTATCGAAGACTGTGCCAGCAATGTGAGACTTCCTCTATCTGTAGGATATTGGGCTAGCCAGGAGCCACGTAAAGTAGCTTAGACTTGACATGAGACCTAGTGATGTCAATGCGTCTTTATTACCCGTATTTGAGGGATGCTCCCGCATATTTTGCCATACTAACGTTGTTCGGATCGTGACTCTTTGTAAAACCTAGAAAAATATTATCCACTCTCAAAGCTTCCCTACAAGATGAATTTCCCTGGTCATTGCCTTATGGAGACGGTTCATGTTAACAAGTCCATCGTTCCGTGAAACACTTGGGCATGTCGCTCTCAGGGTGTGTGGAATTGAGAGCGGGATTGCGCACTGTTTCGCCAGCCAACTCCGTCAAAGCTCTACGTGGGGGAATCTTGTTGCTGTACGCGACAAACCAAAAGTGGAAAATCCTTTAAACTTCCCCCAGATTAAACCCGTACAACCGGTAACAACGGGGGAATAGGGGGTGAAACATCCGACCCTCGTTTTTGAGTGGGGCAAAGGTATTGGTTTTGCCCAGCTGCCAAAATTTTAAACACCATGCGCCAGACTGCTCGCTTTATGACAGTCCCGGACTACGTAGATTCTGACAACATGGTTTGGAGGCGTCCATGGTTTGCTTTCACTAGCGCCGCTGCTTGCACTTTTGACACTTTGACGTTGGTTAGTGCGCTGTTGTACAGTCGTGGCCAAAAGTGTAGGACCATCCTTTCAAATTCTGATGAAAACACCATAACACTTATTCATTCGCTGATAAAGAAAGATATTGGCATGTTACGGTAAATTAACAATTCCTAGACGCACAAATCAATAGTTCAATTAAAAGTTTTCAAAAAAGTCAATATTTTGTTGGACCACCCTTGGCTTTGATTACAGCCTCCAAACGTCTTGGCATGCTCTCCACCAGATTTCGGCAATATGCCGGTGATATATTACGCACCCACACTTCTTTTATGGCTTGTTCCAACATCTTAGCATTAGTTGGTTGCCTTTCGGAAACTTTGTTTTTCAAAATGCTCCAAAGATTCTCAATCGGATTCAGATCTGGGCTGTTTCCAGGCCAGTCCAAGATGTTGATTTTTTGGGCCTTCAGGAATTGGGTGACGATTTTGGCACGATGGCATGGAGCACCATCCTGCATAAATACACTGCATTTATGAACAACCATATGCAATTCCAACTTGTTTTTCAATAAATCTAGGTATTTTTGACCATTCATGGTCGTTCCAGGTGGCAAAAAAAAGAGTCCAGCCGTTCCATATATTGACATTCCCCCCCAAATCATGACACTGGGGGGGGGGGGGTGTTTCATGGTTTGAATGGTATATCTTTCACTGAATCTTTTTCCTGATGGTCTCCGGACGTAGCGCTTTCGATTGGTGAACTGCTGCACGGTAGATTCGTCGGAAAACAGCACTTGTTGCCACTGCTGAATTGTCCATTTCACGTGTTTCTTGGCAAACGCCAAACGCTTGCTTTTCATAGTCTGCGTTAGCCTCGGTTTATGCGCAGGTTTATGAGCTTTTAGGTCAAAATCATCAACCAAACGCCGACTTGAGGTTCTTCGACTAATGTCGGTACCTTTTGCAAGCAGTGATGATCGAATCTTGCTTGCAGAACTCATTGGAGAACGAACTGCTATTCTCCGAATGGCATGGTCATCTCTTGGGGTGGTTTTTCGAGGTCTACCAGATTTTTTAGCTGTTGTATAAGTTCCTGTATTCCGAAATTTTGCCATTGCGTTGTGGACAGCAGTCTTGCTTTTTTTTCATTTTTTGACTAATCAATCGTTCTAAATGACCTTCTTTATGCAGAGCCACAATTTGAGCCCGCTCAACTTCCGAAAGTGGTACATTTTTACCCATTTTCTTCAATTTTACCTCTATAACAATTTGACAATTATCAAAAAATTTTACTGAAATAAACTCT
The DNA here is from genome assembly GCA_963675345.1 of Trididemnum clinides. NCBI lineage: Eukaryota > Metazoa > Chordata > Ascidiacea > Aplousobranchia > Didemnidae > Trididemnum > Trididemnum clinides. The sequence continues at coordinate 9,696,668 of OY776306.1, read as the reverse complement.
AAAACACAAAACAACTATTAATGATGTTTGAGTAATATCTTGATTGACTAATAAAAGTGACTGCAACAAACTGGCAAATGAATATATCAAGCCATAGTTAAAAAATTAAAAAAATCCACATTTTTACTAGGTGGTCCTACACTTTTGGCCACGACTGTAGTTTGTGATACCTCATCGCTCAACCCCAAAACCACAACTATTCATTTTTTAGTTACGTATCACGTCCACCTGCCGTACAGAGGGCAAAGTTAATCTCTAATGCTATGCGCACAACGCCCCCTCCGGGGGGGGGGGGGGATTGCGTTGGGTGGGACGAGTCTTTGCTGATGAGGCCAAAAGGCTGAAACCTGGCTCCAGGGATGATCTCGCTTATTTCGCTATACTAACGTTGTTCGGATCGTGACTTATAGTAAAAACTAAATAAAAACTAAATTTTGCCAGGAGGTGTGTTGCGTCGTTACTGGTTCATGTGAGAATCGAATTCGGGTTTTTCGAGCTGCTTCTCCGCGCATGCCGGGGCTTGCTGTCATGTAATCACGTACTGCCATGTATGCCTTAAAACATCACATTTAGTATATCATCTTTGGAAGGTTTTTCTATGCCCAATTAGCTTTTGTGTGATCAATTTCATGTAAGGATATCAATTTTAGTTTGTACTTGCATGTTTACCAGTAACGTCAAAAAGAACCTGGTTTAAAAGTAATCGGTACGTAAGTCTTGTGCTTTGTGTCGGATTATTTGGGTTTGTTTCGTATGCAGTTCTATGTAGGATATTGGGCTGGCCAGGAGCCACATAAAGTATCTTAGATTTGGCATGAGACCTAGTGATGATGATGCGTCTTTATTACCCGTATTTGAGAGATGGCCCCACCCATTTTGCCACACTAACGTTGTTCGGATCGTGACTCTTCATAAAAACTAAGAGCTTTTTTTTTGAGGTCGATTTACAAGTGCCTTGCTTGTTTTTATTGGTGGAATAAGTGCGTCGGTAATTCATGCAATTTGGGAATCCATGGTTTAAGTCTATAGCTGGGATCCAGGTGCGCCAACATTAAAAAAAGTGCTGGATTACAGTACTTGGATCAGTTTATTTTTTACAATCATTGGAAACGTGCTAAATAATCTTTATCCTGATAAAAAGAATCTCTTTTTAACCTCTGGCATTTATCTCCCCTCCCTTCACCCTCACTGAGGCATTGCAATTGATGTAGCAAAAAACATGCCACTAGATCAGTAAATTGCTCTGATTATTTTATCCTGTAACCATGCAACAAAAACAACTAGCAATAGGACTCTCAAGCAAAACAAAAACATCATAACGTAACAAAAGCATTAAATCCTACAGAACGTTATCTACAAAAGATTCGTTTCAACTAAAAACAGATCTTTGGTACCCACGTAGTTAAGTATTATTTTGAGGATACCGAAACGACATTGGAGGTATCTAACTCTTGCAGCGTATTTAATGGTCCATGCTCAATTTTTCTCGACGTATCGATAAACTTGTTCTTAGCGCAAGCTTCGCCAAGGTGATCACTCAGCCAATCACCATTTAGTTTGTGCCGGAGATGACAAACCACTGACACAATGACATTTCAGTAACTCACTTGTTTCAAAAATTGTAACAAAGTATGAGCAAATATTTCAGTGACAAAATGGAAAACAAGTATTTGTGATAAGACCCAACCTTATTTTTATCTGGCAATTACGGAATTACCATGCAGCAGTCTGGCAAAGCTACTGCATTGGAAATATTCCGTCATCAAGCATAGTAACTTGGCGTTTGTGACGTGGCATGATAGCAAAGTTATTGTATTGCTCATTGTTAGCAAAACAGAAACGGATGGAAGCGATTTTCCGGCTGCTGAAAGCTGCGCTAAAACATAATTCTATCAAAATCGAATTCACTGCCAAATACGTTTGAAACCATGAAAAATTTAGCAGTAGCTTTTGTTAACGCTTTTCGATGCCTCTGTACATGCGCGTCTTCGTTTTTGAATGAAAATCATAAAATCAACTACCAGAAACCGCCTCAGCGAACATGTAAGATAAGTGCAGCATGTGTGAAGCGGAAAACTACACGTTACCAGCCCAGATTTACAAGACTTGCTGAAAAGATGCAGAAGCAACTTTCTAATTAGTATTAACATACTGTATTATAATTGCGAATTTGTTTGGTGCTTGCTGTGAAAAGTGATTATCTTCAATTCTGGTAATCGTCAACAAACACCACACAGGCGTATTTGATTAATTATATTAAAATGATTCAAAGTAGTTACGTTGATATTGGCGTCAAGTGTCGTATTCTGAAAGCACACAAAACAATAATTCTTAAATTAAAGTACGAGCGATGAGCCGAAAATACCGCAAAATTTTAATGACACACAATTGATTGAAACAATGACTAAAGTAAACAAAAGCTTACCGATAAATCGCAGCGATATTCATTGTTTGAATTATTTGAGATTGATATCTAGTTAAACAAAACGATGATTTATATGTTAATAATTGCTATATATATATATATATGTCGTATATATATATATATATATTTTAATCAATAAATATATGTCGCTTCCATTTTTTAGCTAGAAACTTTTTTAGTTAGAAAACGGCGCCGGACATCGGAAAATATTGCTCTTCCCTGGCATTACTTGAACCAATGATCTTCATCTTGTGGTAGCCAAGCTGGCTTTCTAGGTAGTGCGTTGACGGCTTCCTGGTCGGATGGGATTTGTACTCATCATGAAAGGTCTATCGTAGTAATTATTGCAGCTGTTTGAGCTGTATTACGAAAGATACAAAGTGGTACGCAGACCAGTAGTAGATCCAGAAATTTTTGGTGAGATTAGGGGGGAGGGGGTAAAAAGCCTGACCTATTTTATCAATCGAATTCAAAAGTTAAGACCTTTTTCTTAATCAAATTTTTCAAAATCCAACTTTTTGAACAAAATTCTTTTTTTGAGACAAATACAAACAAATAAACCAAGAACTTGGAAAGGATGGTGGGGGATGCATCATACACACACATACATGCCTCTAAATTCGTTGCACACACATACGCAAAACAAGGACTTGTGTAAAGGGAAGGTAGGCCAAAAACGTAATTGGATTTTTCTAAAGAAACTTTTCTCTAAAAAAAAAAAATATTTTTCTAACACTTTCCAGTACTTTTCCAAAACTTTCTAGAACTTTTTACTCAATTTTCGAGGGAGAGCAGTTGGCTGTAAGCACGTGACAAGAAGAAAAAGAAGTGGCGGGGCCCTCTCAGTTACTTCTCGATACAAAACCACGGCAAGGGAAAGAAAATAGCTCGATCTTCTGAGGCACACAGTGACAGCAAAGGTTTTCAGATTGTTACTCAAAGATAAAAAGGTTGAAAACCACCAGCTCAGAATAATTAGACATGCGCTAAATCATAAAGCAATCAAACGAAAAACAACTAAAAGTATAAAACACCAAAATTTGCAAAAAAGTTTTCACAACTTTTTCAAAAATGAACGTCATACTGCTTAAAATTAGTTTTTCTAGTTACTACATTAAAGCGTACTTTGCACTTGACAAATAAGCATCGCGTGTTTAGATGACAAACCACGTATCTGCCTGATGGAAACGTGGTATTGTGCATGACCGACCCCGTCAAATCTTAAAATCGCAAAAAAAGCTCTTTTTAAAAGACACTTTACCAATCCTTGCTTCTGACTCGTGGAATGCGCTGAGTTGAAATTTAGATATCTGTTAATGTGCGTTGGCTTTTTATAAATATTTGTCGTTAACCCCCCACTGGCTTTTCGAGTAACACAGACATACAAAAAAGATATGGAATTGTTGGTCTCACGTTCTATGGTAAATTTTATACTGGCTTTAATGTCATTAATATAGTTATGAAATTTATCAACTTCTGTTTTTTTAATGATAACAAACGTGTCATCAACATATCTCTTCCAAAATTTGGGTGGGTTTAAAAAGTTTGACATTGCTCCTTCCTCTACATTCTCCATCACTAAATTTGCAATTATGACGGAAATGGGTGAGCCCATTGCGACACCAAATATTTGACGATGAAATTTACCACGAAAATAGAGATACGTATTATCAAGACACAAATTTAATGCAGCCGCAATATCAATCAGGGTAAGGCCAGATCTGTTATCAAGAGTGTCATCCTTTTTCAATCGTTCTAATACAACTGTTTTGGCCACATCAACTGGTATTTTTGTAAACAAAGAAATGACATCAAACAAAACTATGCATTCATCATGATTGATTGTCAAATTTTTTAGTTGTTCTACAAATTCATAAGAATTCTTCACAGTAAAACCATTAGTGCCGACTAGCGGTGTCAATAAAACAGCTATGAACTTGGACAAATTATAAAGCGGTGAATTTATAAAGGAAAGAATAGGTCGAAACGGAAAACCAGATTTATGAATTTTTGGTAACCCAAAAATGCGTAGAGCAATGGAATCAGTGCTGTGTAAATAACGGTAGGTCTGTTGTGAAATGCGATTTTTCGTAAAAAGGATGTAAACAAATTTATTAAGCTTACGCTCGGTTTGTAAAAAGCCAACGCACGCTAACAGATATCTAAATTTCATTTCAGCGCATTCCATGAGTCAGAAGCAAGGATTGGTAAAGTGTCTTCTAAAAAGAGCTCAATCAGAGTTAAATTCAAAGCAGGCAAACAAAACATTAGAAACTTCAAAAATTATGGAAGCTTTAAAAAAGAATGACTATCCCAAGTGGTTTCTAAAACGCACAGTTAAAAGTTTGAAAAGAAAAACAAAGCAAAAAACAAATCATCGTTAGCCAATAACAGGGAAATTAAAACATGTATTGTGCTGCCTTATGTTCCCAGATAATTTGAGGCTTTGTCAAAAATTTTAAGAAGTGTCGGAATTTTGGTTTGTAGCACACCGCATTTAACTTTAAAAGACATTTTCTCAAGGGCAAAAGACTCGGTGGAAAGGTCGTCTAGACTTGGTGTAGTTTACTAGTTTCCTTGTCGGGATTGCACTGGTATCTACATTGGGGAAACTGGACGGGCTTACAAAACAAGATTGGCTGAGCATAAAAGGGATTTAAGGCCAGCAAATTTGGCAAAAATTGATGACAACAATTCTAAAAAAAACGGCGTTGGTTAAGCATGTCATTTCCAAAGATCACCGAGTTGACTGGAACCATAGCAAAATTTTAACCTTTGAAACAGATTTTATCAAACGCCGATATCTTGAATGTTTTTTATTCATAATTCTAAAAATGTAACCAAGGATAAAGAAAATTGTTTTTATTCTGAAATTTATGATAATTTGGCATAATCTACAATTGGTTACTATTCGCTTTTAAACTTTTTTGCCTTTTTCTTCCGATTTTGTAGCACACTATTTACATGTATATTGTCTCACTCGTGCTTTCGTTCATTATTAGCCGTAATAATAAACAGCTGTATAGCTGTTCGAAACGTTGACAAATATTGAAGTGTTTTGCATGCTCTGTAAGAACTTGTATTAACTTGAATAAGCGTTATCATTACCAGAAGAGCTAAATAAAATGAAAACAAATAACCGCGTCACAACGAAAACAAAGACGCAGCTCAGGCTTTACTGCCGAAGCACGAAGACAGATACTACGCTGCTGCAACGAAACCGTTCAGAGCATTAACCGTAACTCGCTGCGCGCATAAAACTAAATAGAGAAACAAAGAATTTTTCATGCTACGCCCGCAATCTAGGCCTAATGGAAACCAGCCTTAATAAACACCTGAACGAAGTTTCTGGTTAATACAGGAATAACCACTTTAAAATACCACCTGGAACTAGCTAAGAACCGAACTCAAACATTCAGCGCACGGCATCTCTTGCCTTGCGTACTTTGCAGCTGAACACTGCTTCGCAAAATGCAGTGTAGGACGAGAGCCGCCCTACGAAACTTACAAAAATATTTTAAATCAAACAACTCGCGCTATCGCTTGCGCATTGCCCACTCTGTCCATGTGCGGCCGCCATTTACAAAACAAATGTCTAGAATAATATGAAATTGAAATCGATCTACATCAAACCCTGATTTGGCCGTCTACAAGGATTCAAACAAAAACATCTCAAGCTCGAAAGCTTTTCTGAATGAGGGTAAAACCCAGGGGACGAACAAACTTCGATGCAGACGCTTAGTGGAGTAGAAACCGGCGCGATGGCGTAGTGTTTAGAGCGTCCGCTTCGCAGTCGGTAGACCTGGGGTTCATTTCCCAAGTCGAGTCATATCAACCGACTTTAAAAAATGGTATTCACAGCTTCCCTGCTTGACGCTCAGCAAAATAGGAATAGTGTGGAGAAAAGCCGGCAAGCTTGCTTGTTGTGTCCTTGGGCAAGACACTTAACGGGATACCTCCGTCTTTATGTGGAAAACAGAAGGTGGGGCCAAGCAGTCTACCCGTGGTGGTGGCCCCAGTCTAACTGAAGACTTGCAAACCGATCGTGAGCGCTAACGCAGTGTGGCCTAGATTCACACCTTCCTGCATAAAGCTCACTATAAATAGCTCAAACGACGAAGCAGAGTGGAGTAGAAAGTGGAAAGAACTGCTTTTTAACGACAAATACCTCGTTTCAAATGCAACTGAACAACCACCAGGCTTCCATTGACTACGGAAACAATGAACTACACAAAACCGAATTCTCACCCCCCATAAAAGCGCTGCCTAAAACCCTCACAAATGAAATAAATGGGACTGCCCGACCTATGATTGTGGTTACGATTTTCAAACAACATAACATAGTCCAAAACGGCAGCAGCAGAAAGTTTGATGGGGCATTACAAGATCTGCGCAAACTTTTTGAGACCGGGGGTATTTTTTGCCGAATCTTTAGTTCTGGAAAATTAGGTCAGACCACCTGTTTCGGAAAAAACGATCTTCAAGTTCTTATATTTTCGAAAAGTGCCCAGTAGGTATAAATCATTTAGACCACCCAGGACTAGTAAATGCTTAATAGGTAAACAAGTGAAATGTAACTAGATCAGTGTTTCTTAAACAGGGAGGAATTTAACAGCCTCAAGGAGAGAATACAGGCAACTTTTGCAGTAAATAAAAAGTTGAAGTGGATCTCTCAAATTATCACAACATTTCATTATATTTTTATATGCTTGCATTATATGGAAAAGAATAAAAATTTTCAATCTGGGCAAGGAAGAAATGTTGTACAAGTGTTTGGGAATTACTGGATTAGATAGTCATTCTTTTTGTGAACAACTGGAGCAATTCAAAGGGACAGGTTTACCTAAAATACAAGTTTGGATTAATTAATAGTTAAGAGACATTCAATCATTTTCCAAAAATATCGCTGCCTAATTTTTCAGTAAAAAGTTATTTTAAAAATTCAAAATTGATCTATGACGTCGTCGGATGAGAAACCAGTTAACCAGCTGCATTGAAATATAACAACTGCTGCTGCCAACAGTTGATAACTGGACATCAAGCAAATTTTCTCGCCGGTTTATAAAGAAATCCTTTTTCGAACTTAGCTTGTCATCGCTTTTATTTATTTACCAGTTATTTTTCTTGGCTATCTTTCAGTATAAACATTAAATCATCTTCAATTATTGTAATTCAACCCAATGATATATTTTGCTTCAACCCAATGATGTTAAGTTCAATTTTGTAACTTTTAAATAACCTTTAACTAAAAGATTATGAACAGAAAGCAAAATTTTTTATGAATGATTGAATTCCACTTAATTAGTAAGGATTTATTTATTAGCAAAATTGAATAATTGGAAATACAAGCTAAAAATGTTACTCAATGTACTTACATAATAATTAGTGCCCAATAGATTAAATTTTAACTTTTCTTGATTTTATCGTAGCAAATTTATCAATAACTGAGTTAAAATCAGTTTTATGTAGCAGCTCTCTTTCAACACATAGAAGTGCCAGTACACCAAGGCGGTCCTGACTCATGGTAGACCGCTTCACATTCTTGATTTGAGCAAGCTGTGAAAACGAACGTTCTCCAGAGCAATTAGTAGACATAAGTGATGAGTATATTCTAAAAATTACTTCGGTATTTGGGAATGCAGAGTAGACTCCATTTGTGTGCAACAATTTGAAAATAAGTTGAACAACGCCTGTTGACTCTTTTCTGCTGTATTTTTTTTTGACTGTTTCTTGTACCAGCAAATAAACTGACAGAATACTGAGAAGAGTTCGAAAGAAAGATCTTTTGAATATATATCAACAAGTCTTTCAATTGCAATTCTAATATCTTCATCGGACATCGAATCAAATTCGATTAGAAATCCATAACGCTGTTGCACAGATGAATATGATCTAATGCGTTGCTTTAAAGCATGGTTGAGTTGGTCAATTATAACATAAAAAATGCTCACTTTGAATTTGTTGACTCCCGGCATTCCTAGCAAAGCATCAACAGTACTTCCTTCACTAAAATGCTTCTTGCGTTTTGGTGCTGGGCGTGATTCACTTTCAAACTTACAAGATTTGTTTCCACTGTGGTCAAAAACTTTCATGTCACAAGAGTCAAACTTTTCTCTACATTCAGTCACAAATTGATCCTGACTTTTAATAAGACTAACAGCGGTGGTAAGTTCAAAGCTAGATCTCTGCAGCAATATGCTGCATTATTAAAGCGCTGCAATATGTCATTCCAAAGTTCACACATAAAAGCTATTTCTTTGGTGTTCATTTGCTTGCCAAAGCGTTTGCCTGATTTTGAGTATCTCCAGTCCGATTATTATCATCAGTTGCAATTTCCTGAAAAGCACTCTGAAACTGCTTATATTCTCTAAATACATCCTCAGTAGCATCCGGCTCTGGCAGACCATTGGGTATCGGATGGGTATTTAGGAACAAGACAACCAGGCTCCAGTTTTACATAGGATAGCCGAAACCCAAATATGAAACAGCTTTAATGCAACAATCCACTGCAAATAGACCTAATAGATTTAATGAGTGACACGCACACGGAATATAATCCACTAAGCTGTTCTTGGTTTTTTTAGAATTTGCTGCATGCCAATACATTTGCCTGACATATTGCTGGCATTGTCATATGTTTGTCCACGGCAGCAATCAAAATCAATCTTCTGTTTTGACAAGAACTGAAGTAGAGTATCAGCAAGAATCTGGCCAGTGTGGCTGGAAATGTTGATGAACGTGAGAAAACGTTCTACTGGCTCATAATTTGTCATATTGATATGACGAATAGTAATTGTCAGTTGGTCAGCACGAGTGATATCTGGTGTAGAATCCCCTGAAATTGAGAAATATCTTAACTTCACAATTTCTTGTTTAACGACACCAAGCACTTTCTTGTCCCATTATCGTAACAATTTCATCACATATTGTTTTCAAAAGATATCATGAATGACCGCGTCCGGGATTCGCAAATTGACGAATATGTTGAGAAAGAAAAGGATCAAACTGACTAATCAATTTTAATATTTCCAAATAATTACCATTGTTTCCAGAACCAATAATCTTATTTCTTCCTGAAGTGGTAAATCTCTTTCACAAAAAAAGGCAACTGTTGCAACACAACAGAAAGCACATTGTTCCAGTAATTTCTTTGCTCGCACATAGTTTTGGGTAACTTTTCATCAATGCAACCAGCAGCAGAAGAGCGATCAGATAAAGTCAAATTGAGTTTATATGTTTGGCGCTTGTTTCGAACTTTCAAAGTTTGATTCATATTTTTCCCGTCATTATCGGCTGATGTACATAACTTTATACTTCTATCTGATGAGAACAATATGCATGGAAAACAAAATTTATTGATCTTGGATTGAGAATAGACAAGCCAGTCACGAGTGACTTCTTCTCCATTTGATAAAACACATGTGAATGCACAAGGAATAAGGAAGCGGTTCGCTCCAGAATATTCTCGTTTTGTTTCTGGATATTCATTTGCTTTATTTCGAAAATGATCTGTACTCATACTAATGCATACCTCATGCGATTTTTCAGTTATATTACCAAACAAACCAACATCATTTGGTACACCTTAAATCGGATGTGAGCTCTGAATATCTGAAGTGAGTGAAGATTCTATATCATCATCATCATCATCATCACGGCTGAAAATTTTGTCTTGGGCAATGTTTGACTGAAAAGAAATTGGAGGAGAATTGCTATGCAAGTCATCGCTGCTATATCCAGCTTCTTTCTCAACAACTTGAAAAAACGAAGTTAATTTGTTCGTTTTAGTCAAAAGGAAGTCTCCTTTTTCCTTTTTCTTCTTTGATTGTTGAACTCTTTCCCAGCCACTTTTTCGTTTTGAGATGGCAAACAGTGAATTTCAAATAAAAAAACAAAAAAATCAATTATACACTTTTTAATATAAAACAGTATTAAAGAAATTTTTCAATAACTGTATCATATGATTTAATTTTGGGACACACTCCTAAAAATATAAAAATATATGAACACAGTTTAATACAGTTTCACTACTTTAAAAACACAGAAGCGCCATTTTAGTTTGTGATTAGTTAATCAAAAACAAATATTTTATGTTTTCAATAACTCAAATTTAATTGTTTTCCCGACAGAAGAGGCCTGTATTTTTGTGGGGCCTCAAGGCACGTGCCTAGTTTGCCTGATAGTTAATCCAGCTCTGCTTAACCCCAAGCATTAGTATGGGACGACGGGATCCCCCAAATTTCTTGGACCAAATTAAGTCATTTTTTAGATTGCTACTAGGCTAGTATTGTTTTTCAAATTCCCCTAAAATTTTACATTGCACTAAATTTTTTTTGCTGTGCTATTATTAAAGAAAATAAGTACTGGTAGGTTTGCTTAAGTTGCAGTCAAAACCATTTTACGTATAAGTCGTGAAAAACCAAAAAATCTGGATTAAACGTTAATTAACGATTAATGATTAAACGGACCATACAAAATAGCTTGAGTCAATTTTTTTCCATTTAGAATGCAAGAAAATTACTGGAAAAATGTGGTACCGTCAAAATATTTTTTGGCTACGCCGATGGCAGCTGTTCAATTTTATTTTAAGATTGATATTTGCTGCTGCAATTTTAGCTATATTTCGATAATATTTAGGCTACACTATGTGTTGCTTTTCTGCTTGGGACCGATCTTGCTCTAACTAGGTCTCTGGGCAGAAGGTAGATAGCCATAATTTAATACATGATAATTAAGTTTGCCGACAAAACCGAAGTAGTGCAAAACTAATTGTTTATTTAGGGAGGTTAATGAAAGTAAAATCATTGGAACCACTGCAACAAACTGTTTGCGAGAAAACTTATTGTAATTCAACTGAGCACCGTGGCAGTTTTCTTGTGTTTGCTGGTTGATATGATATAATCGTAACATATAATCTGCTTCACAAAGCTTTTCCGTGCATGCAGTAGAAAATTTGTTGATTTGGTAGCCGCGCGGTGTCGAACCCACGCTCAAAGTTGTGAGATTGATAGTGAGTTTGCCTTTACGGCTTACGCGCACTCTCTGACTTGAGCAATCAACACTTAAACACGCTGTTATTTGAAACTTTATTTGAACTAGGTTTTAAACAAGTGCGATGAGATTTTGCTTAATCAGTTGAGTTTTGTTAATCTCCGTTCCGGGCAAAGTTTGTTGCGCCTTTGATTAACTAAATTACGTGAAAGAAAGTTATTGTTCAGTTTTTCATTTGACAGAAAGATGATAAATTTGTTGGTGCAACATTGATCAGCTTTGGGATTCAGCAGACCGCCTTTGATGCTACAATTGTTATAGAAGTTTAATGAAAAATAAAAAGATTAAAAAATAATGATCTATCAAACTTTAGAAAAAACTTTTAGCGTGCAAAAACAATGCTAATATCTAATTCATTACACAGAAATTTTCTTAAATAAGTTTGGCTTCATTGACTTATACCGTTATGATTTTGAATCATGGTCTGGCATCTCAGTTAGATCATACGGTGCACAAGGTTTAGGGTAAGGACGAGCTTGTTGACAAAATTTATTTATTATTAAAGTTTACAAAGAAAGAAGGAATTAGGTGCAAGTCTATTGATAGCAAACACAATAAAAAGCATTGCTAAACAAATCTTGGAAGAACCTATAAATCAGATGGTCGTGTAAAAGATAAGAAGTGCCTGAAAATTGTGCCCTGATTGTATCAACTTACAAGCTTTTGCTGGTTTTTTTTATACACTTAAAAGCTTGGTTGATACAGATGCTTCTTAGTTGATAGACTAAAATATTTGTAGTGTAAATGAAACAAGAATGCATGAAAACAAATATTGTATTTGCATACTGTATTGCAACAGCAATATGGCATGCACTAGTAATCATTTCATATTCGAAGCAAGGGAAAAAAACATATTTATTTGCATATGTATCAAAGTAGCAATACAGGCACTCAACCATTAGCCATGTCAATTACCGTATATCCTCGCATATAAGCCGAGTTTAAAACTCAATAAAAAGTTGCTAAACTAAGGAGTCGGCTTATATGCGCATAACTCTAATCGCACTCTTTGTTCTCAAGATAAGATCGTCTACGCATTTACGATTTACATTGAAGAACTGGAAAGATCTCTTTGGGGAGTTCGACAATAATAATGATGATGAATTTGATGGATTTTTTGAGATACTTTTTACTTTTATTAATAAAAATAAAACACAACAATAATGGTTATCGTTTCGTAAATTCTCTTCTGCAACCTTTTGCTGTAATAGGTGCGTACGGCTTGTTACGATTTATAGGGTCGGCTTATATGCGAATTTTTATAAATTTACCGTTTTAAGGTTGTTTTTCTAGAGTCGTCTTATATGCGAGGATATACGGTAGATCAAAAAAACACCAAAACTTTTTGAGAGCGTTATTATGGACAGTGTTAATAAGCATATATTAAGGGTGATATGCTTCTTCACCCAATCATAAAAATGTGCAATTTTTGAGTAAAAGACAAAAAATCTTTAAACTATTGGAGCCTTAACGGGCAGGCTTGTTTTTTATTATGATTTTAACATCAAATGTCAAATTTCGTTTGCTTCATCTTAAATTATCAATATAAAATTGATTATAGGTGCAGTTTAAAGCCGTACTGTGCAACTGTGTATGCTAAATGTATTTGAAAACTAAGAAAAGCTAATGAATGAGTATGCGAGAATTTCGTCGCATTTTGTCTCTCAGAATACTAAAAATGTCTAAAAATTTTAACCCTTTTCCAAATTTTTCTTTGCCTCGGTCTTGGCAATCATATTTAGCAAAAACAATAATCTTATTCACACACTGTTATAATAGAGTATCAAGGTTTTTGTTGATCCTCTGCGAAAATCTTGCTTGTGAGCCTAATATTATAAATACTTGCAACAGGCTCTAATCCAGTGGTTCCAAACTTTTTCGATGCCATGATCTTTTTTGAAGACGTTGGGTAATGCTCTGGACCACCCTTTCCACTCGATAATTAACCTTTTTTCTGAAATACACGGATAAAATTTAATATTTTTAAATTGTTTCTTATTTTCTTGCAAATTAACTTTGGGGAAGCGATTGCTTTACCTACCGTGGACTATTTTTGTCAAAGCTTTGGAAAATTCTTTGTTGAAGTCATTGTTTTTGACTTTTCCTGTACTTTTTTCTTGTTTTCCTATTTTTTTCTTTTCTTGATATCAGGAGTAGCAGACTCGACGACCTGCAGTTGAACTACGCATCACGGTCTTTTGCTTATCCTCTATAAACTTAATTCTTAATTTTATATTGACATGTGATATATAAAAAAGCAGTGTAAATTGCTCTTGACAAATAAACGTTGTTGTATTGTATTGTTTTCTCAACTAAAAGATCTTTTTTTTATCCATATTTGTGACTCTTCACTTGCCACGACTGCAAATTCCATATGCAGAGCACTTTCTGTGGACCCTAAAAAAATCTTCTGGGAACCCTTAAGGGTTTGTGGAACCCAGGTTGGGAGCCACTGTCTTAATGATTATTTCCTATTTGAAGCAGCAGAGGAGGATAGAGCGCTATAGGCAACGTTGTCACGTGTAATAAACTGAAAGTTTCCCGTCAAAAATTAGCTTTTCTAGTTAGATATTCCACAGCTTTAAATTGCATTCAAATATCAGATGCTTAGTTACAGGAACAGAGCTCTTAATTGATTTAGGCTTGAAAATTTGCATCTGATATCAGTTCTAGCAAATGGATATGTTTCATTATCTTCGTTTGGAGCAAAGGCCAATCTTTCCTTGCTCCAACTTTTGACGGTACTTTTAAAAAAAAATGCCCTAACATTCATCATTGCCAACAACATCAATTCTTGCAATATAATTCACAACACGAGCTCTTCCAGAAACTTGGAAGTACTACCAAATCTATTCAATGATGTCATCATTATCAGACACACTGAAATCAGCTTATTCGCTATCGCATGAAATTATTGGCTTCTCCTCTGAGCTGGAGCAACTATTCTCTCGCTTCTTCATCCGACGGAACAACGTTTTTTAACTTAACAGTTTTTTAATTTTTTGTTTTCTAGTTATTCAAATATAACTCTTTCAACACAGGAATGGATGATAAAATCATATTTTTTCCTCTTTTTACTGATCTTGTGGTTCTTCTAGATTCTGTTTTAGGAACCCGCTAAATATCCTTTGGTGAAACATAAGAAGTTCTTGGCCCAAGCACCTCATTTTCAAAATAGACAAACGTCTGGTGATCCGGCATTATGTTTGGTTTGGTACATTTTCACTATTCTTTTTCAAAAGCGTGCTTCTTTGGCATTAGCTGTCTATATTTTCTAAAAAATTTATCTAAAAATAAAGTCTCTAAACATTTCAAAATGTAGCCGTCTACACCAAACAAACAAACAAATTGGTGATCTCCCTACAAAAACATGGAAGTAAAGATGATCCTGTTTTATCTTTGGCAACAAAATATTAATTTCGAGCTACACATCACCTAAATGTTGAAGCCATTTCTTTTGCAATTGGATGAGGCCGACACAGCCGTCTGATTTGATATTCTTAACCTCATCATTACTAATAGCTACTAACAAAATAACTTAACTGTCGGTGCATTACTTCGGGTTGCTTTGTTCTTTCCAGCTGCGTTTCAGTGTTCCCTCTAAGATTTTAGTAAGTGTGTAACCGCCGGCGCAAGTGGGGAATTGCTAGCAAATGTATGAAAACCGCCGGAAAAATTGTGGCGGACATTGCTGAACAAACCGCTACACCAGCCTAAGCAACTTATTTTTGAGTTGTAAAAAATGATGTTCTTAGCAGCCTACCTCTGTTCAGCATATACGCTATTCCAACAAAAGATGTTCTTTGCCCCACTTCAGATCTCGGATCTTTTGTCCAGAATTTTTTGAAAGGCAGCTAAGTGTCTGATGTAAGCATCACGTGACAGCAACACAACAGCGATTTGCAAGCTATGTGCGCACTGTTTCCAAGCTTTTATTGTACAGTAGAATTAGTCTAACGACTTCATTGATTACCTCAACTTGCCTATAATAACGTAACGTTTTCCTCAGTCCCTGCAACATCTCAATATTTTGAATACTTTAAAGTTTACCTAAAACATTGATTTTCGAATGACCGCACTCTTTTGTTTTTCCCTCAAACGCATTTTTATCGATTATGGGATTTTTGACTTAGTTCAGTGGTTTTCAGCCGATTTTGGCATGTGGCCCATTTTCGAAATGCACAGAGGCACGTGGCCTGATTATATATTTTTCTCGATTTCATAAGCGACCTCAAAAAAGTTGTCAAAGCAAATTTCAGGAATGTTGTTCAAATGAAATAAAAAAACAAGCCGTCAAAAAAATTTGCCAATTACACTCAACGTGAAGGGTAAATAAAGTACTGGCTCCGTGAAGACCTTTGTCCGCCAAATGAAAATATCTGATCTAGGCCATCATCATCTATCACGAACAATCTTATTTTTTAATTCAATTAAGACGCCAGCTTGCGAGTCGTATCTTGTTTTGCTTAGCTACGTCTTTTGCAGCAGGAACTGCAGTTAACTGTGTGTCAAAGATCTTTAAAGATGACTAAAAACAAGTTCGAACAACAATTGCATGGGAGTAAACGTAGAGTTTTCAAAATTTCCGGGGAGGCAAAAGAAGCAAAACTGCGACGTTGCGCTTTTGTGACGTAATAATTCGCGTGATCATATCAGCACCAAAAAAAAAACGTTCACAAACAAGTAGCCTATCGGTTACAAATCGACCGCGGCGAAATACCTGACTATTTCTGTTTAATAAGTTAAATTTTGGTCCCTCAAAATTTGAGAACTGTGCAACAGTAATTCGTAAACGTTTTAGAATGTCAGGTTTGCTGGGCATGTAAATAAAATTAGCCTAATCCGATGCCGACGCCCAACACAAACACGAAAAATATAACTTTTTTGAAATACTGAGGTGTTTGGTAGTTTACCACGACTACGACACCAGAACAAAAATTACTGGCGAACTTCAATTGTTGCTTAATTATGGTAAAATAATTAAGCTAGTTACATTTCTCAATCGTAATTAATTATCAGCAGGGTTTTGCAATATCAAGTAAACTTTTCATCTAAAATTGAAAGTATTTGACAACCAAAGCCGCGTAACTTAAGAGAAAATTAAGATTGCTGTACGATGTAGTAGTCACACTGTGTGTGTTTTGCTTTCTTTCTTAAACGTGTCTCAGAAAGCAATATTATTGATAAGCGATAACAGATTTTGCTCTAGTGTTGTCAACTAATTTTAAACCACGCACGAAAACAAACAAGTTAATTTTCAGGAAGTTTTGTTCCAAAAGCGAAAAATAGCAAAACGTTGTTATCTGGTTAAGAATTGTGGCGAAAGTAATGGTAGTTTTGAGACACTGCTAAGGCATGTTTGCCAGGACCGTATGTGATAATTGCAGTAACATAGCAGGCTAATATTTTTTTCGCCCTTAACAAGTTTTAATTAAACATTGAACAAATGTGCAAAAAAAGGTTGCAAATATTTGATAGATGAAATTCTATCTTTGTGAAAAGCATTCGAAACTTGACCGAAGTTCGACCTTTGTTGAAAAGCATTCGAAACTTGACCGAAGTGTAGGAAACAGAGAAATTCATGGAAACGAATATCCGCGAGTTTGGTAAACGCAGCTTTAAAGTCTAATAAAATATTGAAAAGCTGATTTTTGTAAGAACTACAGGATACGCATAAAACTACAGGATCTCACCTAGAGGCGCTAACTGAAAAAAAAACTAAGATCTAGTTTTCATTGAAAATCAAATAAGTTTAGTGCATTTGAGAGGGGGCTGCTTTTTCTGAAAAAAATTTTGGGGATCACGCCTACTTTACCCGGTGCCACCGATTACAGGCAGATCTAAAAGACCGCAATAGCCGCGCGTGCTCAATTACGCTTTAGAGGAAGGTTTCTTTGCGCAATTCACAGCTTTCTGTGAGTTTTTACTGGCGATTCTTCTTTGCACAGGTAACGTTATTAGATGATATATCTTGATGTTGAATCAAAAGACAGTTTTGAGATGGCAAATCATGAACAGTAATTTTTTACAATATCCGAAAATTACTGGCAAATATTACTGTATCACAAATTACCTTTTAAGCCAATGACATGAATAAGGCTAATTTTAATACAAAAGTTTACAAAAAGATCGACAATAGAATCTCAATACTTTTTTACGTTTCAGGGCTTATTTCAATCGTGAAGCTATCACACCACAGAACTGTCAGCTACATTTTATTTAAAAAACAACATTTTGGGAAGTATTTAAAACTAAAATTGGTAATAATTAGTACTTTTTTTTCTTTTAAGTTTTCATAATTGGCAAGTGTGAGAGTTTATTTGTTTGTGATTAACAAAAACTGAACTGTTCCTTCAAAAAATTATGTCTTGTGTTGAACTACAGTTTGAGAGCTCTTTGGTATTATTGCTCTTTGAAATTGGCCGGAAAAAGAAAAAAAACTTTTTGATTTACTTTATGTTTATTGCTTCAGAGATAATTTTTTGTACAAAAAATATTTAAGTCGCCGTCACTCGCTGTGCGTCATAGTCACGCAATGTTTACGCGAGACGTTGCATTGTCCTAAAAAAGCGTTTGTCCAGCCTTGGATTCCTATTCACTATCACCCACGCATTAAACAATTGGTTGAAAATTTTGCTAGCAAAATTGCAAAAGTTTTAACCCACTAAAAAAATTACCAAATAGCGCTGAACTTTCTTACGCATCGTCGAATTACAACTTCGAATCCGCCGGACATGCTTTTGCAAATTCGCACGTTTTTCGCGTTTAAATGGAACACTCCTGGGTATATGCAGAGACCAAGCAACATGCGCGCAGCCAGAGGCTTTAAGACTCACTAATAAGCATTCAGCTACAAAAAGTCGTTAAAACTGGTCATAATATTTAACCCTCTGTCTACCAAAAAAAACTCATTCAACTTATATCATTGGGGTCCGTTGGACCCCAATTTTAGAAAGGCATGTTAAGGACAAGCAATGCAATGGAAATCTTCAAAATTATTGGCTAAACGGGAAATGAAGCAGTTAACACTCAAAAATCTGCTAATAAGCACACATAAAAACGAAAATACCGATACACAAAAAGTAAACACACGCAGTCACAGAGCAGCATATGGTGCAATTTACTAATAAGCCTACTGAAGCAGTCTTGAATGGCCGAAACATATTAGTAGGGTACTCCTGAAAATACTTAGGTAAATCACTTTGGCGCCTCTCCTAACCATAACTTTGAAATTTTGCTTCGATGCACTTCATAAAATTAAACAAATAAAACTTTTTGAAATCGCCGGCTGTTCCAATTGCGAGCAAGTTCAGATGATACGTAAAACACAAGCCAAGAAAGATGTAGGCAGGAACTCCTGAAATTTTTCGAAAACAATGGCGACTATGCGCAACCCTCGTTATGCCTTTTGAAAGCTTAATCGGTTTCCTTTAAAAAAACGATAGTTTTGATTTTGGAGTGAGAATTGACTTCGTTAACAACACAATAACTTTTTGTTGCTGTTCTCACAAATATCAATTCGGCTGAACCGATATTCTTAAGTAATTGATATGTAGACTGGCGCTAAAGTAATTGATATGTGGACAATGACGCTGTTTCGACTTATCAGGTCTCTTCAGTGCAGTTGGTGACCGACAAGAAGCTAGTAGAGATTTTTAATAAAGCATAGCTTAGACCGTCACACTTGAGACAGACCATTCACTACAGTAGAATTTGTGTAGGTCCCACAAGTATGACGGTCTAAGCCAGAGCTACTCAACTAATTTTAATGAATGCCCAGTGGGAGAAGTTTAGTATTTCTAGAGGTCTAGTAGAAGTTTTGATTTGCAATGATAAAAATGAAACTATTATAATATTACTAGTAAATACAGAAAAATACTTGGATTTTTCCATAATCTACACTAATCATCAAAATCAAAAATAATATGAGCTCATTGTGCTCTATTCTGCTAAATTTGTAAAAAAAGCGCATTTCGTATTTTTTGCCAGGTTTTAAAACTTGGTCCATAGAAGTGATACCAAATCAAAGGCGGTGGTGGGGTGATTAGTACTGGTACCATACAGAAGGCAATCTTGTGCGATAGTAAGCTTTGCCAACACAATGCCTGACTTATTTTCTACAAAGCGGTGTTCAACGTCACAGGGTAGTTTAAACACTTGATTGGTTATGCATTGACCTCGCCTAAAGCCAACTTTGGAGGCAAAAAACGGGTGCTAGACGCCTTAAGAGTAAACGCTCGAAAAGCTTGTAAGAAACGCTCAGCAGCGATATGGGCTGGAAGCTCTTTCAGTCATCAGCTGCATTGCCAGGTTTTGGTACCGAGATAACACTGGCCAATTGCCAAATTGTTGAGATTGTTTGGTAGATCACGCAGGCTGTGTAAAATTTTTGAAGCTATGCAACACATTTGGGGCCGCAGTGCTTCAGAATATAGGTGGCGGAATATTGTCTGGATTTTGAGCTTTACAACACTTGATCAGTTAAATTGCAGAGGCAAATTTGGTGACGAGACAGGCAAAAACATCAGATCTTTAGCACTGGGAAATAGGTTTTCCCCTGTTTTCCATGCTGATCATGTTGTTTGTTAGTCCTTTCCAAAGGTGCCGTTAGTCAACGCTAAAAATGTGCAGTCGCGCCGAGGGCGCGAAAATTTTTGATATTTTGTAGTATTGAGAATAAGTCTACAAAGTTTGGTCAAAAGAGCATGGGCTTTTTCGCAATCCGTGACTGCTCCTACTGCTACTCATCCTGGAGCTTGAGGTCCGATTTTAACTCTTGAAAGTTCCGGGTTTGAACCGCGGTCCGCCAGTTGAGTAGCCCTGGTGTAAGCTATGCTTTGTTTATAGTCTCTAGCTTTTTGTCGGTCACCAACTGCACTAAAAAAACCCGATAGATCGAAACAGTGTCACTGTCTACATATCAATTACTTTAGCATTCTTCCACAACTTTGACATACTTTCAGTTGAAGCACTAGCTCATTTTAACGAAAAGATTTTATTAGGTTTAAGGACGCTTATGGTGAAAACAGTGTTGCCAAGGGTTTCAGAAACTTGGAGACATGTAGTGGTTATGCGCAATCACACGCAAATGTCTTTTTATCAATTGCGTTTCAAAAACGATAGTTTTATTTCGAAACGAGATTTGGCTATGTGAAAAACACAAACTCTTTATTAATGTTTTCACTACTATTCAATGGGTGAAGTTGGCTTGGCCGACTGAGCCGATATTGCTAATTTTGACGTTACTAATGGGGACCTTTCCGGGCAACGCTGGCCAGTGATAATACATTTGTAACACATGAGCGCATACTCTGTTTGCAAGCATTTTGTCAGACTGGGCCACCACGACCGTTGCGTCCTTAGGTAGATAAAACACTTAATGAGATAGCTCATCTTGATGTGGAAGAGTTCAGCTGTCTACACGTCATGGTGGCCCAGCCTTTTAAAGATTAGAAAACAGACTCTGATGTAATCTACAGAAAATGGTATCCTTACTTCGTGCACAATTCTTTGTACAAATCATTAAGAAAGGATATGAAAGCAAATGTTTTACTTCAAAGCGATCACAGATCCTCTAACATTTTTAATAAATCCCAGATTTGGAATCACTGGTCTACAATTAACAGAGATTATTTGTGACATCACTTAAATCAGGTTGGTCCAAAACTGTGAGCATAAAGAACCACATTTAGGCTTGAGGAAAACTTTACAGGTCGCAAAAAGAGAAACTCTATACAGTCATCAAAAAACTTGAGTTTGCTGTTCTCATGGATTTAATGTTTATTTGCACCCCTGACGCACTTTTTGATGTTTTTTTACTGGTTTTCTCTTCAAAAAGTAACTTCTGCTATTGAAGAAGACATGACTTATCAACAAATTAGCAAAACTACTTCTTTCTTGTTTCTGGTTATTATGCTGAGGTATGCTTTAATTCTGATGGTGCACAAAGCAGTGACGTATTTTTGAGGGAGGGAAAGATGGAGGGCTTTAGCCTGTCCCTCAGACTGTGGGGCAGAAGCTAAAGCCATTTGAGGCAAATTTTGCGGTTCAAAAGTCGATCACAAAAATAAAAATTTTAGGTTGCTTTGGAAAACCCAACGAGCAACATACTCATTTTTAATAGGTTTCTTTCTTAATGCTCTGCCTGCCATCCGAAATTGAGTTCATATTACATCGTGCTATTTTAAAACATCGCTTGATATGATATAAACTTAATGCTCGAGCTCCCTCTCCGAAAAAAAAATTTGTTTTTAAACACGTTACTGCCACAGACGTAAATATTTGAGCGGCGTTTAGAGTAATTGAGCAGTTCTTTCGTTACTAAACATGGAGCTCATCTGTAGTGCATTCTTTCTTTGCGGTAAATTGCTTTTTGCTTATAAGCTTGCCACCGCAATGCATATCTACTAACTTGCAGTTCAACAAGAAGAGCCCGTGCTAGCAACAAACATTAAAAATCGATGTATGCCAGTGTGGTCACAAAAAACATTGTTACAGCTCAATAGTTACACATCGACGTGCACTTTAGTTGTGCGACTTATCTTAGGTGTTTTGTCAACACAATGCATCCATGGTAGGCCTAGATGTATTTTAACACCGAAGTAATTGACACCGGAAAATACGGCATATATAAAGCGTTCTCGGTCCGCACAAACGCCATCCGCAAGTCAGCGATTACCAGTTGGGCATACCCGGTGATCGTACGTTTAACGGTGATGATCGATGGTAGAGATGAACACGGACCGGATCCTGATCAAACCGTCTTTTTCTATGGATCTGGACTGAAATTTAGCGTTGGATCGTTCCGCAGGAATTGAATCTCGAAACATACTTTGGTCAAAAAAATTATGAGTATACCAGCAAATCAGAACCTCGGAAATCGAATTACAATATGGAAACATAGGAAACGCTTGTTCTGTAAAAATACCCCAAATCTCTGTTAGTCAGCTCTGTAAGTTAACTGTCAAATTCTCCGGTTTTCGCTTTAAATATATTGCAAAGAGAATTGATCTGTTGATGCGAGAGTAGATTTATAGATTGCTGTAAGCTTAAGTTTTTTAGAATAGAGCTCAGATTAACTTATATCAGTAGCTTATAGTAAACAGCCTTATTGATTTGGGTAATTTTTCTAATGAAGAAACATTCAACTTTGTTAGATCGTAATCAAGTGTTGTGATCACCAAGCCTTTTCCAAAATTGAGTCGATCAGCTTCAGGTATTTTATGTATATCTACACGCAATGCAACCAGCAAACGAGCTTTTAGTGCTTGCAGCAACACATCTACCAAGAGAAGAGTTCGTTGGACTTCAACTAGCTTGGAATTAGTGGTTGTTTTTAACAGTTTACACTCAAAGTGCAAGAAATCTTGGAAGGTAACATGATTAACTCAGTGAACATTCAGCATTAGTTTGTTATTCCACCTTTTTTAGGAGCGTGCTGCGCTTAATTTTCTGTTATGTTTTTGAACAACTCTTCGCTTTTCTTGTAAAATAGTATCATGTATCGACTAGCTTAGCCTAGTAATTGAATTGCAATGGTCTATTTTATGTGTTTTAGTCGACAGCCACAGTGTTTGTGCATTTTTGTTATGTTTAAAATATTGTTTAATTGCCATTGTTTGTCAATAGTAGCCACATAGTAAACATAGGCTTAAAAGAAAGGGGGGCTTGGGGGCTGCCGCCTCCATAAAAATTTCGGCAATCATTTAAAAAATTTGAAAAGTTCTACATTTGAGATCACACGCGATTGGTGAAAGTGCATGCAAATTTCAACATGTGAAAACCTTTGTTTAAAGAATGTCACTGGTGCATTGAAGAACATTTCTATAACCGCAGCCTATAACGATCGTCAGAACTGCTGCTGATACTCGATTGTGATTACACTTACGAGATTATTCGAGTTGGTTTTGCTTTTCGTGCCACCAACATACAGCAAAGTGGCCAAAACCAATTTGGATTGATCTCGTTTCTTTAAATGCAGTCAGTTGGCAACTTGGCTTGAGTGTGTTCACTAACGGTAGGCCAACGAAATATATGGGGCTACTACTGAGTTAAGTGTGAAAATCTTACAATAGGCTAATAAATATCAGCAATGCGATTAGCTAAAACGATAGTTATTTATTAATTAAGACAGAGGTAGGAAGTAGAGGTGTTGTTGGTATTACTACTGCGCTATATTTTGATTAAGTGTGGTTATTAAGACAATTTATTTAATTATATGGATGAATTTGTTTTTAGATTTCAGGGTAACGGGACATGTAATCTATAGTCTTCATTTGCAGACAAGTATTGCCCAAAATGCTCTCGAAAAGACTTGTCCTAGAACAGGGCAACAAGTGCCGTACTCCTTTCGCAATGAGCACGAACTTTTTCTGTCTAGGCAAAACAAATTGTAATAGATGCGAAAGAAAGAGATAGCAGGAAAGGTTATTTTAATAGAACATTTCAAGCCAAATGGAAAAAAACTTTCGCGTGGGTTTGCTACAATGCAGAACAAGACAAAGCATTTTGTTTAGTTTGCAGAGCTACAAGAATGGGAGAAACCAAGCAAAGGTGTTACCACATCACAGGCAATGTGACACTTTAAAAGCATTTGTTTATGTGAGATTTAATGACTGGAAAAAGACGTTGATTGCGTTTGATCACCACAAAAAATCAGAATTACATAGATCTGCACTTCAGCCAATACCAAACCAAAGAAACCAAAATGTTCTCAAACTGTCACACAAACGGAAAATGGAAGTAATGAAAGAAAACAGAGTGACTTTGGAAAAAATTTTTACCAGTTTGAAATTTCTCGGATGCCAAGGTTTAGCCATAAGAGGAAAAGAAGAAGCTACGTCTAATCTTGCGATGTTGTTACAAGAGCGAATGGAAGATGTGGCGGAGTTAAAGCAATGGCTTATATGAAAAGAAAAGATCAAGTACATATACTTATCTACTGCGATTACTTATAAAATTTTAACTCTTTTGCTCCCGCGGTCATCGATCGATGGCATTTCAATATTCCCCGTATACTCCTCGTGTTATTAAGAGATTATTAATGACATAATGGCATTTTTCTACAACTGAGCTACAGGCCTCTATTTCGAAATGAGCCACATGCCAAAAAAAGATTGAGAAACACTGCATTAGGGAAAAAAGGAGTAATAAGCCTACAGTAGATCTCAGCTTCCACAATTTAGTGCAAAATATTACCGCTGTGAAAACAAATACGAAGTGTTATAATTGTAGTGTTGTGCTACATTGGCGTTACGTTACAAGCATGACACGTTTTATGACATTATGCTCTTTCCACTAGTTTGCGGAGGAACATTTACCACAGTTTGCTGTAAAGAGATAAATTAGAATTGATTCAAAGACTCGTTACCAATCGGTTTCAATCCGGGTTGTGCGATCTTTTCGGCTGGCGAGCGTAAATATTCAATTTTAGTATCTGGAGTAAGATCGCAGGTTGCCCACTCGTGGCCTACATTATGATATCTGCATATTTGCATAGATTAACCACTTTGATTTTTTTGGAAGGCGGTGTGACAGCTCAAGATAAAGTAAATATGTTTTTATTTTGAAGATTAATTTTTTCAATCATCCATTGTTTTCGAACCAACGCCTTTTTTAAGCAAGTGTATTTGACTGAGTTCGCTGGGAGTCGATCTGCCGCCCTGCGAACAACAGCCTTACTACACGTTTAATTTACTGCACATCACTTCGTTATTAATTTTTTACTTGCCTAACCTAAACACAAAAATAACGCCTGGCTTTAGGATTTTGCATCACTGTTTCTTGAATATGTCAAAAGTCAATTGTATCATTGTAACGTCTTGATGCTCTATATGTAAACGTTTTGCTTGAAACCTCAGTGTGAGTTCTTTTTGAAAGGGGCCGCTATGTTATCGCACCAACGCTTTTTTTAAACAAGTGTATTTGACTGAGTTTGCTGGGAGTCAAACTGCCATCCTGCCGTCCTGCAAACAACAGCCTTCATACACATTTAATTTACTGCACTGCATTGTGTTATCAGTTATTCACTTGCCTCATCCTGCACAAGAAAATGCCTGACCTAATCACAAAAAACATGTTGCTTTAAAAGTTTTGAGTAATTACATATATAAAGAAAAGAAAGTTGCATTGGAGTTTTACATTGATTTTTGTTTTTACTTGTTCTTGCTGTTAATCTAATTAAATTAATTTTAGAGGATAAGGCTTAGTCAATTTTCCCGTGCTGGTTGGTCTGTTCAAAGTTTTATCGTGTTGTTCAAAAATTTATCAAACTTTTTTCGCTCTAGAAATTGGCACCACCATTAATTATTCGACGTATAATGGATTAAGTGAAAATCAAAAAAATTTCTAGGTTGGTGAAAGTACCTAATTGCCTGATTTCAACAATTAAAACCATTACGGAAGTTTAATGTAAGTTAGGTTTTGTACGTTAGATTATCACTTAGGCTTAATGTTTGGAGGAAACCTTAGTTTATTATTTGCTATATTTATCCTTCATTCACGAGAAAGCAAATAGTATCACTATATTTTGGACGGGACATTCGCACTTGCTTGGGAGTTTCCATTCTTGAGGTGTCTGGGCCTGTCTTCCTCATAAAGATGGGGGCGTCCCGTTAGGTGCCTTGTCCAAGGACACAACTAGCAAACTTTCCGGCTTGTTCTCCACAACCTTCCCTTAAATGCCTAGCGCCAAGCAGGGAAGCGATGGATACCATTTTTAAAAGTCGTTTGGTATGACTCGACAAGGAGAATGAACCCTAGGTCTACCGACTGCAAAGCGGACGCTCTAACCACTACGCCAGGCTTGGGCAACATATGGCCCGCGGGCCGGGTCCGGCCCCTGAAGGGATTTTGACCGGCCCGCAGACTGTATCCAATCATACCCTGTAATGTGGCCCGAGCCCTCATTCCTGACAGTTTCCGATTGCTGTGCTCTCGCCGAACTGTCGGTGCGAGACACGAACGGCAACTGGCGTAAGACACTGCATTGCACTGGCACGATTTCAAATGTTACATTTTATTTCACTGCGATTGCTGGAAATTAGGTCACAGCAGAGAGTGTTTTAAACATCTCCCACTGCTGTGTGACAACGTGACTGTTAGTGTTAGTTATTCTTTGGCTGTTATCAGTTAGCGTTAGGTTTAGATTTAGAATTTACAATTTTTTACATTTTAAAGAAATTAGATTTCCCAAGAAACGTAAAGTTGACAGAGAGTGTCGAGCATTTAACAAAGATTGGATGCCGAAGTATTTTTTTACAAAGGTTGGCAATAAAGCACTATGTTTGCTGTGTGGTCAGTGTTGCTGTGTTGAAAGAGTACAACATTAGTCGTCATTATGCGACGAAACACGGAAACTATAGCAATAATTTATCAGCAGTGGAACAGCAAACTAGAGCAACAGAGCTCGACAGAAAACTTACAAGGCAGCAGAATGTATTCGTAAACGGTAAATTAGCCCAGAAAGCTTCCACTCATGCCAGCTATAGAGTTGCATACAACACTGCAAACCATTCAGTGATGGTGAATTTTTTAAAAAGTGCATGCTCGATGTAGCTGATCAAGTCTGTCCAGAACACAGCAGAAGTTTGAAGAAGTAAGTTTATCGAGAACCGTGGCTCGCCGCATTAAAGCAATTGGTGAAGACCTGACATCACAATTGAAAGGGCTTGTACCTACATTTCAACTGTTTTCACTGGCATTGGATGAAGGTACTGACATCCATGATATTGCACAGCTGCTTATCTTTGTACGAGGCATTTCAGAAAACTTTGAATTCACCGAAGAATTGCTGTATGGAATCAATGAAAAACACAACTACCGGGGAAGATATTTTCGAATGTGTCGAAAATGCATTTCGTACAATGAAATTACCATGGCAGAAAATGGTCAGTGTTACTACGGATGGTTGTCCATCATTGACAGGAAAGAATGCTGGTCTACAGAAGAGACTAAGTGACCGTGTTGCAGAGGTCGACTGCACCAGGGAATTAATATTTCTACATTGCATTATACACCAGGAAGTGTTTTGTAAAAAGGTGCTTGACATCAAACATGTTGTTGATCCAGTTTTAAAGATTGTTAATTTCATTAGAGCGAGAGGTCTAAATTACAGACAGTTTACCACGCTTCTGGAAGATTGCGACTCGGATCACCGCGGTGTTTCGTATCATACAGCTGTACGCTGGTTGAGTCTGGGGAAAGTTCTGAGACGTGTCTGGGACCTAAAAACAGAAATCTTACTACTTTTGGAGATGAAAGGGAAAGATAAAGATTGTCCTCAACTCAAACAATCAGAATGGCTGTCGGATTTGGCATTTGCAGTCGATATCTTTGAACATATGAATGAATTGAACACCAAACTTCAAGGGAAGGGCACTTTTGCTCACGAAATGTATTCAACAGTGAAGACATTTACGGTAAAGCTAAAACTGTTTTCTCGCCAGCTCAGTCAGAATATCACAACACACTTTGCAACACTTGCAACTACGGCACAACCAATGATGTTAACTGAAAAGTATACTAATATGATATTTGCACTGGATAATGAATTTGGTCGTCGTTTTGAAGACTTTTAAAAACTTGCTGCTGAATTTGATATTCTGTCATCATCGTTTACAACTGACTTTGAAAAAGCGCCGGATGCTGTGCAGCTGGAACTGATTGATCTGCAGTGTGACTCTACCCTGAAAGAGAAATTCCAAACTCAAAGCATTGACAAATTATATGCATTACTAAATGCTTCCAAGTTTGCCAACCTGAGAAAGATGGCCATGAAACTACCCGCTCTGTTTGGGTTCACGTACATTTGTGAACAAACATTTTCGACCATGAACATTAACAAGACCAAGCTACGTTCCAATTTAACTGATGTTGACCTGCAGTCTTTACCGAGAATTTCTACATCAAACATGCAGCCAGAGTTCAAACAACTTGTTGACAACTTTGATCGACCACAAATGTCTCATTGACTTTAGCAGCTATTGAAGTACAATAAGTACATTATGATAAAATGATAAATTCATTATGTACTTTTTGGTCTCTATTCTTTGTAAATTTTAAACTTTACATTAAACACGATTTATTATTTTATTTCTTGCATTAGTGAATAAATATGTGATCAAGATATTGAATACTATTAATGTAATAATCCGGCCCACCAAGGACTTAATTTTCTGACATCTGGCCCGCCGACTGAAGAAGTTGCCCACCCCTGCACTACGCCATTGTGTCGGTTAAGTGTTTGGCCATTGAGCTCGTAGTATGCCGCCTAAGCAGCTAAGCTCTCCTTTGATAATGATAGGTCCCCACGCCTACACCATAAGCCAACGGTTGGGTCCACAAGGATTATCATGGATTTGTTCTTTTTTTTCGTTTACTTTCAATTCAAGACCAACTTGGTACTACACATATTAAAAATTGTTATGCAGTTGCACCAGTAGTCTAAAAACACTGTACAAAGGAAATGCTTTGTTTTACCTCAATAATACTTGATCGTTACCCAATTAAAATGGGATCAGAGCAAGTAAAATGATTGCTAGTAAAAGCTACTATTTGCGAGGAAGCAATATTTGTGTTACTACATTGCGATAACTCATGCCATTAGTAAATGAAAAATTCCCACTTTTTGGCGCAAGTTAATAATACTTTCAAGTATAACTTGGTATAAATTGCAAGTGTAAAACACCTTGGTCAATGTCTGAGTAATTCTATGCAGCTTCATTCCAACGCTATATGCTGTGTGAAAAATGGGAATTTTGAAAAAAATTTGCCAAACATGTATTTTTAGATCAAAGCACAGAATAAGCTACGTTAAATGCATCTTTTTAAACTTTTCCAATATCTGAACTATCCTTACGTTTATGTTTTCTAAGATTTTATTCATGATAGTTATCACAAAATATTAACCCTGTTTTAAAGCAAACAGTCTGATTTTATTTATGTCTTATTGCGATGTTTTGTGTTGGTTAATTAGAAACTTTGTATTTTTTTGTTTGTTGAATAGATCACACGCACCTCAACAAAACAGGAAAATCAAATATAATCACAAACTGTTGCTCAACCTACAGCTCCAACAATGTGCATAGGAAAATGTGTCATTACAGGTTGAAAATAAAGAATTTCCTGCCCACCGCAGCGTTCTTTCAGTTTTCAGAAAAAATTTTCTAAAAATGTTTACAATCGAGATCAAGAACAATACAGCCAAGTAATCGTGATAGAACATGTCATCGCTGAAGCGTTGAAAGAGATTCTCAAAGCTATGTATGATGGAGAAATTCGATTTACGGAAGTCAATATTGCCGAAATAATACATGTAGCATCACTAATGCCAGTGTGCTGTGTACTTCATGTCGCAGATGAGTGCATTATTCATAACATCAATAGCGAAAACCTGCAGCTCCTATTTGGATCTGGCTAATCTTTATTTATTTGTCGGAGCCAGTGCAATCAAACCCAATTCAAAGTTATTTGTTATACTTTAACAAAATATTAGAAAAAGAATCGGTTTTAAACTTGCCAATACACCAGATTGAATTGTTCTTGCAATTTGATCAGCTGATAACTAAACGTGAAGAACATGCGTTTCACATCATTGTCAAATGGGTGAATAAAGATCTGGAGCAGCGAAAGCAATACTTTCCCCTGCTTATCAAGCATGTTCGTTTACAGTTCATTCAAAGTGAATGTGTTGTTGCAACAATTGGCGAACATGAGCTTGTTAAACAGTTCAATGAATGTCGTGATTTAGTTAATAATGCAATATTATACTACTACGCTCCCACCAAATCTGCTGCTACAAAGCCTCGACGTTTCTATCCAGGCCCAGACTCTGTTCTTATTTTGCTATATGACAAAACAGAACAATTTAAGTACAATTTGCATACCAAAGAAAGCAGAAAGTTAAGTTGTACAGGCTTGCATATTGATTGCATTTTGTAGCGGACAGTCCTGTAGCAAACAAGCAGCTTGTTACAGTACTTTGTGGAGGCTCGTTATCATGGTCTATTGGTTCGGGCAAATAAGTGCTTCGTTTCAATGGGTCAACGTGATGTAAATTACCATCAACAAATGATGCTCGATGTGGAGGGGCAGCAGTGTTTCACAATGAAAAACTCTATGTATTTGGAGGTTAAACAACTCCCAGTTCATCATCTGTTGAATTTACAAAAGATGAAAATAACCATCATGCAGAACAGTTTGCGAAAACGTTTGAAACATTTGAAGAGATGTGCTGAAATATGGCACATGGAATCCAGATCGTTGATCCTATGGTGCTGCTATTGTTTATCAAATCCCAATTTTCTTGATTGTTGGATATAAACCTACAAAATTTTCTGGCTCATGTAGATCTACTCAGAAAGTATGCAAGCAGGCTTGTAATGAAGTTCTTATTTACAATCCTGTGTGCGGTAAATGGAGAAAAAGAGTTGATGTGATAAAAACTAGGGCTGAGTTTGGTTGTGCTCTTTGGGGCACCAGCGTTTGTGTAGTTGGAAGTTTCGTTAAAAATAACTTTTCGTCAACAACAGGAGAGTACAGAAATCTTGATAATAATGGCACGTGGACGATTATTTTTAAATCTGATTCTTTTGGCCATGTTTTGAATCAAATTTCATTAGCTGGTATTATTTGTTTAATTGAAAAACAATGTACACATTTTATGACGGTAAGATTTACAGTATCACCATCGACTAGCAAGAACTTTCCAGCTACCTAACTTCAGAAGAAGAGAATATATTATTTAATGATAATGAGTTATTAATACCATTCAGCAACCGATATGTTTTCAAATCGTTTTAAATAGTTACTAAACTTCTGCCATACGTTTTTATTTTTTTTGCATAAATCTATTCACTTCAGCTATTGTCACAAATCACAATTATGCATTCTTCACCAATTGCTTTTGTGTTACTATGATGATGGACTGCGACCTATGCTTTCACTTATCTTTTTTGCATCAAATTTTCAAGGGGAGAGTCTCATCAAATTTAGGTTAAAGTCTTTAAAAAATATGTGGCGCACCTTGGGAATGGAACTCGAGTGAGCCGTCTGAAAAAGCGGACGCTATAACTACTAAACCACCGCGCCGACGTATGCAATTATTCTCTTGATGCAACAGATTTCATTCAAGCGAACTGCAGACATTGACACTGTTTCATCCTTTCAAGTCTCATTAGTTCAGTTGGTTACGGACAGCTGCACTGACTTGTCGGTGACCAACTGCAACTGAAGAAACTTGATCGGTCGAAACAGTGCCCTTGTCTGCAGTTCGCTCAAACTGCAACATAGGGCTTTTGTATGAACGTTTGTTTATTTTAACAACTGTTTTTAGGCAGATACAAATTGAAAACATATTTTATTTGCAAATTTGATCAATAATCAAATCAAATTAAATTAAAATTGAATGTACACTTGAGAGAGCAAAAGAGATCTACAAAAAGAAATGTGTTTATCGACAATAAAATAAATTTATGCCAGCTCAAAACACTCATGTACAACCTTCTGGTATCAGAAAACTTGTGATAAATTGAAATTTAAATATGTTAGTCTAATAGATATTAATAATAAAAACTAGACTGTATTCAAGAGAAGCAGTGACTGAAGACTAACATGAGGAAAAGTCATTCGCTTTTCATGCTGATTGCTTTGCCA
Source organism: Trididemnum clinides (assembly GCA_963675345.1). Lineage (NCBI taxonomy): Eukaryota > Metazoa > Chordata > Ascidiacea > Aplousobranchia > Didemnidae > Trididemnum > Trididemnum clinides. Next base: position 9,664,540 of record OY776306.1, on the reverse strand, counting down.
ATTTTGCGGTCCAGTTTACTTCAAGCAGTTAAGACGTCACATGCATCATTTGTGTTTTCAATGCATGATATTTGTTGTCACGTCACGTTTGCTTTTAACAAAAACAAAACCACAAGATTAGCAAAGAACCTCTTTTATTGCATCCTTTCCCTCCACAAAATATAGCCTTCTTGAACACCACTTTTTAAAGCACCATCTATGATCATGTAATCGTTGTGTCAAATCCAATAGATATTGATAATGAGGAAAGAGTTAATACTTTGATTGATGGATTGCAAACCGGAAAAATAGATTCACTATTCTCTGAGACAGAAGTCGTGGCCTCCTTTAAGCCATGAATTGTGATTTATCAAAATCTAAATCGTTAGCTGCTGGTATGTCGATTGCTTGATGTTCTACCGTAATTGAAAGTGCATTTTAAAAAAAGGAAATTTTGTCATAAGGTATATTGCACGTGGATAGAAATACAAACTGGTAAGAGATGGGGTTACAACGAAGTTGTAGAACCAGTTGTAAATAGTAAAAACTTTACAGCATTAAGTCCCCAAGTATCTGAAGATTCTCCGTTTTGGCAAAGAATTCTTTTACTTTTGAAACTTGTTCCTAAACACGGTCTAATACCTAATAATTTCTAAACACGGTTAATAAAGTAATATCTTGGATAACATGGCAATACCTGACAGACATCAAGAAACCTAATTACAGTTTCCTCAAAAGTAAATCTTAAATCATTTATTCATTAAATAAAGATACTTAGCCAAAGTTGGTGGAATAATTCTGCTTACCGCTGAGAAATTGAATAGCAGCATGTAGTAGTTCTCTCCAACATCTCTAGCTTCTCCGTCATCCCAGTAGAGGTCTCCAATCGCCGTTCCTTCATCATCAAGTGCAACCAGCAACGACATATTTTGAATTCGACTTAATGTTGTGGTAACCATTGGATACTGGAAAAACGATATTTATTGGAGCAGTGTTTCATGCAACTCAATCACAGCTGTGAGCAACGACAGCTTAGCGCGACATATCGCTGATCTTATGTTTAAAAGGCTTTGGTTGCGGTAAATCTCTCTTTGGGAAGGCACTTTACTTAGACTTTTTCTGTTTAGTTGCTTTTCTTGCTGTAGAAATACGCTGCGCCAATTGTTTTGGTAACTTACAAGTAGATTTAAACACCACTTGTTCCTTTTATGATTGTTTGTAAAAGATTTTTCATTAGCCAAAAGAGGCCTTTTAAATGCTTTCACGCATACACAGTAGCGTTGAAAGGGAATCCAGGGAATAATATGTCGGAATTTGTGGCCCACGTGGCATGGACGCAAAATTTGAAACACCCAGGGCTCAACATTCTTTAGGGGGTTTCGGTGATTTACTAACATTGCACATTCCATCAACCGATATTTGGATTTGAAAAAACCGATTGAGAACATCAACTTAGAGGACATGTTAGAACCTACCCCGGATGATATAAAGGCAGTGCAAGAACTTGCAAAAGGGCAAACTGCCAACTTGACATGGAAGATGTGCAAAATAGGTGGGATTACCGCTTCGTCATTCCATGAAGTAAGCAGCAAGACAAACAGATTGTTAAAAACGGAAAATGTCTCGTTTAGCAGCACATTAAATAAAATCTTTTAAACTGTATCGAATTTGAAGTCTCTTCTTGCAGTAGCATATGGTGTTGCAATAGAAAGCAGTGCCAAACAAAGGTGTCGTGACGTTGTTTCTGCTAAAGGCCACAAAAATCTTACCATCTCAGACTGTGGTTTTTTCTCACATCCTCAACATTGTTATATAGGAGCTTCACCTGACTTAATTGTAAAATGCAATTGCAGTGGATTGGGTGTTGTTGAAATAAAATGCCCCAAAACCATTGAAGTCAAATATCTTCTGTTGGTGCACCAAAATATCTTGTGGAAAACTCCAATGGAGAAAATGCTATATTTAACACAAACACGCTTATTACACTCAGTTACAAAGCCAAATTGGTGTGGTAAATGTCATGTGGGGACACTTTAGCGTCGTCTGAAGGCGAATACGGTTTGGAAAGAATTTAAAAAAATTCATTTTGGGATCCGCTTCTGATAAATTTTGTAGCATTTTTTTGCAAGCACATATCCCTAAAACTGCATGATGCACTTGTTGTTTGATTTGTTATTGTGTTAGTATTTTATTGTATAAGCATTTTTATATTACATTCTTGTTAAGTTAAAAATATAGCCTCTAAGGTTGTTCAAATCAGAGCAGCCTTGGTGCCGCTCCCAAGCCCGGATAAATGGGGAGGGTTGCGGCAGGAAGACCATGCGGCGTAAAACCTAGCCAAATGTTTTCAATGCTCGTCGCATCTGACTTCATACCTGATCGGTCAAGGCTCGGAATAACAACAACCGTTACCAGTAGCTGGGCACCAAGGGTCACTGGTGGAATGCTACTTGGATGCAAAGAAGAGGTGGAAAGCAGTGAAGAAGAAAGGAGAGAAATGAAAAGACGAAGAAAGCTAAGAATATCAAGCTGAGGGTTGCTACATTAAACGCTGGAACCATGACCGATAAAGGAAGAGAAGTGGCGGACCAAGCAAAGAGAGTTGAACATACTGTGTGTGCAGGAAACTTGGTGGAAGGGGGAGAAAGCAAGATGCATAGGTGGAGGATATAAAATGTGGTACTGTAAAAGCGGAAACAAAAAAAATGGTGTGGGAATCATATTGAAAAAGGATCATATGGAGAGGGTAGTGGAATTGCAGAGGGTAACAGACAGGATAATTTGCTTGAAGATGGAACTTAATGGTGTTATGTTGAATGTCATCATTGCGTATGCGCCGCAGGTAGGGTGCATACGTGAAGGAAGCATTTTGGATTGACCTAGATGAGACAGTGGAAAAGATATTAAAGAATAAAAGAATTGTGGTGGGAGCAGACCTGAATGGGCTCGTAGAAGAAGGGAACAATGGTGATTTCGAATGCATGGGCAGACATGAATTGGGGAAGAGAAATAACGAAGGACAGGCAATAGTGAATTTTGTTTGGAGAATGAAACTAGTGATAGCTAACACTTACTTTGTAAAGAAATCAGAGCACAGAGTGACCTACAACAGTGGCGGGCGCAGTTCGCAGGAGGATTACGTTATGGTGAGAAGACGAAGGATCAAGGAAGTGGTGAATACGTAGGTTATTGTCGGTGAAAGTGTAGCGAAACAGCACAGAATAGCAGTAAGTGCAATAATCATCTGGATGAAGTGGAGTAAAGCACTAAAATCAGTGATAAGAATAAAATGACGGAAGCTAAAAAAACTCGAAAGTGAAGAACCAATTCAAAACGGAAGTGATTAAAAGCGGAATACTTGGTGGACAGGAAGATTGGCAGAGTAACTGAGATGACACGGAGCATTGCCAGAATGGAACTGGGTAAAACATCAGAAAAAATTAGCACGGCAGATAGACTGGAGACGTGGTGGTGGTGGAACCATGAAGTCCAGGAGAAACTGAAGAATGAGAGAAAAGCTAAAAAGGTATGGGATACTATCAGAGATAATGCAAATAAGTTGGCCTATAACTGCAAGAAAACAAACTAATAGAGAAGTGGCAAAGGCAAGAAACAAGGCATATGAGGAACTATACGAAAAATTGGAAACAAAGGAGGGGAAAATGAGCTGTTCAAGATAGCAAAGCAGAGAAACAGACAAAGCAAGGACGTACAACAAGTAAGAGTAGTCAAGAGTAAAACTGAGGAGATGCTGATGGAGGAAAAGAAAGTGAAACAGAAATGGAAGGAGTATTTTGACAACTTACTCAATCAAGAAAACCCTAAAGAAAGAAAAGAAATGAGAACAGAAGAACAAGAAAGAGACGTAGAAGATATCTCTGGAAGAGAAGTCAGGACTGGGTTGAGGAAGATGAAGAAGGGGAAGGCTCAAGGACCTGGTGACATACCAGTGGAAGCATTGATCGCTCTAGGAAATAAAGGTGTGGAGTTTCTAGTGAGTTTCTTTAACAGACTCTTACGAAGGAAGAAGATGCCAGATGAATGGAGGAGGAGCATGTTCATACCTTTGTATAAAGGTAAAGGAGACATCAAGAAATGTGGAAATTATCGGGGAATTAAGTTGTTGAGCCACACCATAAAACTGTGGGAGAGGGTAATAGAAGCAAGGATAAGGAAGGAGATGACGATTGCTGAGCAACAATTTGGGTTCATGCCAGGAAGGAGTATCACTGACGCAAACTTCTGTTTGGCAATGCTGTTGGAAAAGTGGACTGAAGGGCAAAAGGCAGTGCACTGTGCCTTAATTGACTTGGAGAAGGCATACGACAAGATACCCAGAGAGGAACTGTGGGAATGCTTGCGGTTAGCTGAAACACCAGAGTGCTGCTTAAGGATTATTAAGGACATGTATTACGGAGCGACAATAACTGTGAGAAGTGTAGCAGGGTTGACTGAGAAATTCAAGGTAGGTGTTGAACTTCATCAAGGCTCAGCACTCAGCCCATTCCTTTTTGCTATAATCATGGACAAGCCGACGGAGGACATCAGGAAGGACGCACCATGGGATATGCCATTTGCAGATGACACAGTGCAGTCTAAGCCAAATCATAGGAAGCTAGAGGATGATCTGGAGATTCGGAGAAATGATCTGGAGAGAAGAGGCCTGAAAGTGAGCCGGAGCAAGACCGAGTATTTGGAGGCTGAGGGTGTGGATGATGAAGAAGAGTTGAAGCTGCCAGGAGAAAAAGTAAAGGGAGCGAAAAACTTCAAATACTTGGGTTCGACACTTGGTAGGGATGGAAGATGTTTAGAAGAAGTGAGGAGAAGGATCAAACCAGGATGAATAAGATGGAAGAAGGTGTCTAGAGTTTTGTGCGACAGGAAGTTATCAGCAAGGTTTAAGGGTAAAATGTACAAGAGTGTTGCTAGACCAGATATGCTTTATGGAATAGAAACGGTGGCAGTAACGGAAAGACAGGTGGAAAAAACGAAAGTTACAGAGTTGACAATGGTGAGATGGGCAGTAGGAGTGGCAAGAAAGGACATGATAAGAAACGAATACGTGAGAGGGACAGCGAATATCGTAAAGCTAGGAGACAAACTTCGAAATGCAAGGCTACGCTGGTATGGACGTGAAAAGGAGAGAAGAAGGCTAGATGAGAAAAAGAATGATGGAGATGGCGGTGTCAGGTAGAAGGAAAAGAAGAAGGGCAAGGAGAAAGTGGATGTATTTGGCAAGAAAAGATATGGAAAGGGTTGGAGGTAAAGAGGGAGACGAAGTCGATTGGGTGAAATGGAAAATGCTTTCGCGCTGTGGCGATTCCGAATAAGGAAAACCCGAAAGAAGAAGAAAATTCTTGTTTAGTTGAAATGTTTTCACAATAGATAGCACTAAAAGCAGTAAGAACTGCCAGAAGGTTTCAAGTTAGAACTTATAAATTCAGCTGTAACTTTTGAGCTCATTTTTATTGTAATTTTCTGTTCTAACTAGTACAGTGTAGTTTAATCACGTAACCTGCTACTTGTGGTCTTAAATGAGCAGTAAGCGAGATCTATGTAGTAATAAAAACGTTTTTGCCGCTAGTCATATCAAGAAACTCTTGAATTACAGTGAGCAGTGAGTATTGCAGCATGTGCAGCAAGTTTTTGCGAAAATGTGTTTAGTAATTTTATACATATAGCCAAGTACGCGTTTAGTCATGTTCAAGCGAAATTATGATTTAAAATATTTTAAGTATGGCTTTACCTTAATTGAACACAAAGCGGAAATTCTACCACAGGGTGTGGTTTGCCTAAAAACGCGTGGTAATGCGGCTTTGAAGCCTAGTTTGCTAAAGCGCCATTTGGAAAGGAATCACACGAATAAAATGAACGCAGACGAGAGCTGCTTTCAGCGATTGGCTGACAACGTTAAGCGTCAACGTATAAATAAAACGGGCAAAATGCAACAGAAAATTGCAGATGTTGTTGCGGCTTCTTTTGAGATTGCTCTTTCATTAGAGGCCAAACAAAAACAACCTCATACTATTGCAGAGTCTCTTATTCTGCCTGAAGCTAAAATTTTGATGAAGCGAATTTTCGGAGAGCAAGCAGTCGCAAAGTTAAATGCTGTTTCCCTTTCCGATAATACGATGAGGCGCCGAATTGAGGAAATGTCAGATGATATCTCCGACCAAATACTAGCAGAGGTAAAGGAATCAAAGTTTGGATTTGCAATACGAATCAACAGATATTACTAATTATTGTCAATCACTTGTTTATGTCCGTTATGAACATGCGAATATAATGAAAACTGAATTACTACTAAATCACGAAGTTTTTACAACTGCGAAAGAGAAGGATATTTTTGATATCTTAGATATTTTTTTTAAAGAAAAATGAACTGGACTGGAAAAATCTTGTTGGGTGTAACACAGAAGGGGCTACCTCAATGCTTGGTTGTAGGTCTGAGTTTCAGTCGTAAGTTAAAGTTCATAGGCTCGCCCTATGCACAATAGAGGTGTCTGCGCAGTTATCAGCTTGTTTAAAATAAGTAGTGAAAATTATAAATTTTGTTAAGGCATCAGCTTAAAATATCCGGCTGTTTGAGCAGCTGTGTGAAGACCTAGGCTCGGAACATACCAGCCTTCTTTATCACACCGAAGTTCCTTGGCTTTTTCGCAAGAATGCTACTAAACGTCTGCTCGAAATGAAGGACGAGATGCTATTGCTTTTTAAAAAAACTGGGTCACCAGTATTCCAAAGATCTTGAAAACAACGAATTTGTTCAAATCTGTCGCTTTAAGGACGAAATGGGACAATCGTAGATTTCGTTTCAAAACTAGGTGTTTTCATTTGAAAATTAGATTTGTGGAAGAGGATCACAAAAACAATCAATTTGGGATGTTTAAATGTTTGTCATCTTTTAAAGATGAAGTGTTTTTTTTCTGAAGAAATTGCTAGTCATCTTGCATCATTTAAAGAGGAATTGGAACGGTACTTTCCAAAAGCGCCCTGTTATGAATACCTAACAATACCCTTTTCAGTTATTCTAGACGACTCGGCTGTTAGAACCGGTGAGCAAGAAGAATTAATAGATTTGCAAGAGAATAATGATGCAAAGCTAAGACATAGAGATCGTCCCGCTATTAACTTCTGACTTGACGTTGCTGCATCATACCCTACACTGGCCTCTCGTGCTGTTTCACGTTGTTAATATTTCCATCAACGTGAGAATGTAAGCAAGTATTTTCGACCTTTTTAAACATAAAATCAAAAAAGTGAAACCGATTAGTTGCCCCTAAGCACGGTTTTTGATTTGCCGTCAGCGAATCCACTGAACCGCGTATTGACCGTTTGGCTGACAACAAAGACAAAAATCGCATTAAATTATTTTGTGTATCTGGTTTTCATTGTTAAGTCTGCTTTGTTTATCTGGTTTTATTTTAAATTGCTTTTTGTAGGTTTTTAGAGTTACTTTTGAAGTGTTAGACTTAGAATTGTCCATGATTTACACGCAAATTTGATGAATATAAATCAGTGGTACGCGCGTTCAACGCATGACGTTATTTTGGTACGCGACGGCAAAAAAGTTGGGAAACACCGACTTACAGCAACGCGTTGTTACAGAATCGGCTAAATAATAATAAAAAAAATGGCGTTACCGAATCAATCCCACACCTCTTAGCTTTTCGCATGTGTTTTATTCGTTAGCTTGGAATGAATTTCTCATGCGTTTGCTTTATGCCGCGCGAGGTTTGAGAGTTATTAGCAGACCTCTCGCTCAAATGCTGAATAAAAAACTTTCAAGTTGAAATAGTTTAATTATTTTACTGTTGCTACACGAAAGTTCATTTAATTAGCTGCACTAAATTGGATTACTTTTTTTTTAAAAACGAAAACCCTCGGTAAATTTTTGCTCTTTCTATTTTCTTCTTCGTCGTATGAGCTATTTGTTATGAGCATTATGCAGGAAGATGTATATATAGGTTACACTGCGTTAGCGCTCACGCTCGGTTTGCAACTCTTCAGTCAGACTAGGGCCACTACGATGGATAGATTGCTTGGCCCCACCTCCTGTCTGCCGCAAAGGTAGAGGTATCCCATTAGGTGTCTTGCCCAAAGACACAATAAGCAAACTTGCCGACTTGTTCTCCGCATTATCTCTATTTGTTGAGCGCCAAGCAGGGGAGCTGTGAATACCACTTTTTACGTCTTTTGGGAATGACTCCACTTGGGAAATGAACCCTAAGTCTACCGACTGCGAACCGCACCTTCTCTACTCACTACGCCATCGCGGCGGTTATTTCTATTTTTATTCGCTGCTATTATTTTAACTTAGTTCTAGATTTTCAATTGGTTTGACTAAGTTTTCCCACAACAAAAGAAGTTGACTTCGGCTGTTGTGGTGAAAGAAAGAACAAAGGCTTTGGAGTTCCTCCCGGGCTCTTGTGAACAGATTTTCGTTTTTGAGAACTCTGTAGCACGCATACCGCAACTAATTATCCAAAGAGAAGCAGAAAGACAATCTTCAGATAACTTTAAATGTTACTCATCACAACAGCTCAGCTTTAGCCTTACTACATCAACAATTCAGTCTAATAGTTTACACACGGTTGAATCTTTATTGGAATGTAACACCAAAAGAAATAAATCAAAAGCAGCATCTTACCCCAATAAAACTATTGGAATGCAGTAAATTAGTAGCAACGTACCAATACGGTTAAATTCCAGTAGCATCATACAACACTAGTTTTTCAATAAAAGCTTGTATTTCAGCAATGTGTCACGTACCTTATGAAGCTGAGCTTTGCTTGTACTGTGCATGCTTGGCACCAGCCACCTGCTTTAGCCGCAAACTAAGAGCTAGCAAGCCATAAATTTCGAATGCTTTTTCTGACAAGAACTATTGGTGCTTACGAAGTTTTGAACCCCAAAGCACATGCACTGAAATTCAACACTTTTACTATGGACAGAACATTTTAAAAATGCCGTACAAAGCAGAAGTGATGGGGGTGGAGAAAATCAAAGAATTCCTGATGTAGCTGGATCTTGTGGAGAATGAACAGCAAAAGGGAAGCAATATAGGCACCAGAATTCAAATTAGATAGTGCATAAATGAAAAGGGATATCGAAGAAGAGGTGGTGGAGCAAGATATAACTGCCAGACGACTACACAGAGATGCGCAACATCAGAGGCAAAATCCGGCTAATCTTTGCTTGCGGGGAAGACCTGCTGGGTCCCAGGGAGAGGAAAATGACGGACTATAACACTGGAGCAAACCGACGAAAGAATTTTTTGTGTGGCATATTGCAATAAAGTTGCATCAATAAAACAATTCTACTAAGCAACATAAAAGCAATACCGGTGATGTAAATCCTAGTGATATTTTAAAAAACTGTGTATAATACAGACTGCAGAATATAATTACCGGTGACATAGTATAACGTATCAGAAACACTATGCTGGATTGCAGTAGCAACGAAATAATGTATATCTTGGTAACATTTCAAAACGCAGTAATTATGATAAAAGCAGAAATTTCGTAGTGGCAAATTGCAGTTACGGTGCATCAATAAAACAATGCTAGTAAGCATCATAAAAGCAATATTGGTGATGTAAATCCTAGTGGCATCTGTGTACAATACAGACTGCAAAATATAATCACCAGTGGCAAAGTACAAAGTATCAATAAAACCATGCTGGAGTACAACAAAAAAAAATAGTATATACCTTGGTAAAATTTCCAAACGCTGTAATTTATTATATTTCTGTATGCAATAAAAAAGGAGAATATCAGAATTGCACATTTCACAGTAAATGCAGCCTCAAAATTATAGCAAACTCAAAGCAGTAGAAAAAGCAAAGCGACATTTTGACGATGCAAAGTGCAATACATATAACCTGTATTATGCACAAATTGAAAGCAGTACTTTTACAACAATGCGTTTAATTAAATGCAAAAACAGCAAATAATAATTATAATAGATCACAAGTAGCACATATGTGCTTACTGCTTCGGTTTGATTAGTGGATATTTATATTTAGTTACAATTATTTTTTCAAGCAATATGAAGCGTAAAATCTTAGTAAATTCCGGCAACATATTACAGTAACAGCATTTTTCAAAGAAGTAGGTCGTCAGTATATCACAAGTGGTATATTCCATGAAGAACCACAGGTAATAGGCTAACAGTAAGGTTAATAATACAGTACAACTTGAAGTATTAGCAAAGTAATAAGTGTAGTTATTGCTAAAAAAAATATAAACTAAGTTTATTTTAAAATTGGTACCGTTAAATTATATATTCCAAAAAATATGACTAGTACGTCATGTAATAAATTCACAAGCGTTATAAGAATTTCATGCTGCAAAGATCTAAAACATCGATTTGCTATTTTCTTGATTTTTACCACCTGGGCAGATGTCATTTGTAATTTGCCTTTTCTTTCAGGAGGCATAATTAACCCAACAGGTCGTAGAAGAAGCTCTTTTCTAATTAAAAAACCATATTCTTTTAGAATTTTGTAACCAGGCACTAGAAAATCAAGAAAACCACTCCTATTGTTTCTCTGTCGCTAATGCGTCCAGAAAAACCTTTTGATACATAAATATATAATCCATTTGGCTCAACGCTAACCAAATACTTCACAGTATTATGGCGCTTATAGGTACTCCATGTAGCACTTTGCAAAAGAAAGCTCTTTGGAGTCTCAATAAACAATTAACTGTTGTCTACTATAAATTGCACTTTGTTGTAAGAAAATTCTCGAAAACTTTTGGGCAAATAGCCTTTACGAAACTCTTCTTAGGATGGATAGTAAACTTTTAAATTCTATTGCAATGAATTTTATAAATGTTGTTGTAATTCTGGATACTGTTGAGCCAGACACATCAAACCTGTTACCCGAATCCATGCCCAAAAGTCCCAACGTAGTTTCATAAAAGTTATTTGACAATTCCTCTAAAGTTCTTCAAAAATCGGAATACTGATAATTTTGAAGACAAATTTTTTGCAAGTTTGTGTGCTTCTGCGGCCTATTCCAGTATTACAAATTGCAGTCTTACACTTTTTTTTCAAAACAAACAAAACAGTTGTTAAGACACACTTATTGGGAAATCCGGTATAAAACTTTACAAGTGAATTGGTGGTGAGTGTGTGCACACCAAAAGTATTTTGCTTTAGTTTGGATTTTAACAGAGTATTTTGATAAATGTAAATATTGTATTGTAATTTCATTTTCTTAGTAGCGAAATTACTAAAGATTGATGTAGAAGTACAGGCAGGTGTACTGGTACATAGCTCAGTGTAATCGCTGTTTGCTAGGTATTGGCAGATTCAAATAGGGACAAAGTCATTTGAGTATTTGTATCAATTGGAACATTTGACACTGTTTTTCTAAAACAAATTGGAACATTTAAAACTTTATGTCATTTTCTAATATTTTTGTTTTTTTTGTGGATGTAAATTGAAGTTAAACAAAGCAAATGCACGCTTTTTTAGACTTTTCTAAGCTTTAATTAATTTATTATGGTAACCCAAAATCAAACATGGATCTGTTAGGTTTTTAGGGAAAGATAAACAGCAAAGTGAATTGAACAGACTCTTGCATTTGCATTTGGATTTCAATTTTTACCAGTAATTGAATTGTTTGTTTAATGGCCCTAATCCATCTTTTTCAAATTTTAGGATTTTTGCGCTCAGTTGGAAATGGGTGCAAAATAAATGATGGCTCACAATTACATGCATCTGTAGCTATGTATGATTCATGATCTCACTATTTCCCATATAACATTTGTTTAACTTGATACCGGAGTTAATGCAACCAACAACACACTAGTTTTGCTTACAAAATAAAGCTTGGCTTTTAGTTAAGAAAATTTTTTTAGTTTTAAGTTCATTATACTTAACAGGGTACCATACCATTTACCAACAAATACAATACCAACATAGGCTTACTACATAATTCAAGCGGTAAGCTGCTGAGACATTCTGCTACTTACAGGTAGAATTACTGTTTTGAAATAAATGCCTTATTAAAAAGTAAAACCAACATGTTAATAAATAAATTCAAAAGTAATTGCATGTAAAAGGAATGCCAGAATGATAACCTTGAATTACCCACCTACCATTCCGCAAAGCCAGTGGCCAGAGAACCAAAGACAGTTGCTTAGGTCTCAGACCTAAGTACGCTCAGCCATAACAAAACAACTGCATGTAACTTACATATACTTTAGTTTTCAAATGCAGGTAGCTAAATTATCAGGTCATCCTATAAGTATTGTCGTTTTTAAACAGGGCTTCTTTGAATTTGTCAGAACGTGATTTTACTCGTCATTTTGACGCATGTATAAATATAACTGAATAAAGAAAGCTTTGTTTAGTTACGTTTGGAACTGCTATCATTCAAAAGATAATTTATGTTGTTAATAACCCTTAGCAAAATGGAAGTTACAGAACCGCACATTTGACACACTATGTTGTACGAGTATCAACAAGTCAAAACGGCAACAACTACAGTAAAAAATATTCAAGAAGTGTATAGCGATGGGGTTTTCAGTGTTTAAAAGTGTCAACGATGATGGTTTTGCAAATTTCAACAAGATGGCCTCAGCTTGCAAGATGCCTCACGCTCCAAACGATCTGTCTGATTTAATAATGATGCACTGAAAGCTGCTACGAACAGAAATCCATTTGGAACTGTTGAAAAATTAGCAGAAGAAGTCAGTTCATCCTCGTCGACTGTTCATCACCACTTACAGGAGGTTGGATTAGTCTCTAAACTTGGCAAGTGGATTCCACGTGAACTGACTGAAGACCATCGACGTCAAGGGGTGAATATCTGCACTGCCTTTCATTCACGTCAAAAAAATTCTCCATTTTTAAATCGTATAGTAACAGGAGATGTCTACGGGAGACCAACCAAGACCTCAACCGAAACAAGATCTGCATCCTCGCAAAGTGCTGTTAAATGTTTGGTGCGACATGTTCGCTGTAATAAACTTTGAAACATTGGCACCAAACCAAACCATTACATCTCAGTCATACTGTTATCAGCTCGATAAACTGAATGAAAGGCTTAAAGAAAAAAAAACCTCTTTAATCAATTGTAAAAGTGTCATGGAAATGGAAAACAATACCATTTGCGTGAGGCACTCAAAACAAACCAGCAACATTTTTTCTCTATTAAGCGTGCTGACTTTAATAACATTGGCATAAACACAATTGTAGAGCGTCGGGAGAACGTCATTAATTCAGATGAACATTATATCATTGATTAAATTAATATTTTGTGTGTGTGTTTTTGTTTCTTCAAAATCCTCTGAAAAACAACCTTACTTGTGGAAAGACCTGATATTTAATGATGCAATATTATACCACTTCGTTCCCACGAAATCTGCAGCTACAAAAACTCCACGTTTTATCCAGGCCCAGATTTTGTTCTCTTCTTGCCATACGACCAAAGAGAACAAACTAAGTACAATTTGCATACCAAAGAAAACAGAAACTTAAGTTGTACAGGCTTGCATTTTATTAACGGGCTGTGCTGTAGCAAACAAGCAGCTTGTCACAGTACTTTGTGGAAGTTGTTTGGTATGACTCGACAAGAAAAATGAACCTTAGGTCTACTGACTGCAAAGCGGACGCTCTAACACTACGCCATTCTGTCGGTTGAATGTTTGGCCATTGAGCTCGTAGTATGCCGCCTAAGCAGCTAAGCTCTCCTTTGATAATGATAGGTCCCCACGCCTACACCATAAGCCAACGGTTGGGTCCACAAGGATTATCATGGATTTGTTGTTCTTTTTCGTTTACTTTCAATTCAAGACCAACTTAGAACTACACATATTAAAAATTGTTATGCAGTTGCACCAGTAGTCTAAAAACACTGTACAAAGGAAATGCTTTGTTTTACCACAATAATACTTGATCGTTACCCAATTAAAATGAAATTAGTGCAAGTAAAATGATTGCTGGTAAAAGCTACTATTTGCGAAGAAGCAATATTTGTGTTACTACATTGCGATAACTCATGCCATTAGTAAATGAAAAATTCCCACTTTTTGGCGCGAATTAATAATACTTTCAAGTATAACTTGGTATAAATCGCAAGTGTAAAACACCTTGGTCAATGTCTAAGTAAGTCAATGCAACTTCATTCAAACGCTATAGGCCGTGTGAAAAATGGGAAATTTGAAAAAAAATTTGCCGAACATGTATTTTTAGATCAAAGCACACAATAAGCTACGTTAAATGCATCTTTTTAAACTTTTCCAATATCTGAACTATCCTTACGTTTATGTTTTCTAAGATTTTATTCGTGATAGTTATCACAAAATATTAACCCTGTTTTAAAGCAAACAGTCTGATTGTATTTAGGTCATTGTGCGATGTTTTGTGATGGTTAATTAGAAACTTTGTATTTTTTTGTTTGTTGAATAAATCACACGCACCCAAACAAAACAGGAAAATCAAATATAATCACAAACTGTTGCTCAACCTACAGCTCCAACAATGTGCATAGGAAAATGTGTCATTACAGGTTGAAAATAAAGAATTTCCTGCCCACCGCAGCGTTCTTTCAGTTTTCAGCAAAAATTTTCTAAAAATGTTTACAATCGAGATCAAGAACAATACAGCCAAGTAATCGTGATAGAACATGTCATCGCTGAAGCGTTGAAAGAGATTCTCAAAGCTATGTATGATGGAGAAATTCGATTTACGGAAGTCAATATTGCCGAAATAATACATGTAGCATCACTAATGCCAGTGTGCTGTGTACTTCATGTCGCAGATGAGTGCATTATTCATAACATCAATAGGAAAGAGTGCACTATTCATAACATCAATAGCAAAAACTGCAGCTCCTATTTGGATCTGGCTAATCTTTATTTATTTGTCGTAGCAAGTGCAATCAAACCCAATTCAAAGTTATTTGTTATACTTTAACAAAATATTAGAAAAAGAATCGGTTTTAAACTTGCCAATACACCAGATTGAATTGTTCTTGCAATCTGATCAGCTGATAACTAAACGTGAAGAACATGCGTTTCACATCATTGTCAAATGGGTGAATAAAGATCTGGAGCAGTGAAAGCAATACTTTCCCCTGCTTATCAAGCATGTTCGTTTACAGTTCATTCAAAGTGAATGTGTTGTTGCAACAATTGGCGAACATGAGCTTGTTAAACAGTTCAATGAATGTCGCGATTTAGTTAATAATGCAATATTATACTACTACGCTCCCACCAAATCTGCTGCTACAAAGCCTCGACGTTTCTATCCAGGTCCAGACTCTGTTCTTATTTTGCCATATGACAAAACAGAACAATTTAAGTACAGTTTGCATACCAAAGAAAGCAGAAAGTTAAGTTGTACAGGCTTGCATATTGATTGCATTTTGTAACGGATAGTGCTGTAGCAAACAAGCAGGTTGTTATACAGTACTTTGTGGAGGCTCGTTATCATGGTCTATTGGTTCGGGCAAACAAGTGCTTCGTTTCAATGGGTCAACGTGGTGTAAATTACCATCAACAAATGATGCTCGATGTGGAGGGGCAGCAGTGTTTCACAATGAAAAACTCTATGTATTTGGAGGTTAAACAACTCCCAGTTCATCATCTGTTGAATTTACAAAAGATGAAAATAACCATCATGCAGAACAGTTTGCGAAAACGTTTGAAACATTTGAAGAGATGTGCTGAAATATGGCACATGGAATCCAGATCGTTGATCCTATGGTGCTGCTATTGTTTATCAAATCCCAATTTTCTTGATTGTTGGATATAAACCTACAAAATTTTCTGGCTCATGTAGATCTACTCAGAAAGTATGCAAGCAGGCTTGTAATGAAGTTCTTATTTACAATCCTGTGTGCGGTAAATGGAGAAAAAGAGTTGATGTGATAAAAACTAGGGCTGAGTTTGGTTGTGCTCTTTGGGGCACCAGCGTTTACGTAGTTGATCAACAACAGCAGAGTACAGAAACCTTGATAATAATGGCACGTGGACCTTTTTGTTTGTTGAATAAATCACACGCACCCAAACAAAACAGGAAAATCAAATATAATCACAAACTGTTGCTCAACCTACAGCTCCAACAATGTGCATAGGAAAATGTGTCATTACAGGTTGAAAATAAAGAATTTCCTGCCCACCGCAGCGTTCTTTCAGTTTTCAGCAAAAATTTTCTAAAAATGTTTACAATCGAGATCAAAGAAAAATACAGCCAAGTAATCGTGATAGAACATGTCATCGCTGAAGCGTTGAAAGAGATTCTCAAAGCTATGTATGATGGAGAAATTCGATTTACGGAAGTCAATATTGCCGAAATAATACATGTAGCATCACTAATGCCAGTGTGCTGTGTACTTGATGTCGCAGATGAGTGCATTATTCATAACATCAATAGCGAAAAACTGCAGCTCCTATTTGGATCTGGCTAATCTTTATTTATTTGTCGTAGCCAGTGCAATCAAACCCAATTCAAAGTTATTTGTTATACTTTAACAAAATATTAGAAAAAGAATCGGTTTTAAACTTGCCAATACACCAGATTGAACTGTTCTTGCAATCTGATCAGCTGATAACTAAACGTGAAGAACATGCGTTTCACATCATTGTCAAATGGGTGAATAAAGATCTGGAGCAGTGAAAGCAATACTTTCCCCTGCTTATCAAGCATGTTCGTTTACAGTTCATTCAAAGTGAATGTGTTGTTGCAACAATTGGCGAACATGAGCTTGTTAAACAGTTCAATGAATGTCGCGATTTAGTTAATAATGCAATATTATACTACTACGCTCCCACCAAATCTGCTGCTACAAAGCCTCGACGTTTCTATCCAGGTCCAGACTCTGTTCTTATTTTGCCATATGACAAAACAGAACAATTTAAGTACAGTTTGCATACCAAAGAAAGCAGAAAGTTAAGTTGTACTGGCTTGCATATTGATTGCATTTTGTAACGGATAGTGCTGTAGCAAACAAGCAGGTTGTTATACAGTACTTTGTGGAGGCTCGTTATCATGGTCTATTGGTTCGGGCAAACAAGTGCTTCGTTTCAATGGGTCAACGTGATGTAAATTACCATCAACAAATGATGCTCGATGTGGAGGGGCAGCAGTGTTTCACAATGAAAAACTCTATGTATTTGGAGGTTAAACAACTCCCAGTTCATCATCTGTTGAATTTACAAAAGATGAAAATAACCATCATGCAGAACAGTTTGCGAAAACGTTTGAAACATTTGAAGAGATGTGCTGAAATATGGCACATGGAATCCAGATCGTTGATCCTATGGTGCTGCTATTGTTTATCAAATCCCAATTTTCTTGATTGTTGGATATAAACCTACAAAATTTTCTGGCTCATGTAGATCTACTCAGAAAGTATGCAAGCAGGCTTGTAATGAAGTTCTTATTTACAATCCTGTGTGCGGTAAATGGAGAAAAAGAGTTGATGTGATAAAACCTAGGGCTGAGTTTGGTTGTGCTCTTTGGGGCACCAGCGTTTACGTAGTTGATCAACAACAGCAGAGTACAGAAATCTTGATAATAATGGCACGTGGACCTTTTTGTTTGTTGAATAAATCACACGCACCCAAACAAAACAGGAAAATCAAATATAATCACAAACTGTTGCTCAACCTACAGCTCCAACAATGTGCATAGGAAAATGTGTCATTACAGGTTGAAAATAAAGAATTTCCTGCCCACCGCAGCGTTCTTTCAGTTTTCAGCAAAAATTTCTAAAAATGTTTACAATCGAGATCAAAGAACAATACAGCCAAGTAATCGTGATAGAACATGTCATCGCTGAAGCGTTGAAAGAGATTCTCAAAGCTATGTATGATGGAGAAATTCGATTTACGGAAGTCAATATTGCCGAAATAATACATGTAGCATCACTAATCCCAGTGTGCTGTGTACTTGATGTCGCAGATGAGTGCATTATTCATAACATCAATAGCGAAAACCTGCAGCTCCTATTTGGATCTGGCTAATCTTTATTTATTTGTCGTAGCCAGTGCAATCAAACCCAATTCAAAGTTATTTGCTATACTTTAACAAAATATTAGAAAAAGAATCGGTTTTAAACTTGCCAATACACCAGATTGAACTGTTCTTGCAATCTGATCAGCTGATAACTAAACGTGAAGAACATGCGTTTCACATCATTGTCAAATGGGTGAATAAAGATCTGGAGCAGTGAAAGCAATACTTTCCCCTGCTTATCAAGCATGTTCGTTTACAGTTCATTCAAAGTGAATGTGTTGTTGCAACAATTGGCGAACATGAGCTTGTTAAACAGTTCAATGAATGTCGCGATTTAGTTAATAATGCAATATTATACTACTACGCTCCCACCAAATCTGCTGCTACAAAGCCTCGACGTTTCTATCCAGGTCCAGACTCTGTTCTTATTTTGCCATATGACAAAACAGAACAATTTAAGTACAATTTGCATACCAAAGAAAGCAGAAAGTTAAGTTGTACTGGCTTGCATATTGATTGCATTTTGTAACGGATAGTGCTGTAGCAAACAAGCAGGTTGTTATACAGTACTTTGTGGAGGCTCGTTATCATGGTCTATTGGTTCGGGCAAACAAGTGCTTCGTTTCAATGGGTCAACGTGGTGTAAATTACCATCAACAAATGATGCTCGATGTGGAGGGGCAGCAGTGTTTCACAATGAAAAACTCTATGTATTTGGAGGTTAAACAACTCCCAGTTCATCATCTGTTGAATTTACAAAAGATGAAAATAACCATCATGCAGAACAGTTTGCGAAAACGTTTGAAACATTTGAAGAGATGTGCTGAAATATGGCACATGGAATCCAGATCGTTGATCCTATGGTGCTGCTATTGTTTATCAAATCCCAATTTTCTTGATTGTTGGATATAAACCTACAAAATTTTCTGGCTCATGTAGATCTACTCAGAAAGTATGCAAGCAGGCTTGTAATGAAGTTCTTATTTACAATCCTGTGTGCGGTAAATGGAGAAAAAGAGTTGATGTGATAAAAACTAGGGCTGAGTTTGGTTGTGCTCTTTGGGGCACCAGCGTTTACGTAGTTGATCAACAACAGCAGAGTACAGAAATCTTGATAATAATGGCACGTGGACCTTTTTGTTTGTTGAATAAATCACACGCACCCAAACAAAACAGGAAAATCAAATATAATCACAAACTGTTGCTCAACCTACAGCTCCAACAATGTGCATAGGAAAATGTGTCATTACAGGTTGAAAATAAAGAATTTCCTGCCCACCGCAGCGTTCTTTCAGTTTTCAGCAAAAATTTTCTAAAAATGTTTACAATCGAGATCAAAGAAAAATACAGCCAAGTAATCGTGATAGAACATGTCATCGCTGAAGCGTTGAAAGAGATTCTCAAAGCTATGTATGATGGAGAAATTCGATTTACGGAAGTCAATATTGCCGAAATAATACATGTAGCATCACTAATGCCAGTGTGCTGTGTACTTCATGTCGCAGATGAGTGCATTATTCATAACATCAATAGCGAAAACCTGCAGCTCCTATTTGGATCTGGCTAATCTTTATTTATTTGTCGGAGCCAGTGCAATCAAACCCAATTCAAAGTTATTTGTTATACTTTAACAAAATATTAGAAAAAGAATCGGTTTTAAACTTGCCAATACACCAGATTGAACTGTTCTTGCAATCTGATCAGCTGATAACTAAACGTGAAGAACATGCGTTTCACATCATTGTCAAATGGGTGAATAAAGATCTGGAGCAGCGAAAGCAATACTTTCCCCTGCTCTTCAAGCATGTTCGTTTACAGTTCATTCAAAGTGAATGTGTTGTTGCAACAATTGGCAAACGTGATTTTGTTAAACAGTTCAATGAATGTCGCGATTTAGTTAATAATGCAATATTATACTACTACGCTCCCACCAAATCTGCTGCTACGAAGCCTCGACGTTTCTATCCAGGTCCAGACTCTGTTCTTATTTTGCCATATGACAAAACAGAACAATTTAAGTACAGTTTGCATACCAAAGAAAGCAGAAAGTTAAGTTGTACTGGCTTGCATATTGATTGCATTTTGTAGCGGGCTGTACTGTAGCAAACAAGCAGCTGGTTACAGTACTTTGTGGAGGCTCGTTATCATGGTCTATTGGTTCGAGCAAACAAGTGCTTCGTTTCAATGGGTCAACGTGGTGTAAATTACCATCAACAAATGATGCTCGATGTGGAGGGGCAGCAGTGTTTCACAATGAAAAACTCTATGTATTTGGAGGTTAAACAACTCCCAGTTCATCATCTGTTGAATTTACAAAAGATGAAAATAACCATCATGCAGAACAGTTTGCGAAAACGTTTGAAACATTTGAAGAGATGTGCTGAAATATGGCACATGGAATCCAGATCGTTGATCCTATGGTGCTGCTATTGTTTATCAAATCCCAATTTTCTTGATTGTTGGATATAAACCTACAAAATTTTCTGGCTCATGTAGATCTACTCAGAAAGTATGCAAGCAGGCTTGTAATGAAGTTCTTATTTACAATCCTGTGTGCGGTAAATGGAGAAAAAGAGTTGATGTGATAAAAACTAGGGCTGAGTTTGGTTGTGCTCTTTGGGGCACCAGCGTTTACGTAGTTGATCAACAACAGCAGAGTACAGAAACCTTGATAATAATGGCACGTGGACCTTTTTGTTTGTTGAATAAATCACACGCACCCAAACAAAACAGGAAAATCAAATATAATCACAAACTGTTGCTCAACCTACAGCTCCAACAATGTGCATAGGAAAATGTGTCATTACAGGTTGAAAATAAAGAATTTCCTGCCCACCGCAGCGTTCTTTCAGTTTTCAGCAAAAATTTTCTAAAAATGTTTACAATCGAGATCAACAACAATACAGCCAAGTAATCGTGATAGAACATGTCATCGCTGAAGCGTTGAAAGAGATTCTCAAAGCTATGTATGATGGAGAAATTCGATTTACGGAAGTCAATATTGCCGAAATAATACATGTAGCATCACTAATCCCAGTGTGCTGTGTACTTGATGTCGCAGATGAGTGCATTATTCATAACATCAATAGGAAAGAGTGCACTATTCATAACATCAATATCGAAAACTGCAGCTCCTATTTGGATCTGGCTAATCTTTATTTATTTGTCGTAGCCAGTGCAATCAAACCCAATTCAAAGTTATTTGTTATACTTTAACAAAATATTAGAAAAAGAATCGGTTTTAAACTTGCCAATACACCAGATTGAACTGTTCTTGCAATCTGATCAGCTGATAACTAAACGTGAAGAACATGCGTTTCACATCATTGTCAAATCGGCGAATAAAGATCTGGAGCAGTGAAAGCAATACTTTCCCCTGCTTATCAAGCATGTTCGTTTACAGCTCATTCAAAGTGAATGTGTTGTTGCAACAATTGGCGAACGTGATTTTGTTAAACAGTTCAATGGATGTCGTGATTTAGTTAATGATGCAATATTATACTACTACGCTCCCACCAAATCTGCTGCTACAAAGCCTCGACGTTTCTATCCAGGCCCAGATTTTGTTTTCTTTTTGCCATATGACAACATAAGCATTATGTAGTGTTTTGTTCGTGTAAGTAGTGTAAGTTCACAAAATATTATTAGCTAGCTTTGTATTAATTATTTATGTATCAGTCGGAGATGGTTAGTTTGTTTTTCATAGAAATTGAAAATGCCGGTATAGGGCGAAATCGATTTTTCCTATAATAAAGTAGTTCAGCTCATCTAGTGTACCTTGATATCATCTGGCAAATGACAAAACAGAACAATTTAAGTACAATTTGCATGCCAAAGAAAGCAGAAAGTTAAGTTGTACAGGCTTGCGTATTGATTGCATTTTGTAACGGATAGTGCTGTAGCAAACAAGCAGGTTGTTATACAGTACTTTGTGGAGGCTCGTTATCATGGTCTATTGGTTCGGGCAAATAAGTGCTTCGTTTCAATGGGTCAACGTGATGTAAATTACCATCAACAAATGATGCTCGATGTGGAGGGGCAGCAGTGTTTCACAATGAAAAACTCTATGTATTTGGAGGTTAAACAACTCCCAGTTCATCATCTGTTGAATTTACAAAAGATGAAAATAACCATCATGCAGAACAGTTTGCGAAAACGTTTGAAACATTTGAAGAGATGTGCTGAAATATGGCACATGGAATCCAGATCGTTGATCCTATGGTGCTGCTATTGTTTATCAAATCCCAATTTTCTTGATTATTGGATATAAACCTACAAAATTTTCTGGCTCATGTAGATCTACTCAGAAAGTATGCAAGCAGGCTTGTAATGAAGTTCTTATTTACAATCCTGTGTGCAGTAAATGGAGAAAAAGAGTTGATGTCATAAAAACTAGAGCTGAGTTTGGTTGTGCTCTTTGGGGCACCAGCGTTTACGTAGTTGATCAACAACAGCAGAGTACAGAAACCTTGATAATAATGGCACGTGGACCTTTTTGTTTGTTGAATAAATCACACGCACCCAAACAAAACAGGAAAATCAAATATAATCACAAACTGTTGCTCAACCTACAGCTCCAACAATGTGCATAGGAAAATGTGTCATTACAGGTTGAAAATAAAGAATTTCCTGCCCACCGCAGCGTTCTTTCAGTTTTCAGCAAAAATTTTCTAAAAATGTTTACAATCGAGATCAAAGAACAATACAGCCAAGTAATCGTGATAGAACACGTCATCGCTGAAGCGTTGAAAGAGATTCTCAAAGCTATGTATGATGGAGAAATTCGATTTACGGAAGTCAATATTGCCGAAATAATACATGTAGCATCACTAATGCCAGTGTGCTGTGTACTTCATGTCGCAGATGAGTGCATTATTTATAACATCAATAGGAAAGAGTGCACTATTCATAACATCAATAGCGAAAACTGCAGCTCCTATTTGGATCTGGCTAATCTTTATTTATTTGTCGTAGCCAGTGCAATCAAACCCAATTCAAAGTTATTTGTTATACTTTAACAAAATATTAGAAAAAGAATCGGCTTTAAACTTGCCAATACACCAGATTGAACTGTTCTTGCAATCTGATCAGCTGATAACTAAACGTGAAGAACATGCGTTTCACATCATTGTCAAATGGGTGAATAAAGATCTGGAGCAGCGAAAGCAATACTTTCCCCTGCTTATCAAGCATGTTCGTTTACAGTTCATTCAAAGTGAATGTGTTGTTGCAACAATTGGCGAACATGAGCTTGTTAAACAGTTCAATGAATGTCGCGATTTAGTTAATGATGCAATATTATACTACTACGCTCCCACCAAATCTGCTGCTACGAAGCCTCGACGTTTCTATCCAGGCCCAGACTTTGTTCTTATTTTGCCATATGACAAAACAGAACAATTTAAGTACAATTTGCATACCAAAGAAAGCAGAAAGTTAAGTTGTACAGGCTTGCATATTGATTGCATTTTGTAGCGGGCTGTACTGTAGCAAACAAGCAGCTTGTTACAGTACTTTGTGGAGGCTCATTATCATGGTCTATTGGTTCGAGCAAACAAGTGCTTCGTTTCAATGGGTCAACGTGATGTAAATTACCATCAACAAATGATGCTCGATGTGGAGGGGCAGCAGTGTTTCACAATGAAAAACTCTATGTATTTGGAGGTTAAACAACTCCCAGTTCATCATCTGTTGAATTTACAAAAGATGAAAATAACCATCATGCAGAACAGTTTGCGAAAACGTTTGAAACATTTGAAGAGATGTGCTGAAATATGGCACATGGAATCCAGATCGTTGATCCTATGGTGCTGCTATTGTTTATCAAATCCCAATTTTCTTGATTGTTGGATATAAACCTACAAAATTTTCTGGCTCATGTAGATCTACTCAGAAAGTATGCAAGCAGGCTTGTAATGAAGTTCTTATTTACAATCCTGTGTGCGGTAAATGGAGAAAAAGAGTTGATGTGATAAAACCTAGGGCTGAGTTTGGTTGTGCTCTTTGGGGCACCAGCGTTTACGTAGTTGATCAACAACAGCAGAGTACAGAAACCTTGATAATAATGGCACGTGGACCTTTTTGTTTGTTGAATAAATCACACGCACCCAAACAAAACAGGAAAATCAAATATAATCACAAACTGTTGCTCAACCTACAGCTCCAACAATGTGCATAGGAAAATGTGTCATTACAGGTTGAAAATAAAAAATTTCCTGCCCACCGCAGCGTTCTTTCAGTTTTCAGCAAAAATTTTCTAAAAAGGTTTACAATCGAGATCAAAAAAATATACAGCCAAGTAATCGTGATAGAACATGTCATCGCTGAAGCGTTGAAAGAGATTCTCAAAGCTATGTATGATGGAGAAATTCGATTTACGGAAGTCAATATTGCCGAAATAATACATGTAGCATCACTAATGCCAGTGTGCTGTGTACTTCATGTCGCAGATGAGTGCATTATTCATAACATCAATAGGAAAGAGTGCACTATTCATAACATCAATAGCGAAAACTGCAGCTCCTATTTGGATCCGGCTAATCTTTATTTATTTGTCGTAGCCAGTGCAATCAAACCCAATTCAAAGTTATTTGTTATACTTTAACAAAATATTAGAAAAAGAATCGGTTTTAAACTTGCCAATACACCAGATTGAACTGTTCTTGCAATCTGATCAGCTGATAACTAAACGTGAAGAACATGCGTTTCACATCATTGTCAAATGGGTGAATAAAGATCTGGAGCAGCGAAAGCAATACTTTCCCCTGCTCTTCAAGCATGTTCGTTTACAGTTCATTCAAAGTGAATGTGTTGTTGCAACAATTGGCGAACATGAGCTTGTTAAACAGTTCAATGAATGTCGTGATTTAGTTAATGATGCAATATTATACTACTACGCTCCCACCAAATCTGCTGCTACAAAGCCTCGACGTTTCTATCCAGGCCCAGACTCTGTTCTTATTTTGCCATATGACAAAACAGAACAATTTAAGTACAATTTGCATACCAAAGAAAGCAGAAAGTTAAGTTGTACAGGCTTGCATATTGATTGCATTTTGTAACGGATAGTGCTGTAGCAAACAAGCAGGTTGTTATACAGTACTTTGTGGAGGCTCGTTATCATGGTCTATTGGTTCGGGCAAACAAGTGCTTCGTTTCAATGGGTCAACGTGGTGTAAATCACCATCAACTAATGATGCTCGATGTGGAGGGGCAGCAGTGTTTCACAATGAAAAACTCTATGTATTTGGAGGTTAAACAACTCCCAGTTCATCATCTGTTGAATTTACAAAAGATGAAAATAACCATCATGCAGAACAGTTTGCGAAAACGTTTGAAACATTTGAAGAGATGTGCTGAAATATGGCACATGGAATCCAGATCGTTGATCCTATGGTGCTGCTATTGTTTATCAAATCCCAATTTTCTTGATTGTTGGATATAAACCTACAAAATTTTCTGGCTCATGTAGATCTACTCAGAAAGTATGCAAGCAGGCTTGTAATGAAGTTCTTATTTACAATCCTGTGTGCAGTAAATGGAGAAAAAGAGTTGATGTGATAAAAACTAGGGCTGAGTTTGGTTGTGCTCTTTGGGGCACCAGCGTTTACGTAGTTGATCAACAACAGCAGAGTACAGAAATCTTGATAATAATGGCACGTGGACCTTTTTGTTTGTTGAATAAATCACACGCACCCAAACAAAACAGGAAAATCAAATATAATCACAAACTGTTGCTCAACCTACAGCTCCAACAATGTGCATAGGAAAATGTGTCATTACAGGTTGAAAATAAAAAATTTCCTGCCCACCGCAGCGTTCTTTCACTTTTCAGCAAAAATTTTCTAAAAATGTTTACAATCGAGATCAAGCACAATACAGCCAAGTAATCGTGATAGAACACGTCATCGCTGAAGCGTTGAAAGAGATTCTCAAAGCTATGTATGATGGAGAAATTCGATTTACGGAAGTCAATATTGCCGAAATAATACATGTAGCATCACTAATCCCAGTGTGCTGTGTACTTGATGTCGCAGATGAGTGCATTATTCATAACATCAATAGGAAAGAGTGCACTATTCATAACATCAATAGCGAAAACTGCAGCTCCTATTTGGATCCGGCTAATCTTTATTTATTTGTCGTAGCCAGTGCAATCAAACCCAATTCAAAGTTATTTGTTATACTTTAACAAAATATTAGAAAAAGAATCGGTTTTAAACTTGCCAATACACCAGATTGAACTGTTCTTGCAATCTGATCAGCTGATAACTAAACGTGAAGAACATGCGTTTCACATCATTGTCAAATGGGTGAATAAAGATCTGGAGCAGCGAAAGCAATACTTTCCCCTGCTTATCAAGCATGTTCGTTTACAGTTCATTCAAAGTGAATGTGTTGTTGCAACAATTGGCGAACATGAGCTTGTTAAACAGTTCAATGAATGTCGCGATTTAGTTAATAATGCAATATTATACTACTACGCTCCCACCAAATCTGCTGCTACGAAGCCTCGACGTTTCTATCCAGGTCCAGACTCTGTTCTTATTTTGCCATATGACAAAACAGAACAATTTAAGTACAATTTGCATACCAAAGAAAGCAGAAAGTTAAGTTGTACAGGCTTGCATATTGATTGCATTTTGTAGCGGGCTGTACTGTAGCAAACAAGCAGTTTGTTACAGTACTTTGTGGAGGCTCGTTATCATGGTCTATTGGTTCGAGCAAACAAGTGCTTCGTTTCAATGGGTCAACGTGATGTAAATTACCATCAACAAATGATGCTCGATGTGGAGGGGCAGCAGTGTTTCACAATGAAAAACTCTATGTATTTGGAGGTTAAACAACTCCCAGTTCATCATCTGTTGAATTTACAAAAGATGAAAATAACCATCATGCAGAACAGTTTGCGAAAACGTTTGAAACATTTGAAGAGATGTGCTGAAATATGGCACATGGAATCCAGATCGTTGATCCTATGGTGCTGCTATTGTTTATCAAATCCCAATTTTCTTGATTCTTGGATATAAACCTACAAAATTTTCTGGCTCATGTAGATCTACTCAGAAAGTATGCAAGCAGGCTTGTAATGAAGTTCTTATTTACAATCCTGTGTGCGGTAAATGGAGAAAAAGAGTTGATGTGATAAAAACTAGGGCTGAGTTTGGTTGTGCTCTTTGGGGCACCAGCGTTTACGTAGTTGATCAACAACAGCAGAGTACAGAAACCTTGATAATAATGGCACGTGGACCTTTTTGTTTGTTGAATAAATCACACGCACCCAAACAAAACAGGAAAATCAAATATAATCACAAACTGTTGCTCAACCTACAGCTCCAACAATGTGCATAGGAAAATGTGTCATTACAGGTTGAAAATAAAAAATTTCCTGCCCACCGCAGCGTTCTTTCAGTTTTCAGCAAAAATTTTCTAAAAAGGTTTACAATCGAGATCAAAGAAAAATACAGCCAAGTAATCGTGATAGAACACGTCATCGCTGAAGCGTTGAAAGAGATTCTCAAAGCTATGTATGATGGAGAAATTCGATTTACGGAAGTCAATATTGCCGAAATAATACATGTAGCATCACTAATGCCAGTGTGCTGTGTACTTGATGTCGCAGATGAGTGCATTATTCATAACATCAATAGGAAAGAGTGCACTATTCATAACATCAATAGCGAAAACTGCAGCTCCTATTTGGATCTGGCTAATCTTTATTTATTTGTCGTAGCCAGTGCAATCAAACCCAATTCAAAGTTATTTGTTATACTTTCAACAAAATATTAGAAAAAGAATCGGTTTTAAACTTGCCAATACACCAGATTGAACTGTTCTTGCAATCTGATCAGCTGATAACTAAACGTGAAGAACATGCGTTTCACATCATTGTCAAATGGGTGAATAAAGATCTGGAGCAGCGAAAGCAATACTTTCCCCTGCTCTTCAAGCATGTTCGTTTACAGTTCATTCAAAGTGAATGTGTTGTTGCAACAATTGGCGAACATGAGCTTGTTAAACAGTTCAATGAATGTCGCGATTTAGTTAATAATGCAATATTATACTACTACGCTCCCACCAAATCTGCTGCTACAAAGCCTCGACGTTTCTATCCAGGCCCAGACTCTGTTCTTATTTTGCCATATGACAAAACAGAACAATTTAAGTACAATTTGCATACCAAAGAAAGCAGAAAGTTAAGTTGTACAGGCTTGCATATTGATTGCATTTTGTAACGGGCTGTACTGTAGCAAACAAGCAGTTTGTTACAGTACTTTGTGGAGGCTCGTTATCATGGTCTATTGGTTCGAGCAAACAAGTGCTTCGTTTCAATGGGTCAACGTGGTGTAAATCACCATCAACAAATGATGCTCGATGTGGAGGGGCAGCAGTGTTTCACAATGAAAAACTCCATGTATTTGGAGGTTAAACAACTCCCAGTTCATCATCTGTTGAATTTACAAAAGATGAAAATAACCATCATGCAGAACAGTTTGCGAAAACGTTTGAAACATTTGAAGAGATGTGCTGAAATATGGCACATGGAATCCAGATCGTTGATCCTATGGTGCTGCTATTGTTTATCAAATCCCAATTTTCTTGATTATTGGATATAAACCTACAAAATTTTCTGGCTCATGTAGATCTACTCAGAAAGTATGCAAGCAGGCTTGTAATGAAGTTCTTATTTACAATCCTGTGTGCGGTAAATGGAGAAAAAGAGTTGATGTGATAAAAACTAGGGCTGAGTTTGGTTGTGCTCTTTGGGGCACCAGCGTTTACGTAGTTGATCAACAACAGCAGAGTACAGAAACCTTGATAATAATGGCACGTGGACCTTTTTGTTTGTTGAATAAATCACACGCACCCAAACAAAACAGGAAAATCAAATATAATCACAAACTGTTGCTCAACCTACAGCTCCAACAATGTGCATAGGAAAATGTGTCATTACAGGTTGAAAATAAAGAATTTCCTGCCCACCGCAGCGTTCTTTCAGTTTTCAGCAAAAATTTTCTAAAAATGTTTACAATCGAGATCAAAGAAAAATACAGCCAAGTAATCGTGATAGAACACGTCATCGCTGAAGCGTTGAAAGAGATTCTCAAAGCTATGTATGATGGAGAAATTCGATTTACGGAAGTCAATATTGCCGAAATAATACATGTAGCATCACTAATGCCAGTGTGCTGTGTACTTGATGTCGCAGATGAGTGCATTATTCATAACATCAATAGGAAAGAGTGCACTATTCATAACATCAATAGCGAAAACTGCAGCTCCTATTTGGATCTGGCTAATCTTTATTTATTTGTCGTAGCCAGTGCAATCAAACCCAATTCAAAGTTATTTGTTATACTTTAACAAAATATTAGAAAAAGAATCGGTTTTAAACTTGCCAATACACCAGATTGAACTGTTCTTGCAATCTGATCAGCTGATAACTAAACGTGAAGAACATGCGTTTCACATCATTGTCAAATGGGTGAATAAAGATCTGGAGCAGCGAAAGCAATACTTTCCCCTGCTTATCAAGCATGTTCGTTTACAGTTCATTCAAAGTGAATGTGTTGTTGCAACAATTGGCGAACATGAGCTTGTTAAACAGTTCAATGAATGTCGTGATTTAGTTAATGATGCAATATTATACTACTACGCTCCCACCAAATCTGCTGCTACGAAGCCTCGATGTTTCTATCCAGGCCCAGACTTTGTTCTTATTTTGCCATATGACAAAACACAACAATTTAAGTACAATTTGCATACCAAAGAAAGCAGAAAGTTAAGTTGTACAGGCTTGCATATTGATTGCATTTTGTAGCGGGCTGTACTGTAGCAAACAAGCAGCTGGTTACAGTACTTTGTGGAGGCTCGTTATCATGGTCTATTGGTTCGAGCAAACAAGTGCTTCGTTTCAATGGGTCAACGTGATGTAAATCACCATCAACAAATGATGCTCGATGTGGAGGGGCAGCAGTGTTTCACAATGAAAAACTCTATGTATTTGGAGGTTAAACAACTCCCAGTTCATCATCTGTTGAATTTACAAAAGATGAAAATAACCATCATGCAGAACAGTTTGCGAAAACGTTTGAAACATTTGAAGAGATGTGCTGAAATATGGCACATGGAATCCAGATCGTTGATCCTATGGTGCTGCTATTGTTTATCAAATCCCAATTTTCTTGATTATTGGATATAAACCTACAAAATTTTCTGGCTCATGTAGATCTACTCAGAAAGTATGCAAGCAGGCTTGTAATGAAGTTCTTATTTACAATCCTGTGTGCGGTAAATGGAGAAAAAGAGTTGATGTGATAAAAACTAGGGCTGAGTTTGGTTGTGCTCTTTGGGGCACCAGCGTTTACGTAGTTGATCAACAACAGCAGAGTACAGAAATCTTGATAATAATGGCACGTGGACCTTTTTGTTTGTTGAATAAATCACACGCACCCAAACAAAACAGGAAAATCAAATATAATCACAAACTGTTGCTCAACCTACAGCTCCAACAATGTGCATAGGAAAATGTGTCATTACAGGTTGAAAATAAAGAATTTCCTGCCCACCGCAGCGTTCTTTCAGTTTTCAGCAAAAATTTTCTAAAAAGGTTTACAATCGAGATCAAAAAAATATACAGCCAAGTAATCGTGATAGAACATGTCATCGCTGAAGCGTTGAAAGAGATTCTCAAAGCTATGTATGATGGAGAAATTCGATTTACGGAAGTCAATATTGCCGAAATAATACATGTAGCATCACCAATGCCAGTGTGCTGTGTACTTGATGTCGCAGATGAGTGCATTATTCATAACATCAATAGGAAAGAGTGCACTATTCATAACATCAATAGCGAAAACTGCAGCTCCTATTTGGATCCGGCTAATCTTTATTTATTTGTCGTAGCCAGTGCAATCAAACCCAATTCAAAGTTATTTGTTATACTTTAACAAAATATTAGAAAAGGAATCGGTTTTAAACTTGCCAATACACCAGATTGAACTGTTCTTGCAATCTGATCAGCTGATAACTAAACGTGAAGAACATGCGTTTCACATCATTGTCAAATGGGTGAATAAAGATCTGGAGCAGCGAAAGCAATACTTTCCCCTGCTCTTCAAGCATGTTCGTTTACAGTTCATTCAAAGTGAATGTGTTGTTGCAACAATTGGCGAACATGAGCTTGTTAAACAGTTCAATGAATGTCGTGATTTAGTTAATGATGCAATATTATACTACTACGCTCCCACCAAATCTGCTGCTACAAAGCCTCGACGTTTCTATCCAGGCCCAGACTCTGTTCTTATTTTGCCATATGACAAAACAGAACAATTTAAGTACAATTTGCATACCAAAGAAAGCAGAAAGTTAAGTTGTACAGGCTTGCATATTGATTGCATTTTGTAACGGATAGTGCTGTAGCAAACAAGCAGCTTGTTATACAGTACTTTGTGGAGGCTCGTTATCATGGTCTATTGGTTCGGGCAAACAAGTGCTTCGTTTCAATGGGTCAACGTGGTGTAAATTACCATCAACTAATGATGCTCGATGTGGAGGGGCAGCAGTGTTTCACAATGAAAAACTCTATGTATTTGGAGGTTAAACAACTCCCAGTTCATCATCTGTTGAATTTACAAAAGATGAAAATAACCATCATGCAGAACAGTTTGCGAAAACGTTTGAAACATTTGAAGAGATGTGCTGAAATATGGCACATGGAATCCAGATCGTTGATCCTATGGTGCTGCTATTGTTTATCAAATCCCAATTTTCTTGATTGTTGGATATAAACCTACAAAATTTTCTGGCTCATGTAGATCTACTCAGAAAGTATGCAAGCAGGCTTGTAATGAAGTTCTTATTTACAATCCTGTGTGCAGTAAATGGAGAAAAAGAGTTGATGTGATAAAAACTAGGGCTGAGTTTGGTTGTGCTCTTTGGGGCACCAGCGTTTACGTAGTTGATCAACAACAGCAGAGTACAGAAATCTTGATAATAATGGCACGTGGACCTTTTTGTTTGTTGAATAAATCACACGCACCCAAACAAAACAGGAAAATCAAATATAATCACAAACTGTTGCTCAACCTACAGCTCCAACAATGTGCATAGGAAAATGTGTCATTACAGGTTGAAAATAAAAAATTTCCTGCCCACCGCAGCGTTCTTTCAGTTTTCAGCAAAAATTTTCTAAAAATGTTTACAATCGAGATCAAGAACAATACAGCCAAGTAATCGTGATAGAACATGTCATCGCTGAAGCGTTGAAAGAGATTCTCAAAGCTATGTATGATGGAGAAATTCGATTTACGGAAGTCAATATTGCCGAAATAATACATGTAGCATCACTAATGCCAGTGTGCTGTGTACTTGATGTCGCAGATGAGTGCATTATTCATAACATCAATAGGAAAGAGTGCACTATTCATAACATCAATAGCGAAAACTGCAGCTCCTATTTGGATCTGGCTAATCTTTATTTATTTGTCGTAGCCAGTGCAATCAAACCCAATTCAAAGTTATTTGTTATACTTTAACAAAATATTAGAAAAAGAATCGGTTTTAAACTTGCCAATACACCAGATTGAACTGTTCTTGCAATCTGATCAGCTGATAACTAAACGTGAAGAACATGCGTTTTACATCATTGTCAAATGGGTGAATAAAGATCTGGAGCAGCGAAAGCAATACTTTCCCCTGCTTATCAAGCATGTTCGTTTACAGTTCATTCAAACAGTTCAATGAATGTCGCGATTTAGTTAATGATGCAATATTATACTACTACGCTCTCACCAAATCTGCTGCTACAAAGCCTCGACGTTTCTATCCAGGCCCAGACTCTGTTCTTATTTTGCCATATGACAAAACAGAACAATTTAAGTACAATTTGCATGCCAAAGAAAGCAGAAAGTTAAGTTGTACAGGCTTGCATATTGATTGCATTTTGTAACGGATAGTGCTGTAGCAAACAAGCAGGTTGTTACAGTACTTTGTGGAGGCTCGTTATCATGGTCTATTGGTTCGAGCAAACAAGTGCTTCGTTTCAATGGGTCAACGTGGTGTAAATTACCATCAACTAATGATGCTCGATGTGGAGGGGCAGCAGTGTTTCACAATGAAAAACTCTATGTATTTGGAGGTTAAACAACTCCCAGTTCATCATCTGTTGAATTTACAAAAGATGAAAATAACCATCATGCAGAACAGTTTGCGAAAACGTTTGAAACATTTGAAGAGATGTGCTGAAATATGGCACATGGAATCCAGATCGTTGATCCTATGGTGCTGCTATTGTTTATCAAATCCCAATTTTCTTGATTGTTGGATATAAACCTACAAAATTTTCTGGCTCATGTAGATCTACTCAGAAAGTATGCAAGCAGGCTTGTAATGAAGTTCTTATTTACAATCCTGTGTGCAGTAAATGGAGAAAAAGAGTTGATGTGATAAAAACTAGGGCTGAGTTTGGTTGTGCTCTTTGAGGCACCAGCGTTTACGTAGTTGATCAACAACAAGAGGGTACAGAAACCTTGATAATAATGGCACGTGGACGATTATTTTTAAATTTGAATCAGTTAGCCTTGTTTCGGATTAGATTTTATTAGTTGGTATTTTATGTTTAATTGAAAAAAAATGTACCTATTTATTGACGGTAAGATTTACGGTATCACCATTGTCTTGGCAGGACGTTCCAGGTACCTAACCTCGGAAGAAGAAAATATAATATTTAATGATAATGGGTTATTAGTACCATTCAGCAACCGATATGTTTTCAATTCGTTTTAAGTAGTTTCTGAACTTTTGTCATACGTTTTTATTTTATTCCGTAAATCTGTTCACTTCAGTTATTGTCACAATTCACAAATATCCATTCTTCACCAATTGCTTTTGTGTTACTAAATGATGGACTGTGGTCTATGCTTTGACTGATCTTTTTTTGCATCAAAGTTTTGAAGGGGAGAGTCTCATCAAATTTATGTTAAAAGATCTATAACCGTTTTAGGGTTAGAACTAGAATTGCCTCCTCCACATAAAATTAGCAGACCTATGGTTAGCTCCCTCTGACCTCCTTTAAATAAATTTAGTGTCCTTAGACCTATGGTTAGCTCCCTCCGATCTCCTTAAATTAAACTTAGTGTCCTTAGACTTTTGTATAGCTCCCTCCGACCTTTTTTAAATAAAACTAGTCTCCTTAGACCTAGGGTTGCTTCCTTTCCTAGGATTAGGGTTAAAGTCACCGCTGCCAAAACCCCCGTAATTGCAACCAAATGACCCATCATATACTACCGTACTTGCATAAGGGAAGATTATGAATATATCATTGTGTATATTCTATTGCATTTGTTTTAATTATTGTTTGCAGGTAACGATTGGACACTAATTATTATAAGTTTCTTCTCCAATTATTAGAGTTGGTTTAAGATAATTTTGGGTTGCTGATTTCAAAAGTGCAATCCGTTTATCGCAATCACGCCAATATTTTGCGTTGAACGAAAATTTGATTTTTGAATTGGCATTAATCAATGAGTTGGCTATAGTTTTCACTTTGCTGCGTCATTACAAATTACAATTAATGCGTTATTTATTGCATGTCCGAGCCAATTTGTTTTAAGACTCCGTTTATGTGCGCTTCTGTGCGTTATTCCTTGCGCGATGTCTGGTACGTGTGCTAATGTTTACTCTTCATTATGACTGTTATAATAAGATTTTGTGCTGGTGTAGCCCGCTGGAACTATTTTATTTACTGCTGGAATTATTTTATTTACTGTATATTTTGTATTTTTTAATAACCGCCCAAAATTTCTACTGATACTTTCCTGGCCACTAATCGCATTGATTTAGCTTTGTTTCAAGACTTAGAAATCTTGTATGTGATGTCACAGTAAAAGATCAAGTTCCATTGTTCAAGTTTTGATGAAGAAAAATGAGGATAACTAAAAAACTTAATGTGCTACGAAAAAACAAAAATATTTTTGAAATCAGCGTAAAAATGCATTCAGAAGCACTAAAAATAAACTATGCTTAAGTTTTGCTCTTGACCAGTGTTACTTAATCGATCATATAGCAATTTTTTACAAATTTTATTGAAAGTTAAGGGCAAGGATTTAGAAAAGTAGTTGTCTTTTTTATAAACTAGCACCATTTTGGCTATTTTTTGCCCATCGATTGGGACTCTTTAATTAAGCAAAGGTTAAATAATGGACTTGAGTGATTAGGTATTTATTGAATTGACTTATTTAATAAATTTGGTGTAAATGTAATCATATCGAAAAACTATAATTATTTGCATTTAATTGTGGAATTACCATAAAATTTTTTTCAGGAATAAGACATTATAAAATCAAGAGTTTGATACTTTGCCGGTTAGCGAAAAATGTAGCGGCTGCTCTATATCCACAGGAGGTACGGCTTCCACCAGTATCTCGGCCAAAACTTGTTAACAATTTTAGCACTAACTCGTGTGCATTCTTGATTGTTTTATTATTTTTGCTACAAGTTTTGCTAAAGCTGATTTTAATCTTTTGGGAGTATTGCTCAGATTGGAAATAACTGCCCAAACTTTTGTAGAATTATTTTTCATAACATCATTTTTGTTTTGCTAATTCTATTTCCCGATTTCATACATTTCTGAAAAATATGCAACTTTCATAATTAAGTATCGATTACTTTTTGCGCAAGAGAATTTAATACATTTTACTTTTATTTTTGATTGATTTTAAAAAACTGATTGTCAGCCAAATTTTGATAACTGCACTGACTTGCCTGTAACCAACTGCAACAAAAAAGATTTGATCGGTCAAAACAGTGTCACTGTCTGCATTTTGCTTAAACTGCGTCGTATGCCTTTTATCTGAATTTTTATTTATTTCAACAACTGTTTTTTGGGCAGAAACAAACTGAAAACATATTTTGCTAGCAAATTACATCAACAATCAAATTAAATGTACACTTGACGGAGCAAGGAAGGTCTACGAAAAGAAATGTCTTGATAGACAATAAAATGACAATTGTCACGTCACTTTTGCTTTCAACAAAAACAAAACCACAAGATTAGTAAAGAAAACATTGTAAATGTTTTTCAGTAAAATCATTATCAGCAAAGAAAGAGCAAAATATTTGATAAACATAATTTGAAGATATCGGAGGAAAGATGAAACTTCCTTTTTTGAACATTGTGAAAATATTTTTGCTCTCATGCACCTAGTACGAACTAACTTTTTAAAAAACCTCTTTTATTGCATCCTCTCCTTCCCCAAAATATAACCTTCTTGAACACAACTTTTATTACCATCTTTGACCATGTAACCGTAATTGTTCCAGCACTGTAAATACGTCACGTTCTTTTACCAGAGTTCTGAAAAACATTCGCTAAATTTTCGGTGTTGGCAACCTTATCTTGATTGATAATTGAGCTTGGCAACCGATGCTCTATCTTAATCATTACTCGCGCCTTTTACCTTTTCCTCGCACCACACGTATGGTAATTAACAATGACACTGCAGAAACTTGTTATGGTAAACTGTTGTTGAGCACCGAGGGAGTTGAAATTTTTACTGCTCAAGATTATGACGTAGATAACCCTCGATTAGTTTTTGTTGCTTTTACTATCGTTTATTTGCTCTGGAGTTTGTATATTAAAGAAAGTTATGCTAAATTAATGGATTTTTTTTACAAGCTTTGGAAGGACAGCAGTGAAGGTCTTGATTAACATAAAGAAAATTGATTAAGGTACACTTATCTACCGATTCTCAACTATTATCAAAGAAATTCAGCTCATACCATTAAGAAACTAAAATATTAAAGAAGTTTGAGTTATCTAGTTAACCTGGAGCTTACGGCGGCTGTTAGAGTTATATCTCCTGGAACCGAAATCATTTTACTCAGTTATTTCTATCTGACAACTCGCTCTTGCATCTTCAACACTTCAAGAAGAAACGCTTTAATTACAGGGTGTCCCAAAATAAATGAAACCCACAAAATTGCTAATAAATATGTTGATTTTAACCCTATAGTTTATATTTTTCAGATTTGATAACAGTTATAAATAACAATTATTGTTTTAAAACCCCATGGCTTGGAAATTAGAAGAAAAAATTTTTTGCGTCACGACTTATATAGAGATTAAATCCTATAAGACTGTTCAAACACGCTTCCGCAGGAAGTTTAATTTCAACACTTATCCTGGAAAATCCCAAATATTCCTGTGGTATCGTAACTTTCAAATCTATGGAACTGTAAATAAACGTAGCAAGAAATTAGAGAATCCATCTAGTGGAAGGAAATTGAGTGCAAGATCTGCAGATAATGTGGAAGCGTCCAGAGTTTCTGTTGGCCGGAGCCCGAAAAAGTCCATTCGAAGACGCAGTAGTGAACTCGGCATTTCGCGGTCCTCGCTGCATAGAATCCTTACTCAAGACCTTAATCTGTATCCTTACAGATTCTCTAATTTCTTGCTACGTTTATTTACAGTTCCATAGATTTGAAAGTTACGATACCACAGGAATATTTGGGATTTTCCAGGATAAGTGTTGAAATTAAACTTCCTGCGGAAGCGTGCTTGAACAGTCTTATAGGATTTAGTCTCTATATAAGTCGTGACGCAAAAAATTTTTTCTTCTAATTTCCAAGCCATGGGGTTTTAAAACAATAATTGTTATTTATAACTGTTATCAAATCTGAAAAATATAAACTATAGGGTTAAAATCAACATATTTATTAGCAATTTTGTGGGTTTCATTTATTTTGGGACACCCTGTATTTGCCAATCATCTTTGGTGACGTGATTTTCTACCCTTCCTGGTTATTACAAGTGGTTCTGCCATTCCGCAAGTTCAAGTCTCTGAACTTCATCTTTTACTTCCGATTGAACTTCGATATTTGCTGCTACTTCTTGTTCGGGATCAGCGATGTGGAGTATTTACTACAAGGACGTGCTTTTGAAGATTGAAGTGGTCAACTACGATTTCAAGGTTTTAAGTTTAATTTATTTGTGATATTTGTACTGTAAACAATCATCTCTGATGCTCCTATTACTATATTAACAATTGGTGCAACCCAGGGGGAGTGATGCTAATGGGGTGTTGGGGATGCACACGGTGGACGACCAATTAAACCCTGGGGAAGTATTTCTGTCCCCGTTGACAAGGAAATCACCCTAGTATCTGCTGGTAATAGCGGCACTAACGAGAGATCTAAACGTAAACTTTTGACCTCATAAAGGCAGATTTTAAACCGCATGAAACGTGTTTGCGATAATCTATCTAAATGCGTGTCTCAAGAGCATTTTCTAGAATTGTCGCAGCAATTCGCTAACATCAAAATTTCCTATAATCATTATAAAATAAAGTTAAGCAACATATCAGATTCAGAAGGAATATCTAATTTTACTGACAGTATAATTGACCAATTTCAAAAATACATTAATTCAAACAGTGCTAAACAGCGTTGTTATGGTCAGTTTTTTCAACAGATGTCGGTGGCGATCGAGGGCTATGGTGTTGACCTTGAAGATTCAGATAAGTATAGCATCAAGTAAAGCAATGGCGCGACAAATTGAGTTGAATAGTAAGCAAGCTGAACTTAGGCTCATTACGACTTTGCTAAAGCAAAGGCGAAGGCTGAAGGCGAAGCGAAAGCAGCCTAAGATGAAGCGCATCGTCGCGTCGAAGAGGCTAGGCTTGATGCAGAAGAAAGACTGATCGCGCTTTCTGAGCGCGGGTCTTCGGTCGCTCCGTCACGTCGACAAGGCTTTGCTTCGTCCTCAGGGCAATCGGGCGGACCCTCTGTTAGCTCCAAATCACATCGTGATGCCCTCTCGTCTGTAGTGAGGCGTTACGAGCCCGTCAGTATTGAAGCTGCGCAGTTTGGTTTTCGGCTACACGAGGTACAGCCTAGTTTGCCTATTGAAAACGATGTGCACTGGGATGATAAACCTAAAGCTGCTTGATCATGAGTTGCCCATAGATACTTAAAGAGCGTAACTGTCTCAAGCAGTCTCTGATTCGTCGCGAGGACCTAGCGTTGAGGTCTTATCTTGACCGTTAGAGCAGAAACGAGTTTATCATCCTTGCTTCTCAAATTGGATATAATTGTAAAACCATGACCTTTGTATAGTAACCTTTGTGTTTTACGAAAATTAAAAATTGTAAGCTTATGGACGAGACTCCTTGTAACCAGCGTCGACTTGAAGTGCTAAGAGCTTTGTGTGTTGACCAGCCACGTGAGATAGTTAATTTATTTTTGGCATCCATGAAAATGTCAATTTCACAAAGTATTGAAAAGGCCTTAGATCGTCTACGACAAAGGTATGGCGTTTCTAACAGTCTTACCACTGAGCCTAAAATCATTGCCATTTGCAATGGCCCTAAAGTAATCTTCAGCATAGCTTCACTGAAGGCCTTTAATAATGACCCCAATACTCTTAGAAGTTTGTGCTGATGCCCATGATGAGATGGAAAAACTATCGGGTCAATTGCTGCTTGATACCGCCAGTCGTCTTCCCAGCGTTGACTATCTTGCCAAATTGGGATTTGACTTGAATCACCCTAGATTTGACTCTTTGCGCAAACTCATAGTGCACTACTTGAGCGTGATGACGTCAGAGTATGCGCAAACATTCTTTAAAAATGATGAATAAAACAAGCCACGTGATTTTAAAAGAGTGTGTCATCCGTTTAAAGTTCGACAGGTAGCTGTCAAGTCGAAACAAACTAGTTTAACGCTGACGGGATCTTTTGCTAAGCGTGAACCTGCAGTTAGAGACCAGACCCAGTGTGCCCACAAACTGTCTCCAACAAGACCACCCCCTAACCGTTCTATATGCATCGACCCCAGCTCCAAACCTTTCCTTGCGGATGGTGAAAGGTTCAAAAATCTTACTATCGACTGCAAATGGCAGATGATTATTAACGCTGGAAGATGTTTAAATTGCCTATCCTTGGGACATTATGTTGGAGACTGTGCGTTTCCATCAAAATGTCGAAAGTGTGGTCCGAACTTCGAACATAAACATGCAAGCGTCTTACATGACTTGTACAAGCAGTCAAACTCTGCCAATTTCAGAGCCGCTGAAGTAAATGGTTGCAGTGTCTTACCCGAGCCAGGCAGTGAATCGGTTGATGAATTATCTGATGGAAAGCAGGCTGTCTTAAAAAAGTTGAAGCCGGATCATACCGTTGTTTGGCTATGCACTAGGGCAGGGGTCGGCAAGCTTTTGCTAACTGTGTGCCGACTTAAGTTTTGAAATCGTTCAGTGTGCCAACCTCATAGATTTTAATACATTTAATATACAATAAACCAGACATAGTCCATATATAGGGTTACCATATTTAGAAAAGCAAAATGCCGGACAATGGATGGCAACCTTGCACCAGGCCAAATTTATGGGCTTTTGAACTATTGTCAACACAAAATCGGGACGCCCAAAGGGGTGGTCTCCCAAAAAAAAAAAAAAAAGGTCATCACCCGATTCGCAGCGGGTTTGGTGTCGATTCGCAAAATTGCAAAAATTTCTGCAATCACACAAGTGCTGACCTTTTTTTTTTTGGAGACCACCCCTCTTTTTCGAGATTTTTACAGTTTGACCCCAAAATGATTGTCATTACTGTCATTCTGTCCTACATGAGCAACACTAAGGTTTGCCAGCCTTTGATCTAAGTCCTCTGGTTGACTGAAACAAAAAGCGCGATTTTCGATCAAAAAGTCGGGACAAGCCCTGAAAAAGCGGAACGTATGGTAACCCTATCCATAGGTGGCATTAGGATCTAATATTGTGTACGAATTCAATCGGAGCTACTGGGCTATTTTTTATAGACCGAGTAGCTCCGATTGGTGCAACTTCCGTGTGAATAATAAAAACATTTTGTGCAACTTGGGAAGGCTCTGCGTGCCATTGGAAATTGCTTGGCGTGCCAAGTGTGGCACGCGTGCCGTAGGTTGCCGACCCCTGCCCTAGCGCACAGAGTTATCAATTCTAACACTGGAAAATCGACTTTAGCGTATACACAGCTTACGGTTTAGCGTATGACACGGCTTCCCAATTTACGCTCATCTCTGAAAGTTTAAAACTGAACTTAGACTCAACACCAACAAAGACAAAGCTATCACTATTAGTAATCTGGCACAACAGACCACTCCCAGCTATGGCCTCGCAGACTTTTCAATAGAGTCTTTTACCGCTGGTATGACTTTTAGGGTTAGGGATGCTTTGATGGTACCAGACTTTGCGCAAGATGTGAACACTCTCTTACATGAAGTAGTTATTAATGACCTGAAACACTTTCAAGAAGTCGAAATTTCGGCCATTCCTCAGCGAAAAAGTATTGATATACTCTTTGGACAAACTGACAAGTGCTTGAAGAGCGCGAACGCCTCAGCCAAGACGACCCTAATCACGTTTTACCAGACTTGGACTCATCGCCAGCGGTGGGAGTATAAGCGTAAAGTCCTACTTTCGTGGAACCATGAAGGTTTAAATAGATAGAAAGAACGAACGCGTCAACGTTTTTGAATTGTTCACGGTGTTTCTAGCGTAAAGTGTTACTTGGGCGATTGTGGTATATGTGCATTGCGCAGAGCCATCCCTGTTCGCCAATTAACTCTTTAAGGTGGCAATAGGGTTCAAATTACTTTTTCTGTGTTTCTTTACCCACGGGATTGAGTCTGTTATGGTATGAAAGCCCAATGATGGTTTAAAAAAATCTTACTTTTTCTTTTTTTGCCTCCATTTTGGCCTCGATTTCGGAAGCCATATTGGAATTTTACCCTATTTTCAAAATGGAATTTCGGGCAAAGTACAACACTTAGAGCCATAATTCTTTTTATTCACATCTCTGCTAGGAATTAAATGAAACAAATATTTGACATAGGGCTTGTGAATTTTAGTGGACATTCCTAATCAAAAATACTGAAAAATGATCCAAAATTCCCCCAAAATATCGTTTTTGTCCAAAAACCATCAGTTTCATGAAAAAAGTAAACAATTCATTTCCTCCGGCGTCATGAATTACTTATATAGCCGAAATATCATCGTCTAAGCCCTACAACTAACAACAGTAGAGCATTTCAAAGTTCAAAAATCGTCATTTCGAGAAAATCGAGATTGGAAATATTTTCGACTATGGCAATCAAGAACGGACCCTATAATTTAGAGCTCATTTTTGACAACTCAGGAAAATTTTTGACAAAAACAGTCACACACTATGGAAGAACATAGACTGAAGATGCTTTTTCTGCAAAAAACTCAATTTCGATGAAAACACCGATAATCTCGGTTTCTGAACCCTATTGCCACCTTAAGGA
The DNA here is from genome assembly GCA_963675345.1 of Trididemnum clinides. Taxonomy (NCBI): domain Eukaryota; kingdom Metazoa; phylum Chordata; class Ascidiacea; order Aplousobranchia; family Didemnidae; genus Trididemnum; species Trididemnum clinides. The sequence continues at coordinate 9,622,285 of OY776306.1, read as the reverse complement.
TCATAAGATTCTAATTGATAACATTTGAAGCAATTTCATAATTGTTAGTAACAATCGGAAAATAATGGATTTTACAGAAGTGGTTATTACATCATAATGGCATAACAATTAACAATTGTGGACATATATGACCCAGCATCCGTCAAAGGGTTAATGGCTGACTTGCCAGTGTGTAGAGTTACTCCCACAAACAAGCCCTTTAAGTTTTGTGCCGCCGAGTATTTGGGGCCATACGTCAAAACAAAACTGCAAGGCTTGGAAATTGCTTTTCACCTGCTTATGTACCCGTCGAAATTGTACAGAATTTGTCGAAATTGTATAGGTGTGGAGGGCTGCGGCCTCGCACAGCAAATTAATTTGAGTAAAATCAAACTTACCACCAAATTCTTGACAACTAATGAAGAGCGGTCTATTCTGTCCAGTATCTCTCGTAAAATTTCTTTGTAATTGAAGTTCAGTTATTAATCATTAAAATTATTACTTTTAGATAACGACTAACTTTGCTGAAAAATGCCAATACACAACTGTTTTTTTCTTTGTTTACAGTCGTCTCTATCTTTTTTCTAACGTGATCAGTGTTGCCACTTATTATTGAAAAATAGATAGAGGAAACCTCTACACAACTCCCACCTTTGCAAAAGTTTGATCTCCAACGCCCTGCAAAAAGGGTGGTAAAGGTCAAACGATGGGTACGGGATGACAATCGACCCATCTGTAAAATAACTATTGGGCTAAGCAGAAAGAAAACACAATGACACAATTAAAACAAAAGTTACCTGCAAAAAATGGTCAATTTAGAATACACCAATAGTCAACTGTTTCAGCTACTATGATAAGCCAATAAGATGAGTGTTATTATCATAGGTTGGAATATAACATTACAGTGAGCAGAATGGAGCCCCATGTTGAAAATTGGTGTATGCAAATAGGGTGTAAAATCTCCAATGATGAGAAAAAATGTATGTGTGTGATAATGTTAGTGTGTGTAATAATAATTGCATGGTGTTACGTTGAGTCAATGCATTGTTTGGTCGTTTTTAATTTGTATAAACAGTAGAGTCGAATCAGCGTTCTATAATCTTTATTCGTTATTTGTTAAATGCAATCGGCCTACTGTCACGTGATTTACTCCACTTTAAGCACCTGCGGCTGCCTTCGTTGGATACTGGTGTTGCTTTCTCGTTACAAATTTTTTTTAATTTGATCTGACTAGAGTGAAAGAGATACGAAGCTTCTACCGTCTGTAAAAGAAAACTCTTCGAAAACCGTGTACTGTCGAATGAGATGGAACAAAATTGAATAAATAAAATTGAACTGGCAAGGAACAATTTATTGAAGTCAGCTATGGCGTCCACAAGAGCTTATGTTAAGCCAGTGGTGAGCAGGCGCACCAAAAGGAATTAACACATGGTAGCAAAGATTAGCCACAAGTGACAACTCAAGGCAGTGCTTGGTGAAAAGTGAGAGAGATCGTGCACTATGAATGTTATAACTTTGAAGTTGTTTTGAGCAATGACAGTACGAATAGTGATAGCAGTAGTGCTCACTCTGTTCTATATCATCTGTAGCTAGGCGTATCTTCAGCCAACAAAATGCTGGTTGATGAGACATTAGTCACAAGAGAAAAAGTGGAGAAAAAGTAACTAAAAGAGGAGGAAATCGTTGAGTTTCGGAGGGATACGTTTTCTGCGAGTTTGCCATGATCAGAAGTTTTATCATTATCAGTTGACGACGGTTTTGTATATGCAATTGAGGTTGAAATTGCATCGTTCTGAGACGACGGCAAAGAAAAGATAGATGATTTAACAGCAATATTTTCTGGACTTTGCAGAGGAAAGCTAGGTTTTACATTATTAATTGCAACTTGCTGAAGTTTATCGTCGTGCAAAATTTCAAACGTTTTTTCTGTTTGCAACACCACCGGATAAGGGCCTGCATATGTGGGTGTCAAATTAGGCTTAGTGGGGTCCACTTTGATAAAGAAGTGAGAGCACGTTTCAAGTTCTAGGGGTATGTACATGGGTCTGCTTTGTACAACCCTGGTTGGAGTTGGCCTGAGTGATGCAGGAAACGCTTTGATTTGAGACAGAATACCTTGTGTCAGTGGCAAATATGCTGGTGGTGGTATTGTGAGGAAGTCGCCCGGTAGTCGTAAGCCCTGGAAAAACATGAGCTCTGCTGGTGAACAACCGAGCTCTACTCGATGCATGGTGCTCAGGGACAACATGATAGCACCAAGGTGGAAAAGCTAATGATTTCGATCGAGTTTGGCTGTAAATATGCATTTATAGACATTATTTCAAGAGCAAGCAGTTCTGACGTATTAGTTAATTTCTTTCATAAATCATCAAAAGCAATATCCATCCCGTTAGATGTGATTCATAAATTTTATAAAATGACTTTTTATTTTGTTAATCTTTTGCTTGATCACGGTTTTCATTATGTGTTCTTTTTGTTACTGTATAGTTACTTTCGTGGATTTGCATGATTTTGTCTCATAAAAAGATATTTGAGATCAATGATGCAATTATGGAGGGAAACATAAGAGATAGCCCTCAAAGGATATGACAGAAGCAAAAAAACGTAAAAGAACAGTTTTTTGTGACCAAAATATGCAAAACTCTTGCTTTCGCAGCGTTTTCTTCATTTAATGCTTCGCCCTCTGAAAGAAGATCGAGTTCACGTATTTTATATAATTGCTAGATAATAAGATTAAGCTTACTTGATGCCTCGCTCCCCACTCTTCTCGCAAAACAAAGCACGTCAGTGCAGGTAGTGAAACGTTTATTGCTTAAATATCATAAACGTGTAGGCTACCCATCCAGGGGTCGCGTAGAAATTTCTTTTTTAAAGCAAGGTCGCAGAATAAAAGTTCGAGAAGCCCTGGATTATGCCATTGCTCTCTGGATATCTTGTATTACTGACACTAAGTTCACATCCTAAAAAGGTTACATAACCTTTGAATAGATTGGATGTCCATTGCACTCCGTTATCAACGCGTAGCACTCGCGTCTGCCCAAAAGTGCTTATATAGGCATTCGGTGTCCAGACATTTCATCACCAGACATTTAATCACCCGACACTTAATCACGATAGGGTTAGGGTTTAGGATTAGGTACGAGACACTTAATCACGTTAGAGTTAGGGATAGGATTAGGGTGATCGATTCTAGTCCACTTGCAATATTGTTGTGTTATAAAGTCTACGTTATTAGATGTCTAGTGATTAAATGTCCGTGATTAAGTGTCGGGTGATTAAATGTCTGGTGATGAAATGTCGGTAAGCCAGGCAGTTATGCCTATAATTACCGATTCTGTTTGAATATTGCGAAGAGGGTAAGCAGTTACAAAACGTGAAAATTTGTCGATGCATACTAACAAATAAGAAAATCCTTCACATTCTGAATAAGATCAACCCAAATCTGCATGCACTGTACCGAGTTGCGCCGCAGGCATTCTACATGAAACGACTGGTGAAATAGCATGGCGATAAACCTTGGATCTTTTGACAATTAGTACATGCTCCTACACGATCTCTGATTTTTCGACGCATTAATTAAAATTTGGAATGAATTATTGCTAGTTGGATACTCGGAAACAAATAAATTTGACCAAAAACGATTTGGTTGAGATTAAGTCGTTCAGTTGGCTAGTATAAGCTTAGCTCTGTCTGTCAATTTTAAAAAAATGCCCCTAAGAGAAATGCTATCTAAATACCATTTGCTTCTCACTTAAAAAAATAAACTATACCAACTAGATACCAGTCGGTTCATCAGCAAAAACAACCATTATTTTATCATTACTATCGGACGGTAAGCTTGTTGGCAAGCTTACTCGTTGTGTCTACGAGCAAGGCGTTTAAGGGCATGCCTCCATCTTAACGTGGCAAACAGGTGGTGGGGCCAAGCAGTCTACCCGTCGTGGTGGCCCAGTCTGACGAAAGACATGCAAACAGAGCATGAGCTCATGCACATGAATGAATAAATCGGTACCGTAAATTATTAAATTACCCTTGGCCCAGCAGCCTAGGTACAAGCCCAAAAAATTGTTTAAGGAGTAGTTAAGGTCACAAATTTACATGTGACAAATCAATATGACTGGTATGCAATCACTATTGACAAAAAGTTTCAAAAATTTACTGATTTGATCCAACAATAACTAATCCAGCTTATGACAAACGGTACAGAAGTCTGCACTGTCATTTAGGCAACAGTATAACTTAAATTTTCAACTTTTCAAAATGCTTATGCAATTAAATATACTGCATAAGTTACACATTACAATTAACTTAACCTCAGCATTCCCAAACACGCTGATTAATCGAATATGAAGCCCTTACAGAAGCTGGCTACAAATAAGCCTGCATGTTTAGCCCATAAAATCAGCCAAACTATTAGCAATAACAAGCAAACCTTAGCACCTATTATCTTACTTTGACCTTAGATTCATTCCTTAACATCAGTAAAACATAGGGTTACCGTATTTGGAAAAGCAAAGTGCGGGACAATGGATGGCGGCTTTTGACGAGACGAAATTTATGGGCCTTTCAAATTTTCGTGTAACAAAAGCGGGACGCTGGAATGCAGTTCTAGACTAGATTGCCGGGACAAAGGTTCATTTTACGAAAAACTGAGAAAAAAAGTGGTGTTGTCCAAAAAAAAAAGGTCGTGAGTTCTTTGGCTGCATATTTTGCGCCTCTTTCAGGCCAAAACCTGCCCAATTCTTCCGGCCAGTAAAGTTCTGACCTTTTTTTTTTTTTGGAGAACGCCCCAAATTTTTTTTTTAGTTCAAATTCGTCACCTTATCGGGTTCGCTGCAGGAGAAATCGGGACTTTCCATGGCTAAAGCGGGACAAGGCCTCAAGAAGCGGGATTGTCCCGCCTAAATCGGGACGTATGGTAACCCTAGTAAAACAACATATTTAATGTTCATTCAACAACTGTCACGTTTGTCGATTTGCTTTGCAAAAAACGATATCACTCCTATTCAATTCAATGCAAAATCACTCGAAATGGTCAGCCACTTTTTTCGAAAGCGCATTTTGAATTTTCGATGACGTTTGATCACGAGCGTGCAACCTTCCTATTAGGTGATAGAGGAAACTTCTACACAGGTTTAGATTTGAATAATTTCTTGAAGTCATCCTCAGGCAGGAGAAATCGAACTGAAAACGCCGATAGCATGTGGGTGATTAATATTTCGAAACATCGGCTGACGGAAACGGAAACCAAGGTTTTGGCTTACATTACACCAAAACCAAGGTTAGACCAACACTGCAGAACTTGCAACTATGACTGGTTTATTCATTTCTTTCTTTCCTAGGATGCTTGTTTTCGTTATTTACGTCATAGTCATAAATTTGAGTTCATAAATGTCACTAAATATTGAAGTTAACGGCAAACCGTGAGCTATAAAAAGTTAAAAAGTTTATCTCAAAAAAATTTATTGCACACTTACTCAGCGGGGGGTCGAGGGGTCGCGGTGTCAGAGGTCCCCCTGGATACGCCCTGGTACTTACATAACGGGTCAACTTTTTGAGCCGTGGCCAAGCAGATTTCGAGCTTGGTTTTACCGAATTTCACAACTCGCTTTGCAAACGCAACATTAACTGGGTAAGGATCCCACCATACGCCCCTAGTCAAGGCGGAAGTTGGAAAAGTATAGTTAAATTCTTTAAAAAAGCTTTGAGTCGTATCTTGACTGATGCTCGTCGAAAGCCCTCACTTATCGAACTGCAACCTTCACTTCTGATGCGGCACGTATTGTCAATGATCGACCTCAGACTACGCTCAGTGACAAACCTAATGATTTAGCTCCTCATACTCCCTCATCTTTTCTCGGACAAAGACTCGCTTCTAACACCCCGATTAGCGCTTTCCATAATTGAGGAGACTTTCGCCGAGACTTTATGTACAATGCTACGTTGGCACATAGATTTTGGTTAAGCTGGATCCTACTTTGCAAGGCCGATCAAAATGGGGGGTTACTTGAGAAAACCTTTCTCCTGGTCAGTTGGTTTAAGTAGGAGATGCTCAAAACATTTTCAAATGTGGGACAAACCGCCTTGGACGCGTTCATTGCATACATCCACAACAGCAAAAGGGGAAAGATATAGTTCGTAGGGCTACAATTGCCGTATTAAAGGATTCTGTTCAGGGATGTGGAAGCGGTTATTTTTCAACCGCTTCCGCTTCCTCTTCCACCGCTTCCGCTTCCACTAATAAAAACGAGAAAACGACCGTTGACAATTTTTTAAACTTTTGTGGGTCTGTAGCCTACATTTTCTACACTTATCATTTTGAGAAAAAAAACCTTTATGTATTGATATTACTTTACCTACTTCGCTTGAGCTTATTGTTCCGAACTATTCTATGTTTGTTTTTCTTAGATGTTAGAACTCGTGTTGAATGTAAAGCAGTGCTTCTTAACCTTTTTGTCATTGCGGAACCTCTGATGTACTTTAGCGTTTGTTACGGAACCCCCACTAACAAAAATTTAGAAATCACGAATTGCTTGCGAGAAAATCAAATATTTTGTTACTACAATTCAAAAAATAGTTAAACACTCCAACAAATAGACAGTTATTACAAGTTCTTTCACTACTTACAACCACTTTTGCAACAGTTAATCTAATGCTTCTCAGATTTAAATCGTATGATCATGTTAATTCCTTTCGGTGCGCCTGCTCACTGTAAACGCGATAGCTGACTTCAATATGAAGATATTGTCTTTGCCAGTTAAATTTTATCTTTTCGATTTCATTCGTTTGATTCGATTCGATTTACAAAAGTTTTCTTTAACAGGCGGTCACAAACCTCTCACACTCTTTTACACTCGTCAATTAGTTTTAGAATGATTTTACAACGAGAAAGCAACACCAGTATCCAACGAAGGCAGCCGCAGGCTGCTGAAAGCGAGTAAATCTCGTGACAGTTGGCCGATTGCATTTAACAAATAACGAATAAAGATTGCAGAACGCTGGTCGACTCTACTGTTTATACAAATTAAAAAACGAACAAAAAATGCATTGACACAACGTAACACAGTCCCAGGCAAAATGAGAACAAGGGAGCATTTTTTGAGAATGAAAAAGATGAAGTTGTTAGTCAATGAGAAAATAAGTAGCCATTTTAAGGTTGCGAGTTCAATTCGCTTGCTTGGCTGATCACACAAAGCTTGTGAACAGATCGTTTTATTAAACCGCCTTTGACCTTAACGAGAACGGTGCGGACCTTTCCTTTCCTGTCTGGATAGGTGTCAACAATGACGCCCATATGCCATTTAGATCTATTCTCTGTGTTGTCCACCAGTAAGACTACATTATTTTTCCGCATGTTAGGCTGAGGTTTGGGTACCGCCATCATTTTTGATTATGTTTCACTCCCCCCCTTTTCCCTACGGCCTCAAAGAGAACAAACGCTATTTTGTGATATCACTTTTTCTTTCTGAGTACTACCAATCTTGATTAATAGACCAACATGGTCACCATTACGTGTACAAGAACTATGGACTTTATTTTCTACAACTTTTCGGTATTGCTCTCACAAATCTTTGTACGGTGAATCCAGTGCAGCTGCATTAATTGATACGTTTTAAGTGGGTGTACGGGTGATGGCATGACTTGCCGGGATAAAATTGCATCATATTTAGGAAAACATTTTTTTGTTTTTGGTTGAAAATAGTTTCATAGAGCTATCGCGATCAAAGTTATAAATTTTTGGTAAAGCAATGACTCTTGTAATTTGTCTCAGCACACCTAAACAAGGAAAAACAAGCATGCAACATATCATGTGGCCAGCAAGGACTTGACAAAGTTTGAGGAAAATCAAAAAAAGAATAACGTCGTTGTGTCAAATCGCACCACATGGCATTTTTCTTTAAATAACTTTACAGAGTTACCGGGGTTCAGCTCAAAATTTCGGAAAAAGCATGAGCTCTTTTAACTCTCCTGGGCACGCTAACAGAGAGGGACAAGAACATGCAACATAATGCGATGCCAGGACTTGAGAGAGTTAAAAACAATTAAAAGGAAATAAGGTCTCTTTGTAAAATTTCACCACATCAAAAACATTTTTGCTATTTTGCTTGCATATAGCTTAATATTGAAAATGTGTTCCCTACTTCAAAACTCAGGAAAACCCAAGGCCCTCTTAGGTTCACGTAAGCAATGAACAGAACACATAGATCTAAAGTATAGCCAGAACCTTGAAGTCAGAAATTCTATCACGAAAGGAGAGCACCAAGTCGTAAAAATATTGTGTAGATAAAAGCATAAAATTTTCGTTACTGTTCACACAAGTGCCCGATCGGTGAAGCATGCTTGGCCGACGTAACCGACATTCTCAATCGCGACGTTGCTGATTGGGGCTGTCACGAATAAGGAAATTTGCCTTGTAAGAGTTGTTTTCATATTTGTGTGAAGTGCTGTGTTATTTGTCCGCTCGGCTACTGATTGAGAAAAAAAAAGACCTTTTTTCCTCGCAATTGCAGTTGGCGTAAGTACGCCTTTATTACGTCACAAACGTTATTACGACATACTGTAGTAAAATTACAGATTGATCTAGTTCTCGGTGGCCAACCCGTGGCCCTTTTAAGGTTTCTGTGCGGCCCAGTTGAGACCATTCAATTATGCTAAACTATTTGTAATTTTTAGTGATCGTGTGTAACTGAACAACCGTACTATGGCGTATTTCATTTTATTACTTGTTACAGCCATGATTTATTATGGCTATGCGAATCTATGTTATTTTAAGTTTTTGACGAAATATGTATGGTTTCGATAAAGTCTGGCATATGTTCAAGGGCCGCTGGTTGTCCAATGACGAAATGTGTTACGATCGTGTGTTATCTCAACTAGTAAAACTTGCTTTCGACATGTCTTATGTTAAAATACACAAAAACACAAAAATTGTTTATTTTGTAGATTTCTTCAGTGTGACGTTTGCTTCTGAATATCAGAGCTAACTTTGTTAATGTCGGCTGGCAAGTTGGTAACTACGCAACGTAATTCATTCATCATGTTAGTATCTGTCAATCTACTTCGGCTTTTCGACTTTACAATTTTCAATCTTGAGAAAAATGATTCGCATGCACACGTTGTGCCCATTGCCGCCGCAATTCGCAATGCCAGTCGTTTTAGATTCGGAAATTCACTTTTCGAAACATGGTCTCTATAAAACTGCAGTTTATCCATAGTATAAAATAGCGATTTTCGTTCTGTATTGACTTGAAGATCAATTAACTCTAGTTGCAAATACTCAGGTGCGTCTTCGGGCACAAAATCAAAAGGACAAGCAAATATACGAAATGACTTTTTATATCTTTTCAGATATTCAAACCTTTCGCTAAATGCTCGTAATAATTTTTCAGTTTCAGCGGAGTATTTTGTAACATCTTTATCTTCGCAATTAAAGATGTTCCGAAGTGGGAAATAATATGCATTGTTTGACGCAATCTGTCTTTCATACAACTTTAATTTAGTAATGAATTCTTGTACATCTTCATAGCAATCTGTAATTATTTTGTCCTTTCCTTGAAGCTTTTTATTTAGCTCGTTTAACTTCGCTGTTATGTCGACCAAAAAGCACAAATCCAGGAGCTATTTCCCATCTTCTAGTTGCGGAACAGGACTACCGTTTTCAGTCATAAAGTTTCCGACTTCTTTCAAATTCCAAAATCTTTCTAAACACCTTCTCCTACTTAACCAACGAATCTTTGCATAATATAATAAATCACCATATTCGGATTCCAATTCTATCAAATATTGCTGGAATTGGCGGTGTTTCAGAGCATTACGTTTTATCACATTAACAGTTGTCACAACAACCTTCATTACGTGGGACATATCGAGCACTTGGACGCAAAGGTTTTCTAAATGCAGGAAGCAATGGCAAATAAACATTTCATCTGTAGCACTTGAACCTTCCTTCAAACTGTCAATGTGTGACAGAATCAAAGCAACAGCTCCTGCATTTCTTCCCACCATCGAAGGGGCGCCATCAGTTGCAATGCCAATAAGATTTTTTAAATCAAGTCCGTGATCTTCAGCACATTTCACAACAGCATCCTTTACGGTACTGCCAGTAGTTCTTTCTTTCAGGCCAATAACATCCAAAAAATCTTCAGTTACCTTCATTTCATCATTTACTCCTCTGACAAAGATCGAGAGCTGTGATGTATCCAAAATATCTGTCGTCTCATCAAACGCCAATGCAAAATAGGTGAATGAGTTTGATGCAGTTTTGAGAGTACAGGGAGTCCTCGACTTACGACGTTGATCCGTTCTTAAGAAACGGTGTAACCCGAATTTCAGTGTAAGTCGGAACATCATAAATAAATTATTCTATAGGTACTGTACTGTAAAGTATTGTACTACAATAAAAGGTAAAAAGTAATTAAAAAAAGTACTTTATTAGAAAAAGAGAAAACAATTCCATACCACATGGATTAAAGTAAATATTAATAAGATGGTGGAGAAGCTGGAATAGTAGAGGCAGCTGAGGTAGACGGTAGAGGTTTGTAGCAATAGAGGCAGCTAATGTGAAGGGTTGTTGTTTGTAGTGCCATCGCAATTGTCCTTCTGAGGTGGTAGGCCTTGAACGAAGCAATTACTCCTAGGTCCATAGGCTATAAAAGGTCCGTGGTGTTAGGTGGAAGGTAAACCACCTTGACATTAGGGTAAAAGTCTTCCGGCTGGGCAGGGTGTCCAGCGGCATTTGCCATTTTATGGGGCGCGCTCGTAACCTCGAAACAGCGTAAGTCGGGACCGTCGTAACCCGAGGACTCCCTGTATTGGAAATTTGATTGGATATGAGATCAATTCTTCGGGTTACAGTTTGACGGGAAAGACTTATCTTTCGAAAATCATTTCCTTTAGTTGGGGCAAGTTCTTCTACAGCAGCCAGCAGGCAATCTTTTACAAATTCACTATCCGAAAATGGCTTCATTTTTTTGGCTATAATTTGGGATATTCGCAGACTTGCATTTACTATTGCCTTATCTTCAGAAGCTGCTTTTTAAAAGACATTTTGCTGGGCTTGTACAGTAGATTTGATTTAAGCAACTGCAACTCGGTGTTTGGAGCGGAATCATTTAGTTTAGCAATCACATCATGCTTTTGCTCATGATGTCTTTTCAAATTGTACGACTTAAGCGTGTTCAATGATTGACGACATATCAAACACACAGCCTTGTCTTTCACCTGAGTAAAAAAAATACAACTTTTCCCATTCAACTTGAAACGTACGATTTTCATCTTCAATTTCTCTTTTTCTTTGTGAAGCCATACAGGTTAACTTACTCTTCTTGCTAACAATGTATATACTGGTAGGTTCTAACCAACTTACTTAACACTGCATCTGGCGATGCGCAACATTAAACTAACTGTTTGTTTGCTTGTCCTTTTGATTTTGTGCCCGAAGACGCACCTGAGTATTTGCAACTAGAGTTAATTGATCTTCAAGTCAATACAGAACGAAAATCGCTATTTTATACTATGGATAAACTGCAGTTTTATAGAGACCATGTTTCGAAAAGTGAATTTCCGAATCTAAAACGACTGGCATTGCGAATTGCGGCGGCAATGGGCACAACGTGTGCATGCGAATCATTTTTCTCAAGATTGAAAATTGTAAAGTCGAAAAGCCGAAGTAGATTGACAGATACTAACATGATGAATGAATTACGTTGCGTAGTTACCAACTTGCCAGCCGACATTAACAAAGTTAGCTCTGATATTCAGAAGCAAACGTCACACTGAAGAAATCTACAAAATAAACAATTTTTGTGTTTTTGTGTATTTTAACATAAGACATGTCGAAAGCAAGTTTTACTAGTTGAGATAGCACACGATCGTAACACATTTCGTCATTGGACAACCAGCGGCCCTTGAACATATGCCAGACTTTATCTGTGGCCCTGAGAATCAAAGTGGTTGGACATGGCAGATCTAGTGATTCTAGCTTCTTTGAAGAATTTCGATAACCGATTACATAACTTGAAATGCTTTTTTTATTATTTCACGTGATTTCGTTCCAGCGTTTTCTAGATTGTTTTTTCGATTTATATATAAGGCGACGGGATGTTTTTAGGGTAGAGAATAGAAAACGTTGTAGTGAGAGAGAGAGAGATTGATTGACAGAGTAAAGAAGGGATATTGTTTGTTTGTGATAATTTATTGTGGATTCTGTGGACGCGGCGAGTATTGAAAAGTTATTGGTGAAATTAATTTTGGCGGTTTCCTGATTGTGTGATAAAGTGATTAATTTTGAGATTGTTGAGCGAAGAAGCTTGAAGTCGTGAAGTATTATTTCTGCGAATACAATATTCTGTTCTGAACGTGGTTTAAGGTGTTTTTAGTGAAAGCCAATCTTTTCCAAGTTTTATTAAGTTGCAGTCAGACCTAATTATCCGAGCGATTATCATACGTCACCTCAATTTTAAAAAAATTTAAGATTGAGATAGAACCGAAAAGTTTTATATTATATTATCAAAACCCGATAGGGGCCTTGCTGGCGACCCCGACATATTTTTTTTATAAAGCAAGGATTTTTACTTTTGCTGATATGTTGCCTGTTTAGTTATCTATACCTATACTTTAAAGCAATGTAATGAAATCCCAAGTTTAAGAAAAAACTTAAAATAAAACCATAAACCAAACAATTTAGTTAACTAATTTTAGAGGAAATATTTTGTTTGAAGCTAATTTGGTATGATGAGCTCCTACTAAAATATGGTGTGAATAAATTTTGTTGAGGAAAGCATAGCCGGTTTTGTCACTATGCCAGAAACAAGGCAAATAGTGCAGCCAAAGAACAAAAGCCATTGGCAACTTTTGTTTCCAAAATGATACCCCCAAATAAATTTCATTATTCTGCTACTGTTAGTCATATTTTACGAGCGTTCATAGCAGCAAAAAGCTAACTTTTTGCACAAAATGCTTACTTTTTGCACAAAATGCTACAGTATTGTAACAAAAATCATTGAGGGGAAACTCTAAAATGCCTGAATGAAAATGGGCATCTTGAAAAAATAGTAAATATTGCGTCTGTGGTATGGTCGGCTAAACTAATAGGCAACAAAAACAGGTGAAGCAGATTTAAAATGGTGAAAATCACAGTAAATTATAAAAGGTAAATACTTGCTTGTTTTTCCAAACCTGTATTTATAAAATATTTGTCATTTATGACGACATAAAAAGGTGGGTTTGTTGCTGGCAATAAAAGTTGCCAGTGGCTTATAATAAGGTCAAAATTTAAATGAAAGCTAAATGCAATCAAGAAATTGAACTAACTAGTTTACTCCCTTGGGTTGCTTGTGTTGAAGATCAGGGTGACTGCATTATTGTTTTGTATCTTGATTTTGTTCAGTTTTTACAGCCCAATAGCCAACCGCAATAGCCTGTTATAGGATCGATACTAAAATAAGAAAATTTACGAAATTACAAAAATTTTTTCGGAAATACAGAGAAAACACCACTTAAGTTACGGAAATCGCAGAAATACGGAAATTTATGCAAACACTTAGTTTGATTCGTCTCAATTATCTACTATTGCATAATTGGGTGATTATACTTTTGGTGTTTATTGACTTCCATAAATTTCTGTATTCTGCAATTTCCTTATCTCTTTAGTTGGTACCGGTAGTTTTTCCATATTTCCGTAAGCCAGTAATTCCTTTTATAAAATGAATTTCCGTATTTTAGTGATTTCATGTATAATATGAATTTTTGTATTTCTGTGATTCAGCTATTCCGTAATTCAACATGAATTTCCTTAAATTTTCTTATTTTACTTGTTACCCACAAAATCCATTCATAAAACTATAAATTAAAACTGTTTTTCTCGCCTTGATTAAACTGCTGGGCCTCTTTCTATTTGAATAAGCTGCTGGAGACCTATTGTTATAATTATCGTCTTTTATGCAGCAAACAATACTAAGAAAAAAGATCTAGGTCAGCCATTCTCTATGAAGTTTTCTTTTGTCTTTTCCACGTGCTCGCGTGAGAATTTCATAAATTTTGCAGCACTATATAACCGCGGCACTCTAGTTATTAGGCATTTTTCTCAAAATCAAAATACGAATAAAGTGAAATCTTTGCTATAAAGTTGAATCGTTTCGGAAAATTGCATACAGTCAAAAACCTGTCGCAGTATCGACACCATTCGTTTATGATCGATCGGATTTTTTGTCTCGGAATTATATTTGATTCAATTATTGAGAGTGCCCTTTAACTCTATTTGGCCCGGGGGGGGGGGGGGGGGGAGGTCGATTCGACCCACAGAAAATTAAAACTGCTGTAACTTAGCATCCGCTTGAGATAAATGTTTAAAATTTTTTGACTTTTCCTAAAATTTATCTGGCTTTTGGTTGGTTATAAACTGACAAAGATATTCTTTGTAGTTTTGACTTAAACATAGCAATTTCGAAACCCACTCGGACAAATTTCTTCATCGATTGCTTTTGTATAATAAAGAAAAAAAGGAGAAAGAGCGCACACGCAAAACCGTGACGAGCTACGTAAACCACAGAACTTGTTTGAACTGACGCACTGACTGTAAAACTGTACGGTTTCTCAGAAATCTTTCTTCCGGAAACCTTTTCGCTGTGAATAGCAACTTTTAATTTGACAAGCCAAAAACATCAAAGTGTTTTCAGACACACGGCTATTTTGTAACTTTTAGTTAAATAAATAATACCTTCTTGACGCTAGACCATAACCTACCGAGAAAGTAATGCAAGAAAAAGCTTGATAATTTTGATATTTGACAAATGCAACAAAGCAAAAAGAATTGTTTTCAAGTGCAAAGCCAGAAAATAACTTTGGCGGCGTGATAATATAGTTTGCGTTTTTCATTATGATTTGTAATGTTGTTACCAATTAAAATTGGGCATTGGTTGGTGGGAGAGCAACGAGCGCACTTACAATTTTGATTGGATGGAAAATATGCAGTAGTAGACTAAGGGACGCAGAGGCGACAGACAGCAAAATTTAATTTAGGAGTTTTATAAAACTTGATTTCCGTTGCTTTACGAGTAAGCTGTTAGTAATTAATTGAATACCGAATTTTTATCAGCAAATACAAATCCAAAACGCAAGAAGCCAATCGTGAATGACAAAATTAAATTTTTTTTAAGGGGAGAAGGAGCTGTGGAACATCTCCTGAATTTGTGACCAACACCAACATTTTTTTCTCTTGACCGGGTGATAAAAGCAATGTGTTTGTATTCTACATCTACACACTTCCAAAAGCAAATGAAGATTTTTTTCCGTGTTCTTTTATCTACTTTTATAAAGACGCCTCTGGTAAAAGCATTACGTTTCCTGCTGCATGGCCGAGCAGAAAAGCATTTGCATTGAAGTTGAAGTTTCAAGTTCAAACTACAGCTTGCGTCACCTGTCACAACATTATAAGATTGAATGCTGACTCAAATATCGTCTTGTCATTTCCATTCTTCTAAACCAGAAATGGGAAAACTCTTTAGTCGGAGGGTAGCATTGACCATTCAAGAGTTAGCCGAGGGCCGCATCGACCATTCAAAAATTCGCCGAGGGCCAATGCGTAAAATCTTGTAATACCTGTATGCAATGCAAGAGCTTGAAATAGCTTAAAATCTTGCAATAACTTCTTGCAAAGACGTATTTCAGGGCTTTGATAATGATGGCGTCCAAAAACAAAGATCATCACTCTTTATTTGGACGGAAAATGCGTCAGTTCAAACTAAGAATTGCGTAGCGGCTCTTTCAATGATGGCTTCTATCGTTTTTTGCTCTTCAGTACGGCAAGTGTGGCCTATCCTTTCTTATTGAATTAAATTCATGGAAGTTTGCATAAGTTTGGAGGGCCGCACAAAATGCTCTGGCGGGCCGCATGCGGCCCGCAGTTCGTAGTTTGCCCAGCTCTACTCCAAACTACGTTCATGTTACGTACAATAAGTTAAATTTCTAATTGCTGTGCTTCAATACAGGAATAGTTAAGAAATCAAAAGTTTCTTATGACATTGGGAATACAGCCACTACATTTTAGTTCTATGTTTGAAATGTTCAAATTGCTCGTTTGCACTAAAATTTAAATATTCTGCCATTGTATAAGATAGTGATGATTATATGATATTTAACGAATAATTTTCTTCTTTTAGGCATATACTGTAAATGTCGCAAACAAAAGTAGTAAAAAATAGCCCATGTCAACGTATGACCTGAAGAAGTGTTCAGTAAAATTTTGAATGAAGTATCTGACAAAAAAACGATGACATTGAAAACATAGCCTCTTTAGCTTCTGGTAACTATAAAATTGTAAGAACCCTATAAATATCACATGACGCTTCTAGAGGGAAACAAAACTGCCGTATTGGTGTTATTATGGGGGAGAGGATAAAAAATAGGCTACGCAGGTCTATTGTTGTAGCACTAAAGTTTACAATCGTTTGATATAACAGGCTTTTTGTAGCAAATTCAAAACTTAGTTTGCTTGAAAACTTTTTTCATATGATTCATCACATACACACGCAGACTTGGACAACAAAATATGCATAATTCTAGTTGGCTGATTCGGTGAATTGCAGCCAAAAATCGCTAATTCTAATCTAATTTGAAAAATTCCTAATTCCAATTCTAACCTCATTTCGAAAAAGTTCCTGACCCAAGAGTCGGGTGTGAAAAATAAAAATGTTAGGGAGCAGAACCACCTTCGGAAGTATTGGCACTGATTGGAATGATTTACATGCAAGGCTTACTAGGACAAGCACGTCAAAGCACTAATGCGATGTTCCATGAAATATTTGGCAATCGAGTTTTTAGTGCAGCTAAGTCAAGGAATAGATTTAAATTTTTGATTGCCCACATATTACTTAATGACTTTATAATGCGTCCTACTCCTTAGCAATACGATAGATTTGCAGCTTTTCGCAAAATTTTTGAAGAATTTAACAAAAACTGTGGGAAATTTCTAGTTCCTGATGATTATTTGTCGCTGGATGAAACTCTTTATCCTACGAAAACGCAAATCAGTTTCAAACAATTTAATCCGAGCAAACCAGCCAAGTATGGAATGCTGTATACATCAATCATTGCTTTTCGCTATTCATTTACCTTTTCAACTGCTGTGTATTCTGATAGCCCAAAAGCAGAGCCGACATCTTACTACACTCCTGGGACATCACAAACAGTAAAATATCTAATTCAAAATTTGGAATGCCACACAAACTTAGTGGCAAGAAACATATCATATGACAGATTGTATACTTCAATACCAATGGCGCAGTGGCTGCTTGACCGCGGAAAAACTTCTGTAGGAACTTTACAATCAAATAGAAAAGGAATTTCAGCCGAAATTAGAGAAATCAAAGACCGAGAAACAAACTCATACGAGATTTATTGGGAAAAGAATAACGACATATTAAATCTGCACTCGTATGTGGTAAAAACACAAAGTTCAGGAAAGTAAAATGCTTTATTATTGTGAACAGTGCCACCGCTTCTTGCAACTACAAAAAATGACAACAAAAGCAAGCCCGCTATTTACAAACTATACGACTTTTCAAAAGGTGAAACAGACATCATTGACCAAAAAATGGGGTTCTACAGCTGTACATCGAAATGAAAGCGCTGGACTATGAATGCATTTTGATACGTTTTGAACACATATTGAGTGAACGCCAGCACGATATATGCAATGAACAATGATCTGCAGCCTCAA
The DNA here is from genome assembly GCA_963675345.1 of Trididemnum clinides. Classification (NCBI taxonomy): domain Eukaryota; kingdom Metazoa; phylum Chordata; class Ascidiacea; order Aplousobranchia; family Didemnidae; genus Trididemnum; species Trididemnum clinides. The sequence goes on along the minus strand of OY776306.1, from coordinate 9,604,590 downwards.
AACATAAAATCTGTAGATTTCGGATTTAAACTAGCTATGTCTTTGATTCGCTCACATATAGAACAACCAAGTTTAATTGGTATAAAGTCTTCTGTGGTTCGCAAAATTGAGATAGTGCTGGGGAAAAAATATCCTTCAAAATGTAAAAACGTCAAGTGGCTTTTTCCTCATCAAAGTCAAAAACGAAGGCAATACGATCCATGTATCAGTAAGACTAATGGAAAAAGATCAAAAGAAAAGAAAAACAAAATTTCCAAGCAATTGAGCCAGTGCCAAAAATGCACAAAGCCTTTGTGCAATAAGCGTCTTATTCGCATTTGAGATTTCTCCTTGCAAGACTAAACTGTTGCTAGGCTTACACTTACCGATAAAATTGCACTGCCGTAGTTGTTTTTGAAGCATACAAGCGTATTGCTGCTGTTGACGATGATATATGTATTGTTGATATTACCCGTAAATTTAATGTAGTGTTCCCGTATTTTCATATTAGACGATAAATTATTAGCAGAAACAGCATTACTGCGCACTAGCTAATCCAGAAATAGCCTATTTTGTTTCACATTTATAATGTATTCTGTTAATTGCAAGAGATTTTTTAATTAATAGCTCTAAATTCACTAACGCCTCAAAGCACAAGTTACGATGATAAATCTCAAATTGGTGACATTATAATTAATCCCGGTGGAATATAAAATTGTAAGGACCGTATAAATATCATATAACGCCTCCAGAGGGAAACAAAACTGCCGTATTGGTGTTATCATGGTGAGAGGGATAAAAGATAGGGTATATAGACATATCGTTTTAGGACAAACTTGCTACTAAAAAGAATCAAAGTTTACAATCATTTGATGTCACAGGTTTTCGTAGCAAATCCAAAACTTAAGTTTGCTTGAGCACTTTTTTATGCAACTCGTCACATACGCAGACTTAGACAACTGATTAATTCTAGCTGGCTAATTCGGTAAATTACAGCAAAAAGTCGCTAATTCTGATCTGAAAAAAACTAAAATCTCTTATTGCAGTAAATATAAAGAATCCCTAATTTCAATTCTAATCTAATTTTAGAAAAGTTCCTGACCGAAGAGTCGAATCTGAAAAATGACAAGCTTTTTTTTATTATTTGCGAAAAGTTAGGCCGAAATTCAAAATCGAAATTAGGTGATCTCCAAAAAGAAAAAAGGTCTTCACAATGATTTGGTGGCAAAAATGAAAAATCTTAGAATTGTCACAAATACAAGTGGTTTTGCGAAGATGTTCAAATGGCATCAAAATTCGCTTGGTAATTAAAATTTCAAACTAATATCAAAAAAACTGGAAAGCTCTAATTCTAATTCCGATTCCACTTAATTTGTGATAATCAGAAAAGCTCTCATTTTATTCTACCCTAATTTGAGAAAAGCATTAATGCTCTAATTCTAAGTTTAATTTAATTTGAAAATGCTAAAAAAATTCTAATCGTCTAAGTCTGCACACAAGGATGGGAGGGGCTCACAAAAACGTCGTATTGGGTCGCATAAGGGAGAAGAAAGAATAAAAGAGTCATATGATTTGTGAGCATTCCTTAATTTGAATGAGATTTATGTCTTGATCAATAAAAATATTTATCCGTGTTGAACAAGCATAGCTTGCATTTTTTGTCTAAATGAAAAGAGTAATAATTTCATAAAGTTAAGAAATTTTTGTCGTTGAAATGCTATTTCACACCCTGTTTCACATTTACAAACAGTCAATTCAAATTACAAAAATCTAGCTGGAGATATGGCGTATTGCGAGTAGTCCAACATAAGAAATGTTATACAAACATCACTGCTGGTAACTTTCCCGTAAAAAGCAAAATGGCAAATTGATGATAAGTTGTTGAACTTTTTACCTTGTAGCTGACATTGATAAATTTTGCTTAGGCGATCGCACAACCACAACGTCGAAGAGTAAACACTACGACAAAAGAAAATTCGCCGGCTGTTTCTTTATTTTAAATTCGGTCAAAAATCTAAAAACTAATGCTGTGCATTTAATTTGCAATAACTTGAACGCTATTAATCTGATCTTAACCAAAAGTATATAATTAGATTGAAAAATAAATTCTGCATCCATCTGAGCAAAAACGGATTTAGTGATACATTTTCAAATTTTCATTTGGCTAGCAATGCTGAAATAAATGCTGACCATAATACAGCATGCCTTGTCTATTTGACATAATAAATTGCAACTTTAAAAAGCTTTTCAGCGCTAGTGATCATAGCATTGATGAAACCATGATTCCATACTTTGGAGACATGGAACCAAACAGTTCACATGCGGCAAGCCAATTCGTTTTGGCTTCAAGTTGTGGTGCCTTGCTTCAATTGACGGATACTCATCTCACGCTGAACCATACTGTAGAGCTGACACTAAGCTGTCAGTCACAAGCCTTAGCCAAGGTGTTAATGCAGCGTTGGGTTTCGCAGAAAAAAGTGGTTTGTCGAGTGGTTTCTCTGTTACCTTTGACAACCTTTTTACCTGTTTTTCTTTTCATGATAAGCTTTCACAACGTGGCATCGAAGGTTTGGTTACTATTAGTCAAAATCGTTTGGAAAATGCAGCAGTTCCATCAAAACAAACAATGAAGAAAACTGAGAAAGGGTTTTTATGACTGCAGCACAGACAATCATTTAAATACAGTTGCATTTTGGCATAACACAGCTATTTTAACATACGCCTGTAATTGCGCTGGTGCTGCGCCAGGGAGCTTCATCAAACGGTGATCGAAAGCAGAAAAGAAGAAAACCAATGTACTGATGACCGACGCTTTAATGTCGTATAATCAAAAAAGGGGAGGAGTGAATTTGTTTGATCAGTTTGTTGCCACCATTTGCTCTAAAAAGTGAAGGTGGCCGTTTTTTCATGGAGCCTCAATGCTGCTATGACCAATGCTCGGTTGCTGTGCAAAAAAATTTACAGCAAAAATATCCCAATGCTTGTGTTATGTGGATGATAGTTGTCAGAATGCTTGCTTCATTCAGGCAAAAAAGTTTTCTAGCTTGCAATATGCTCAGCGAGTGTTGGAAAACTAACAGGTAAGTTTGACAATGTCGCAATCGAAGGCCAGTCAAAGTACAGACACGGCAAAGTTTGCAATCGCCGTTCAGTGTTTATTTGTTAAAGAGTGCAAAATGACTCTGCACCCTTCAGCCTGTTTTAAGCGCTTTCATGAAAGCAGCACTTTGTAGCATTATTTTGCAAACTAATTTCAGCAAGTGATTCTACTAAAAGCGATCTCTAGTTTTACAGAGGCTTTTGCGCAAACAAATGTGCATTATCGACAAGTTCACGCTGTCTTTGTTTACAATTGTTCAACGCTTGTAAAATAAATGCTGTTCAGCGTCTATATTCGCAGCGACTCATAACAAAAACTTGCCATTGTTATCAAAATACGTTGTAAATCATCCATGAATATAGACGGCAGTCATGAAAAAACAGGTTCCTATAAATGCGCCTCATGCAATTGATTGATTTACAACTTTTCAACGCTTGTAAAATAAGTGCTATTCAGCGTCTATATTTGCAGCGATTCACAACAATAACTTACCATTTTTATCAAAATACGTTGGAAAACAGCCATGAATATAGACGGCAGTCCTGAAAAAACAGGTTCCTATAAATGCGCTTCATGCAAATGATTGATTTACAACTTTTCAACGCTTGTAAAATAAATGCTATTCAGCGTCTATATTTGCAGTGACTCATATCAATAACTACCGCTTTTATCAAAAAATAAGTTGCAAAACAGCCATGAATGTAGACGGCAGTCATAAAAAAACAGGTTTCTGTACGTACACCCTATGCGAACTATTGATTTTTATTTGGCAGCACATTTTGTGGTGCTACAAACCATTCAACAAAGTTATTGCATTTTTGATAACATAAATGGCCGTTGGCAGCTTAAGCTGCCATTAAGTAACAAAAAAAAGTAGCCGTCAACAAAAATTTGATTTTCGTTTTATGACTTAGAGTATATAAAAACCAACTGCTTAAAAGGATTTAAAGTTATGATGAATTTCCAACTTTGGTGTTTAACGGGTTAACACCGCAAATATAATTACGAAAGGGGTCGCTCTAAATCGCAAAATAGGCTTACCATTGATTAGTTTATTTCTGTAATTGTAAACACACTCACAATTTGGCCGCCACTATCACTTTTGACCGTATTTGATCCCTCCCCCTTCATACTCTTTAAAAGTATTGATTGTAATTTTTGGCAAAATTGTTTAAGAGCATTACCAGTTTTAAAGAGATTATCACCATCACGTGTACAAGAATCATCAATGTGCATAAAAACCCTAATTTTTTCGTTTCTGTTTGCACAAGTGTACGATGAGTGAAGCGCAGCCGGTTGAACCGATATTTTTAACTCCGACGTTACTGATGGGGGGCCCGCGGGGGACGATGGCAGAGATGGCTAGTTTATACTATAAAGCGCAATTTGGTCTGTGTGTGTGTCTGTGTATTTTAACTCCTCCAAAACTATTGGACGTACGAACATCAAAGTTAGCACGATTGATTACCACTTCATGGTAAGTATCACAAGAGGGTTCATAATGTCACAATAACGTCACAATCAAAGTAATTTTTTTTAAAATCTTATTTCTTAACCGAGGAAAGCGGTTTTTGGCTTAAACGAAAGCCAGTACCCGACTTACCAACTTCAACAAATTTGAACCAATGAGTATTGCAGAGATAGCACCCACTACCTGCTCGACCTAGATCAATGGAAATCAAACAACCTGGATATTCAAAACAAGCTTATCAACGAAGATCTGTTCATTGTGGCGGCAGATGTTATTGCACTCTAACTCAACATCAACAGAAATACGCTTAGAGATGCCCTCACAACAGCCCCCAATGTACAATCGCAATCTTGCGCACTGGGCAAAAGGTATTTTGTTGAATTAATCATGCTTACTCTAGAATCGGTTATTATACAACATGGACAGAACTTTTATAAACAATGTAATGGCATAATTACTGGTGACAACCATTCAGTTTCGCTTGCTAACATAGCTAGGCATTTTGCAACAACTCCGGCATTCCCTACTTTAAAAAAAGCGGTTATTTATAAAAGATTCATAGACGACATTATTTTTATTGCTATAGAGGAAAACTCAACGCAAAATATAATCAAAGCAATAGAAAATAATCTTGGAAAAGTTGGACTTCAAATAACCACTAAATTGTTTAATACCAAATGCTCAGACCAACAAGACGAATTTTTAGACGTTCTTCACAAGCACTCATCGAACTCACCATTTAAATTTGTCACGTGTAATTATGTCAAAAAAAACTGCCTTTGACAGCACTTTTATAAATGGAATTCATATCACCCCTTATGGGTATTTCAATCTATTGTGGTATCTGAAGCAATGCGCATCGGCGTGTATGTAAAGACAAAACTGACTATGATACTACCCTGAAATATCTAAAAAATAAATGTTTTATATCTAAATTTCCTAAAATTCTCACAACCAAGATAATTGAGCAGGCCAAGTCTTGGGTGGATAGATTTCATGTTGTTAACAACAGCAAATTAAAGAAAAATAAGCAGAAAAAAATCGTATGGGTTATCGAGTTTCCAAAACTACTGCAATGCAGCCAGATAGAAAAACATCTACAATCAAGATTAATGCATGCATACACGCGATCACAGACATTGGGCAATTTTGTCACTTGCTATAAAAAGCTTTCATTTGGTCTTCTTGAGGGTAAGGATGGAGGCATATCTGGGCCCTGTGGTAAATGTGCATTATGTGGCAATCATGGCTCACATAATTCTATGGTCCCACTTATGAAACATATCCGCACACCTAATGGAGTACGTTCTTTGACCCAAAAACTAAACTGCAAAGATTGTGGTATTCACGCGGCATGTTGCAAAAACTGTGAAAATTACTATGTTGGTCAAACAATGACATCTTTCTCACAGCGTTGGACTAAACATCGAGTACTATGGCACAAATTTTGCTACTATTAAAATAATGATAATTCGGCCCTACTTAGACATTATGATAAACATCATAAGAAAAGATTTACAGGTAAGCCTGATATAGCACAGTGGTTTTTTGTTATCTTTATTGCAAAACCTGAATTTGAAAATTTAAACTTTTATGAAGTCAAATGGTTTCGCATACTTAATGCAAAAATAAATATTAATAAAAGGATTTTACCTCGCATATAACCTAGTATTATTTCTCACTGTGTTTTAATGTTTTTACTACATTAAATTTAGTCTACTATCAGCCTGCGTTTTGGTCTTATTTTTTTCGTCATAATGGTCTGCTGTTTTGTGGGTAACACTTTAATACTATGATATGAAATTATTTGTATTGATACGCCGGATATATCATTGCTTTTGTGATGGAGTGTAGATTTTTCAGTACAGCTATTGCTTGGATCCTTAGATTTAGTTGTTTTTATAGTTCTTTTACAGCACTGATGATGCTTCATAGCGAAATGCGTTTGTCTTAGTATATTAATGTATAAATAAAATTTCAAGCTAATTTAGTTTTTTCATTCATATCTTTTGAATTCTTAGCAGCAGAAACGGAATCGCACGGATATGTCGGGGTTGGTTAGGTGGAATATCTCTGGTCAAAATCAACTAAACTATTTGGTACATTTTGTTTGTTTTTTCTTGATAACATGGACCTTTGGCATTTTCCGACAAATTACACTGGTCAACAAAAAATTTTTTTTTGAAAGCCACTGAATGTGAAAATGATTTTAGGATATATCAAGGTCGCTGAACCCAAAGATGCTCTTAGTTTTTTCGAATTAGCTCTAGTTTTTGAGATATAGCGAAATCATATTTTTCGCATTAGCGCTTACTGATAAACTCCGTATTGCATTACAGAATACTGTAGATTGCATTAGATACAGCTGATCGTAATTTTGAGCGCACATAAGCTACTTAAGTAGATATTGTTGACAGAATAAACAATAAAGTTGGTTTTACTTTAAAGTTACATTCCAAACAAGCCATGCATTAGACATGAACGGCACTGTAACTGTTCAAGGTAACGCTTATGAAATGTGTACACACAGTAGATGCCTGTTGACTTTAACAGAAGAGACAGTCTATTAAAATTCAATAACTAATGGCACTAAAATTTTATGTCAGCGAAAACAAAACAAGGTTTACCCTCAACAGTCCATGTTAGGTCAATCCATTTGTTGAAAGGCACGTTTATATGATTTCCGCTTGTAGTTTTGCTGGGTACTATCCCGCATAAGGCTCCAGCAATAGTCTGACATCATACGAGAGTCCCATCGACCTTGGTACCTTATTTCCATATTCTTAATGGCCTGATGAAACCTTTCACCTTGTTCTTCGCTTACTTCACCAAGATTTTCTGGGAATTGGCCAAGGTGGCTAAATAAGTAATGAATTTTTATGCTCATTCTGGCCCCAAGAACTTGAAAGTTTGTCAGCATCTGTTTCACTATGTCCTGGTAACAGTCTGCCTTCGTTTTTCCCAAGAACTCTTTTACCACGGAAACATATGAGCATCAGGCTGCTGATACATTCAACTACCACCAATGGCTCGTTTACCACGTTGTTCTCCCCCACCACGAGCTCTTCCCGTACGGGCCAATCCTTTCTCTGCCAGTGTTGATCATCAGCTCTACTGTCCTAGAGACAAAGAAAACACGGGTACTTTACATAGCCGGCTTGCTGTCCCAATAAAATGTACACTTATTGCTCACTTATGCTCGTTGTAGTACAGCTTCTGCAAGACCATCTGTACAGTCGAGTAGCTCTCTTTCAAAGTTACCGAATGACCAATAGGGACACCAGCATAGGTACTTGCATTGTGTAAAAGAACACACTTTAAGCTTTGTTTAGAGCTGTCTATAAACAGACGCCACTCACCCAGTTTGTATTGGGGAACAGCCATTGCTGTAGGAAGGCATTTGACGTTTTTGCAAAACACAAAGTTATCTTCTTTAGTAAAATAACCACTAAGCGCTTCATCCCAGTGACGGTAGAACGTTATTTTGGCCTTGGAATCAAGAATGCCATGTTCGCTGAGACGAGAAGCCAAAACCTCAGAAGCCTCTTTTGATAAAGCTAAGTCTCTGACTAGGTCAATGAGCTGGCTCTGGCTAAAAGGCTTTACCTTACTTTACCATTCTGCAGTTGTATCAGACATACTGTCGCCAGGCACGCCGAGAGGAGGGGTCAGGTGGGGTCACTGCCCGGGGACACAGGGGGCCCGGCCGGCCCGACTATGTCAATTTTTTCACGATTTTATTGAGTGTACGTCGATATGCGATGACAGTCGATAGTAGCCAATCCCAACGAAACTTAAAACTTCAGTCAACTGCTGAGGCTCGTTAGATCTCATATTACAAAAAAAAATGTAAATGGGCGTATAATTATTTTTACACATTACTTTAAATCTGAGTGTGAGTGGGATGTGTATCGACTGTCGATGTGTGCCATCATAGAATGAAGATGAAGGGGTTCTCTGAGTTCGGGTGAAATTTATGCGCTCGCACGTTGCTTCATCGAATTACAAGCCAGAATTCGCTCAATCGATTGATCTCTTCGTTTCCTGACTTAATGCTGCGCTGAACAATTGAACGTCAGCAAATGCCGCTTCTGTAGTCAGTGATGTAGTCTAATATTATGTGTGCATGCAGAGTCCTTTTTTACGCGCGATCGAGCTCCGGGACTGTGACTGAGTGTTTTTCTTACCGGGCACGTGCAGAATAGCGATCTCGGGAATCGGCAAGGCAATTAGAAAGCTGTGACCATACCTGGAAGCAGGAATAAACAACAGCACAAGCCACACGGGAGCCGGAAGCAACGCACAGCAGTTGCAACAACATTTAACGTGGCGATTGCAACCGGGTACTTTATTTTTCTTTTTCTCTTGACAGTGGCAAATTGTAGGACTTGAGAAAGTTTAAAGGGAAATCATACTGTGTCAAATCGCACTACTCAAAAGACATTTTTGCTATTTTACTTGAAATTAGCTTAATATCAGGAATGTGTTCCCTATTTCCAAACTACGGGAAACGCAAGGCTCCCTTGGGTTCGTTTCAGCAATGAACAGAGCACAAAAATCTAAGGTATAGTCAATAATCTTGAACTATTAGGAAAAGGAGCACACAAAGTCGTGAAAATTTTACGAGCAAAAAATACAAACTTTTCTTCATACAAGATCCTAATAAATGAAGCCAGATTGGCCGGCTGAACCGACACTCTCAGTCCCGACGTTACTGACGGGGTCTCAGCGGGTGACGTTGTTGTATATATTATAGGGCAAAGGATTTTTTCTTTTGCTAATGTGCTGCATGTTAAGGCATTATGTCTATACTCTACAGCATTGTAATAATATCCCGAGTTTAAAAAAAAATCAACATAGAACAATAACAATTTGGAAACTGAATATAAAGAGAACAATAGCTGCTTTTGTCGCTATGCCAGAAACAAAACCAATAGCGCAGCCAAATTAGGAACTTAATATCACAAATATAAATAGGAAAGACGCAGCAACAATTGGCAAAGTAAGCTTATCATTAAATAATTTCTTCCTGTATTTGTGAAAGCAACCACCATTTTTCCGCTACTATCAGTTTTGATTATGTACGATCAGTTCTCTATCACAAGTATTAACAATAATTTGTGGCAAGATTCTTTTGCGAGCATTTCCAGTTATGATTAAGAAAATATGATGATCACAATTTTGTGTACAAGAATGGTGAAAGTGCTTAAAATTCATTAAATTTTCGCTACTGCTCACACAAGAGCCCGATGGATGAAGCCGGCGCAGCCGGTTGAACCAGGGTCCCTGCCGAGCGACGCCGGCTAGTTTATCTATAACTATATTATTGTAAAAAATTACCATTCACGATTGACCATTTTAAAACTGTCTTTTGATTCAATATTAAGGTTTATCATGTAATCACGTTTACCAGTCTAAAGAAAAATCACTGAATAGTAAAAAACTCTCAGAAAGTTGTGCACTGCCCAAAGAAACTAGTAATTGTGCGCCGGCGGCTATTGCATTCTTTAAGATCCGCCTGTAGTCAATGGGGCCGAGTAAAGTAGACAGCATCCCCCAACAATTTTTTTCGGCAAGGGCAGCTCCCTCGCAAACGCTGTAAAAATATGTGGTTTTAAATGAAGAATAGATCTTAGTTTTTTCTGCCTCTAAGTGACGTCATGTAGTTTTATGCGTAGTCACAAATATCAGCTTTTCAACTTTTTACTAGACTGCGCTTACCAAACTCGCGCATATTCGCGTCCGTGAATTTCTCTGTTTCCTTTACTTCGGTCAAGTTTCAAACGCTTTTCAACAAAGATAGCAATTAAGTCAAGTTTCGTATGCTTTTCACAAAGATGAAATTTCATCTATCAAATATTTGAAACCTCTTTTCTCGCATTCGTTTAATGGTTATCTAAAACTTACTTGGAACGAAAAAAATATTTTGCCAGCTATGTTACCGCAATGATTATCGCTGGTGCTGTAAACAAGCTTCAGCAGTGTCTCAAAACTACCATAACTTTCGCCACAATACTTAGATAACGAAGTTTTGCTATTTTTTCACATTTGGGGCAAAACTTCCTAAAAATTAACTCGTTTGTTTTGGTGTCTGGGTTGAAATTAGTTGGCAACGCTGGAGTGAAATTTTTTTATCGCTTATCAATAATATTGCTATCTAAGATCAGTTTCAGGAAGAAAGCAAAACACACACAGCATGACTACTACGTCGAACAAAAATCTTAAATTTCTCTTAAGGTACGCGGCCTTGGTCGTCAAATACTTTCAAGTTTAGATGGAAAGTCTCCTTGCAATTGCAAAATCCTGCGCTTGATTGATTACGATTGAGAAATATACCGTAACTACTGTAGTTTATATATTTTACCATAACCAAGCAAATATTGAAGTTTGCCAGTAATTTTTGTTCTGGTATCATAGTCGTGGTAATCTACCTTCCATTGTTTCAAACAGTCATATTTTTCATGCTCGTGTTGGATGTCGGCATAGAATTAGGCTAATTTTGTTTAGATGCACTGTCAAACTGATATTCTGAAACGTTTTCGAATTATTGTTGCTTAGGTCGCAGAGTTTGAGTGACCAAATTGAACTAATTAAACAGAAATAATCAGATATTTCGCCGCGGCCGATTAGTAGCCTATAGGCTACTTGTTTGTAAACCTATTTTAAGGCTGATATAATCATGCAGATTATTACGTCACCGAAGCCCAACGTCACAGTTTTGCCTCTTCTCTCCGCCGGAAATTTTGAAACCTCTACGTTTACGCCCTTGCAATTGTTGTTCGAACATATTTTTAGTTCATGTTTAAGATCTTTGACACACGGCTAACTCCAGTTCGTGATGCGAAAGACGTAGCAGAGCAAACAAGCTAGCATCTCAATCGAATTAAAAAATAAAGATTATTTGTGGCAGATAATGATAGCCAAGACCAGATATTTTCAATTGGCGGACCACGGTCTTCACGAGGCAAGTACTTTATTTATCCTTCACATCAAGTGAAACTGGATAATTTTCTTGCAAACTTTTTTATTTTATTTGGACAACATCCCTAAAATTTACTGTGATAACTTTATAGAGGTTGCTTAAGAAACTAAGAAAAATTTATAATCGGGCCACGATCCTCTAAGCCTTTCGTAAATGGGCCACATGTCAAAAACAGTTAAAAAGCACTACACATGGTTGAAAATGCCACAATCAAAAAAATACGTCTGAAGGAAAAACAAAGGGTACGGTTAAGACACAAAGCAATCTTATAGGCAAACTTTATAAAGCATCCAAAATATTGGAATTCTGCAGAGACTGAGGGAAACGTTAAGGTGCTATAGGCAAATTGACGTCATAAATGAAGCCGTTAGATTAATTCTACTGTACTATAAATGCATGGAAACAGCGCGCGCGCAACTTGCTAATCGCTCGTACAATGTCTCGTTACCGTCACACCCTTAAGCTGCCTTCGAAAAAGTTTTGGAAGATGGACCTGAGATGTGAATTGGGGTAAAAAACATCTTTTTTTAGCTGAGCGTAATTACTGAACAAACAGCAGTAGGCTACCAAAAGCATCATTTTTACAACTTTACACTACATACTTAAGAGGGTGCAGCAGTTTGTTCAGCAATGTCTGCTAAAATATGTCCGGTGTTTTTCGCACATTTGCTAGAAATTTTGCACTTGTGCCGGCGGTTGCTTACTGAATAAAATTGTAAGGGGAACACTGCTGCTGACCTTAATAGCCGCAATAATAGCTGACACGATGCTGCTGTACTAGAGGTTAGCTTTGACTGGATATTCTACAACCAACCAATACGAGATTGTCTAACAGCACGATGACAACCAACAGGAATCGATAGTTTGTGAAGTCAGCAGAATGCTTTCACAGTCAGCATTCATCCGTAAATGCTATTTCAATTGACTTATTTTACTTTAATCCGGAAACGTGAGGTTTAATGTAAAAAAAAACAAAAAATGGTTCCTTTCATTATGACCACAAAATTAACTTTCAATCTCGCGTCGAAACTCCGTCACAGTTTATATCATTTTATTGGGCTAACCAAGAAAAAGAACGTTGTTATAAAATTGTCTCTTTGCTTTAAAAGGCGTAAACTGCTAAAAAAACAGAATCAAGTAGGAGTCAAAAAGAAAAAAAAAAGAAAATGAATAATCTTGACTCAAAATTTCGAAAAAAAATAATTGAACCTCAAACTTACAAAAAGGTATCCAAACCTAAAGATTTCAGATTTTTTCCTATCTGTGTCCACCTTAAGTTTACATTTGCTAAAAAAGCCATTAAGTTTTCTGCAATTTAGGCGTGGACTAGGTTGGAAAATAAACAGTTTTGACTTTGAACTTGATGCAACAATTCGAAAAATGGAAAACATTCAAACCCAAAATTAGCAATGGACATAGAAAACGCAGATTGCAGCAACACTGAGCATAGAAATTTAATGTTCTTTCCAGCGAACATTCACATCATTGTGTCATTTACTTCTACATCGTTTTACAGCTTACCATTTGCCAATGCAAGTTATCATGGACCGCTTTAAAAAAACTTTTCAATCAATTTTACGTAGCATCGGGAATCCGTCTTCGTGGTACTGTAGGATTTTCATTAGAACGGGAGCGTGCTAACTGATACTTAAAGGATAGGAACAACGGCAGTCAAACGAGGAAGTACAGCGGTAGTTATTCTTTATTGCGTCAATGTTCAGATTGAAAAATTCATGCAGTGATGGCGGACCAAAACCGAAACACGACCGTCTGCCAATACGTCCAACGAAGACAGAGAGCATTAATTTCCTACGTCGAGGTCGGTAACAAAATTACTGCGCACGTCACAAAAAATCAGGTCACTACACACGTCCCAATAAACTAAATCAATCAATCAATTATTTTATTTTTGCCCAAGTCAGCATACATAAAAATAAATTTGACTGCTGTGAACAAAAAAGATGATGACAAAATGATATACGGTAATCCATGCACATGAAAAGAATTTAGTTTAAATTTGAAGATAGTGGCATGGCCATCGCAACTGCAAGGTAGCAGATAAATAAAAACACACACAAAGAAAAGCTTATGCAGTACGTACAAGGTGCCGCAAAATACATTAAATATAAAAAAACTGTCTGGTTGTGACCCCAACAGGGGAGGCTATCTGGTGCTATACCTTGTCCAATGGTAACCTGGCACCATCGACAGCTAAGAGACAGCTTCTTTACGTCTCAAGGCATTTAAACCCTGTCGCCGGTTGTAGTTTTAAGTCATACATCTAGGATTAAAGCAATTAGCAAACAAAAGATGGCGGGAAAAGCAAGCCGATCAAAGAGCTACCATGAAAGGAAAAAATAAACATTGTTTAACTCTAGTAAAAAAAGAAAAATACTTGTGTGTGATTTTAGACGCATGCAATAATAGTACGCGGGTACACGGTGCAATATTAATCTCGATCAACTCTGTCACACCGCAACGGATGGATCGAAATAATCTTTAAACTTTACGCTGCGCGACACTCGCTAATAATCCAGCGCGGTCAGATATGTTTGTTTCATATATTCTTTTTCCTACCCGTTTATCATCAAAGCAACATTGTTTATCAATTTTTGTGCCACTGCGATAGTCGGTACGTGGGTCGTACTTCTCAAAGGCTACAACAGATGATTAAGCAGCTCGTGCCCAGAACCATTCTCCAGGAGCCTATTTCTCAGGACCAAAGCACATTGGCCCGCTCTTGCAAGCCAATCAGAAGCTTTAAAACTGAAACTTCCTTTTCTGCTATTGGACAACATCTTTTACAAAACTCGATATGCGCACGTGAATATAATGATAACAAATTTTCTATTCTTGCCCGTGGCCGTACTTCTTTTCATCTTTCTACCCTTGAAGCCAGGTACAGCAAAACATCCAAACCAAATTTATGCAAACAAAAGGAATTCGTTTATGGTCTAAAAATTACACATTAGTTTCCGCTCCTTCTATTGGTCGCTTCTTTTACCAATCACGATGTAGCTTTTTTTTCTTTTTTTTCTTTTTCGTCAACTGTGTCTCTATATAAGTGACTCACTTTACCTTTTCACTCCATTTTTGACGGAATCTCTTAAAAAGTGTCAGACAAAAAGCTTCGAGAATGAATACTCTACTTTCTGCAATTTTCAGTGATGGATGTGGGCACACTGGGGCATAAGAAGCATTGAGCAATACGGGCATGGGGCACAATAAGCGTGGGGCCCAATTGTCATGAGGCATAATGAGAATGGGGCGTAATGTGCACGAGGCATACCAGGTATGGAAATAACGGGCAAAGGTGCAATGGGCATCGGGCATGGTCGGCACGGTACAAAATGGGTATGGGGCATAACAGGCATGGAAGCCTAATGGGTGTGGGGCACAATGGTCACGGGGAAAATGAGCATGAAGCTTAATGGGGATGGCACTAAAAGGTGTGGGGCATAAAGGGTATGGGCCTAATAGTGTGGGGCGTAATGTGTATAGGATGAAATGGGTATGGACAATAGGGGCGTGAGAAAAAGTGGCCATTGCGTAACACATGCCTGGTACAACATGTGTAAAGGAAAGTTGGGAGTGGTGCAATATCACAGTATGGCCACGGGAAATTGATAGGAATGTGGTAATGGCATGGAGTAACGTGGGCTCACAGCAACATAACCATGATGCTATATGTGCACATATGGCATTGCATGGAGTAATATTATCATGGGGCATAATGGGCATGAGGCAATAGGTGAGGGGCAATTTTTAAGCATCGGTTACGGGAATAAATTAATAGGCATGAAGCAAGAGTTATGGGTTAAAGGGCATTAGCTTCGTGGGAAAATGTGTGTGGGAGCAGAAAGTATGCTGTATAGATCTCACTTGGTAAATAATTGTACGCATGTCGAAAATACGTAGGTGCATGTAAACTTTGGTTAGAAAAGATAAAGATGCATAAAATTTCCATTAGTAAATGCAAAATTTCATGGTATATATTGTTATTTCGATAATCCGAAATGTAATCTTTGGTCTTCAATCAATTGTTTTACCAAGACAATCCTCAGTTCATTTCCTAATTTTTTCCTAATTATTCAATTGAACTTTTAACTATGCTTTCGACTAAAAGCCAATTAATGTATACATCAGACTGTATGACATGTTTCTTTTCAATATATTCTGGAACCTTTCTTTTGCTCATCTGACTGTCTTCCTCCAATCTAAGAGTAAACAGATCTTTAGTCCTGGAACGAATTCTCCACCTTTTTGGAACCCCTGCTGATCGATAGGCTATGCTCGACAAGCATATATATGTTTTTCTGAACTACTAACTTTGCACCAACTAATTAACAAAATGGAGAGATGCATAGTAAATTTTACTTATCTTTTTAATTTGATTCATTTGGATCTCTTTTTGTTTTCATCATCTTCCGTAAATTTCCCTATTTCTGCAACTCATTTTCAAGATAAAGATGCGCAGTTTAACTCAATGTGATTATCTAATTTCATTCATTTGGATGTTAGTATTTCATTTTTATGATCTTCCGTAAATTTCCGTATTTCTGAGTTTTCAGTAGTTTAGTCGATAGTTTTTCCCGTATTTCCATAATTCATTAATTCCGTGTTTTGGTATAGCTTTGCTCAACTTAGCTTTTAGATGCGGGACACAAAGTGTTTAACAGAACAAAAGTGGACAACGCTTGTAAAAATTTTGGCAACTCCTGTTCTAGCAGGTTGATCAGTTGCAAGGTGTAGTTACATGTACTTGTAAGCTACTGGACCTGATGGCTATTCTCATTTGACGTATTCTCTTTTGAGTGATAAAGTTACAAAGTTATAAGCTAGTGTAGCGCACGGTAGCGTGTCCTGATGTCTTCTTGTCAACAAACTTAAAACTTTTCAGAATTTACAATTATCTTGTTGGTGATACAAAACTTACACAACTTTGAAAAAATACGTTTTTGACACAAGATTTTTGTGGTGCTTTCGTCAGTGGCGGTAGTTTATCGCGTAAAAAGAAATTTAGGAGCTAGAGCAGAGTGAGCAAGTTCTTGTATCTTATAACTCGGAGGGTAGACAATAAAGACCAGCTAATAGTCATCGTTTGCGTTATGATGCGCGCCAACGAAAGAAATTTTGAGATTGCTAAATGCAGAAGAAAGCGAAGAAAGTGGCCAAATAGGAAAGCGATAACTACCCAAACAGCTTGGTTGGTGTAAAAAAGGTCTTTCTGTCTACATACTGCATAACTGTAAGAACAGTTTGAGTGTGCCAACAAACTCTTTTTGTCTAAAAGACAGCTCGCGCTTGGTGTTGGTATTTACAGCCTATGATAGCTGCGCGCTGTAGCTGGGAATAAAAATCGCTTGCAGTCGTGATTTATCGAAAATAATTTGCATTACACTACAACAAGGGGTGTTTAATGCTCGCTAGCAAATATCATCTCTACTGTTTGCTAATGTTTTACTCGGTCCACCAACCATGGTGAGGTCACCTGAAAACGTGGACAAAGTCGTTGCCTTAACAAAGTTTAACAAATCTCTCAAACAAGCGCATTTGCCGAGGCTCTCCCGCATTAGAAATATGAATTTCAGAAAATTGGTATAACATATGTTCCTCTCAATTCATTATTCCAATTTCAAAACTTTTCTGAACAAAATGCTATGAAATTTTGATTTTATGTATTTTACAAAAATCAACAAATTGTGGAGCACCCTGTACCCACCAAGATCTTCCCAATTTTTTTCTGTTGCATGCATAAAACTTTCATTATTAAATTTACCCCCAAGTTTGTAAATTAACAACTGGTGAAAAAATAATGACTGCAAATTGTTGTAGTTTTTTGTAGCGGCCTGTTTGTTGTTGTTGGTGTTGTGATTACCACTCCTCTTCTTCGGGATGGAGGTATGGCACGAACGGCAATTCAAATTCACGCCGTCAACCTAATTGAGATTAGGCTAGGAGAAAGATGGCAGCCCATTTTGAACCAGTTATGAGTGATTGGTAGCCCCACCACCAACAAGGCGGACTGCCATTGGTGGGTAACCAATAGCCACTTTTTACGAGATGCTGGATTAGCAACTTCGCAACTGCAACCTGGTGAAATACTGGTAGACCACCTGTCTGCCACATAAAGGTGGAGGCATCCCGTTAAGTGCTTTGCCCAAGGACACAACGAGCAAGCTTGCCGGCTTGTTCTCCACACTACCCCTTTTTAATGCAGAGCGCCAAGCAGGGAAGCTGTGAATACCATTTTTTAAGTCTTTTGGTATGAACCTCAGGTCTACCGACTGCGAAGCGGACGCTCTAACCTAACCACTACACCATCGCGCCGGTTAGCGGCCTGGTCGTACAATGTGTTTAAGGTCTTGTTTTTGCAAATTGGTACATAAATCCATGCCTAATATTTGATGTCAACAATTCTTTATGAATTTCTGCTTGGTTGAATTTACCTCCAGTTGAAAACCCATGTTTCAACGAGTGACGCCAAAATTTATTAAAAGTAAAGTGCACTAATCTAAATTTTACTGTGTAGCAACTTTATAGCAGCAACTGCATAAGCCTTTTTTAAGTCGCAATATACCTGTACTTGGCAAACATTTATTTAATCGAATTTGTGAAAGCTTTAAACTGTGTTAAATAATTATCAGATACTAAAGAACTTGCGATTAAAAAAATCTTTATTTTTTGGGTTGAGATCGCTCTTCATTGCAGCAACTTGTTATCTATTTTTGGTTGTTTTGTCGAAAGATTTAACACAAGGGTAGGCAAAGTGGCAAACAATTCAGTGCGACAGCCAGAAGTGCTTTTAAATTCTACTGGCGGAAAAAATAGCTCGAAAATGCAAGTTGTTATAATGATGCCATAGCACCAATAGATAACGCGATGTAAAAATAAAATAAAATGACGTCTAAATTTGTTCTTATTTTAATGTGAACTACTCGATTAAGTTGTTTACCAACTCAACAGAGATGGGTTTTAATGTTACCGTGGCAATTCTCAGAACAGATCAGAGATGATTTTCATTTAACTAGAATCTGTGACGCGCTTTATTGATGCTCATCTCACAAAAAGTTTGCTCACATATATGCATCGAACCATGATGGAGCCAAACAAAGCAAGTGTTTTCCGTTCCATCTTCCTCAAGTTTAAAAAATTTTTTCACTTTGTAAAACATGAAATTGATTTTTTTGTTTTGAACGAAGTCGCATTAAAGGTTGGTTTGCTCCCAATTGCAACTATAACGGAGCCCTTTGTGATTTATTAATCTACTTAATTTCTAGTGCATCCTAAATCTTTTTAGAATTTCAAAACCAAAGGTAGCATTCCATGTGCTAGTTGGCTAATCATTGGCTGTATTTGTTTGAATGTTGAGAGATCCCTTTTTTGAAATCAGTGTGGAAAAATAAAAAAAAGTTTTTAGATATTTGTCTGGAATATAACTTTAGCTTGGTTTTGGAAGCATAGACACCTGTGCATATTCTCTGCACAAATCGATCTTGTGAACGCTTTGATATGGCCAGCAAAAAAATCTATAACCAAAAAGACAGTGCGAAGTTTTGTAGAATTGCTTGATTTGTCGGATTAAATCATAAAAATGACAGTAGTATACTCATCCCTGATTCAGTTTGTAAACGGTTTTTCGGGAAAAACAAGATAATTTTTAAAAATCTTCAAATAATAGGCTTCAAATGATATCAAACAGCTGCATTTTTATTGTTATTAGGCGATGGTTTACAGAGTCAAAAGCCTAAGACAAATTGAAAAACAATTAGCGAGAGCGGACTATCCTTAACGTTTTTTTTTATCATATCCTGTATATTGGTCACGGCCAATACCATAAAAGAGTTTTGTATAACTTAAAACTGATATTTTTGAAGTAAATTTATTTTCAAAGTAATGTACTAGCCAACAAAAAAATTTTTTGAAAGAAGGATAAGATTGCAACTTTCTGAATGGTGGAGTAAGTACTAATTCTAAACCTGATTTTGTTTTTTCTAGCACATCAGAATATGGAGTGATGGGGAATGTTTTTTTGGGAGGTGCAGACACCCCAAGATCTTAAAATAGCAATATCTCAGTTTTTGTTGATAGTGCGATAAAAATGTTTGAACAAACTAACCGGATTAATGCTTTATTTATGTTAACGTAGGAAGTGGTATATCTAGAAGCGATAAAAGGAGAGAAAACATAGGGGTCTGGAGGCTGCCCTCAATCGTCGAAAACCAATTAGGGTATGAGAAGAGTTTTAACGTAATTTGTTGCAAACTTGTATGCAGCATTCAAATATTGATTTCAAAAAAGGATCTTTAATGTTGGAACTTTTCCTTCCGAAACGCAGCAATTCCTTGCAGGCGATTCTTTTGTTTAGTAATGCTGTGCAGTGGCACAATAGTTCCAGTGTCTAATAAATCCCCATTGCATTACCATCAACTTTCGAATGACCATTAGATTCTCACATAAGTCTGAGTAACGAACTGTATTCACCAAGATTTCAATATTATTGTAGGAGTCCTTTTTAATGGGCCTAATGTTTAATAAAGATAGGCGGTTTTTTATTGCCAATGTGTTGGAGAACAGCTATTACGCTTAGATTAGAGCAGGAGTGGACAAACTACGGCCCGCCAGAGCATTTCGTCCGGCCCACTAACGCTTGTAAAAACTTCCACGTATCTAATTTAATGTGACAGGGGTTACCACACTTGCCGCACTAAAGAAGCTAAAAACTTTAGAAGCATGATTGAAAGAGCTGCTACGTAATTCGTAGTTTAAATTGATGGATTTCCCATCCAAATAGAGGGTGATGATTTATTTTTTTGGACACCATTGTATTCCAAATACGACATTTCAAGAAGTCGTTGCAAGATTTTAAGCTATTGCAAGCTCTTAAATTGTATACAGCTATTGCAAGATTTTAAGCACTGGCCTTTAGCCACTCTTGGAATGGTCAATGCGGCCTTCCGACTAAAAAGTTTGCGCACCCCTGGATTAGAGGAATCAATAAAAAAGTTTCCATTCATCTACAACATGAACTTCGTCCGAAGTTTAAAATAGTTTGTTTATGTCATGACAATGGCGAAGAGATCCTTCAACTTTGAATGTTCCAAATGAATTCTTATCTCGTTTTCTGTAGTGGCTGACTGAAACAACTTTTTCGATTTAGCTGCGTGGTTTTGATCGTGATGCAAGGAGCTAAATCTTCTGTTTGGAAAGACATAAATCTCTAATCAAGTCATTACAAGTTTCTGAGAAAACAAGACTAGGACTTCCTCTGGTACCTCAAACTACGAAACAGTAGCAGAAACCATTTCCCAAGCATTGTGTCCTTATCAGTACTGGTATCAATAGAATCAAGATCATTTTGAGAATATTTTTTTTATTTGAGGACGTTTACTTGATCTCCCTGGTAATATTTCTTTGTTGGTCTTTGCTTTTACATTTTGCGCAGGCATACCGAAACAGGTCCGGAAGACTTAATACACTTTCAGATCATTATAAATAGACTATTAATTGCTTCTAAAACGCGTAGATGTGTATTTAATGCATATGCATTACAGTATAAAAAACAGCTTGAATTTTTAAAATAGCATGTGAATATGCTCCGAAATCTACTTGTATATTGATAGGCTAGTAGTTCAACAAATTTATGCTGCTCAAATCTACTAGCACTACCTTGGCCTAAAACTAATCGTATTTATTTAGCTTGTTTCTAGACTAACTGATCTTGTTTCCGACGTCACATTATAAGCTCAAATTTCATTGTTCCATTGTTGCAATTTTTGAAGTAGAAAATTGAAAATAACTCAAAAATTTCTTGTGCTAAGAAAAACAGAACATTTTTGAAAGCAGCATCAAAAATACCTTTAAAAGCACTTAAAACAATCTGTGTTTAAATTTTGCTCTGGAACAGTGTTATTTAATCAATTACATAGCAATTTTTCTAAGTTTTATTGAAATTAGAGAGCAAGAACATAAGGAGCTAGTTATTTTTAACCATCACTTTTTTTCTTAAAAACTAGCACTATTATGGCAATTTTCTGTACATCGATTGAAATTCTTTGATTGAGCAAAGAGTGGGTAATGGAGTTGAGTAATCAGAAATTATTAAATTGGTTTATTTGGTTTTAACGTCATCACACCGAGAAACCTCGTGACTTTCGTTTAATTGTTGCATCTAATACAGTGGTTCCCCACCGGGGAGAAATTCCTCCCCAGGGAGGAGTTTTACCTTCATAGGGAAGGCATTTCCACATTTTGGACTTTCAAAGATTTTAATTTTGTTGCACTTATGTCAATATTCGTGTTTCAGAATTATTCCATGCATTTTATTAAATTAGTTCAGTTGTTCCCAACTAGGGAGGTATTCCTTCCCGAAGGATTTCTACCCATTTAGGGAAATAATTTCCACATTTTAAAGTTTATATGATTTCAATTTTGTTGCATCTAGTACATCATTTGTATTTCAGGATTATTCCATAAGTTTTCTTAACCTAGTTGTTTAGCAATGCACTGCCACGAATGTATTCTCACATAGTGTTCTCACAGAAGTGTTGAAAAGTGCATTCTGAAAATGTATTGCATTAAAAAAAAATGTATTTGAATTTAAAAAAATGTATTCCCACAGGAATGATGAAAAATCTCGAGGGCAGTGGACAAACTTTGCCGAAAAAAAAACTTTTTAGTTTTTCACTGACACTTTTACTTCATATCGAAACCGCTTTTAGAACCTATATATAAGAGACTGCATCAAAGATATACCTCCTTAAAAATAAATCGTTATCCCAAATGAAGGGAAAAATGAACCTTCCATGCAAGGTAACCTCCAGAAAAAAGGTCTTTATCCTATTACAAACAAAAGCGACCTCACTAAAATTTATTTCAATGGGATTCGGAATTTTCTATAATTCACAAAATTTAAAAGAAATCACATTAAAAGTCTATCATTTTTACAAGAGCACTTCTGCCCCCTTCGTTTCGCAATCCTTGCACACACATCATTATCACTCAAAAGTCAAACGGTTTTATACGACTTGTTTTATTTTGGTCAGTTGCTTATCAAGAGGCATACAATTTTATCGTTCCTCCATTAAGACGTCACATGATGTTTGCCCACTGTTTCATGCATTGTCCTGCGCGTGTATTGTAGACTGTACTCTGCTATATTTTTAGTAGATCATGATGTTAGAAATTTAAGGAAAATAAAAACATGCTAGATGTCCTCGAACGCAGAATCACACTCGCAGTTGATTGAAATTGTGGAAAAGCCCCACTATTTCATGGCTACTGTTGGCGCAGCCAGCTCTGCTGAGGAAGCAATTCAAGCATTTCTATTTTATATTTGGCCCAGATTGCATTATGGGATGGTGGAAAAAATTAAGATGGAGGGATTCTCATGTAATGGCCTCAAGAATCTTGTTGAAGTGTCTCTCTCCAAAGCATGTCATTCTTCGAAGGTGATATATACAAGACGATGGTGTGATTGAGAAAAATCTTTTTCGATTTAAGTGGTTGTCTTGCTGCTTGTCGTCCATACAATTTGACATCGCTGCTTTGCCTCCGACATTCCACTGGGCTGACAACTTTCTTTTTGATCTTGATTAGAGTAATGCTGGCTAACATTTGATTTTGGTATTGGTAGAATTCCGGTTATTAGTTATGAGACGCAAGTGTTGTTGAAGGCTGATTAGAGTTTTGCGGTGTGGCAAGATGTTTACCATACTGGCCAGATATATTCCGCTGCTGCGTATCTCAAGGTGGGTGCATCGGCGTTGCTAGCGATTGACTACAGAAGCCATGAACCCCTCAAAATTTCCTACTGACGTATTACCGTCGCTGTGATGTAGTGGTAAGACCCTCCATTTTGCTGTTGGTAGATGTGGGTCTAATTCCTTAGTAGGGTCGTATCGAAAACCTTATAAACGGTATTTTACAGGTTGCTTGCTTGATGCTCAACACGAAAGAAACAGCATTGAGAAAAATCCAATAAGTACGTTTATTGTGTCTTTGGGTAAGACACTTAACGAGATACTTAGACCTTTTTGAGGCAGACAGATGGTGGGATTAAGCAGTTTACCCGTCGTGGTGACGTAGTTCAACAAAAGACATGCAAACAAAGCATGAACTCATTCGCATGAATAAGTGAATGAAACACAGTGCATCGGCCATGTTAGGGTAACCATATGTCCTCTTTTTTCATGAAAAATGAATTGTCCTCTGAAAATAGTCAGAAAGGCTTGAATGTTCTCCTTTTCAACACGTCACGTGGAAAACGAGAATTCTCGTAGGCAACTATCGCTCTCTATATGGATAAAATTAGAATTCTCGCTTTGCAATTGCAGCTGTTTATAACACGAATTTTTCTGTACTTAGTGAGTCTGTCTGAGTAGTGTGAGCACTGAACAGCAGGTAATCGCACATGTCAATAAGCGTCCATAGCTGACTATCTGTTAAACCTTGTAGCTCTCATTCATATAGATCAAACTATTCCCTTGTTGTTGGTGTGTGACGTCACAGATATGTCTGTATGAGCTTTTTTAAATTTCAATGCTTTAGTTGAATGCTCTTACCACAAATAACTGAATAGGCAAACCAGGATCAAATGCTGAACCATGCGTGGAGAATCTATTTCAGAAAGCAGATTCGATTGAAGCTAAACTATTTGATCAGAATCAAAATCAAAATCTGGTCAAATATTTGCCAACACAAAGTGAAACAAATACATTGCTGTATTGCAAATGATTGCATACAAAAAATTGGCAAACTATGTCAAGGATTGCAAAAACCATAGAATTCTAAGACCAGCTGTTGGAAATTGCCCAGTTCTACTTTAGCATTATGCCTCATAACGCTAATGTACTGTAGAAAAAAATTTTCTTAAATGGTGCTACAGTGTTCTAAGAAAAAAGATGGTTTTCTTGTCGGGTTGACGTCACTTGACCGACAAAATTTGTGGAATTCCCTCAAACTGGCAGTTGACCGACAACAAAGAAAATTTTCCAAAACAGTCAGTTGTCCGACAACAGCTGTCATTACCAAAAATCACCAAATTGATTTAACCAAGTCATTACCAAAGATTACCGAGTTGACTGGGATCACAGCAAAATTTTAATTTTCGAAACAGATTATATCAAATGCCGATTTCTTGAATCATTTTTTGTTCATAATTCTAAAAAACAATCAGTGACAAAAAAAATTGTTTTATTCTGAAATTTTTAATAATTTGGCGTAATCCTTGAAGAGTTGATTGGTGGTACAGAATTTGAAAATTGCAGAAAGTAGAGTATTCATTCTCGAAGCTTTTTGTCTGACACTTTTTAAGAGATTCCGTCAAAAATGGAGTGAAAAGGTGAAGTGAGTCACTCATATGGAGACACAGTTGACGAAAAAGAAAAAAAGGGAAAAAGCTCATCATGATTGGTGAAAGAAGCGACCAATAGAAGGAGTGGAAACTAATGTGTAATTTTTAGACCATAAACGAATTCCTTTTGTTTGCATAAATTTGGTTTGGATGTTTTGATGTAGGTGGCTTCAAGGGTGGAAAGGTGAAAAGAAAAAATAATTCAGCTTCAACCGAATCATTCTTTTCACCTTTCCACCCTTGAAGCCACGTACATCAAAACATCCAAACAAATTTATGCAAACAAAAGGAATTCGTTTATGGTCTAAAAATTACACATTAGTTTCCGCTTCTTCTATTGGTTGCTTCTTTTACCAATCATGATGAGCTTTTTCCCCCTTTTTTTTTCGTCAACTGTGTCTCTATATAAGTGACTCACTTCACCTTTTCACTCTATTTCTAACGGAATCTCTTGAAAAGTGTCAGACGAAAAGCTTCGAGAATGAATACTCTACTTTCTGCAATTTGGCGTAATTCGCAATTAGTTATTATTCGCTTTTAAACTGGGGACATATTCGATCATTAAACATTGCCGCAAATTTTCGCAACATTTCCAGTTACAACGGCAACTGGCGAACGGTCATTTAGCGCCCTAAAGCTGATCGAAACGTAATTACGTACGAGCATGCAAGAAAATCGGTTCAATGCATTGCCTCTTTTGTATATAAACAACGACATTAAACTTGATTATAGTCAAGTGATTGAACAATTTGCGAAAAGGAACCGTCGCATCAATTTAAAATATATTGACTTTGTTTTATGCTTGATTTTCATTTTACAATTTCATTCTTCTAATAAGTCTCGCAAAAGCATTATACTGAAACTTGAATCCAGAATGCACAAAAATGCGTATTTTTAGATGTAATTTTGCAAAATTTTCCCGGGACATGTCCCCGGACCATCCTAGAATGATCGTTCCTTCGGCATTCCCCATAAAGTTTATTTATGGCGTCACACAATTGTGACGAAACTTTGGCCCCCTTCGAAAACTTTCTGCGTACGCCACTGGTCAAGAGGTATAACCGAAAACTCTTCCTAGCCTAAGAACTGCTTGTTCTATGAGCTTGAGTTTTTATCAAATCATATCTTACATGCACATTCTAGAGTCCACTCAAGTATAAACGTACTCTACACCAACGCTTCTCAAATTGTGTTCCGCTGAACCCAAGTGTTCATCGGGTTTTATGGAAGTGCTTCGCCAAACAATAAACATGACGTGGGTCATAATGAGCGTGAATTCTACTGTTGGCTTCTCACATGTATCGCTTATTCACTTTTAGAGAGGAGGGATGATAGGACCACTCACATGCTGTATCCACAATTTTTTGACTTAGTGCTTCGTAAGCTGAAATGTTAAGATTTGGATTTCCGTGACAAAAAAAGTTTGAAAAACCCTGCTCTACATTAGAGCATTTTGGTTTCTTTTATAAAGCTTAATAGGTTAACTTGAATAGTGATGATCGTATTTTCTATAAAATAAAACAACAAGAAGTTCTTGTACTTTTAAACCAACGAAATTGTCATAAGCAGCTATTCAATTAATTCAAACGGGTAGACGGACCATTTTCTTGCAAAAACAGCTCCTTCTTCAAAATTAACGTAAAATCTTTTTTCACAGCTTGTCAAAAGAATCTTTGTGCTCCAAAATTATCCTTGCTGATATGTTATTAGATTGACCACATCTGCTGAACATAACTTTGAAAACTGCAAAGATCTAGTTGAAATATTGCATGTAGTCATACTTGGGCATGTAGGGGGGAAATTGTGAGGTCCAATACAATTCATCATTTCAAGTTTAGCTGGATCGTCTGGTTGAAAATTCGAAGACTCGTTGGTGTCCTAAAAGCAAAAAAATGATAATTTAAAACCGCAACGTAAAACAGATGGCAACTTGGTAAGTAAAGGCCAAAGCAATGAAGTTTCTTGCCGTATATAATACAGGCTACTCAGCGCTATTGCGGTGTATGTCTACTGCATAACACAAGGTTTCCCAACCAACGAGCCGCGAAATTTTTCAATTGTGCTGCAAAGCATTCCAGAATATTAAAGTTTTCGATGTTTGACTTTGCTTAAGTTTTCTTGATGGGGCAGGTTGGGCAAAAGGATCGCGAATCAATTCATAACTTGATAAATTTTTCGGAAAGTACTTTATAAATTTCGATTTGAGTTGGGATAAGTAATACAAAAATACGCTTCGTAAATTTGAAGGCAGTATTATACTGTATAAGTAAGCCGATTTTGAAATACATTTTTTCTTAACTAGGCCATGAGCAAGATTATTATTTTCTTGTTTCAAAAACGCTTGAAGCTCATCAACCAACTTGTTGACTAAATCAAAGAATTTTTCTAGTGAAAGCCACGTGGATGAACAACAAACCAGCAAATTTCGATTTTTTGCATTTAACTTCAAAGTTTTTGAAAAACTCTCGACTTTGATGGCCGTATTTTAATGAAGTTAATAACTTTGGTGACGACTTCAACTGTGTCACCTAGCCCTGGACTCAGTTCTGGAGCAACCAACGTCTCACGGTGAATCATGCAACGCATTCATTTTGCCATGGGTTGAATGAGACTTTGTAGTCCACAGCATCTACCAGGCATAGCTTTAGCGCCATTTGTGTGTATGCTGATTCACTTTTTTGAATCTAAGTAGATTTTTTGAAGTAAGTTGTCAATTATGCTGAAAAGAACAATTCCTCTGCATCTAAGTCTAAGAGATTTGCAAAATAACAGCTCTTTTTCTAAGTTTTGTTTAGAAAAGTCAACAAACCGAACGTAACAAAGCAGGTGTACATCTCAACTGTCATCAATTACTACATTTAATTGCAAACCGAAAAATTGCTGTTTTTTTTGATCAATTGGTTGGTCGTGAACGTTCTTGGCCATGCCACCAATCCGGCGACACATGGTATCATCAGATAGCGTTCTCTAATTTAATTTCTTGGCAGCTCTTTCTACTATTATCGTACATACAAGATCGACTGTAGCAAACTGTATTAGTTCCTCAGCACTGGTGTAAAGCTCAGCAATTCTGTGAGCCACTTGGTAGGATGCACATAAAGCCTTTTATGAGAGTTGGGTGAATTTTGAAATGGTGGACACTTACCTCTTTGGATCACATGATTTTCGAGCAAAAAAATCTCTTGGTTTATTTGCAAATTGCGGATGCGATGTTAAATGACGTTCAAACTTATTGGGTAAGATGCTTTCACTGGCCAATGCCTTGCTGCAATTAACACACTGAAGTTTTTCGTCGCCATTGTGTAGAATAAACGTGAACCCAAAATCTAAGCAACCATCGCTATACTTACAGGTACAAGACTTGTTTTTAGATCTATCATCTTCAATCGCATATTTAAACTTGAATTGCTACATTAAGCTACTTGTTTGCATCAATTTTAAAACTACCAGAATTACATAGATCTGCACTTCAGCTAATACCTAACCAAAGAAACCAAAATGTTCTTAAACTGTCACACAAACGGAAAATGGAAGTAATGAAAGAAAACAGAGTGGCCTTGGAAAAAATTTTCACCAGTTTGAGATTTTTCCGATGACAAAATTAGCCATAAAATGAAAAGAAGAAGCCCCGATTTACCTTGCGATGTTGTTACAAGAGCGATTGGAAGATGTGGCCGAGTTAAAGCAATGACTTAAACGTAAAAAAAAGATGAAGATTGCGATTGCGATCGTACGCATAGAATTGGAAATTAACGTTGCCCTTGCATTGCAGGTGGACGCGATGCGTGACTAGAAAATGAATAGTTGTGGTATCGGGGTTGAGCGATACGGTATCACGAACTATAACCTGCGATTTCTAATAAAATTTTAACTCTTTTGCTACCGCGGTCATCGATCGATGACATTTCAATTTTCCGCGTATACTCCCCGTGTTATTAAGAGAGTATTGTTGAAATAATAGCAATTTTCTGAAACTGAGCTACAGGCCTCTATTGCGAAATGAGTCACATGTCAAAAAAGATTGAGAAACACTGCATTAGGGAAAGAAGGAGTAGTAAGCCTACAGTAGATCTCAGCTTCCACAATTTAGTGCAAAATATTACCGCTGTGAAAACAAATATGAAGTGTTATAATTGTAGTGTTGTGCTACATTGGCGTCACGTTACAAGCATGACACGTTTCATGACATTATGCTCTTTCCACTAGTTTGCGGAGGAACATTCACCAAAGTTTGCTGTAAAGAGATAAATTCGAATTGATTCAAAGACTCGTTACCAATCGGTTTCAGTCCGGGTTGTGCGATCTTTTCGGCTGGCGAGCGTAAATATTCAATTTTAGTAACTGGAGTGAGATCGCAGGTTGCCCACTCGTGGCCTACATTATGTTATCTGCATAGATTAACCACCACTTTTTGTTTTTTTTGGATAGCGGTGTGACAGCTCAAGATAAAGTAAATATGTTTTTATTTCGAAGATCAATTTTTTCAATCACACATTATTATCGAAACAACGCGCTATTTAAACAAGTGTATCCAACTTAGTTCACTGGGACTCGAATTGCCTCCCTGCGACTTATTACACGTTTAATTTACTGCACTTCACTTCGTTATCAATTATTTACTTTCCTGACCTAAATACAAAAACAACGTGGCTTTAGGGTTTTGCATCACTGTTTCTCGAATATGTTAAAAGTTAATCGTATCATTGTGGGGCCTAGGTGCTCTATATGTACAGTATATGTTTTGTTTGAAACCTCACTGTGTGTTCTTGTTTGAAAGGGGCCGCTATGTTATTGCACCAACGCTTTTTTAAACAAGTGTATTTGACTGAGTTTGCTGGGAGTCGAACTTTCGCCCTGCGAACAACAGTCTTCTTACACATTTAATTTACTGCACTACACTGTGTTATCAGTTATTTACTTGCTTTGTCTTGCCCAAGAAAATGCCTGGCCTAAGCACAAAAAACACGTTGTTTTAAGGGTTATGAGTAATTGTTTATATAAAGAAAAGGAAGTTGCATTAGAGTTTTACATTGAAGTTTAGTTTCTATTTGATCTTGCTGTTAAATTAATTTTGGAGGATAAGGCCCAGTAAATTTTCCCGCACTGATCTGTTCAAAGTTTTATCAAACTTTTTCGCTCCAATGATTGACACCATTATTAATTATTTGATGTATGATGGATCATGTGAAAACCAAAAAAATTTCTAGGTTGGTAAAAGCACCTAATTGCCTGAATTCAACAAATGAAAACATTAGGGAAGTTTAATGTAAGTTAGGTTTTGTACGTTAGATTATCACATCAATGCAAAATTTGGAGGCAACCTTAGTGTTTGGCTTGTTAAGCTCGTAGTATGCCATCAAGCAGCTAATCTA
Source organism: Trididemnum clinides (assembly GCA_963675345.1). NCBI lineage: Eukaryota > Metazoa > Chordata > Ascidiacea > Aplousobranchia > Didemnidae > Trididemnum > Trididemnum clinides. Next base: position 9,574,332 of record OY776306.1, on the reverse strand, counting down.
TCTCTTGATAATAATGGGTCCCCAGGTATACACCACCAGCCAATGGTTGGGTCCAAAAGGATTATCATAGACTTTGTTGTATTTCCTTTCTGTTTTTTTCATTTACTTTTAATTCCATACCAACTTGGTATTTCACATATTGAAAATAGTTGTGCAGTTGCATCAGTAGTCTGGAAAAAATGCAAGAGAAATGCTTTGTTTTAACCCAATTATATTTTATCGTTACCCAAACAAAATTAGACCAGGAAAAGTAAAGTTATTGCAAGTAAAAGGTACTCTTTGCCAAGGAGCAGCATATGTGTTACTACATTGCGATAACACATGCCATAACTGAAAGAGAAATTTCCACTTCTTGCCCAAGTTAATAATGCTATCAAGCATTACTTGGTATAAATTGCATGTAGAAGACACGTTGACACTGTGGGTAATTCGACGCAGCCTTATTCAAACGCTATACGCTGCGTGAAAAATGGGAATTTTGAAAAAAATTTGCCGATCATGTATTTTTAGATCAAAGTACAGGATAAGCTTCAATAATTGCTTCTTTTCAAATTTTTCCAATATCTGAACTATCCTTACGTTTATGTTTTCTAAGATGTTATTCGTGACAGTTAGCACAAAATATTAACCCTGTTTTTCGGCAATATTTCTGATTTTATTTAGGTCTTATTGCGATGTTTTGTGTTGGTTGATTAGAAACTTTGTACTTTTTGTTTGTTAAATACGTGAGACGCATCCAAAGAAAACTGGAAAATCAAAGCTAATCACAAACTGTTGCTGAATCTACAGCTCCAGCAATATGATGATAGTGCATCAGAAAATGTGACATTAAAGGTTGAAAATGAAGAATTTCCTGCCCACCGCAGCGTTCTTTCTGCTTTCAGCAAAAATTTTCTAAAAATGTTTACAATCGAGATCAAAGAAAAATACAGCGAAGTAATCATGATAGAAGATGTTACCGCTGAAGCGTTGAAAGAGATTCTCAAAGCTATGTACTGTATGATGGAAAAATTCGATTGATGGAAGTCAATATTGCCGAAATATTACATGTAGCATCATTAATGCAAGTGTGCTGTGTACTAGATGTTGCAGAAGAATATATTATTCATAACATCAATAGTAAAAACTGCAGCTCCTATTTCGAGCTGGCAAATCTACATTTGTTGGAGGCAGTGCAATCAAAGGCAATTCAAAGTTATTTGCTAGACTTTAACAAAATATGAGAAGAACAATTGTTTTTAAGCTTGCCAATACATCAGATTGAAATGTTCTTGCAGTCTGATCAGCTGATAACTAAAAGTGAAGAACATGTGTTTCACTTCATTGTGAAATGGGTGAATAAAGATCTGGATCAGCGGAAGCAATACTTTCCCCCAGAGACGTAGCAGCCGCCCCCCAAACCCCCCAATTGGGGGGGCCCAGGCCAACTTTGGGGGCCCAAGTTAGTCTGAAATTGCTTTTTGGCTACGTGACTATTTTCAGTTCAGCACACTTGTTTACAACCGATTTAAACTGTAGGAAGAAATTGGCTTGTGACATCATAAGTGAATGCAACGTCATTTTATCTCGCAGAATCTAGAATATTTCGATTGATTTTCTGGTAGAATCTTGAATATTCGATTGACGTAACAATGCCGTTGTTACGCAACAATCATAGAATGGTCTGGAATTCTGTTTGGCTAGAAATACCGGGACAATATATATACACTGCAGAGTGCAGATAAAGTATTTTATTGACATTGTATAGAATGAAACGTTCAAAAAGTGGTGCTCAAAAGAGAAAAGAAGCAGCCACTGCTCGAGATGCTATAGCGAAATTGCCCAAGATGACAGATTTTTTCAAGATTACTGAGCAGAGTAGACCTGGCACTAGTACCGAGAAGGATGAAGAAAACTATAGTGTACAAGAAAAAGAAGACTATGACGATCAGCATCAAAGTGACTGTGAATTTCCAGAAAATGTAAGTTGTGATTTACCTGCCAATACGCAACCTTCAATATCAAAAATAACTGAATCTCAATTTACCCCTATCCCTGATGACCCATGTAAATGGCCTGAAAGTATTTCTGATGCTCAACGATGTGATATAGTAAAGCGTGGACCACATCAACTAATAATGAATTTTCCATATAATAACACAACTCCAAGGCGACGTTTTTCCTCCAACCATTATAAACGGGTGTTACCTAATGGTGAAAGTGTTTCACGGTCGTGGCTAGTTTATTCTGGGGAATCAGATCAAGTTTTTTGCTTTTGTTGTAAGCTATTTGGAAAAACACTAAGCCCCTTTTGTAGTGGTATAAATACATGGGAGGGTTTTTCGAAAAAACTGAAAGACCATGAAAACGGCATTTCCCACCAAGAATGCTGCAGTCAATGGATGTTGCTAGCTGAAGGGATAAGAAATTCATCCACTATCGACAAACGCGAGATGAATATTTTTTTCAATGAAAGACGTTTTTGGAGAAATGTTTTGGAGAGACTTATCGACATTGCCTTGTTTCTATCGGAAAGGAATCTTGCTTTTAGAGGATCTGAAGAAGTCTTAGGATTTCCTCACAATGGAAATTTTCTGGGTATATTTGAGCTTTTGGCAAGAAGAGATCCGATCCTAAAAGAGCTTCAAGACAGAATCAAGAATAAAAACACTAAAGATCACTATTTGAGTCCTACCATACAAAATGAACTAATTGAATTGCTAGCGACAGAAGTTGAAAAAGAAAATTTACAGCAATTGAAATTGGCAAAATATTTTTCTATAATTTTGGACTGCACTCCAGATATGTCACATCATGAACAAATGTCTGTCATTCTCCGTTATGTACTATGTAATGAAGAAGCTGCTGTTGTTAAAGAAACATTTTTTGGCTACTTGAGAATAAGTGACAGTAGGCTACTGCGACCGAACTGCAACTCGAATTGTCTGATTGTCGAGGTCAGTCATATGATAATGGTGCTAACATGAAAAGAAAACATTCTGGGGTCCAAGCAAGAATGCTAGACATCAATCCCAAAGCTGTTTACGTGCCCTGTGCAAACCATACCCTTAACTTAGTTGTTGTTGACAGTGCTAATTCATCGACGGAAGCATTGAGATTTTTTGGAGTACTTACAAGGTTGTATGTGCTGTTTTCTTCCTCTGCTCAGCGTTGGGAAATTTTGAAGAAACATGTGGAGCTGTCCATAAAGTCACAATCTGATACTCGTTGGGAAAGCAGAATTAAATGCATCAAACCTCTTCGATACAATTTAAAAGAGGTGTTGCTGGCACTGAAAGACTTGGAAGCCATTTCCATAGAAAGAAAAGATGGAAGAGCTGCCTCAGAAACAAAATCGTTGATAGCTCATTTATCAAAATGGAGTTTTCTTTTGTCGGTGTTTATTTGGTATGATATCCTATTCCAAGTCAATAAAGCAAGCAAGATTCTTCAATCGTATGGAGTCTCCCTTCATACAATGGAAACGGAAATCCAGGCAACTGAAAAGTTTTTGCAAAACTATCGCACAACGGGTTATGACAGTGCCGCAACATCTGCTGTTGAAATAGCACAGGAATTGGATATTGATCCTTCTTTTCCTCCGTCAAGAAGTGGAAAGAAAAGAAGATTGTTTGATTACCAAGGTAAAGAGGAACAACGAGCTACTCCTGAACTGAAATTTAAAAGCAACTTTTTCTATCCATTAGTAGACCAGGCTATTATGTCAATAAAGGAGCGCTTTAATTTGTTACGTGAGGTTTCTTCCGCCTTTTCGTTTTTGTACACACGAGACAAACTTTTGCTTGTGCAACAAGAAAATGCTCTTCTTACTTGCTGTAAAGAGTTCCAAAAAAAGTTCGGTGACATTGATTCTGATGAAATGAGCGCTGAGCTACAGCGGTTTGTTTTAATTTTACAAAAAAAACGCAATCTCAATACGGCTCAAGACTTTCTGAACTATCTTCTAAAGACTCATTTATTTGAATTGTATCCGAATGTGTACATCGCACTTCGAATCTTACTAACTTGCCCCGTGACTGTTGCCAGCGCTGAAAGAAGCTTCAGCAAATTGAAACTGATCAAAACTTTTAATAGAACGTCTATGACAGACAGTAGACTATCTTCATTAGCCATGTTGTCAATCGAAAATGACTGCGCCCGATCTCTTGATTATGACAATGTCATAACAGCATTTGCGAACAAAAAGGTTCGCTCCAGACTATTTAAATGATACTTTGTTTTTATAACTTTTTCATGTTTTTCAGTGTCATTGCTTTCGTTTCGCAGTGTCTGCATAAATGTCCTACTGAACTCTGGCATCGGTGCCGAATTTTTTATGACTTGCACCTTCGGTATCGGCATGCTTTATTCTGACATTAGCCTGTTTACTTATGTACAAATTGTGGTGTATTTTCTTAATGCAGCTTTTCAATTTTACACCTCTAAAGTGATATGACCTGTGCGCAGGGGCTCTTGCGCTTACTTTGGGGGGGGGGGGCCCGAAGTTGGAGTGCTACGGGACTGCTTTCCCCTGTTCTTCAAGCATGTTAGTTTACAGTTCATTCCAATTGAATATGTTGCTGCGAAAATTGGCAAACATGATCTCGTGAAACAATTCAACAACTGCCTTAGTTTAGTTCTTAATGCTGTTTCATTCCACATCGCGCCTACTATGTCAGCTTCCACCAAGCTCCGACGTTTTTCTCCAGATCCAGATTCTGTTATCTGTTTGCCATGCAAAAAAAAGCGCAATTTATGTACAATTTGCGTTCCGAAAAAAGTAAAAAATTAAGTTCTGCTGGCTTATGTAGTCAAGGTGCATTGATGGGTTGTGCTGTAGCAAACAAGCAGCTTGTTACAGTATTATGTGGAGGTTACATTTCCAGTTCCACTTCCAGTAAAGAAGTGCTTCAGTTTGATTGGTTGACTTGGAGTAAATTACCATCTATGAACGTTGCTCGATGTGGTGGAGCGGCTGTGTTTCACAATAAAAAGTTGTATGTTTTTGGAGGTGAAACGACTCCCGTTTCTAGAGCTACCACTTTTAAAAAAGGTGAAACCAACCGTCGTGGTTCAATGCTTACAGAAACATTTGAAATATTTGAAGCAGAAAAAGGCTGGAAAATTGTTGAATTTAATCCAAAATTGCGTTCTTACGGTGCTGCTGTTGCTTACCAAAACCAGATTTTGTTAATTGGCGGATATGAACCTTCGAATTCATCATTTCGTTCTTGCCAGGCATGGAAAGTAAGCAAAAAGGCTTGCAATGAAGTTCTTTACTATCCTATAAGTGACTCATGGGAAGAAAGCATTCAAATGAGATACGCTAGAGCAGAGTTTGGTTGTGCTTTGTTGGTTTCAAGGATTTATGTTGTTGGAGGTTTTTTTCGTGATAACAAACCGTTGGAAAGTGTGGAGTATCGAAACCTTAATAATAAAGATAAAATTTGGACTGTTCTTAAACGTCTCGTTGCTGTTGACTCAGGTATATTTTGTCTACTCGGGAAAAAAATGTACACAGTTTTTCACGGAAAGATTCACAGTATTTAGATTTTACCAAATCACTTTGAAATACTCCAAGAAAACAATCTGTTATTTTTTGACAAGGGTATATTAATACCATGCCTTCATCAATGGATATTTCCCAACACTACTGCGAAATATTCCAAGAAAAAGATCAGTTAATTTTTGACAGAGCTTATTAATACCATGCGTTGATCATAACGCCATTGATTTGTTATAAATAGGCTAATTTTTGAATTTCTCTTATGATTTTTTATTATTCAGTTTTTCTGAATCTTGTCACTTCAGTTACTTCCACATGTCACAATTATATAATGTATACACGTTTTTCGAACATTAGATTTGGAAAGTGAAGATTTTTGTTCTAACTTTTAATCAGTCAATAAGGCTATTTATGTTCTAACAAAATTACTTTTTTGCGATGTTAAACTGACACAATTGTTTGAAGCATCAGTCTTACATGCTTTCTTATTAGGCCATCAAAGGGTAAATACCGATGGCAGGATCATTCCGCTTGAAAAATGTATGTCTGAAGCCAAAAGTGTACAAATTTTTGTTGTTCTATTCTGTAAATGTTTATTGTGCTTGCGATACCCTGCCATGCCACTAATTACTGTTTACTATTCTGGTGAATTGTTCTGGTTTCTTGACCTTTCTTAATTTTTTCTAGAGGCGTGCTAGGACCTTTACCGCTCGGAGAGTACGTCAAATAGGAATGCATTCAAAATAGTAAACCGATTGCGAAAGAGCAAAAAATAACTAAAATTTACCAAAATTTTTAATTGAAAAATAAAAAACGTGTGTGTCGCCACTTTTTAAATCAACAAATTAAGCAATGAATTGCCTTTAAAATTTTTCCTACTCTTAATACTGTAGTAGAGATCTACTCAACTAATTTTAACGGGGGTCCAGTTGGATAAGTTTAATACTTCCAGAGGTCCAGTTAAATTTTTGACTTACAATGACAAAAATGAAACCCTCATTATCAGTAAATACAAAAAAAATACTTTGATTTTCTCTTAGTATACACACACTGTACACAAATCATCGAAATCAAAAATAAAATAAACTTAGTGTAGTTTATTCTGCTAATTTTGTAAAAAAAAGCGAATTTCTTATTTTTAGCCAGTTCTGGAAACTTGGTCCTTAGAAGTAACAACAAATCAAAGGCGATGGTAAGGCGTTAGGTCTTCGGACCATACAATAGACCAGAGGTTCCCAAACTATGGGTCGCGACCCACTGGTGGATCGTGGGCGTAATTTCAGTGAGCCGCAAAAGTCACTCAAAGTTTAAATTACGGCATGCTTTGTCTCAAATAATTTAAAAGTCAATTTAAATCTTGAATAGATGTTTGTTTTCGCTGTACTTTTTTCCAAGTACTTCGAAGTACATGCAGAATTATTTGAAACTCGAAAGTTTATGTTTTGAAAAATGGGTCGTGACTTAAAAAGTTTGGGAACCACTGCAATAGACTATCGTATGCGGTAGTAAGATTTGCCAATACAATGCCTGATTTATTGGTTTCTTCAAAACGGTGTTCAATGTCATAGGTTAGTTTAAACACTTGATCGGTTATACTACACCTGAAGCCAGCTTGTTTGTCAGGAAGTTGGGGTCAAAAGTAGGTTCTAGACGCCTCAAGAGTAACCGCTCGAAAAGCTTGTAAGAAACGCTCAGCAGCGATATGAGCTGAAAGCTCTTTCAATTATCAGGTACATTGCCAGGTTTTGGTACCGAGATAACTGTGGCCGGTGGCCATATTGTGGGGATTGTTTGGTAGATCATGCAGGCAGTGTAGAGTTTTTGAAGCCATGTATTACATTTGGGGTCCAATTGCTTCAGAATATATCTGACGAGATATTGTCTAGGCTTTGAACTTTACCACACTTGATTAATTTAATTGCAGAGGCACATTTAATGGACAAGACAAGCATGACAAAGAGACCTTCAGCACTGGGAAATAAGTTTTTTCCTGTTTTTCAAGTTGATCGTGTTGCATGTTAGTCCTTTAAAGGTGCCGTTAGCAAATGCTAAGGATGTGCAGTTGTGCCGAAAGCGCAAAATTTTTGCCATTTTGTTTGAAAATGACTTAATACCCAGAACGAGTCAACAAAGTTTGGTAAAATGTGCATGGGCTTTTTCGCAACCCATGGCTGCACCTACTGTTTCTCATCCTGGAGCTTGAAGTACAGTTTCAATAGTCAAAAGGTTCGGATTCGGACCGCGGTCCGCCAGTTGAGTAGCCCTGCTGTAGGGCTTAGTGCACGGCAAACAATTAACAAAGACACAAAACGACTATGGGTTTCGGTGCGACTGAGCAGTAATTGATCAGCAGAAAAACGTGACGTGGTGTGACATTGTAAGCCGAGATTTAAGGGCGAGGGTTCAAAACAAATTCTGGTCGTACCAACAAAGCAAAGGTGGGTAGAACACCTCGAGATGTTGCAGTGACTTTAATTGAAAATTTGTCAATTTTTGTATCAAGCAAGTATGGTAGCTTCCCTAGGCGTTTCTATATGGTAGCCTAGGTACATTCGCCTACCAGTAGAAGAATTTCAAACTGGTCAAATTTAAGTTCAAAAGGATTCTGTTTTTCATGAGTAATTTAAGCCAGTGTTGTCAAAACTGGCAAGCAGGCTGTTGCGTTGTCAAACTGGGTTTTTAGATTGCGCTGTTTTTTTGAACTTGATCCTTTTTTTTTCACTAGGTAAGGTTTTGTATCTCAGCCTCTGGGGACTGCTGTGTAGCGGTTTTTACCCAGTTTTGTATACGAGTGTTTTTTAAAGTTTATGTTCCCTTATCACTTCATCCGACAGCGCACGTTTGTTTGCATAACTGATTGATATATTTAATTTTGCGCTATTTGTTGATTAAGGTCACTTTTTAAGTTTCGGATTTTGCTTGATGCCCTTTACGCATATAACGACCTTACGGGATACAAACTGTGGATCATTGATGTTTTGCTGAAATTATGTGGGTGACTCATAAACGTTCTCGTTCTGTTCGTGCGCTCGTTGTTTTACTGTAATCGTTTGTATAAATCATCCGTTGGCCTACAAACAGGTCATAAAAGAATAACCATAGCTGCATATCATGATATAACAATACTGGGTGACTAAGCCGTATGGCCAGGCGTGGTTCCGTCTGACGTGCGGCGGAGTGACCTAGTAAACAAGTATACAAAAAGAAGCATTGCTATTTTCGGAGAGAGAGAGAGGTTTTTCGATTAAAAATTCAAATTCAAAATTCATTGGCAAAAATTCTGTTCGAGTCGATTCAATCAAAATTCGTGCATTCAACGTTGTGCTGTGATTAAATAAATTCATTCCTTGGAGTCAAACGTACTGTGGATACTCGATTTCCATACGCATTAGTTCAAAATCAGTTAACTTATTTTACTTTGTTCAGTCTAAATCAATTCCGTTCAATTAGATTTAAAAACCGTAATTAACTGATCCTTTCTTAATCGTTATATTGTTCACGTGGAGTATTAAGAAAGCCATCAGTTATCGATTAGAGAGGTACGGACTGTGTTTTTAGACTCCCAGTCCAATTCGATAAAATGAAAACTAAATAATCCAATCCGACTCCGACAAAATATGCAAAACTGAGAGCTCGCAGTCCGATAGTCCAAACAAATTTTTGGTTGAAAAATTATGGTTGTATAATCATTAATTGTTTTACCATGGTTTCACATAGCAACAATGGCAATTATAATTGAACTTACCATAGATTTTCTTTATTACGACACAAAAATAGTTTCAAGGCTTAATCCCATTCCAGATTTCAACTACAGTAGATTCCGCTTAATTGGGCCGCTGGTTAATCGGGTCAGCCGTTTAATTGGGCCAAATTGTTAAGAACAAAATCCAATCAAAGATAATGCACTACGTTAAATCCGCATAATCGGGCCACTATTCCGCTTAATCGGGCCACAACTGTAGTTAGACATACACTGGTTTAATTGCAAAACCGCCTTTGTAATGTAATAGAATTCAATATCACAAAGCCAACTATATTATGTAACAATCGAAAAATACAGGCGCAAATTATTTTGTCATTTCATGCCCTTGGACATGGTAATTGTTGTGTTTTGTTGCAAATTTTGTGAAGTCCCAAGCAGAGATGCCACAAAAAGAATTAACAATTGCGGAAAGGGTTGTTGTCCTAAGAAAAATTAGAGAGCAATCTCCAAACATTAGTCATCGCCAGCTAGCTAAGATAACTGGTGTACCAAGGACAACCCTGGCACAGATACCGCAAGATTTCGGATAATCGGGTCAGCCGCTTAATCGGGCCAAATGGTGCTTATCCCGATGTGACCCGATTAAGCGGAATCTACTGTATATTCATAATATAATAAAAAACAGCCTGAGCTGTTAAGTATAGTTTTTTTTATCATTAACGGTAGTAAACTACAGTACCAGTATAGTACAATTGCGCACTGTTATTACGGCATGTGCTGGCACCAAAAATTTAACACAACAGTGTGGTAAATTCTTGGTAAAAGAAAAAACGGCATTCACGCCAATGGATGCAAGAAAACTAATGATAAACATGCAAAATTTTAGATGAATGAAACAAATATAAGCAATATAGCTTTTACTAATTCTGTTTGAGTGTGACGCAATGGCCTGCATTAAATTTGTTGAAAAATAATAAACACAATCAGCCATGAACAGTGAACATTTATTTTTACTTAATACAAAAGGACAGAGGAGAAACCTGTTATAAAAAAGCAATTGAGCATACCTGTAGCATGAAAAAGCACTTACTGCCAATAATAATAAAACAATGGTAATTAATAAAATAATTTTTTGGAGATAAAAATCCGCAAACATTGCAAAAAAAAAGCACTTACTATGTAGCTACAATGGAAAATAAACAATATTTTAAACATAAAAAAACTGCACAAACACTATGATTGTCGACTAAAACACATAAAATAGACCATTGCAATTCAATTACCAGGCTAGACTAGTCGAAACATGATACTATTTTACAAGAAAAGAGAAGAGTTGTTAAAAAATATAGTAAAAAATTTAAGCACAGCACACTCCTGAAAAAAAGGTGGCGCAACAAAATTAATGCTAAATGTTACTGAGTTGATCACGTTAAATTCCAAGGCTAGATGCATTTTGAGTGTAAACTGTTAAAAACAACCATTGATTCCCGATCCCGTTGAAATCCAACGAGCTCTTCTCTTGATAGATGTGTTGCTGCAAGCATTGAAAGTTTTTTGCTTGTTGCACTGTCTGCAGGTATACATAAAATATCTAAAGCTAATCGACTCAATTTTGGAAAAGCTTTGGTGATAACATCACTTGACCACGATCTAACAAGGTTGAACGTTTCTTCATCAGAAAAATTACCCAAATCAATAAGCTTGTTTACTATAAGCTACTGGTAGGCCTACAGGCTAACCTGAGCTCTATTCTGAAAACCTAAACTTTTAGCAATCTTTAAATCTACTCTCATATCAACAGAACAATTTTCTTTGCAATATATTTGTGGCGAAAACCGGAGAATTCGACAGTTAACTTACTGAGCTACCTAACTGACTAATAGAGACTTAGGTTATTTTTTTACAGAACAAACTTTTCCCATGTTTCCATGTAGTTATTCCCTTTTCCGAGGTTTGGATTTGCTAGTATTCGGACTTACTTATAATTTTTACTTAACCAAAGTACGTTTTGAGATTCAATTCCGGCAGTCCTGGTCCAGAACAATCGAACGCTAAATTCCACTTCAGATCCATAGAAAAAATGGCTTGATCCAGATTCGGTCCATGTTCATCTCTACCACCGATCATCACTTTTAAACGTACGATCACCAGGTAACTGATAATTAATCTTTGATTCGCGGATAGCGTTTGTGCGGACCGCGAACACTTTGTATATGCCGTATTTTTCAGTGTGAAATACTTTGTTGTTAAAATACATCTAAGTCTACGTTTTACATGGAAACATTGCGTTGACAAAAGACTTAGATAAGTTGCACATGACTAAAGTGCACGTCGATGTGTGACTATTGTGCTGTAACCGTATTTTTTCGTGACATCATTAATATACGTTGATTTTTAAAGTTTGTTGCTAGCACGGGCTCTCTTGTTAAACTGCAAGTTGATAGATATGCATTGTGAAGGTAAGCTTGTAAACAAAAGGCAATATACCGCGAATAAAGAATGCACTACAAATGTGCTCCATGTTTAGTAACGCATGCAATTGCGAAAGAACTGCTTAATTACCCTAGACGTCGCTCAATTATTTACGTCTGTGGGAGTCATGAGTTAAAAAACAATTTTTTTCGGAGAAGAGTGAGCCGAAGCATTAAGTTTATATCATTTCAAGTGATTGTCGTAAGTATAACTTGATGTAACATGAATTCAATCTCGAATGGGAGGCAGAGCCAAAGTGAAAAACATTGAAATAGGTAGCATTTTACAGATTAAGACTGATTTAAAGCGAAATGAAAATTCCGCAAACCAGTCAGAAATCATAAAAAAAGCACAGGCATTTTGAATGCAATATTTAAGCACCGGCTGGTCGCATTTTTATCAACACAAGAGTATTAACTTCTCTTCTCTTCGTCGAGATCAATTTTTCGAAATGGGAATTAATAGGTTTAATGGTTGAACATTTCCCTTGGGTCTCAAAAGTTTATGTCTTGAGTCGTAACGATTAGTTTTATATTGGTATTACCAATATAAACTAATCCTTAGTCTCAAGTAATTGGAGTGGCATATTGCTAGAAAAGAATATTTCCTAAGCTTTCAAAGGATAGTAATTGTGAGTACTTTGTTATAACGTTTTCGTATTAAAGTCATCTGTTTTCATTGACCTCACGACTTTTGAGAGAGGTAAAAAGTTACCCTACAGGTTGTAGAGTTTAGTTTTTACAGTATAAAAACTAATATTAATTGTACATATTATACACTATCGGAGTTGCCATGAAATAACCTTTAATTTGTTGACGAAATTTTGAAAATCAGTTGAGAAATGAGGTCACAAATCAATTTTTTAATAAACTGATTTTGCAAAAATGGTAGTAATTTTTAAAAACATCTTGATATTATAATCTGCGGTAGCGAACATTTGTGTTAATCGTACAAGACATATTATGACATCATAGGACCAGTTTAAGCGTGCAAGCGAAAAAGAGAAGAAAAAAAATGCTTAAATGGCTTGAAGTGCTTAAATATAGAATTGCTCGTAGCATAATCAAATAAACATTAATTGTTGTAAAGTTGTTTTTATCAAACGCAGCTTATTAATATCTCCTAAAAGAATGTTTAATCGCGTATCTGCCTTGAGTACTTTTTGAGAAAGAACAAAAAACAGATTGTGCAACGAATCGTTGATTGTGATGTTATTTTAGACCCCAAGCAAATGAAAGTTTTTGACATGTGGTAAGTCGGAAGGTGGTTTTTGTTTGAGCAAAAAGCAGTTGTCCTCTGTCAAGTAATGCAAATTCTAAAAAAGTTGATTATGACGTCATGATGATGTCACAAACATTTTTATGACACTCACCACAGGGTGGTGATCAATCGTGCCAAGTTTGATGCTCGTACTTCTAGCAGTTTCAGAGGAGTTAAAACAGATGCACAGACAGACAGACAGACACATAAACACACAGAAAGACAGAATTGCACTTTCTATATTAGATAAGAGATTTTAGTTGTAGATAATTTTCTTAGTTGATCAATTCTTATAATCAGTAACTTTCCTTTCGATGATGTTGTAAAGCTTTCTGACTTTGAAGTTTGTCACTTTTAATCTTGCAGTGGTCATATGACGGCAATTGTAGAATACGTAAACAAATATGAAAACAACTGAAAATGGTATCGCAACAATTCTGTCGATGTTAAGTGTGGGCATCCGCTGAAGCCTTTCCAGTGAGGACAAATTTGCAAAAATTTTGCATAATTAATCATATTCGACGCAATGGCGTAGTGGTTAGAGCGTCCGCTTTGTAGTCGGTAGACCTGGGGTTCATTCTCCTTGTCGAGTCATACCAAAAGACTTTAAAAAATGGTATCCGCAGCTTCCCTGCTTGGCGCTCGGCATTTATGGGAGGTTGTGGAGAACAAGCCGGCAAGTTCGCTTGTTGTGTCCTTGGGCAAGGCACTTAACGGGACGCCCCACCTTTATGTGGAAGACAGGTGGCCCATAAAAACCTCGAAAAAGGCAACTCCCAAGCGAGTGCGGACTTCCCGTCCAAAGTATAGCGATACAATTCGCTTTCTCGTGAATGGAGGATAAATATGGCAAATAAAACAAAAAAACAAAAAAAAATATTCTTTACCCATGATTGAAGGTAAAGAGACGGGGTTGAAATCATGCAAAATTTTTGCATAAACTAGCCATCAGAATGCTAGTTCAATAAACGCAATTTTCACCAGATTTTGCGAATTTTTACTTAATATTTCGTTCAATTGTTTTACAGCTAACTCCATGAGCGTCCGTTAAGGGGCAAACAGAGCATTTGTCAAGGATGAGAAAGTGCTCTGTTTGCCCCTCGACAAATACTCATTGGGTTGAGGTTGACTTTGAATTGTTGCATAACCACGCAAACAGGTGAAGAAACCGCGCGAATTGCCTTCCATATTTCGAACAGAATGCAGCAAATGAGATGGCTTGCTCTCTCCCTTTTCTCCTAGAAATCCGTTTTGCCTGAAACATGGAGCTGACTTTTTTTTCTTTACGTCATTGCTCTCAGACTTCCCCTTTCTCGCCAACGTGGGGCTCTTTTCCACCTTGGCCTTCTTTTTTCCTCCTCACGATCTTGTGATTTGAACGGATGACTTTGTTCTTGTTTTCTTTTGGCAAAAGATGGCTTTGGCGTCCTAGCAAACTGCTCACTTTTAATTTTTCTGCTGAAGCATGCGCCATTTTTCATGCGCTTTTTCAAGCAACAAAAACAGGTGAAGCAGATTTAAAATGGTGAAAATCACAATAAATTATGAAAGATAAATACTTGCTTGTTTTTCTAAATCTGTTTTTATAAAGTTGTTGTCTTTTATGACGACATAAAAAGGTGGGTTTGTTGCTGGCAATAAAAGTTGCCAGTGGCTTATAATGAGGTCAAAATTTGAATGAATACTAAATGCGATCAAGAAATTGAACTAACTAGTTTACTCCCTTGTGTTGCTGATGTCGAAACTCAGAGTGACTGCATTATTGTTTTGCATCTTGATTTTGTTCAGTTTTTACAGCCCAATAGCCAACTGTAATAGCCTGTTATAGGAACCACACTAAAATGCGAAAATTTAAGAAATTACAAAAATTTTTCTGAAATCAGAGAAAATGCCATTGGAGTTACGCAAATCGCAGAAATACGGAAATTTATGCAAATACTTTGTTTGATTCGTCTCAATTATCTTTTCAAACCCAATTGAGTGGTTATACTTTTAGTATTTATTGACTTTCATAAATTTCCGTATTCTGCAATTGCCTTATCTCTTTAGTTTGTACCGATAGTTTTTCCATATTTCCGTAATTCCTTTTATAAAAATGAATTTTTGTATTTCTGTGATTCAGCTATTCCGTAATTCAACATGAATTTTCGCAAATTTCCGTATTTTGTTGTTATTCTGTTATAGTCTGGTAAGCCTAACATAGGTTTGTATTCATTACTAATTTAGTGTAAGACTGAAAAACCGTCAGTTCATAATAGCAAAACTTTGAATATAAATGAAAATGAAATTAAAACTGTAATTGCTATCATTTTGTTTTCTGGACATTGCAAAGTTCCTTATGTTGTTGTTGTTGATTACCCAACCCCTTCCGAAAAATGGAGGCATGGCGGAAAACCATGGAATTCCAGAAGCCTGGCAACTCCCCAGGGTCTGGACCAGAGGTCGAAGAGAGACAGAGCCAAAGAGTGAGCGGCGCAAAAAGTCCGTGGCTGGACAGTGCAGAACGAGATTAGAGGTGTCCTGGGGCGAGTGTCCGCAGGCTGTGCAGAAATTCTCGATTCTGCCGATCCTAGAGAGATAAGAACCTAAAAGAAGGCTGTCTCCGTTGCAGCGTAGACGATAGAGGACACAGCGAGCATGACGAGGGAGCAAAAGTTCTTCGGTGGAAATCGAGGGAACCTGTGTATCAAAATACTTTGATGAGACAGTACGCCTCCAATCCGAGAAAAAAGAAGAGTAAATACGAGAGATAAGAGAAGAGAGACTATAAGGGGTCGCAGAGGGCGTAAGTAGCGCTTCCCGTCTGGCCAGCTCATCAGCCGCGTCGTTTCTCGGGGGAAACGAATGTCCGGGTACCCATTGTAGCCTGATAGAACAGGAGGAGAGAAAAGACAGTTCCTGCCAGATCTGTCACAGAGTTTGAGATGAGAGGAAAGATGGAGGAGACATAATATGAGAAGAAAAATGGCAGACTTGTTGGTGTGGCAGAGACCAGTAAAGAGCGTGCAGAATCGTGCAGGCTACAGCGGAAAAAATCGCGCAGGCTAAGCGGCCAAACTTGAAATAGGAAAAGGAGGTTGGGAGACAAAGAGCCCGCTCAATGAGTCAGGGTGACTCGAAGGGGAGAAAAAGAAGCCTTGGAGAGAAGAAGAGGAATAGGGAAGGACGAGAGGCAGCTGGTGATGGCGTGACTGGCCGCTCGGTGGAGTCGTTCCAATTTGGTGATATTGGTAGCGCTTAGGAAAGGAAACCATCCGGGTGAAGCGTAAGTGAGAAGGGACCAAAGGAAAAGTTTATACAGAAGAGAGAGGGACTCCTTAGAGGGGCCCATGAGGAAGCAGAGATGCAGCGTAAGGCCTTGAGACGTGGGAAAAATTTGGCCTTCAGCGAAGATACATGTTTAAAAAGGGAAAGAGTGCGGTCGAAGGCGACCCCAAGAAAGGTTGGAGTGGGATTGAAACGGAGGCGGGAGCCGAGTAAGAGGAGGTTGGGCTGGAGGTTAGCTTGGTGGGGATCCACTCGCTCCCCACTGCGGTGGAGGCCACACAAGGAGATCTGTTTCGATTGGAGCGCTGGTCTGAGAAGATACCGCTACTCAGACCAGCGCTCCAATCGAAACAGATCTCCTTGTGTGGCCTCCACCGCAGTGGGGAGCGAGGATGAGGAGGACCAAATGGCCAGCGTAAAGAGAGAGCAGCTGACGGAAGAAGGTAGAGAGGCCGGAAGATTATTGATGAAGAGAGAGAAAAGTGCAGGGCCAAGAACGGATCCTTGCGAAACACCTCGACGGACTCGAAAGGAACGACTTTTGTGATTTTGATAAACCACAGAAGCACGCCTACCAGAAAAGAAAGATTTTGAGTTTAACAAGCAAAGCATGGAGGGAGGCCATCCGAAATAAATTTGTGGAAAAGAGCGGGATGTCAGACAGAGTCGACAACTTTAGAGAAATCAATAGTAGAGAGGATCGTCCGAGAGCCCGGCCTGGGTTTGTTAAACCCATCCAAAATGGATTGAGAAAGGAACAGAATTTGATCTAGTGTAGACCGTCTAGGGCGGAAACCGGCCTGGAGGTAGCTTGTAGAGGTAGGCTAACTTTACTCACTTGTTGCATATATTTGTAAAACTGATTAAACCGCTCCCCAAAAAGGTCAACAATTTGAAAACTCGTTCTCTTTAAAAAAAACCTTCATCATAAAAAGACTTCGCTTCGTGTACTCTGGTCCACGGTGTTATCCGTTCGACAAAAATGGCGTAAATTAGATCGCTCGCAACAAGTTGCTTACCCCTGATGGAAAATAGTTTTCTGCTCAGGCTTCACTCGATTAAAACTTTTGTTTAGGCTAATGGTCTGGTAGGCAGCTGTAGTGAAATACCTAAGCAAACTAAATCGAGGCGGCTATCACTAGGTAAATTTGTTGAGAGTATTTGAATGAGTTCACTGTAACTGGAAATCATCAATGTGCAAATTTCCTAGAAAAGCCTTAGTGAAGTATCACAAAAACTTTTTCTGCAAGGCAATGGATGAGTAAATAGCATCAAGCTGTATTGCAGAAACAACATACACGCACATTAAACATATACAGAACACATGCAATGCCCAATTTAACTTTACATTTACAGCTGTGGACACTCTTTGTTTCAGAAACATCCTGGTGTTTGTTTGACTCTGCGAAAAAGATCTTCCAAAACTGCTGTTCAAAACAAGTCTTGTAATTTCAACATCTTAAAAAGAAACGCAATTCTATTAAATCAAACACGGCCTTATTCGCAACTGCTTGGCTGAATAAAAGTGATACGCAAACAGTGTCGTATTTAAAGGGGATACAGGGTGATGCTTCCTCCAAACGGTATGACAGTAGCAAAAAAATGCGAAAAAAAGGTCTTTATGTCCGTTTTCAAAAAAAATTGGTCTTTACGAAAGCAAACTAAGCAAGATTCTAGATTTCAGAGCTTTGATCTCTTCAGAAAAAGGTTTTTAACTTAACAAAATGCTATGTAAATGAACAAAATTGTCTAATGCTGAAAAATGCTTAAATAATATTGCATAATTGTGAAATCAAGTGATAGTTAATATGACTAGGTATAAGTGGTGGTTAATATGACTAGGTATAATTAATACTTAGAAAAATCTAAAAAAGTAATTCAAAAATCTAAGTCATTTAAAGCAAAGTGGTGATTTACTGATAGGTAAGTGGTATCACTACCCCTTTGTCAAAAAGTGAGAAGTTTTCTTCTTTTGAGATTTTGCAGTCGTGACCATTGATTATGTGAATCTTACCATCAAAATACGTATACATTTTCCCACCAACTGAACAAAATATACCTGGGCGTACACCAGCGAGATGTCGCGCAATAGTCCAAATATTATCATTATTGAGATCTATGTACTCCACCATGTCCAACCATATGTTACCACAAGAAATACCTCCAACAACATAAACGTTTGACCGCCACAGAGTACAAGCAAACTCAGCCCTAGCGTACATCATATGAATACTTTTCTTCCATGTGTCACGCACAGGATTGTATATAAAAACTTCATCACAAGGTTCCTTGCATAAATTCAATTTCTGGTATACGTCCTTTCCAGGTTTATATCCACCAATTAAGATAATTTTGTTTTGAAATGCAACAGCAGCACCATATGAGCGCGCATTTGGACAAAGTTTATTAATTTTCCAACCTTTTTTTGCTTCGAATGTTTCAAAGGTTTCAGTAAGTGTTGAAGCGTAAGAGTTGTCATCATATTGTGCAAAACGAGCAAACCTTGAAACAGGAGTCGTTTCACCTCCAAATACATACAATTCTTCATTGTAAAACGCTGCTGCACTTCCACATCGAGCAACGTTCATAGATGGTAATTTACAACAAGACAAACCCTCAAACTGAAACACTAGATTACTCGAAGTCGAAGAAGTAGAAGTGGAAGTGCGACCTCCACACAATATTGTAACATTTTGCTTGTTTGCAATAGCGCAATCTTTTAAAACGCGTTGACCAGGTAAGTCTGCAAAACTTAACAGTTTGCTTTCTTTGGTATGCAAGTTGTATAAAAATGATTTCTCTTCATAATATGACAAACACACAACAAAATCTGGGTCTGGAGAAAAACTTGCTAATCGGGGCTTTGCAGCAGCAGATTTTGTGGGAGTGAAATAGAATGAAACAGCTTTAAGAACTAGATTGATGCACTCACTGAACTCTTTAACAAGCTCATTTTCTCCTATTGTACCAACAACAAATTTGATTGGGATGAATTGCAAACGAACGTGCTTGAACAACTGAGGGAAGTATTGCTTTCGTTTCTCCAGATCTTTATTCACCCACTTTACAATAAATTCAAACACACGTTTTTCGCTATACGTATTCAGCTGATCAGACTGCAAGAATAGATTAATTTGATGGATTGGCAGGTTTAAAAATGATTCTTTTTCTGATATTTGATCAAAATTTTGTAAAAGACATTGAATTGCCTTTATTTGAACTACCTCTAACGAATAGACATTAGCCAGCTCTAAATAGTCCCCACATTTTTCACTACTCATGGTGTGATTCATAAATTCCACTGCTACATCAAGTACACAAGTGATTTGCAGTAATGATGCAGCATGTAGTATATCTACAAGGTTGTCGTCTGTGAAGACAACTTCTCCATCATACAACGCTTTGAGAATTTCTTTCATTGCTTCTGCAGTGACATCTTCTATCTTGATTGCTTTGCTGTGTTTTTCTTTCATGTCTATAGTGAACATTTTAAAAAAATACTCGCTGAAAGCAGAAAGTATGCTGCGGTGAACAGGAAATTCTTCATTTTCAACTTGTAAGGTAACACTGTTTGATTCATTGCTATCTCGTTGGAGCAGTAGGTTCAGCAAAGTTTTGTGACCACTGTGAATTTTGTAAAGTTGTTTAGAAAGGACTGTATCCGACATAATCTAACAAGTACAAAGGTACAAAAATTACCATTAATCTACACAAAACATCATAGTGAAAACAAAATTTTTATTAAACTGATATAATGCAAAGCTCAACTTGATGCGTCTGCTGACAATAGCTAACACGACGCTGCTGTAATTAGAGGTCAGCTTTGGCTGGATATTCTACAACCAACCAATAAAAGATTGTTTAACTGCATGATGACAACAAAACAGGAATCGATAGTTTGTGAAATCAGCAGAATGCTTTCACAATCAGCATTGATCTGTAACTGTTGTTTCAATTGAATAGCTATACTTTAATGCCGAAACATGAGCTTTACTGTAAAAAAACAAATAATCGTTCCGTTCATTATGACGACAAAATTAACGCTCAGTTTATCGGGCCGAACTCCGTCACAGTTTATATTATTTTATTGCGCTATCCATGAAAAAAAAGAACGTTGTCATAAAATTGTCTCTGCTTTAAAAGGACGTGAACTGTTAAAAAACGGAAGCAAGTAGGAATCAAAAAGAAAGGAAAAGCAAATAAATAATCTTGACCGAAAGATTCGAAAAATAGAAATAATTGCACCGAAACCTACAAAAAAGTATTCAAAATCTATAAATTTTAGATTTTCACCTATTTGTGCATTTACATTTGCTAAAGAGATCATTAAATTTGCTGCACTTTAGGCATGGACTAGGTTGGAAAATTAACAGTTTTGACTTTGGAACTTGATGCAACAATTCGAAAAATGGAGAAAATTGAAACCCAAAATTAGTAATGGACATAGAAAACGCAGATTGCTCAGCAACACTACGCATAGTTCAAAGAAAATTTATTGTTCTTTTCAGCGAACATCTACGTGTTTGCGTCATTCGCTTTCACATCATTCCACAGCAGTGGTTTCCAAACTATGATACGCGTACCACTAGTGGTTCGCGAGCAACTTTTAAGTTGATAAGCTACAGCAATAAAATTGCCTAATAAATAAAATGAATATCAAGTTGGTTTATGCTGTAAGGTATAACTGCTGGTTGCAGTAAAATTGTAGTTTATTTATTCATTTTACATTTGTTCAAAACTAACTTTTGTATTGTTAGAAACAGTCGAAGTGACGTAACATATATAGCTGAATATGTATAAAAGCTAAATTATAATTTGCTTAAAACAAATTAGTATTTAGCTGAATAGATAAAATAGTTTTCTAAATGCCGAAGCGAAAGTACTGTCCAACGTACCTGTACATAAAGTATAGGTTTATAGCTATTGAGCATGGGGGAGAATATCTGCTACAATGTGTAATTTGTATGAAGACACTTTTCAATTCAGCAATGAAACGGAGCCTTCTCAAGCATCACTTTGTGACAAATCATGTTAAAGAGAAAGAACATGACAAGAGGGTGCTACTATAGCGTGAGGTCTACCGACATAAAGTCACCTACCCAGATGCAGGGTTTTTGACGTTTTTGAATTCTTTTTTGATGACGAGGTAATAGAGCAAATTATTTAATTTAGCAAAAGTTATGCTGCTGACAAAGCTTCACACCAGTTTCATGTGACGAAGGAGGAGATGCGTGCTTTTTTGGCATTGCTGCTTTTGAGCGGTTATGTTTCTCTGCCACGACGAAGAATGTATTGGAAAAAGCTACCAGATGTCAACAACGAAGCTGTTGCAAGCACCATGTCTCGGCATAGATTTGAAGAAATACTCCGCTTTCTTTACTTGGCGGACAACAATCACTTGCAAAAAGAAGACAAATACGCGAAAATCCGTCCACTTGTTTCGCTATTGAATGCAAAATGGTTGGCTCATTTTCCGAAGGAAAACTTTCTTGCAGTAGATCAAGCAATGTTTCCATATTATGGCCGAAACGGACTGAAACAACATATTCATGGGAAACCAATAACATTTGGTTATGAAGTTTGGTGCTTATGCACACGTACCGGCTACCTTGTGCAGGCAATACCTTATCAAGAAAGCACCACTGGCTATTCAAATCTTTTGAGTTTGGTTTGGGTGGGTCTGTTGTTCTGGACCTCATATCCGAGTTGTCGTCTGAAGTCGAGTACAGATTGTTTTTCGACAACCTTTTTACTTCCATTCCACCAATTGACCACTTGAAGCAATCCAATATTGGAGCCACAGGGACAATTAGGGTGAATCGCACTGGTAAAACACCGCTGTTAGACCACAGTTGCATAAAGAAAAAGGCTCGCGGTACTTACTGTCATGCAAAAGAAAAAGAATTTGGATGCATCCTTGTCCGCTGGAATGACAACAGCGTGGCTACCTTGGCAAACAACTTAAGAACTATATTTCGAAAATTAAATTTGATAAAAATAGTCGAAATCTTTCTATGTGTGGACACTAATGGGTTAAAATCGATTGTAACGCTCGTGCAAAGCAAAGCACGCTCTGAGTGAGAAATTAATAGAGTTGTTTTGGCAGAACAAATAAGACAAAAATATCACTACAATTGAGAATTCAAGGTGATAAATAGTCTTTTAAATCAAGGTAAGATATGTACAGATAATAGAAATGCAGTCAAGATGGTTAATAAATTACATTAATATTTGTAAGGTACGGTAATCTATCTTTAAATTATGAAACTAAGTTATTGCTAAAGAATCGTCCAAAAGAGTGTTTTAAAGTGTAAACGAGTTGAGTTGTTCAGCCTATTTCATATATCGTATTGCTGATTTTGAGCAAGATATATTGTATTACTATTTGTATAGTTAATTGTTTATCTTTAATCGTAAGAAAACCTTTTTTCAGTTATTGCGAGATCAGTATTTGTGTTCTGCCGCGTTTTGGGTGACTTAAGTATACACTGCTGGCACAGTGCAAGCAAGCAGGAAATTTTGTTGTAATGTGTTTTTCCCCCAAGGCAAAAAAAGTGAGCCATGCCACCACAAACGGCACTCGTATTTACTTGATGACATTGCCATTATTTAGAATAAATGATTTTACCTGTATGCCCTATGCTATTGTAGCGATCGTGCAACCTTTGCCCTTAGGCCTACCCCGCGCGTGTTTGTTTTCGAATATTGCTACCTCGTGTTTTTTTTCATTTTCGTAGAAACGTGAGCCATACATTCCTTGTCTTTCTATAGTGATTATGTAACCTTTGCCCTCATCTTACCTATGCGCATCTGTTTCAAATATTGTTGTCTCGCGTTTCATTATGTCTTGTAGAAAAGCGAGTCATGCATTCCTTCGTCTTTCTATAGTGATTATGTAACCTTTGCCCTCATCTCATCTATGCGCATCTGTTTCAAATATTGTTGTCTCGCATTTCCTTATGTCTTGTAGAAATGAGAGTCATGCATTCCTTCGTCTTTCTATAGTGATTATGTAACCTTTGCCCTCATTTCACCTATGCGCATCTGTTTCAAATATTGTTGTCTTGCGTTTCGTCATGTTTTCGTAGAAATGCGAGTCATGCATTCCTTAGTGTTTCCGAACATTAATCCTCGTGCTTCGTTTATTTTTCGTAGAAACATAACTCATGCATTGCCTCGTCTTCACCCCACGAAAAATTATTCATCGCGTCTTTTTTTCATTTTTTTTTGGAGATATAAATATCTCTTGGTCTTTGAATAACACATCATAAAACAGAAAATAGAATTAACTTTTGGATTGAAGATGCCGATTAATTTTGAAATTGTACGATAATTTTTGGTAAAAGGTTTAATAAACAAAACAGAGAAAATTCGTGTCAACTGAAAACTTAAGGATATTAATTCGATGTCAAAGAACTCCCATGAACTTAAGTGTAGGTCAGTAGGCTCACGGTACAGCACGCCACGCCTCCGGCGCTATACTATTATACCAAAGGCCCCTTTTGATTGATATTCAGGTACAAGATATACTTTTAAATTTGTTTAAATTGCTTTTATATAACACCTTGATAATACCAGCAACATAAGTAAGATCGATGGTAAATAAGTGCGTGGTCTTCAGTTGCAATTCTGGTTGTAGCCCGTCAAACGAAAAAGTGTCCGCATTTGAATTTCCCTTCAAAGATCCTGCAGTTATAAGAGAAGTGGATAAAGTTTGTTGACCGGGGTGATTGGAAGCCGACTAAAAGCTCTGTAATATGCATTGAACATTTCAAATGAAGAATTCATTACTCGTGGAAAACGAAACACCTTGAAAAAAAGACATGAAACCTTTCCAACTATCTACACTAAAAAGGCTCTAAAGCGCTCATCATCTTTGCAAATTTCAGCTGTCCGTCGTAAAGCTCCAAAAGTCTGTATATATTAAATAGATGAAATGGAAGACATTAAAAAACACAATATTTATTCATAATTTTGAAGATTTTAAGTGAGCACAATGCTCCTAGAGGCAATCAGTGTGAAAAAACTGAAAATTTTATCATCATTTACCACACAGTTTCATATCAAGCCATCGGCTTTACACAAAGAAGCCATTAAAATAGACAGAAATCTAAATGTTCAATTGCAAGTTAGTGGTTGTAGTGTTCGTTGACCACAATGGTTTAAAAGAAGCATAACTGCTCAGCTGAACAGTTTCAGTATGCTAGACAATTTTTCATCTTATCTAAGAAGCTTTAAAGACAAACAATATCAATTGCTTGTGGAAATGAGAAACAACATTGCAAAGCTAAAGGTCGTTTGCCCTATTCATCACAACTTATTCGTTTAGCCATGCTGGTTCAATATACATTATTTCAAGCATATAAATTACTCCAAGAACATTTACTTCTACCCTCTGGCATTGTTAAGTAAACTCAGAAAAGGAAACATAGATGCTCTGAAAGTATGCAGTTATTTAAGGGAGTGGCAAAATTTCTCAAGACCTAACTGTTGTGATTGACCAGATGGATCTTCGTAAAAGTGCGCATCACAGTGAAGGAAAGTTTATTGGTCGTGATGAAGAAGGAGATTTTTACAAAGGCATTAATTGTATTCATGATCCAAGGTTTAAAGAACTCTGTGCCGGTTGTGGTTAAAGGTTGCCCTATAATCGCAGTAAATGGTTGGTCAATGAAATGGCGAGTTGCATTTCTGCCTTACCCAATTCAGGTTTTAAAGTTCAAGCGATAGTGACGGACAAATCATACTGCAAACGTTAATGCTTTTGAAGCTTCGCGAACTATATTTTCAGCAAAAAGCAATTTGTATATCAAGCAGTCTGAAAATGAGACAGTTACTTACCTCATTTTTGATAACGTCCACTTAATTAAAAATATTTGAAACAACATGTTAAATGCAAAGAAATTGTTTTCTTCCTCATTCTTATTTAACATTAATGAAGACGTAATTGAATCAAATCCAGCATGCATCGCTTGGTCGGATCTGAGTTAATGTATGATGAAGACTGTAAACTATCAGCTAATCTGCGAAAAGCCCACAAACTTACATTTAAGTTATTGCATCCATTCAATAACGAGCAAAATGTCAGGCTTGCTCTAAACATATTTGACCAGTCAACAATAGCCGCCTGCAAAGCTTTTTAACGATGATTAATAAGTGGTGGATTATTGTTAATTCCAAAACAAGATTTTCTGCTAATCCGCTAGCCAGTGCAATTGTAAAAGATAATGGAAAAGTGGAGTTTTTACAGTCGCTTGCTGACTGGTTTTCCAGCTGGAGTAAAACCAGAAGTGTACTATGATTATCACAGCAAACGTTTCAAGCTACGGTGCTGACCCAGCAAGCACAAGCACACTTAGTGACGGACCTGCTCCAAGAAGGTTACGAGTTTGTTATTCCAGCTTAAATTTTGAAGTGACCCATTTGAGCAAAAATTTTCACAATATCGCCAAATGAACGGCGAAAATTTTCTGGTAAACCTACGAAAGGTATTGAACAGCAAAAACACTCTTTTATGCAAATTACTGTTAAAAGAAGGGGATGACATATTAGAAGAGATTTTGGAAAATAGCCACAATCCTTCTCAAATGAAAAAATTTTATTAATCTTTTTCTAAAGATATTTGATGAGGCTGTCATGGACAACATTGCTTTATGTAAAAGTAGTGAAGAAGTTGCAGCAACAATTTATGGTTTCTAGTGTGAATTATGCATATCATTTATGGTGGAAATTCATCTACCATTCCATATTATAACCACCTTTCTAAGGAAATTTGACTGTTCCATTCTCCTCCTTGGCTGATTTTGGATGATCTGCTTTTTCTTTATTAGATTATTTCGATAACTTTATGACTCGACAGGACAATGTAAATATACGCGATGCTGGTTGCAGCATATTGTTAAAATGCCTTCACAATATTTCCTGCGAGGTTCGTCAGGAAGTGGCCTTAAAATTGGTTATTAGATTAATTGTAAACACTTATTATAACAACAAACAAAAATGTAAAAATAATTCCATTGGAAAAATGCCATTACTGGCTTCAAAAAAAGGCAAAGGTATAAATAGTTTTTGTGCTTTGCGAATGTTAATTGTAAAACAGAGTGAAGATGCTAATGCAGTATTTTTAAACTTTTAATTTCTTTATTGCTTCTGTATACTAGTGATTGTTAACATATTGCCACATGAATACCTTTGCTTGCTTGCTTAATGTTAATGAAATTTGTATTTTTTTAAGATTGCATGTAACAAAACAGTTTTGCAGACAAGTTTCAGAGTTATATCTTTTGTTGAAGTGGCCGCTATTCTTTTAATGTAACCTCTCGGGAATAGAACCCAGTGTACTAATTATCAGTCAAAATTTCTAAAATCCACAATATTTTGATGTTTTTTACTTTGATGACAAGCTGCTGATTAAATTCTCTGTTATCTCGTTTATTTACTTGCTCTTACTTTTCTCGTTTGTAGGCCTGGTAATTTTATCCATCAAAAGGTGTCATATACGGCCTTATTCATAGTAGGCAGTGCTCTAGCTATGAACATAAAAGCCTTAAGGTGCTTCACTAGGAAAGTGGCATTTTGCTGTTGACATTTTACCCTTAAAGTGAGTTTGGTTGTTTAGCACTCCTCATTGGTCAAGGTCTCAGTTGAGTCGATCAAAATAGCACATCACTTGACCAACTGCAATCACTGCAACTTGATTACTCAAACGGATTTTGAACAAAATCGGAAGTTAAATTATGAAAAAAGAATGAAAGTAAAAAAATTGTTTATATCGCGTGTGCTGGCTTTATATGCGACGTTTTAGGCTAAGATCTTTGTTGCCTCCATCCCTGAGACTGACTCCGAAATTCCTAGCACAGTGGTGCTCAACCGGTGGGATACAGTAAGTTAAGTCTGTGAGTCACGTTTTCAACTTTATCTGTTTAGTATAGTGTTGCTGAAAGTAAGCGAATTACAAAAGTTTGACCAAAAAAACAACTTTGAAAAAAAGGATTTTGCGGTCAATTTGGATTAAAAGCACAACAACAAAATGTACGCACAACGAGCTACACCAACATACTGAAATGCGGAAATTCGCACTAAAATAAGGAATTACCGAATTATGAAAATACGGGGAAAACTACCAACTAAACTGCGGAACAGTGGCGGCTCGTGGTTGAATTTGCTGGTGGGACTGCAAGTCATTTTCTAATTTTTTTGCACTCTTTGTAGGCAGTTCATTTGCCGTTGTTTAGCTATAAATGTGTAAATTTTCCGAAACGCTGCGCTGTATTAGTTGTATAATTGTATTCAGTCAGGCATTGCTTTGGCTGAATATAACGGATTGCGGTAGGCTAATTTAGTGTGCAGTGTAGTAATTCTAATTGATGTAAATATTTTGAGATGTACAAAGAAAATAGAACCAATGCAACGTCTCGCTTACGTCACAAAGCTAAGGACTAGCCTGAAGAGTGAAGCATACGAACAAGAGCAAGTCGTACGAATTTATTGCATTGGAACTTACAACCGGTTAATTTGATGACTTGCAAAATTTCTTTCAGCATCCTTGGACATCAGCAATATATGTATATATTTTACAAAAGTCACAATCCAAACAACGTTAGTATAACAAAATAGGCGGAACCATCCCTCAAATGCGGGTGGTGAAGATGCATTATCATCACTCGGGCTCTTGCCAAGTGTAAGATACTTTACGTGACTCCTGGCTAGCCCGATATCCAACATCGGACCGTATACGCAACAAATCCAAACAATCCAACACAAAGCACAAGACTTCCGTACCGCTTACTTTTAAATAAAGATTCCCTTTGACGTTACGGCTAACCGTGCAAGTAAGAACTAAAACTGGTATCCTTACATGAAATTGATCACGCAAAAGCTAATTAGGCATAGAAAAACCTTCAGATGATTATACACTAAATGTGGTTTTTTAAGGCATTCATGGCAGTAGGTGATTACCCGATAGCATGTCTCGGCATGCACGGAAAAGCAGCTCGAAGGACTCCGGTTCAAAGTCAATTGGAACTAGACACGACGCAACATACCTTCGAGCAAAAATTAGTTTTTACGAGAGTCATGGTCCGAACAACGTTAGTATAGCAAAATAGGAGGGACCATCCCTGCACTCAGGTTTCGGCCTCATCAACAAGGACTAGTCCCACCCAACGCAACGCCCCGGGAGGGGCGTTGTGCGCATAGAATTAGAGTTTAACGTTGCCTCCTGCATTGCAGGTGGACGCGAAGCGTGACTAAACAATGAATAGTTGAGATTTCGTGGTAGAGCGATGAGGTATCACGAACCATAACAACGCACTGACCAACGTTAAAAGTGCGAGCAGCGGCGCTGATGGAGTCAAATCATCGACGCCTCCAAACCAAGTCGTTAGAAGCTACGTAGCCCGGAACTGTCATAAAGCGGGCAGTCGGGCGTGTGGTGTTTAAGTGAAATTTGGGTAAAATACGCGAAGATAAATTTTGGCGGCTGGACGAAACCAATGCTTTTGCTCCACTCGAAAACGAGGGTCGGATGCCTCGCCCCCTATCCCCCGTTTTTACTAATTATGCGGGTTTAATCTAAAAGGAGTCGTAAGAGTTCAGCTAATCTTGGTTAGTCGCGTACAGCAGCAAGATTCCCCCACGCAGTTGCGGTAGTCTGATATTTAAATGACAAAGCGAAAATTTTAGAACGATTTTTTTGATCGGTAGAAGAGAAAAAATAAGTTGAACAACTTTTTCGCTTTTAGATAAGTTTTCTTACTTTCAATTTATTTGCCCAATTCATTAAATGATACAACTGAATAGCAACATTTGAATTAGCTTACCTACGAACAATCTTACCGATTACGTCAACTAGCCCTGTTTTAGTGCCGCAACATCAGCAAGTTTAGCGGGAATTGTTACGTCGCAAGAAAAGTGACAAGAATCAAGCGACCGTGAAAGCAACGCATATGCGTCATGCGTCTGGGCGCTACTGATTTTGTCCTTCCTGCTGCTATCTTCTGCAGCTTGACAAGCGGTGTTCAAAAGTTAGAGATATTCAGTTAACAAAAAAATTTGGCTTATTTATGTTGACAATACTTGCAGCGGCAAAAAATTTTGCTATGTCACACAGAAACTAAAACTTCAAACCATTTATGAAGCAACTAAATCGCTTTACAAAATTACAGTCTCGGGCGCTGCAGCTGCAGCCCGTCCTACGCACCATACGATGCTGTGACGTAGAAGCCATGTGTCGCACGTTCACTTAGTTTAGTGCTAGCAATATAGAAAAATTAGCTTTTTCAGCAACATAAACTGGTGCATTGGTAAATAAGGCATGAACTATGACACTATAAAAAGTGTTAACATTATAAAAAATTCGAAAAAAAATGATCATAAAAACGCGTGGAGGGGCTGCAGCCCTGCAGCCCAAAGGCACCAGCCACCACTGCTATGGAAAACTCAGACATACGGAAATTTACGGAAGATGACAAAGATAAAATACTAACTGTTACTTCCCTCGGCGGCCTGCCTAGCTAGAGCGGGTGAGGTTATCTCTGATTACTGGTTTTGCAATCAAAAAGGAAAGGCAATTCTTTAGTGTTTTACGCTGATAGCTCAATTGACTGGCACCACGTTGTCACGCACCGACACGCCTTCTAAAATTGACCATTGAAACGTTTATCCAATATAATGGCGATAAACGCGGTAAAGACAGTAGCCACCAGAACAAACACTAAATCACAAAGTAATTATAACTAACCACTTACCAAATATGAACAAAATTGCAAGATCCCAGCCATTCGAGAAAGTTTAGCCTAGCTCTACACGTCATAACGCAAAAGATACTAAAACAAACTCGATACAAAAGATCTCACACGAAGTTGACGGCGGCATCTAGCGAGTTCACATACATCTGAATTATTAGAATTTAAAAAGGTTCTACATTGAGCGTTCCTGTTTCTTTCACTAACATTCAAGTGAATGCGAATTATAGGAGCTGTCAACTGA
This sequence comes from Trididemnum clinides, assembly GCA_963675345.1. Classification (NCBI taxonomy): domain Eukaryota; kingdom Metazoa; phylum Chordata; class Ascidiacea; order Aplousobranchia; family Didemnidae; genus Trididemnum; species Trididemnum clinides. Next base: position 9,544,156 of record OY776306.1, on the reverse strand, counting down.
TAGCAGTTAGCCTATATACCTTAAATATCCATTAATTAAAAGTAATATTCAAATGAATGTTATTCAAACTATTATCATAGGGTACTTTTATTTTCGTCTTTCTTTGCTGTTTTTTTTTGTGTACAATGAAAGCACTAATTATTACTGGATTTGGATTATACAATATTTCTATTTAAATGAACTTTGTAACCAACTGCAAAACTTGTGTTTGCTTGGTACAGCAGCAACTTGTACAACCGTAGTTTTCATTTTTTATTAATTTCAAAAGTTTATTATTACTTGAATGATCAATTTCTTTATTTATTTTTGTGCTGCGCAAGCAAGCAAGTTAAAAAATACAACGAAAACAACTGCGAAATAAAAATCTTGACTCAGGTCAATTTGACCCCACTGGTTCAAAATGCACATTTCTTTGCTGGTAAAAACTGAGGGTTGAAACAGCAATACCTCCGCTTTTGTTGGTGGTGCGATAAAAATTTTTGAATAAATTAACTGAATTGATGCTTTATTTATGTTAATGTAGGAAGAGGTATATCTGGAAACCATGAAAGAAGAGAAGACATTGAGGTCTGGGGGCTGCCCCAATCGTCGAAGCCCGATTAGGGTGTGAGAAAAGTTATAACGTAATTTCTTGTAAATTTGAAAGTAGCATTCAACTATTGATTTGAAAAGTACCTTTTAATGCAAGTAAGGATAAAATTAAACATTTTAATGTGAAGATTTACTACTAAAATGCAGACAAATTAGCCAGAGGAGGAACATCACACCATGCCCCCAGCTCTTAGATATACCACTTAAATGAGCTCTAAACATCTAGTTTGGCTGCAGAAACGTCAGAATAGATTGGAAAGTGACCAATTTGCCATTAATCTACGTTTATAAGTAGCTTTTCAAAATGGCTGTTCAAATGCTCTCTAACATTTTTTGCTTGGCTCGCATTGTTATTGCAGTGCTATTAAATGAAAATTTACTACGCTTGCTATATGATTTCCGCCAGCATGCTTGAGATGAATCATTACGACATGAAGCCCAATAATAATCTTTCGTCATACCCTCATTTCAAACTTCTTGATACCGTTTTTTTTCCACAGCTTTGATGTTTTGATGAAAGCTTTTACCATGTTCATTACACACTGCACCAAGATTTTAAGGAAAAACTCAAGATGTAAGTGAAAAACAATTATTTTGAGGGACATTCGACTCCCCATCTCCCTGAAGGCTGCAAGCAATTCTTCAACTCCTGTTTGCCATGAAAATGCCTTAAAATTACCAAGAAAATTTGAATATATCCATTTAAAAGCATGCCAAGCGCGTAGCTCCAATACATTAAAAGATTTTTCAAAATCAGGGTCCTTAAAAGTTGTTCAAATCTGTGAACCAACAAAGATTCCTTCTTTAAATTTGGTTTGACTTTCCTGGGGAAATCTTTTACTGAAGAATGCAAAACCATTTGAATTTTGTTTTGCCATGGCTTTCACGAATTTCTTCATTTAAGCTAATTTGATATGTAAAGGTAGATTAAACACTCTATCGGGATTCACTAGTGTGGGTAATGTTGAAACTTTTCATTCCAGAAACATAGCAATTCCTTGCTGGCGATTCTTTTGTTTCGTAATGCTGAGCAGAGGCACAATAGTCCCCCACACACAAGAAGCAGCAGCGTGTTTGATAAATTCTCCAAGCATTATCGTCAATTTTCCAATAACCCTGAGATCCTCACATAAGTCACAGTAACAAATTGTATTCGTTAACATTTCGACATTATCGTAGGATTTATTTTACTAGGCAGAGTGTGCAATAAGAATAAGCAGTTTTTTATTGCCAATATGTAGGAGAACAGCTATTAAGCTTCGATTAGAGGATCAATAAAAATTTCCATTCGTCTGCAACGTCAACTTCGTCCGAAGTTTGAAATAGTTGGTCTATGTCATGACAACGACGAAGAGGTCCCTCAACTTTAAATGTTCCAAAAGAATCCTTATTTCGTTTTCTGTGGTGACTGACTGAAACAACTTTTTCGATTAAGCTGCGTGCTTTCAATCGTGATGCAAGGAGCTCAGTCTTCTGTTTGGAATGACATAAATCTCTAATCATGTCGTTAGAAGTTATTCAGAAAACAAGACGAGGATTTCTTTTGGTACTTCAAATTTCGAATTACTAGCAGAAACCATAACACAGGCAATGGTATCCTTATCAGCACTGGTACCAATAGAATCAATACCATCTTGAGGAGGCAATGATAATGGAATTGATTCATCATGAAGAACCGTTAACCTAGGTGAATCTAAGTTGGAATATGCTATTTTGTTTCTCCGTTTGATAGAAAAGGGTTTTGTTTTGGTGAGGCAAAATAGCAATCCTTCAAGTGATTCTTCGATTCTCGCCAAATCGTGTAGATGGCTAATGGCATATATGCAGGCTATTTATTCATTCAGCTGTAGAAGCTGCAGTAGCATTTATTGCATATTTTGTGGGGTACGCTTGTCTTATCTTGGTCACTTAATGGGCAACCTAATTAAGCCATATACATTTATTTGATCTCCCAAATAATATTTTTTTGTTGGTCTTTGCTGGTAAATTTTCCACAAAAATAGCAAAACAGGTGCGGACGATTTATACGCTTTCTGGGCATTATAAATAGTCTATTAATATTGTTTCTAAAACGCATAGAAGTGTATTTTATGCATATACAGAAAAATAACTTCTTATTTAAAATAACATGTTAACATTCTTTGCCATTCACTAGCATTTTGATAGGCTCGTAGTTGAACAAGTTTATGCAGCACAAACCTGCAAACACTACTCTGGCCATTGATCGCATTCATTTAGCTTTGTTTCACGACTTAGAAATCTTGTTTGTGATGTCACAGTAAAAGATCAAGTTCCATTGTTACATTGTTTTAATTTTTGACGTAGAAAATGAAGATTGCTCAAAAACGTGATGCTCCAGAAAATATTGAAATTAGCGTCAAAAAAATATTAAGAAGCATTTAAAACAATCTGTGTTTAAATTTTGCTCTTGACCAGTGTTATTTAATCGATCATATTGTAATTTTTCACAAATTTATTGAAATTAGAGAGCAAGGATATTAGGGAGGTAGTTATATGCACTTTTACCATCGCTTTTTTTATAAACTAACACTATTTTGGCTGCATCCTGTGCATCGGTTGGAACCCTGCGATTAAGCAAAGGTTGAGTAATGAACTTTAAGTGATTAGAAATTATTGAATTGGCTCATTTGGTAAATTTGGTTTCAATATCATCGTGTCGAGAACCTTCGTTATTTGCGTTTAATTGTCGGATTACAATATGAATTTTTTCAGGAGTAAAATAAAGAGTTTGATATTTCGTCAGCTCGGGAAAAATATGCTGGCTGTTCTATATTCGCAGGAGGACGACTTTGACCATTTTACCTCGGCAAAAAATTGTGAACAGTTTTAGCACCATCTTGTCTATATTCTTGATTGTTTTATTATTAAAAAATTTAAGTTTCGTGGCAGCTGATTATGATTTTTTGTGAGTATTGCTCAATTTGGAAATAACTGCCCAAGCTTGTATAGAATTATTTTCTATAACACTATTTTTGTTTTGCTAATTCTATTGCACGATTTCATACATTGCTGTAAATTTCATAATTAATCAAGTGTCAATTATTTATTTTGCAGAAAAAAATTAATACATTTTACTTTTATTTTTGATCAATGTTAGAAGACTGATAGTCAGCCAAGTTTTCTCCCGGTTTGTAATTTGCATTTATGACTGGTTCGAAATGGGCTGAAAATTTTCCTTTGGTCTAATTTAAGTAGCTTTGCGGCATGAATCTGAAAATTGTTTCATGCCGTTCTCCATCTCAAGGAAGAGAGGAGGAAGCCACAAGGCAAGTGATCTGTAAAATTGCATATTAAAATGCCGCTGGATGTTAAGATGTTTAAACTACCAGCATAAACATGATTTAGATGAGATGGCGTCGAGGCAGTTATTCAAGTTGGCCAACTAATTAAACGTTTGCATAAGCGACTTATTAATGCATTAAGATATTGGGAATATGATTATAAACGGAGAGTCTCATCAAATTTAGTTTAAAGACTCCAAAAGATATGCGACTTGACTGGGGAATGGAACTCGAGTGTATCGACTGAGAAGCGAACGCTATAACAACCAAAACACCGCGCCGCTGTATCCAATTATTCCCCTGATTTAACAAATTTCATTTAAGTGAACTGAAGACAGTGACACTGTTTCGTCTTCTCAGGTTTCATTAGTTTAGTTGGTGACCGACAACTGCATTGACTTGTCGGTAAACAACTGCAACTGAAGAAACCTGATCGGTCGAAACGGTGTCACTCTCTGCGTTTCGCTTAAACTGCACCGTAGGGCTTTTGTGTGAATTTCTTATTTATGTTAACAACTGTTTTTTAGGCAGAAACAAATTGAAAACATATTTTATTTGCAAATTAGATCAATAATCAAATTAAATGTAAATTTAAGGGACCAACAGAGGTCTACAAAAAGAAATGTCTTGATAGACAACAAAATAAATTTATGCTAGCTAAAAACACTCATGTACAACCTTCTAGTATTACGAAACTTGTGACAAAGTAAAATTTGAACAAAAAATACGCCAGCAACTACAAGATCGAAAGAACAATTCAATAAATAATAATAATTAGACTGAATTGAAGAGAAACAGTGACTGAAGACTGACATGACACGAAAGTCATTCGCTTTTCATGTTGATTCCATTGCCAAGTTTGCGGTCTAGTTTGCTTCAAGCAGTTAGGACGTCACATATATCATTTGTGTTTTCAAAGCACAACATTTGTCACGTCACTTTTGCTTTTAACAAAAACAAAACCACAAGATTAGCAAAGAAAACGCCGTAAATATTTTTCAGTGAAATCATCATCAGCAAAGAAAGAGCAAAATATCTGATAAAACATAATTTGAAGGTATCGGAGAAAAGATAAACATTGTGAAAATACTTTTGCAGATGATTTTGCTATCATGCACCTAGTCGGAGTTAACTTTTTTATATTTTTAAAAAACTTTTTTTATTGCATCCTCTCCCTCCCCAAAATATAGCCTTCCTAAACGCAACTTTATAAAGGACTTTAGCATCATCTATGACCATGTAATTGTAGTGTCAAATCCAATAAATATGGACAATGGGGAAAGAGTTAATACTTTGATTGAGGAACTGTAAAAGAAAGAAACAGGTGTACCATTCATTGAGACAGAAGTCGGGGCCTCCTTTACGCCATGAATTGTGATTTTATCAAAATATAAATCGTTAGCTGCTGGTAAGTCGATTGCTTGATGTTCTACCGTAATTGAAAGTTCATTCTAAAACAAGAAAAATTTGATCATATATTCGACGTGTATAGAAATACAAACTGATGAGAGGTGGGGGTACAATAAAGTTGTAAAACTTTACTTTATTGAGGCTCCAGGTATCCAAAGATCCTCTGTTTTTTAAAGAATTCTTTTAAAACTTTGAAACTTGTTCCTAAACGTGGCCTAAGCCAAACGTAATCGGAGAAATCGGTTAATCAGAGGGACATCATTCTTTTGACTGATCAGCAAAACTGGTCCAATCATAATCAAGCGGTACGACAAACTCTATTTTCCTCCACATACATTTATGTTTGTAAATTCATAACTTAATAAAGCAATATCTTCGATAACTGGCAATATCTGACAAACATAAAAAAACCTAATTGCAGTTTCCTCAAAAGCAAATCTTAAATTATTTATTTATTAAATAAAGATATGTAGCCGATGTTAGTAGATTAATCTTGCTTACCGCTGAGCAATTGAATAGTAGCATGTAGTAGTTTTCTCCAACATCTCTAGCTTCTCCATCATCCCAGTAGAGGTCTCCAATTGCCGCTCCTTCATCATCAAGTGCAACCAGCAACGACATATTTTGAGTTCGACTCAATGTTGTGGTAACCATTGGATACTGGAAAAACGATATTTATTGGAGCAATGTTTCATACAACTCAATCACAGCTGTAGGCAACGATAGCTTAGCGCGACAAATCGCTAATCTCATGTTACAAAGGTTTTGATTAAGGTAGATCTTTCTTTGAAAAAAGCGCTTTCATCAAACTTTTTGTGTTTAGTTGCACTTCTTGTTGTAGAAATACTCTGCGCCAGCAGTTTTAGTAACTTCGAAATAGATCTGAACACGAATTGTTCATTGTATGATTGTTCGTGAAAGATTTTTTCATAACCACAATGAGCTTTTAAAATGCTTTCACACACACACAGTAGCGTTGAAGGGGGATCCAGGAAACATTGGGTAGGAATTGGTGGCCCAAGTGACCTGGACGCAAAATTTGAAACAACCAGCGCTCAAGATTTTTTAGGGGGTTACGGTAATCTGCTAATATACCCCCTTCCTAAAAGTAAATATTTGATTTCATTGATTGATCTTTAAAAATAGATCTTTAACTTAAGAAAGATCAAAAACATCGATTTCAACTATTCATCTTTTAACATATTAATAACAAAAATTCTACGTCACAAAAATGGGCAAAATATTCTCTTTTAAAAACTTGATCTCCAAAAAGTCTTGAACGTGACAAGGGACAGACATATCGATTTTCAGGAGTTGATACGCAAACATGAAGGTCTCAAAAAGTGCACGACAAACACTTCCGACTTTGGTACCGGGCCCGAGTCAGCTTCCCATCAGCCCTGCACATGCACACACAAACACACGCACACACGTGGGTGCTCACACCTGCATTGGCAAGATGTATCCTCCTCGCACGTGAAGATTAATGTGATCCAAAGGAGTATCAAGAGAAACAAATTTTCCTCGGCCGGGCTCTTCTGCTCCCTGCACAAAAACAAATTGTTTAGTTTCTAGGCTACTTCATGTGTGATTATTAATTGATAGTATTTACGAGTGTTTTCTGCTTTTTGTTACATTGAGCTTATCATTTCTATGGTCAAATGTTACTAGTGCTCTGGATTTTACTATAAACAATTTGCATTTTTGGAAATATTTTCATTAGAATAAGTTTTTAAAATTCAGGTGAGGTTTGTAATAGTCACTGCATCAGTTGGATTTCATCATCTTAACAACACAAAATTTGCTGACTAATCAAAGTCTGATGCAAAAGCCGAATATTTATTGTATCATTCATCGCATCAGCAGTGCATAACTACAATACGTATATCTACAGCTGACTTTAGCCTCTTAAACAAAATGACATAAACATTCATTTGCATTGACAATAGTAATCTATTTTGATGCCCAAACAACTCACAGTGTGGAAATTATACCAGCGAGAAGCCGTAGGGAAATATCCGGTGACTTCCCGGGCTCCTTCTTCCATAACTGCGGTAACTAGAAACGCAGGACCCAATAGAAATTGTCGATCTTGATTCCATGTCTGCAGGTCTGAAGGGAACCTGTTGTATGCAATAGTAATTAATTTAATCCACCATTTACAGGGAAGTCTTTCTTATAGAACAATTTGTGATCACACCTGCCGCATAGTTGCAATTATAGCAGATATTTTTACCACTGACACCAACCAAAAAAAGTTATCAAAACGCAGAAGCATTGTACTGTACTAGCCCATATTTTCAAACAATCATAGAAGTGCATAGTGGTTGCACTTTTTTCTGGAAGGGATGATTAATCACGTTTTCAAATTAAATCGGTTGTCACCTTTTTTGAGATCAAACTTATTTTAAAATGTCATTTTACCCATTTTGTTCTTGAAACAAAATGGAGATCTTTTTTTATCCTAGCGGTCTGTGTGTTGCCCACGCATGATCTAATTTATCATTGTAAACGACTAAATATTACTTTTATCTTCTTTTTGAAGTAATCAACGCTAGTCACATACTCATGCACAAGTGCCCGAACAAGAGTTCCACCCATGGCGTTGACTTTGTAAAACTGCGTGTACATGTATGGTAAAATGGAATAGCGAATGTTCAGCGCTTTCTTTGATGATTCAGTCACTGCTTCTCCGAACACAGTGGGATGTTGAGGCTAGAAAATAATGTTCTTTAGGTTTTTAACGAGTAGCTTGGGAGATCTAAACTTTTAGAGCAGAAACGGCTGGAGAGATAAGTAAAAAATAACCGTAGGAGTAAAGTGTTGCTAAATAGTGTTTGACATTTACAAAACCAATAGAGATAAGTCCGAATTTCGTCACGGACTCATCCCTGCTGGTATTGTGAATGACAAACGTTATTTAGTTTTTTTCGCGTTACGTTACGCGTTACGTTTATTTTCATAACATGGATATCTAAAAAAATAAAACAAAAGCAGTGTCAGAAAACTCGGGCAACAGTTGTGGTCCAGGAAGCAGAAAAGAAACAAAATGTTTTTCTATTTAAAGTGTTTTGTGAAGCTACTCTGCAGCAAATGCATAAGCAAAACAAACAAAAGAAATACAATTTAACGAAAAAAACAGAAAATAGAATAATGTGCAACGGTTAATAAATACAAAAGGTCTGACACATATGTAAATGAAATTGTTGTAACCCAACTTTTACAATAAAACAATCATGATTTAAACCGTTTAAAAAATACATGAACATATTTTCAAACTGCTATTAATTCAAGTCCCATACTTCACAAGGGATAGAATAGTGAGGCTGTTCACCCAGCATGTCCTAAAAGATGACTTTTTGGGTACCAGCCTATGTTTACTAACTTTGGGGACCCCTCATGTCTAAAAACTAAAATTGAAGATAAGCAAGGCATGTTCTCCATAAAAAACAATGTCCCAAAAATTGCATCATGAAAGAGTTTTTTAAAGAATTGGCCCCCAGCCCGCGGCAGCTATTAAATGGGCAGGGGCTGCGAATAATCTCCGGGTTACAGAAATTTGAAGTAAGATTTGGAAGTTGGAATGTCGGAAGTTTTTGTGGAAAAGGTACAGAAGCGTGATGGCAATGGTGCTGGCTTTTGAGGAGAAAGTTATAAGAGCTATATGTGCATATGCTCCCCAGGTTGGAAGATCAGAGTGCGAGAAAGATCAATTTTACGATGACATGGTGAGTGGAATTTGCAAAGCCCTAGTGAAGTGGTTCTTGGTCTGGGGAACTTCAACGGACATGTTGGGAGACGGATTGATGGTTTTGAGGATGTACACGAAATTGGCAAAGGAAATGTTGAGGAAAGAAGACTACTCTGGTTTTGTGATAAAAAGGAGTTGTGCGTGGCAAATACATGGTTTGAAAAGAAAGAGCAGAAAAAAATAACATACAGTATGGGTGGAAATGAAACTGAGATTGATTTTGTATTGGTTGATAAAAACAACAAAAAGTATTTAAAAGACGTGAAAGCCATCCCCTGGGAATTGCAACATCAGCTGGTGGTAACAGACATAGACAAAAGAAAGTTGAAAAAAGTAGTGAAGAACGAACAAACTTTTAGAAGGGGGATTTGGAAGTTCAAGGAAGACAACATGAAAACAAAATTTCAAGAAAGAGTTAGGGAATTGGTTGATGTTGATGCACCCAATCTATGGAATACTTTTTAAAATGGTATGCTGCAAGCTTGTGATGAAGTATGTGAAAAGAAGAAAGGTAGACAAAAACCATGGGAATCATTCTGGTGCAATGAAAAGGTGAAGGAAGCAATACAACAAAAAAGTGGCATATAAGAAGATGTGGAAAAATCGATCAGAGGAAAACAAGACTAAATATAATATCAAATATCAAACCAAGAAAGTGGTTGCTAACTTATGAGGAAAGAAGCTGAAAAAGAGTTAACAAAATTGAAAAAAAAATAACACTTTTACACTGATGAAGTTCATGAAAAAAGATGGAAAAGATATTAAAGAAGGTAGATGCATGAGAGGAAAAGATGGAAGGTTAGGTTTCAGTGAAAAAGACAGAAAAAGAATATGGAAAAATCACATGGAGGAGATTATGAATAAAGAGAATAATTGGGACAACGTGACAGAAGCTAGTATGGTAGAGGGACCTATTAAGAATGTTACCCGAGAAGAAATGGCGATAGCAATAAAAGTGATGAAACCAGGAAAGACAGCTGGACCTTCTGAAGTATGTGCAGAAATGATATCTGCCAGTGGAGAAGTAGGGGTTAGTGTAATAGTGGAACTTTGCCAACGCGTGTTAGATGGGAAAGGAATGCCAGATGAATGGCAAACAAGTGTGCTGGTACCAATTTTCAAGGAAAAGGCAGATGTAAAAAATACAATACTTACAGAGGAGTAAAGCTGTTAGAGCACACCATGAAGATCGTTGTGAGAGTGCTGGAGAGAACAATTCGAGAATTAGTAAATATTGATTCAATGCAGTTTGGTTTTATGCCTGGAAGAGGAACGACAGACGCATTGTTTGTAGTGCGAAGAATGCAAGAGTAATATAGGGATAAGAAGAAAAAGTTGTACATGCATTTTTTGATATTGAGAAGGCATTTGGTAGAGTTCTAAGAAAGGTGATGGAGTGGGCGATGAGAAAGAAAGGTTTGCCAGATATAATCGTAAGAGCGGTGTGAGTCTCTATCACGGGGCAAAAACGAAAGTTCAAGTGGGATCTGAGTTATCTCAGAAATTCTTGATACAAGTTGGTGTATATCAAGAATCTGTGCTATCGCCACTGCTCTTTGCAATTGCAGTGGATGTAATCTCGGAGAATGCAAGAGAAGAATTGATGATTGAAATTTTGTATGCGGATGACTTGGCTATAATGAGTGAAAGTATAGAGAATTTGAAAGAGAAGTTTTTAAAATGGAAAGAGGCGTTTGAAAGCAAGAAGCTAAAGGTGAACCTCAAGAAAACCAAAGTAATGATAATCGGTTCGAAAGATGAGGTACTCAAGAGTAAAGTTGATCCATGTGTCAAGTGCGGCAAGAGGGTGATGGCAAATTCAGCGATGTGTACAAAGGGTGGTAAATGGGTACATGGTAGATGCACGAAAATGAAGAGGGTGATTTCAACCCTGGAAAAGGTATCGTTTGTGAACTACGTGTTTATGCAAAGGAAGGAATGGTGGAACCAGATGAAGAATTATCATTTTTTGACCAGGTTGACTTTGTGAAGAGATTTTGTTATTTGGGGCACAGGTTGAACGTCAGTGGTGGAAGTGAAGCAGCGGTAATAGCAAGAACGAGAATTGGATGGATAAAATTTAGAGAATGTGGGGAGTTACTTTATGGGAGAAAGTTTTTGTTAAAAACGAAAGGAAGGATTGATTTATCAGAGTTGCGTAAGATCAGTAATGCCGTATAAGAGCGAGACGTGGTGTCTAAGGGAGGATGAGATGGAAATTTTGCGAAGAACTGAAAAAGTCATGATGAGAGCAATGTGTGAAGTTAAGGTCATTGAGAAAAGGAGCCAAGAAGTTATGAGTTTGCTAGGTTTAAAGGATACTTTGGATGGACTAGCCAAGGCGAGTGGAGTGCGATGGTACGGGCATGTTTTGAGAAGGGATAATGATGATATTTTAAGAAGAGCGTTGGATTTTGAAGTGACGGGAAGAAGAGGGCGTGCGCCGCAGAAAATGAAGTGGAAGAGACAAGTGGAGGAGCATATCAATCAGAATGGACTGAAAAAGAAGGATGCCATTGACAAAGTGAAGTGGCGTAATGGTGTTTACAAACTGTCGAGAAGAACGAGGTGAATCCGGCACCTGCGTTAACGCGTACAAAACCGGATTTAAAAAATTGGATCTTTCTTTCTCTCTCTCTAAAGGCATTTGTTTATTAAAATTTCAACTTTTTCGCAAAATTTGAAACCCATAATAGAAAAAAATACTGTTTTGTTTATTTAAAAAAGTTTGAAAAGTTTTGGCTTACCTAACATTTGATCACAAGAGAATACTCTTTTCTTATTTTTTAAAAGACTTCTTCAATCGGCTCTACACCCCCTTTACAGGAAATCAATTTTAAGCTCGATCTTTATTAGATTTTAATCGCTGTATTACTAAGCGTATAATTCAAATTTGTTTGCTTGTGGTATATTTTTATATATAATCCTTGCAAAGCAGCAAACGCGAATGAAATAAAAACCTAGATGCACAATTAAAGACTTACAATCATTTCAGCGGCATTATGGTTTCTACTAAACGGATAAAATGCTCCGACTTGCATCCATCGCTGGCACATTTCTGCGGTGGTGTTGAAATAAAATCCGCACACATCGGCACCCACCTGGAACAATTCATTGCATTACATCCAGATTAATTAAAGTACAATAAAACGAACGTGACAAGGAGGAGGTCAATTCAATAAAAAAAAGACATGCCAATAGGCAGAAAAATATTTGAAACAATGTTGATATGGTTGTTATGCAATGAAGATGCTAATCGAAGAAAAATGATTCGAGTTCAAATTTATAAAGGTTTTGCAAGAAATCGAGTTCTAAACAAGTCCAAACCTGACAAATTTTGGTAAGTTCATTATTTTTCAAATCAATTTAAGACTTTTTGTTGTGGAGTCTTGAATTCGACTTTGACCTTTAGTCATGGTGCTACGTGGTTCCTGAACTTCAGGTTTGCAGTCAACCATGCTCGATTACTAGATTTTTGTCTTTTTATTTTGACATTTAGTGGTCAAGTCTTTTCGAGTTTAATTTCGGAGACTTTTGCAGTTATCAAAACAAATTGCCTACTGACGTATTACCGTCGTTGTGATGTAGTGGTCAGACCCTCCATTTTGCTGTTGGTAGATGTGGGTCTAATTCCTTAGTAGGGTCGCATCGAAAACCTTATATAAGGTATTTATAGGTTGCTTGCTTGATGCTCAGCACGAAAGAAACAGCAAGGAGAAAAATCTGACAAGTACGTTTATTGTGTCTTTGGGTAAGACACTTAACTCCGACCTTTATGAGGCAGACAGATGGTGGGATCAAGCAGATTACTCGTTCTGGTGACGTAGTCCAACAAAAGACATGCAAACAAAGCATGAACTCATTCGCATGAATAAGTGAATGAAACACAGTACATCGGCCATGTTAGTGTAACAATATGTCCTCATTTTTTATGAAAAATGAATCGTCCTCTGAAAACACTCAGAAAGGCTTCAATGTTCTCTTTTTCAACACGTCACGTGGAAAACGAGAATTCTCGTAGGCAACTATCGCTCTCTACATGGATAAAATTAAAATTCTCGCTTTACAATCGCAGCTGTTCATAACACGAATTTTCTGTACTTAGTGAATCTGTCTGAGTGGTGTGAGCACTGCACAGCATGTAATCGCACCTGTCAATAAGTGTCCCTAGCAGAATATCTGTTAGACATTGTAGCTGTTATTCATATAGATCAAACTATCCCTTCTATTGTTTTTGTGTGACGCCACAGATACGAATGTATGAGCTTTTTAAATTTCAATGCTTTGGTTAAATGCTTTCACCACAATTAACTGAATGGGGAACCCAGGGACAAACACTAAACCATGCGTGGAGAATCTATTTCAGAAAAACGATTCGGTTGAAGATAAACTATTCGATCAAAACCAAAATCTGGCCAAATATCTGCCAACATAGAGTGAAACAAACACATTGCTGTATTGCAAATGATTGCAAACGAAAGTTAGGCAAACCATGTCGAGGATTGCAAAAACCATGGAATTCTAAGACTACCTGTTAGAAATTGCCCAGTTTTACTTCAGCATTATGCCTCATAACGCTAATGTAAAACATGTTTTTCTTTGACGCTGCAGCAGTGTTCTGAAAAAAGAGATGGTTTTCTTGTCGAGTAAATTTCCAACATGTCAACTCTGGTGTGCAATTTTAATGATATAACACGCAACGAATTTCACAATGTTATTACAACTGATTCTGCATTAATGAAAAAAGTAAGGGGCACGGCTACATATTCCTTGTCCAATCAAAAATGATTTCGGACGCATTAATAAACTCAGATATTGCACTTTGAGTGTAATAAGAAACTTCAGAGGCATTGCGCTCAGGTTTATTGAACAGGTAAGATTATCTTTTACCTGTAAGTTATGCGTCCTCTTTTTGGACGATGAAAATATTGTCATCCTTAGCTATGTTGATAAGGGAGGGGTAGCAACAAACAATAGTACAAAAAAATAACACACTGGTCTTGCAGGAAATAAGTCACTCGTTCAGCTTCCGCAAGACTTTGTTATTTTTCTGGTTATGAAAATTCCTTTGGTAGAAAGTTATGACTGAATACGCTTTTGCACGGTTTGATGCTTCAATCTGCAGATTGCCATATCATTGAACATCAACCAGATTTGCTAATTGCATTATAAAGGGTTCGTATGAGAAGAGATTACTTACATAAGGAAATCCAAACAAATTGAATTCAAACATGGCAGGAATAGCCCATGGCATTTGCGGCCACAAGCTCTGATTGTCTCCAAGCCAATGTTGTGCGTATTTTCCTGTTCCGGCAAAAGTTGATCGCGTCAGGACCAGACTACGTTTGTTCGGAAAAACGCCCTAAATTATATAAGCTGCGTAAAAATTTGTTGAATGAAAATACCTTGTTTCCCTCAAGTCACAGAAAAGCGTTTGTCAGTTATACAAAAAACAACCTACTTTAGACCTGCTAAGCAGAATCAGATACCTTTAGTACCGTACAGCACGTTCCTACCACAAGTATCTTAACAAAGCAGCGAAAATTGCAGAAAGGTGCTTTTTCCAAGTACAGTACATAATCGTTCACTTTATTTTGTAAAGCGATGCATGTATCGTACACAGTTAATAGCAACTAAAGTAATCGTTGGTCGATTTAATCTCACGTTGATGTACCCATGTCACTCATAAGTGGACGTCTGATGCACTCGATTACGTACCGATGTTGTGTATTTAAGCCTTAATCAGTTGCCACTTCTGCAGTAAGTTAACCCAACATGTATACTGCATATGTGTATATTGCAGCTGTAAAGATGTTTTTCAGCGGAAACATAATAACAGTTGAAGTTCAAATTTCTATCCTCCGGTCAAAGTAAACGAATATGCTCAATACCACTTGTGATTGCTTTGGAGGTGCCACTACTGTCAAGGATTGACAGAATATAATTTAATAATGTCCAAGCGCTGCAATCGCACGTGGAAGTTTGTTGCAGAACCCCTTTCCTATGACACAACAGCGCAGAGCCCCTGCAGGCGCTGAACACACAATCACGCGATAACATGCCAGGGTTAGTTACGCTCAGATGCGATACGTACAACGCGTTTTTCATCAAACACCTTCTTTTATCAGGAGATTGGGAAATTGGTTTTCAATGAAGTAAGCTTTGCATATTAATTTTGGACATTTGCTAACCCCTTTGTGACCTCCAGTTCTTTTGTTGACTGTACCATTGACTAGCCCATCAATCAATTAAAACCTTTGTTCGCAAAAAAGTGAAAAAAAAATAATAAAAACACCAAAATTAAAAATGGCAATCTAAAAAGTCAAGTTGACTACTCGATGAAATCGCCTAGTTTATTTAATATGACACCAAAGGGCCTCAAATAAAGCAAAATGAAGACGTGGCCAACTTACTTTAAGAGTTTCATGGGTTACTAGTGACATCGTATGGCCGTATAGACTGTGCAAGTTGTAATGTAGCCCTAAATGCTGGACGTTGTCCATACATATGCTCTTGTCGTGAAGACCAATCCAGTAACCGAGAATATCTGCCATTAAAAGAAATGAACGAATGAAACTAGTCACTATATTCATTTTTCTACTGCTCTCTTATTCTCGGAAGCGTTGAGGAGCCAGCAGCTCTTGGATTTCTTTATAAGCCCCTCATTCTTTAGTTACGTATTGGCTACTTCAAGCGGTTAGTTGTAAGCCTTGATGAAGACAAGTTATTCATAACTTCATATTTGAAGAATGGTCAAGAGGTATAACCGAAAAGTTATTCCTTGCCTAAGAAGTGCTTATTCTATTAACTTAACTTTTGATCAAACCTAATCTTACATGCACACTCTAAAGTCTTCTCGTCTAGAAGCATACTCTACAACAGGGGTGGGCAATTGTTTTTGCTTGCAGGCCGCATCACGATCACGTAAGCTAGCTGAGGGCCGCACTTTTTAACGAACGCATTGATATATTATTCTAAATCAGGGGTGGGCAAACTTTTTAGCCGGAGGGCTAGGGCTTGTTGTCTCGTATAGCTGCATGCCATAAAAGAAAGTGCAATAGCTCAAAATTTTGCAAGATGTCCTTGAAATGTGGTATCTCAGGGCGCAAAAACGGTGATGTCTCTAAAAAAAAAAAAGATCATCGCCTTTTCGCAGACGGTATGTGCGTGATTGGGGGCAATTGATGGCTCTGACGTATTCCCCTAGTCATATTTCTTTCAATATGGCAAAGTTTCAAAAAGTGTTCGCGGGCCGCACAGAATGCTCTCGAGGGCCGTAGTTTGCCCACCCCTGCTCTACAACATAGTATTTTGGTTTCTTTTATGAAGCTTAATAGACGAGTTTGAACATTGATGATCGTATTTTCTACAAAATAAATCAACAAGAAGTTCTTGCACTTTTAATCCTACAAAATAACTGCTGAATTATCACAAGCAGCTATTCAATCAATGCAAAGGGGTAGACCGACCACTTTCTCGCACAAACAGGTCCCTTTTTTAAATTAGCTTAAAATTTTTTTGCAATTTAAAAGCTTGTCAAAAAATTTTTTGTGCTCCAGAATTATTCTTGCTGATATTTTTTAGGTTGATCACATCTACTGAAGGTAGCTTCGAAAACTGAAAAAGATTTAGTTGAAATATTGTATGTAGTCATACTTGGCATGTAGGGGGGAAAATTGTAAGGTCCAGTACAATTCATCATTTCAAGTTTAGCTGGATCGTCTGGTTGAAAATTCGCAGGCTCATTCATGTCCTAAAAGCAAAAGGAAGATAGCGAAAAATCGCAACATAACAAAATGGCAATTTGGTATGTAAAGACCAAAGCAATGCAGTTTCATCTCATTTCTTGCAATATATAATACAGGCTACTCAGCGGCATTGGGTGTATCAGTAGTTAGGCTATGTCAGCATTTTTGTCAGCCGGCAGGGAAAAAGCTTTTGTTGAATGTGTTAGTTTCTCTCTGTGTTTTTATGGCTTCGGAGTGGGCAGCACTGCTTGACCAGTGCGTTAATAGGAGAAGCAGTGCAACCAAACAGGTTAAATGCCTTTTGCAAGGGCAACACCAAATAGCAATTTCCAGTTTTGAGTGCACAGCTATTGTTACCATAGATAGCAGTCCAAGCAACTGGACCATATTACCGACAAATCAAATAAATACAAACTTACAATCCACAAAGCATCATATTTCACCAATTGATAAAACTCTTGGCATTCCAAGCTCCACCATCTCGTGGCGTTAGGATTAGTATAGTCAGGATGGTGTGTATCACCAGGCCACACCTACGCAATAATACTGAAATATTACATCCCAGATAACTTAATCACATCTTTGCAAAGTCGGTGTTTTTTTTGTTTAAACCAAGCACTTTTTTATTTGATATAACACTGGTCAATAAAAAAAATATTTTTTGTTACGTAACTAACGAAATAGTGATTTTGGCTAATTTGGGGGTGCTGATTTTGAAAATACAATTAGTTTTTTTTCTATCACGTCACGTTTTTGAGATAACCACATGCCGCAGTTTTTCCTTTCCTTACACAGCGCACACAATTACGAAATACAATTTTGCACTAAATAGAATATTGCAACAAACCACAAATGTGTTTAATTTTATAATACACCAAGAGACAGCTTTAAAAATGTTTCACGCATTTGGTTTTTCTCTTGTATGATGAGCTCTTGTTCTCACGTTGTAGGTACCAGCAAAAATCTCTCATCATATTTGCATCATAACGGCCCTGGTACCGCCCTTCTATGACGGATATATCCTGATGGAATCTCTCTCCTTGTTCATCACTTACTTCGCCAAGATTAGATGGAAAGAAATCTAAGTGAGAAAGCAGAAAGTGCATTTTCAAAGACATACGAGCACCTAATTGCTCATATGCTTTCAGCATGCTATCAGCAATATCCGGATATTTCTCATGACGGTGACTTCCCAAGAAGTTGACAACTACTGATTTCATGGCATTCCAAGCAGCCAATTCTAATGGATTCAATCGTGCACCAAACTCTTCATTTTGCATCAGTTTTCTGATTTCCTGTTCGACAAAAACTCCAGCTTTTAATTTTGCATCGGCTTTTTCAGCTCCAAAGAAATCTTTGAGATATTTAAAGCCATCGCCATTTCGGTCCATTGCCTTCACAAAATTTTTCATTAAGCCAAGCTTGCTATGAAGCGGCAGTAACAAGACATGAGCAGAGCTAACCAAAGGCTGGTGTTGGACATTGTGTTTTCCAATTTGGCAGGCCAAACTTTTACTGTATAGTGACTGTTATCTTGCCGACTGTCCCATAAACATAAAAGCACATGTGTTTCGTGTAACCTAACTGCAGCCCAAGTAGGAGAGAAACAACTTTCAAATCACTACAAATTTTCCAGGTATATTTGGGATATTCCAAGAGATCGAGAAGAATCTTCATGGTATTGTAAGTTTCTTTTCTGAGGGTGCTGTAGCCTACGGGGATTGATGGCTTAATGTTCCCATTGTGCAACAACACTGCTTTGAGGCTTGTTTTGCTAGAGTCGATAAACAACCTCCAATCAGCAGGATTATGTTTACACCCCAGTTCGGACATTAAGCCACCAATATCTTTACAATAGCATATGTTTTCAGCACTTGCATAATAACCTGCAAGATTCTGATTGCGACTACGAAACGATGAAATAGTTGAAGCCTGGACCCCAAAATTTCTGCTTTCTCTTTAGATAAATACAAATCTCGCACAAGATCATTCAAACGTTCCTGATTAATGAAGAGTGGCGCAGACTCATGTTGAAAAGAGGGATCCAATTCAACAGGTTCCTCTTCACTTTCAGTACTGGTACTCTCACATGCCATAACGGACAAAGAATCTTCCTTTTCAGTTGGAGGCTGGGGTACAGGCAAATCAGAGCTGTGGGGAACTGGTTTAATAGCTGACTTACAAACTGGATACGAAATTTTAGACTTATTTTTCGAGAAAATCCTCTGATGGCTGTCATGCAAAAATAGCAATCAGTAACATGATCACTTTGCTCACGCCACACCATGGGAACAGCAAAAGGCATTTGCTTCTGCTTACCATCCAGCCAAAATAGAAGACTTGTTCTGCAATGGTTAGAGCAGATATGTGGGGCCCATTTTTTGTCTTGGTCGCCTATTTGGCATGCAAAATAGTGCTTGCATGCAAATTTTATTCTGCTGTTAATCTTCACACGGTGAGCAGGAGGAGTATACTCGCCACAGACATAACAAAAATTGTCGGGATGATTGACACAACTACGCTTGGAAGTTGAAAGCATCATTGAATAAGTTGTTTTAAATCAGTAACTTTAATGGTTGCCAGTATATAGCAATTTCAAGCAGAAAATAGAATAAAATTAAACTCTTGAAACACCTGCTAAAGTTAAACTTTCTCTCTAAATCTCCACAAATTTCACTTAATTCATTCTTGATAGCAAAACGTACTCTGCTAAGATAAAAACGCTACTGAGTACTGACTTAATAGCCTACTATTAAACCAGCTTGTTTAGATGCGTACATCAATTGTTGCGTCACAAGAAAAATACAGTTAGGTTAACTTTCAATAGTTTCTCAATAATGGGAGTCATTGTTGCGACTAAATTTCAAATTAGACCTGAACTGACAAGAAAATAAGTGCAATAAAATGCAAATATCTCAATTTGTAGACGTGATAGCAAAAATCTGACTGCAGATTTAGGCTCAGCACACCAAAAGCATAGAGAAATGATTGTTTTCTGGTAGCATAACATTTTGCTGTTGACCAGTGATAATTCACAAGCATAATAGCTTTGTCGCGTTAGACCTTTGCACCTTGAATGTTAAGCCAATCTACTTGAAAAATATCGAGTGCATTTCCACAGCTTTCAAGGTAAAGCCTAACTTAAGCCAAACAAAAATAGAAAACATAATCTTATCCACTCCAATTGTTTTCTGATCAAGACGTCGCATTTTCTAATCGAATAAAGAAGTAGTGTTTTTTTACAGCTATTGGCATAACAAATGTCAACTGGAAGTAGAAAATATAATTTTTTTTTCATAATTTTCTTTGATTGGAGGAAATTAACATAAAGAATTTTTAAACGTATTTACTAAAATACATTTTTAGTGGGTAAACAAATAGAGCAAACGACAAAAGCGATTTGTATTGAATGTAAACCATTAAGAGATTAAGAGTTAAAAAAGGAAACTACTACTGGTTTGCTCTGACTTAGGTAATCCTAAACCGCATCACTTCGTTTACCTACCTCTGTTACCAGTGGTTCTCCATCTGGAGTACGAATAAACACATTTTGCTGAATGCCACGATCGTAGGCTGGGTAATCCTTTTCGATTTTGATGCCAGGATCAAGAATGATAATGTACCTGAAAAATAAATTTTAGTTGATCAAGGTTTACTACATTGCCATTTCTGCCCAGATTGGCATTCGTTAGCCTACTCAAACATATTATTTACAAATGAAGTTCTGATCGAGGTGAGAATAAGTGGCTGTAATGATAAACATACAATTACACACAGACTTAGCAACGTCCGAGACCGCTTAATCTAAAAAATATCATTAAATGCACTTTAGATACACTTTTAGCGGTACGACTTACTGTGTGTTATGCTAAAACTAGCAATCACTCAATCAGCTCCCTTAGTAGTATGCCTAATAAATTATATACCGCTGAAGTTGAACAAACCTTGTATGGATACACCATAAATAGGCTATTAATAGGATGTTAGTTCTTACAGCTCTCAGCTTGTGAAAAAAAAGGCTGAGAGTTGGGTTTAAACTCACATCCATAGCAACTGGTAATTTCGACTACGTTATGCTCTGCACTCATAAGTCAATGATTGTTGTTCGACTGGTTGATATCATAGTACAGATAGATTCAAAGGTCCTGTTGTTAAGTTTCAATAGCTTTCAGTAAAACTGAAATTCAGTATACTCATAAAGGCAAAAAAATAGCCTCTAAAATATCTTAAGGGACGGAAGTAACTTTTGCCAGATATTCTTGACAGTCTAAAAAAAATTAACCAAAATAGGGGTCAACACTAAAGCACAAAATTATGAAAATTCTTACGAAAATAGGAAAAAACGCTAACTATATAAATTATGGAGATCGCAAATATACAGAAATGCCTATTTTAACTCAAATCAGTTATCAAATTGTGCCCAATTAGGTGGTTTTTATCGACTTCTGTGTATGCCTGCTTTCTTAGTAAGTAATTTTCAGTATTTCCGTAATTCCAATTTTAGAATGAATATCTGTTTTGGTATAACTTTCCGTGTTAAAGTGATTTACAGAATGGGGAATTTTAATATAAATTTTAGTTTTACGAACATTTAACTGCTATGTACGGAAATTACTATATAAATTTCCGTAAATCTGCATTTGGTTAACTACCAAATTGGATAAAAAGGCATCAAATAAGTGTTTCGGCAGAAGTCTGAAAACTCAAAACCGTCCTACAAAGGAGTTATTAGCTTGCATTTCATTACCCAACTGCCCAACTCTTTTTGTGTTAATTTCCAGTGACGACCTAGATCTTTTATTTTACTCGATATTCTTGTTTGTAAGGACCTAATGCCTAAGTACACGAAAGACCTAACATGGCTGAACACTGCACCTACCTCATTCCCCAGTCGTGTAATTGGTCTACAAATTCAGGCAAACCATTGTAAAGGACCTCGTCATACGTGAAAGACTTCTTAGCATCCATGTAGTCAATATCTCCGTACTGTAAGTAATGTCGTTAACTTTTTAAAGCAAAAGTATTTATAGCTTCATGAAATGTAATTGTGGAATCGGTTGTTGAGAAATGTCTTTTTCAAGAACACAACCGCTAAAAACCTGCTCAGTGCTCACACATCAAGTCATAAAAGGCAACGTTTGGTATCTAACAATGGCAATCAGCCTTTTGATGGTGGGGCTATTATTCTGCTTTTGTATTCACGACTGGTTCCACAAGAACTGTTGATTTTTCCTAGAGGAATAAAAGGGGTTATGACACACACGCATAAACAAACAAGCACATACTCTCAGAAGAGGCATAGAGATTGATTAATTATAATTCCGAGTCCTGCCTCTTTAAGTAATCGTGATTTCGAGTATTATTATGGGTAATGATTATCTGTAAGTGTACCTGTACATCAAATGGAATTTCGGCATCCCTCATCTCTTTGACAACTTTTTCTACTCGATCCAAGGATCCGTAATCCCATCTAGACAGCTGAAACCCCAAAGCCCAATATGGAGGCATAGCTGGGTGTCCTGAAAACAAAAACAAATATTATTTATTAAAGTGTTTGACTTATATCAATGCCTACATTCAGCATATTTTATATTTTTCCCATTCTCGTTCTGAGAAAGGGGGTTCCCACCCTGGCGACATTAGCTTAGGAATAACACTCTAGCAACTCTTCTTCTAATAATTCTCATCTTTAGTTGGAAATGAAATCCCTAAACTAGGCAGCGCTTCCCCTGTGGCAGCAAAGATTCATAAAAGAGGCACAGATCCACGGTGACATGGCCCCTCTTTGGTTCCACTTGCACGACAATGTGTCAAAATCTACTCTTTGATAAAGCTGATCTCCATCAAAAGTTCTCTATGTTGTTTTGGAGATCAAAAGAAAAAATGGCAGGTTTTAATCTTCATGTCGTTTTGTTGAAAAACAATTACTTTAAGAAAAATTGTTCTTCAAAAGGTCTTTATGTTGAGTTGCCGACAAAATTAATAAAATAACCACTTTAAAAACATTGGTCTTCAAAACAAGATCTTGTTGTTTTGCAGAGTAAATGTAGAAAAAAGACAGCTTTGAAAAATTGATCTCCAAATAAAGGTTTTTTCATAGTAAGGGGCTTGCGGGTTGTTGCTGGCATTGTCAATGGCGGCGGGTCTCACTAAATTAAAGAACTTATGAATTAGAGTTTATCGATAGCTACTTTTTTAATTTTCGAAATTTCGAGATGACACTTTTCAAGACCTTCCCAGATATCACGAGCTGTAGAGAAAGCACTGCCTTTTCCAGACGTCATTTAAGCAAGATAGTTAGGTTAACATAACATTTAGGACTGGAAACAAAATTCTGAGAAAGACAAACACACACAACTTCTTGTCAAGAATGCGACTGGTCGATGAAGCTTTGAGGATGAAAGCTTCCCTACATGCTACAACCCTATTGTAATTCTTGATTTTGCTCCCCCCCACATGCAAAAACTAAAAGTAACGAATTTAAAAATAGCAAAGAAATGAAACGACTGCAGCGAGTTATTATTAGCAAAGCTAAATTGCTACTATGCAATGCACAAGTAGTAAGTAGAAAAAAAATAAAACTAAAGCCTGTTTTACTTTGTTCATTCAGAACATCAGCTGAGCCAGAAAAGTAGGAAAGATGCGACAAAAGGAGGCAACGGCCTAAATTTTTTGAAAACTTTTTATACCTGTAGGGATGAAAACTTATCTTTACTGAACACCTAAATAACAGGTGAAGACCTTTACTTTGTTAGGAGTTCATTTGAAAAACGGTTAATAGAGACTTTTGAAGGCCACCTAAAAAGTAATCAAAGATTTAGGAAACAAGTTTCTGCTCGTCAGATTTTGTGTCTATTTTTGCACTTCCTAGGCATGTCCACATTGAAATAACTAGTTCTGCTATTTTCCAAAATCAGTGAGTTTAGCAAGCGTATTGCATTTTCAGCAAAAGAAACAACAACATGCCATCTTACGCTTGCAGCTTAGGTAAGCGTAAATTAAACTTAAGCGCAGTTTTTGCTCATATCTTACCTATCAATTCATGATATTGTTGGACTACTTCCTCAGGAGAATCACCCATGAACAAATAAAAGTCCAAAATCCCACCAGTCACACGATATGTAACGGCAGGAGTGGGCTGAAGAAGAATATCTGAAAAGGAAAACAAAATTTGTCAAGAAGCCCAGATTTGTGGCCTCGCAAGGTTGTACATGGTGGTACCGCGATATGTTGGCAACCCACGGTGTCACGGTCAAGTGGCCGTGAAGCGCCTTGAAGAACTTTCTTGCTGGTCAAAGTTTGATGAAGTTGTTGACAGTAAATACTTTCGTCAACAATATGTTTGTAGCAGGTTGAGCGCTCTCACCGAACACAACGTTTCACACATCATGGCAGATCAGAAATGCAGTTTGCTTGTAAGCTTCTGTCTCCGGTTCCAAGTATCATTTAAACCAACCGCAGTGACATCTGGAGGTTCCTGCTGACTTAAAGAGCGTATTGTGTGACTTTGCCATCGTCCAAACTCTCCGGTCGTCTTGGGTTTGAATAGTTGGAGAAATTCTCTTTATTTTGTTTTATTCATAGCATTAGCAATCTTGAATAACGATATGAAACAATGCTACCGGTCTTGTTCAAAACAGAAACAACGACGAGATAAATAAAAGTTTTTTGTAGAAAGGCAAATTTCACTTCAATTTTTAGTTGGGTACTTTAACTCTTTTGCTCCCGCGTGAAAAGCGAAAAAAAATGTCCGTAAGGTGGCAGAGCGAAAAACTGTCATAATCAATCATAATTAATCATAATTATGTACCTCAAGTTTGTTTGTAAATCATTACTCAGCTGTCTACTTCTACATTAAGTGTGATATATCGTTGAAATCTACATTTCTTGAGGATTTCAAATAGAAAAAAAAACATTTTTTTGATAATGCAAATTTTATGCAAATGAACCCCCCCAACTGGGGGGAGTTGTCTTCAAAATTAAAGTAGTACCCTCACCTCAAAGATCACTACAGATTTTATTTTCTACCAATTTTTTTAGAAATGGTCGCAAAATGATGCTAAGGAAATAAGCTTTCAAGGTACATCAATCAAAACTTATCTAAAAGCCTAGGTTTTCTACAATTTGCAATTTTCTGAGGCACATGACCTTTTTTTTGACCGGTACCGACCGGTACCAAATTTTGGTAGTTAAATTTAGTACCTAAAATATGATCAGTTATTATCTACTAGAGGTTAGCCTAAACCATGTAACATTATGTATTTTTGAACAGGGAATTTCTTCAAGATTCAGAAAATATCAAGTTTAAATAAAATATGCTGTCACTGACAATGAAACAGCTGCTTGTTTACACCCTTCCCATTTCTTGAGAAACAAGGGGGATACAGCAAACTTTGATTTAGACAAGCCAAATTTCTGCTAGCTTTTAAACTTGTATTTCAGTCTTTGTCTCCTTGGAAACTTGATACAAAATGACGACTTTAGTAGTAAAATATTTGCAATTTATTTTATGTTTTCATAGGGTGTAGTTTTTCTAAAAATTATAATTTAGTGAAGGTAAGTCAAAAAATTTTGGGGGTTTTGAACTAACATGATGTACAGTACTCATTTTTGATCAGTAAATATCATATACCACTTAGTCTAAACTATTTAAAGTTATATATTGCTGGAAAGCAAATTTCCTAAGCTTTTAAATGTAACCGGTATTTAGCAACATATATTTTTTACGCACTAAATTTACTTTTATCTACTTACCACTCAAATTTGTTTGGGGGGGTTTTGAGACCCCTAAAAAATTTGGAAATTCAAAAAAGTAAAATTTATTATTATTGCTTGAAATTTTGTCAAATGATGCCCCAAAAAAGTAGTTTTCGAACTGTGTTAATGATAAAGGGTTTGGCGTTGTGGTAAAGATGTAATCTCAATTTGATTTTAGTGTAGTTGGCACGTGCTGAGAATTAGGCCGATTTTGTCGTCTGCAACTGGGTTGTTGGTCATTTTAACCGTTTTTGGGTATAAAAATCCAAGAATTAGGGCACAAATTATACATCTTCTGATGCGTGAGGAAATAAGCGTAATCTTTTGAAAATTGTATGAAAATCGGATGAAAAATAAAGTCACAAATCGATTTTTACGTAAACTAATTTTGTAACTGAATTTAAAAAAATTTGAGAGAAACACTGAAAACACGAGATCATCAATCGATGATCGCGGGAGCGAAAGAGTTAATCGTGCTTTGAAGTCGGGGCTGAAAACTCAAACTAAAAAAAAATTGATTATTTTGACAGGTTCGAAGTTAAAAGTAGACGATAGCGGACTTAAAATTCACTAACCCAGTGACAGAAATCAAAAAGCTGAGATAATATTATTGTTTTAGAAGCAAACTCCAAGTGAAGAATAAAAAAGGTTTTCAACCCGATTTGGAAAAAACTTACCTACAATATCGTCACAATCAAGCTCTATATGTTCGGCGCGCAAAGCTCGCACTTGTGATATCTTTGTGACAAAAAATAAAAATCAATTCAGCTTGCAATCTTGTTGCAGTTTTCGTGGTTAGGTTTGCCAAAAAACATGCTGAGGTGAGATCAATAACAATGAAATTTGCATTTGTGCAATTCCCACACTGGCATTCAAGTCAGCTAAGTTTAGTGATCTGACAAAAATTGGTTCTCCACTCACCCATCGCATTGGTGTTGTGAAGATATAAACCAAACGCTTTGCCATCCGCAGAATCCATCATCGCCATGAAGAACGTTTGCATTCCGTACAAATTCCACTCATCAACAGGTGCAACATCACGTGTAAACATTGCCCAGCGCTTCCAATTGAAGTCATGCCTGTGAAATAAAATTTTGGTAGATGATGGTAAATGAGCAATTTATGAGTATAGCAACTTAGTACACCCGAGTACATAAACCCCTACAGGCACTCGTAAGCAAGCACAAAGCCATCTGAAAAATAATAAATTTTAAACGCAATCAGTTGACCCAAAATCTTTTTTAAACTTTTAAAATTTATGCACACAAACAAGAAAATGCACATACATTTACGTTTACACACAAACACGCACACACACACACACACACACACACACACACACACACACACACACACCTGTATCTTCTGTGATTATGTTCGCCGAAGCCATAAACATTCAAAGACGGCAACTTGGTGGAAATTTGCAGAAATTTATCAGCGAAATGCAAGGCACCAAAGCTGCTGTCAAACCTGTAACACAAAATAATTTAAAACACAAATCTTATAGAATATCACTGCGTTCTCTACTTGATAGAAATGTCCAAGCACGTGATCACGTTCAATGAGGACCGGGATAGGAGATCAATACTTTCTCAAAATGTAAAAGGCTTTATATTCAAATAATGTTTCTTAGTGGACTTTCTTCTTTCCGGTCTGCCTCTTTCCAGAAATCAGTTTTTAAAGACGTCTTTGGTAGACATGATTAAGGGTTTATTATGCTGATTGGTAGATTTTTCACCATACGCACAACATAAGCCCTATATTAATACACTAACTTTAGAAATGCAAATCAACGACGTAAGTTAAATGAAATATGCTGTTGATATCGCAGCCGTGGTGTTGTTGAGTCAAAGCCCGCACGGCATTGCGTTGCTGTACATTGCGAAAGAACATTTTATGGCAATTTTTTTGGCTTAGTCGAAGATTCTGTATAGAAGTGCACTGCATCAGCATCACTAGCAGCTCCAAAGCTAGTCAAACACAAATTTCTTTTAGCATAACAGCAAAAGTTCTGCAAGTGGAAGACAGAGACCAAATTACTCCTATATTTCTTTGTTTTTTGTTGTTATGCTTCTATCCTCCAGTTACGGGAAAACTATTCCAGCTAAGCATAGAACTGGTTGTTTTCAGACCAGCTTCGGAGTTGCCAGTACTGCCAGCACCACAGCGCATTGTCACCACAAACAGCGCAATTAAGCCGGGAACGTTGACATATAAGGCCTTATCTAGAGCACCCCAACACAAACCAATGCGGTCATTTGACTCGCAATCTTACGCTTACAAACCAGTGTTTTATAACACTGGATCGTGTTTCCGACTATATGGTCCACAGCTATATAAACGTCATTTTGTGACAAAATTGTAGGGCGTCCCTAAAAATTTAATAAAGAAAGGCCTTTTGCCTTTAATAAGGCAAAGTGTCCAGGTCAAGATGGGAGGAATTCAGTTCCTTAGATACTCCTGGTTGCGCTCTTGCTGTAAGACAAAGATATATGAAAACTAACATGATTTCTTTGTTGTCTTTCCGTCGTACAACAAGCGTAACAGGGTTTTTCTCTACTATTACTTCATATTTAGCATTGACTTCGTCCGACATTGTTGTATCCGGGATATTCAAAACATTCAATTCATCTGGGATCTCCCAACGCTCATTATCCAAGGAGTCAAAAAACTGTATAAATCAAGCATGTGATCTTGATAAAATTATCCAAGTCAGTTCTCAAAATAATCATGAAATGTAACATTTTATTTTTCATGCATACGTCATTGTATCCTATTATTATTGACGTCGTTATATCTTTGTATTATTGTAAATTCATTTTTGGGTGGTGAGGGTTGCTTCTTATCCTCACTGGATGCCCCACTTCTTACTTACACTAATAAATATATCAAGACTTTTTTTCTATTTTATTTAATCGTCTTCACACGAAAATACTTTCTATGCATTGACTATTTCTGATGCTCATGCATCTAGATTTAATTGTCGGCAAAGAAGCTCGAAGGAACGAGACTTGTCACGGTCCTGACTGGGCGCACCACAAGCACAAAACTAACCACTAAAACGACTTTCAATCAAGTGTTACATACCTCGCTTTCAGCTTTTATCAAAATCGGGTTTATTTAAACTTGGCTATGATTTAAGCTAGGCTACGGAATTTAATGAAGAGGATAAAAACAGCCTCTGGGCATCTGTATTGCCCATTTTTCCATAGAACACACCTAGTGATTTTCCGATAAAAATTATAAATAATGGAAAGAACGTCCCGATGAAGGTACATCCGCGTTCCAACTGCAACTTTTGTCCAGTCGCAGTCAATATAAATTTTCTTGGTGCTTTTGCATTCAGTCAAAAGACAGAAAACATGTGGGGCCAGTTTGTAATCAAAAGGTTTTAAGTTGAATTACTAATTGGATTTTGTGTATTCTTGTTATTATAATGTCCTTGAAGCCTACAAAAATTCATCATCTTAAGTTTTGTAGGGTTGGTAGAAATGAGCTCAGCGGAGACGCTACAGCTGCACGGAGGGTTGAACTCAAATCATTGTGAAGGACAACCGTAATTCTTTTCTTCAACCGAGCGATAAAGTGATCTATATAACTCTTTCTCACTTTAAAATGCAGCCTCTTGTCGGTTTGAAATTGTATAAAGAGATCAATATTGTCGATATCACCACCATAAATACTTGGTGTGTCTCTCCGCGTCAAAGTGTAACTGTTTGAAACAAAAGTTGTTGTTTATATTAAAGGCAACTTTATCCTACAACCCAATTAAATCAATATATAGTCAATTAAATATAAGATAACTGGAGATCATTTGAATTTTATTTATGTATATGATTTTCCTGAAAAAGTAATCCAACAAAGTCATAAATTGATTGGTACAACGCGATTGAAGATCCAACTTAAAGCCAAATTACGCTTGTGCGCGCCACTCGTGAACACAAACGCTTTTAGAGTAAAGAATACTCCAGCAACACTTTTCATAACGTAAATTAATTATGGCCTTCACAGTATGTTAGAGCTAATCTCATTGACTTGGAAAGCAGAGGCTTTTGTTGCGACTTAAACCCCAAGAAGGCAGCTTACCATCTTTAAAGCATCTCAGTTGGTAGGCCTACTGATTTCGCGCTCTTGAATGAATCTGGTTTTTCTATCTTAAAATTGGCTTTGATTTATCTAGGATTTCTGGCAAAGTAAATGTTCAAAGTAACTTTATTTTTAAAACTTTGATCATAATTATAGCCTTAGTATTGACGCACAAAAAGCCCACATGACGAATTTTACCAATTTACACCGGCATGCATAATTTACAATTGATCTACGAGACCATAAAAATGATTTTTTACATTTCCAGCCTTTTGAAACAAAGCCTCGCTAGGCATTCATATTTTTTATGGAGACGCAGCACGGCATAAGCGTCAATCGCTACCCGGTGGTGTTGCGGTAAGAACGTCCGCTTTGCCATCAATAAACGTAGATTTAATTCCTATGTCAAGTCTTATCAATGATTTTTGAAACCAGCTTTCGTGGCTTCTTTGTTTGGCGCTCATGAGGAAAAGGTTAGTGGGAAAAGAAACCGGCAAGTTTGCTTGTTGTACGCTTGGGTAAAGTATTTAACGGGACTCCTTTATCTTTCTGCAGACAGGTGGTGGGGTAGAGTCGACAAGTAGTCTGCCGGTCATGGTGGCCCAGTTTGACTAAGCACTTGCTAACAGAACAAGCGCATGAATGAGACTTTCTTTCAGAAGGGGAAGGACCGAGTATTAAAAGGAGAACTTGAAGTGCTCTCAGTACATACGTCGTAAGTAGGCCCCGTTGTTGTCTGGCAAACTGCTTTGAATTCAGAACTTTCTGGAAGAGTTTAACTCGTTCCTTTCCAATTTTATATTAAACTAGGGGCGTGCCACCTGCAGCCCGCGACGTAATATTTTGTGGCCTGCGGAAAGGGTCCGAAATGCGGCTCACGCCGTGAAATTTGGCGGCCTTGGATGGCAAATCTATCGCTTACATCTTGAATACCGATCTTTAAAACAGTTTCCAGCGGTAAAATTTGAAAAATTTGGCAAAACTGTTGCTGAGTAGATATTGATCTTCAAAAAAAGGTTTCGAACGTCATTTTGGCCAACACTGTCAATAGCCACTGCTTTGAAACTTATCTGTGCGTAGAAACAACATGGGCTAAAAACTTCGACTGGATCACAAATTTTCAAAAAGTTTGAAATTGGCCCACCTTCAAAAAAAGTTGCACAGCGCTAAACTAGACGACCAGGTAATCATATTTACTTCTACGAAGCCATCTGTCAAAGGAACGAATAGAACAAAATAGACTTATTGAACAGAGTTAAGACTTGATTTTCTGTTTAATTATAAACCTATGATTGTTTCATCTTTCACTATCTAGAAAGGTAATCGTTTGTTAAGATCATTGATTTATTTCATGCACATTTAGGTTGCACATGCTGGGTTCACTTGCTATATGATCCTCTTGGAGCAATGCGAAAAATCGAAACGATTACAGAGAGCAAGAAATACTCCTAGTCAGATAACCCCGTTGACTCGAGGTGAAACAAAACAATTGCGGTAGATTCGAATCCCGCCGTAGTTGTTTTGATTTTTCACACTGCTCCATAAAAAGTATAAGTGACCCCATGGTAGATATGCAGCGTATATGACAATCATATGTTCTGACGTTTTTCATGCAAACAACGAAACTAAAGTAATTGACTACACATTAGCAAAGTGTATTCAGGAGTTTCACAAAATGATTGCCCGGGCTTTGCCATCTGTTTTTTGGTCCATAGCAAAATAATCAAATTAATTTAACCTTTTATATTTTTTCCTTAGCGACTTTTAAAATTAAATTCAGCTCTATTTTATTGAAGGCATAACTGCTGCCCAGATATGTTTGGAAGAGCTAGTGCCATAGCGATCAAAATTTTAAATAGATGTCAAAAAATGGTTGAGTTCATAAAACAATGAAATGTATACAGCATTGTTATTAAAGCTTTTTTGTTGACATAACATCATTAGGCCAAATCTGAGCTTTGTTAGTTATCATGTTTTCAAAAGCATCTACCTCTAATTTTTGCTTTTTTAATTGTCGTTTGAGCGTAAAACTTATTACGATAGTGAAATCCTTGATCTAGACTAACCATTACAAATTACCTAAAGTAAAGACTCATTCAGTATTTACCTCAATATCTAACCATTTTAACAACATTACAATATTTTTATCAAATCTATTGAAAGGCATACTGCTTTGTTTCGGTAGCAAAACTCCTGAGCTCGATTCCGCGGCTGGTCAGCTCATTAGAGAGATGCACTGTATTTCAAACTCAACTTAAAAGATCAAATCTCTATTTTTATTGAAGCGTTAGGTTAGAAAATATAAAATTACAACTCATCGTGATAAAATACGAAAGTGAAACACAACGAATTAAGTGCAAATAACAATGAAAAAAGAGAATTAAAACATGCAAATCAATAACGACCAAAAATAATTCTCAAGAAGAAACTCAAATACAACAGAATTCAGGTTTAGCTGACAGAGCAAAGCGGACATAAAATCACGCACAAAATGAAATGACCGACTGTGTTAAAATTATAAAACTCCAGGTTGATGATGAATTATCTAAGATTTACACAGGGCAAAAATGCCTTTAGAAAGGCATCTGGGCGAATATTTTTCTTGATATTTCTAATACTTTTTAAACAGATCACCAAGAAATAAGCGATTTGGCTTGGTCAGGACTGGGCTTGAATCAATTGAGCTAGCAGATGGAGCTAGCGTAGGTCATGAGATCTACAGAAAACATAAAGTTACAGTATGCTACTTCCCCACCCTGTCCAAAAAAACCCGAGTTTAAAAGTTGTATTTGGAATTAATTTTCGGTGCAATTTTTTAACAGAGAAGATTAAAACACATCTTGTTCCTCTTGCGTATGATGAATGTTACATAAATTAAAACCTGCTCATGGATGATTGCTAGTTTAGTTTTTTACTAAACAGCTTACTTATTGAATTGACCATTTTCCTTTGATTCCGTCGCGTTATAGCCAGGCATATTGTTTGAATCAAAAAAGCAAACTGGCACGCCAGATGTAGTGGTGCTTCGCCACAAACAGTTCCTTCTTTCGCACTCTTCTCGGCTGGGTGCTAAACAGATTACCGCGATTTGTAACTAAATAGAAGTAATAACGACTCAACTCAGCAAATACAAAATGAAATATGCTCTTCTGCAGTAGTTAGCAGCCACTCACACATGTCACTGCGGTCGACTTAAAACAGAAGTTTAACAAAAAGTACAATCTTAAAAGCTGAGATAGCCATGTTCAAAAAAGAGTAAGTTGACATTTTTTAAAGCCAAATATCCACGCCTAAACTATCTCGTTTGCACCTGTTGCATATTCCTAAAATAAAGCAAATATAGTACTGCAGTTTAATTTCATTAAGATATCTCAAATGTTTAGCAGCAAGCAAAACGTCTCAAAACCGTTTACCATTCAAGTCCTCAGCCACACCAGCAAAAAACAATTAATCGAACTAAGAATGCGAGGACCGGGTTACCAGCGGTTTGGTTTAGTCAAGGCTTGAAGTTGATCAATTGTGTGAGAAAATGTAACTGGAAATCGTAAGGTTCATTAAAAACTTTTAAAGCTTCTACCCAGTCGACCTCCCAATGAGATCAGCACCATTAAAAGTACTTGTTTCAATTAAAAGTAGCGTCGTTGCTTCACCTTGGTTGAGATCAGGCATACAATTCAATCTTGACCATTCATGGTTAACTTCCCATCTGAAGAAGAATTCACCTCTGAGATCATGGCTGAGACCAGATATGGTCAACTGCAAACAAATGGCGAGACATATTTTATCCTTTAATTACGAGAAAACACCTATAGTTGTATATAGTATATCTTGTTTTCGAACGCTCTTTGTCGGAACCAGTTTCTATCGCTAGCACTTCAACCTAGTAGGAAAAACGTTGAAAAATACCCTTTTTGAAAAAGCTAGTCATATTTAGAAGACTTTGAACTGACTGCTTTCTGATTTTTGGATCACTACCTTACTGCTCTAAAATCTGCATCTTCGCAAGATGGCGGCGGCCGCGGCAGTACATAGTTTAGGGCTGTATCACACTGATAAAGTTTAACACGCATAATTATAAAAAATAAATGCACCTATACCCAACAAATGTAGCTACTTTCATTAATGCAAAAAATAGCTTACCGCTTTAGTAATGGAATCTTGTGAGTATTGAGATGGGTCTATAGGTATAGTACCCATTAAAACTTGCGTGACGTCATCACGGAGTCCCATAATAACTACCTGTTCTAATGTCATAGGTGTTGGGCTGTCATAACCATCGTGCACAATGCGGTTTTCCAGAACACCCTAAAGTATAAATTGAAAGATTGTTAATACTCTATTAGTCAACTAATAAAATGAAACTTTGTGTTGAAGCGATGTAACCTACGGCTAAGATTAGGATAATAGAACGTGGCTATTTGCCAGCCAATACTGTGTAAGTACAATAAATTGGGGTATCTAGCTCGTGGCTCTTCCTTAACTTATATAAGTGTTTGCAATGAAGCTCTGAGTTTTCCAACAAGATGCACAAAAATTAAGGATTTTTAAAGAAATGCAACAAACAGTTACAAGAAGATCACGTAACATATTTGATCCCCATTTCCTAAAATGCAATCGTCCATGACTTACAAAAAAATGCATTTGTGGGTGCAAATGCAAGGTAAACTTTTACATGGAACAGTAACTTACCCCTGAGCTATGAAATGTAGAATGAAAATGTTCCATATTTCCATCTAATATGGATTCTCCATCATCCCAATACAAATCTCCTGTTGCACTCATGTCATCATCCAGGGCTACCAGCAATGAAAATGGCTTCGTTCGACTGCATGTTAGTAAATAAAGATTTTTCAATTTGGCATTCTCCTAAAAATTTGTGTGCACAGCAACCTTAAAGTTTGGTTTCCATTTGCACACTCCATTAACGTCATCTGAAACATATCTTCTCAAGTTTTTCTATAAACACCCTTCCTGTCCGAGATTTGATTATAAATCTTGGAGGTAGACAGGCTCTAGCACTTACTAATGGGGTAGTGAAAAATTGAAACCACACCATAGATATCATTATAGTCGGGTTTGTTCTGACCGTCAACTCCAGAATTGGCAAGGTGCGAGCTATGGCTCAAATAAGTTAGTACATAACTGGTAGCAAGAAAATCAACTAAAGATGGCGATTTGCATCACAATTTCTGTAGCATCCACAGCACTAGTGGCCACATCTATGAAAGAACGACGGTTAAGCAATTCCAAATTAATGGAAAATTGTGGGCAAGAAGGCAATGGCGACCTATTTCTTCTATTCATCTCTTAAACACTGAAATGGAAATTAGGAAAAAGTAAAAAGAAAATCCAAAAAAGAAGTCGCCAAGGTATTAGTTGTTTGAAGAAAACACACAGAGAGATTGAAGGGAAAAACCCAAAAATCGGTCTCGATATGGGTCATAGAGATCGCGCTCTGACAGAAGTGCTTTACCGGTTGTTTAAAATACCCCAAGGCTACTTTGCACGTTTTTGCAAATACCAGAAAATGTAAAATAAGCCAAACTGGGTTTAAAGTTGATAAAGTGCAAGAACATACCAAGGCTAAAGTATTTCATACACTTTACAATCTGAAGCTGCATATTATATCAACTAGTTCAGCTGTTCGTATACTTCAGGCTATATGCTACTTGAATACAACGTTTAAACCTGCTTGAAAATAAAAATTTTGTAAATAAGAAAGTGTTACCTTGTATTGGTAGTTGTGTCAGGTTCTTGAGTTGGAAGAATGTATCCACCTCTAATGTGAAGATTAATGTGCTCTTTAGGAGCTGGCAGAACAATGCTTGCTTTTCTCGCAGCTACTTCAGCATGGCTGAAACAGGTATATTGTAGTTAATATCTGCAAGCACAGTTTATAGTTTTTGGTTTCAGCGATTCTTACATTGCTGTGATGAAACGCTAGCTTGTAATAATGAAGTTACCCCAGGCCTGCATGCCCAGATTTCGGCATTGTCGTGTCTTTTGGGAAAGACGCTTCTTGGGCATTTCTCTTGCGTGATTACAATGTTTGTAGAATAGTTATATTGTGCCAGCAGTACTGGTTTCTCCGAAGCAGTAATGAACACAATTTGCTTCATGTACAAACATGATTAGATTCCTGTAACTTTTGAAACTACTCACCACAACCTTTTATAAATGTAAGATCTAGATGTAGATCCAATTTTCTTGTTACAGCAAGGTGTGACAAAAAAAATGATGAAAACAGAGAGTCAAAACATGTCGGTTATAAAACTAAGTTAGATGTTAGCTTAAACAAATACAAGATTTTAACTCGACGCACCTGTAGTAGTCGTACCACCTGGCATCTGGCATATACGCCTCCACGGCTGTTTTTCCAGCTTCCAACACTGGAGATATAAGCAAAGCCGGACCCCAGAGGAACTGCTTGTCCCAACCCCACGTAAGTTTGTCTGAAGTGAACCTAAGGGTAGTGGAAAAAAGTATTAACAGCATTTAGTATCAAAAATAGCTCAGGTTGATAAGGAAATAGTACACCAATTGAAAGTGACGAATTCCAATCCTGCACTGGTTGTTCTCTTTTTGGAAAACTACTTCACAACAATTTAGTTTTACTGAAGTGTATTTGGTAGAAATGCATTGTGCCTGCAAAACCGGTTGATTCAAAGCAAATCTAAACTATATTGCTTTGTGATAGTAATTAAATACAACGAAATTGATAAAAACATCAATTTCCAAACTCACTCATGCATGATTGGTCGCACAACAGTAGATCCAGTTGTGTGGCTGTGGTAAAACAGAGTGTAGAGATACGGGAGCAAAGTGTAGCGTACTTTAAGCACATCGCGAACAGCATGGGCAAAATCAGGACCCCAAGCTGCCGGATCCTGACGCTGAAACGTCATCGAAGAATAAATAAAGATCGTAGAATATGAAAAAGTAAATCAAAACTAATACTTTAATCACAAAAAAAATTAATAGATAAAGGTGGATTTTTTATGGCGAACATTGTTTGTACACTTTTGGTGAGTGTCACAAATTTGCTGTCAAAGCCTTATTTTAGGTCGATGAGTGAACGGAGGTTATTATGCATTGTTCCGAAACACAGTGAAACACGCTCCGTGACATAAGTGCGTACATAAGCGTTTCTACAAAAGCTTTTCTACGTAAGGAACTATCTCGGGCCCAAATAGTCCATACTTATTATAACAAAAATGGCAACACATTCAAGCGATGATATTTCTATGAGACAACGTAGATACAAAATACATGACTTTGAGCTTTTCTTACTTTTGTTAAAACATTGATTAATTTTTATAAGGTATGTAGAGCAAATTTTACATAAAATTTGCCTGTTCAGGAGCAAAATAGTTACTAACCCTTGTTCCTCTCATTGCATGGTTACGGCTAAACGGATAAAACGCTCCTAACTGACTCCACCGGAGACACATTTCCTCTTCTGCATCTTCAAAAAAACCGCAAATATCAGCTCCAGTCTGAAATAATAACAATGTTAAAATTAATTAATTGGTAATGCAGAGCCTCTTTTTTTTGTCATACGGCGCCATTTGTTAAAGATTGGAACTACGTCATATGATAAAACTTTCCCACGAAACGACCCGATTTGAGTTGGCCAAGCGAAACTATCCTGCAGCCAGTGCGATAAGGCACTTGGTTGCAATCGTGAAGTTGAGCTTTAATGCCTTCATCGTTTGTGCACTGTTGCGTCTATATAAAAGGCATTTCATGGCAATTCCTTTCATTTAATCGCAACGCTTTTTGTAGAATGACATTATAGTATAACCTTGAAGGCAGTTTGAACAGAAATTGTTTAAAGTTCAACGTCTTACTTGCCAAACTTGAATTGTGATCACAGAGTAAAAATTGAAATACAAAAAATGTTTGTAATCAAGATAACGGTTTGGAAGATATCTTACTTACATATGAAAAACCAAACAGGCTAAATTCCATCATTTGTATGATAGAGGAACGAAGATGCGGCCATTTACTTGTGTTGTCACCCAGCCAGTGACCTTCGTATTTTCCAGCTCCTGGGTAGGTAGATCGACCAATCACAAAGCAGCGTTTGCCTGTAATATTTTGGCACGCCCTGTAACGTTTAAAACAAATTTTGCAAGCTAATCATTGTACGGATCATCGTTATCGAGAAAAACTTATAAGATTGCTTTTTTGGTTAAGCAGTTATAAACAGCATAAAAAAGAAACATCAATAAAGTTGTAAATTTGTTAGGACTAAGACAGCTTTTGGTGAGTAGCCTTTGCTCAATCTTCAAATAATATGGATATTCCCCAAGGGAAGATGATGCCTAAGGGCTCAGCATCGAGGTAGAGAACTTTATTGCCAAATAAATATTCCTATGTGAAGCTTAAAGGTTTTTGTAGAAGACAATAACTCCTCCTCTTATCGTAAGGTCTCCTCCCCTGAAAATCAATTTTAAAGAATGGTATTTTTGGAGAACTTTTTCCGCCTGGTTACTTAACCTGAATAGCATTTCTCAATTATAGCTCTTCCTTGATTCGTATTTGACCTAAGTATTACATCAGCTTGTTGTCATCAAATTTTTATAAATCTTACTTACATCAACGTTGGTTGGGCTTGTGACCATCCATATAAACTGTGCAGGTTGTAATGCAGCAAATCATAATCCTGTTTATTGTTCATAGGCTTGTGCTTGCTTGACATGCATGTCGTGTGCACATATGTTTTGTTCGTTCGAATGTCTTAACAAAAACAATATCATTACGAAGTAAGCTCAGTTGCTTTCCGTGCTGGTTCTAAAAGGTGTGATTATGTGTTCAAAGTATTATTACGGTTCTATCATTGTTTAACCCTTTAAGGATCATAAGATATCAATTCATAAAATTTGAGACAATTGCTTAATTGTTTGGTAACCAGAAAATTACAATAATTTTCAGAAAAATGGTCATTACTTCATGATGACATAAAAATTAACAATCATGTAACATATGTGTCACATTATCTTTCAAACTTTTTTTACTTTGCAGTGTTTGTGGTAGATGTTCACATGTTTACAATAATATTCAATGATCAATTTATAAAACAGTACTTGGAAGATAAGGTGGATAGTCGTATTGGTCATTTTCTGGACATCCGCCATCGTTTAACTGGCCGTCGAGGAAGTTTTCAGGTTCATTCATATCTATCCAAAGGCCATCAAATTTTAACTGATCATTATAAAAATCATCGATTTGTTCAAGCCACCATGTTGTAGTGTCAGGATGAAAAAAGTCCGGAAAAGCAACGTGGGCTCGAATTTCCTAAAAAAATGCTAGTAAACCAAAATTTTTCAATCGTAGTTATTTGAGTTAAGTTGTGTAGGTTTGCTTTTCAGTTACGGGAAAACCTTACTGACTATAGGATAGACAGTGTTTCTTAACCTTTTTCGTGCTGTGGCCCGCTTCAAGGATCCACAAATTCTTGCGGCCCATTTTAATGAGAGCTTTAACGAAATAATTATAATGACACCGAGATAAGCATAAGATAACATGGCAGCGAAGTGGATCGCCAAAAAAAAAAGGTGATTGCCTCTCTAGTTTACAGGATGGCCAGTTTACAACATGGCAGTGCAGTTGATCTCCAAAAAAAACAAGAAAAGGTCATTGCCTTTCCAATTCTCAGAATGGCCTCTCCAGTTCAAAAGTACTGGTCTATATGACTGATCATGTGTTCCTGTAATTCTCAACCTTATTCGGCATGTAAAGCTTTTTCCAAAATACGCAAAGGTCCGTGGCCCACTTGTGCATTACCAAGCTGTGACCCATCCGACTTACATGCTGTAGCTCGCTAATGGCCCATGGCTCACCGGTTGAGAACCAGTGGGATAGACCAACTTATGTTCAGATTTTTAGAAGTAGCAAGTACGGCTTGCACGGTGCATATGCACCACAAGCACATCAACCAAGCCGAGGTTGTTGATTTAAAATATCTTGCCCAACAACGCATAAACCTCATGAGCATTTAACTCACAAATTCACAATCTAAGCTATATTGATCTAGGCTGCGAAACGCCCATTGCTTATTTATTTGCTTTTTATACAAATAAGGGGTCATACTTTCACTCCGATCTACTAAAACTTTGGCACTAAGCCTAGTCATTTTTTCAAAATTATTTGTGACAAAAATTTGTTAACACATAGAAAGTTTTTATGGCAACAGGTCTTTGTGTCAACTGCTTGTTTGAAAAACCACTACAAGTAGTGAAGAACGACCAACCTTAAAACGCTTTAAGCACGACAACTTTAGAACTGCTGGAACGCAGCAAGTAACAAATTAGAAGTATGCTTGAAAAAGCTCCATGTTCAATACTTTCAAATACGGAAATGATATGACGTACCGGCTCCAATTTTGTTGTTCCTTCTATTCCGGGCCAAACCCATCCGTACATTATTTCACCGTCTCTTGTCTTCATAAAAATGTCCAGTTCAACTCCACGATCATAAGCTGGGTAGTTGGTCTCATTAGCACTGATGGCAGGATCCTGTCAAGAAAACTCTAGGTGGCAACTGAAATCTAAACCGGACGTAAACAGAAACAACTAGAGGAATATTTATGGAGTCAACTTAAAACTTTAGACAGATAAAACCAAAACAGCTACCGAAGGTGAAAACTTCAATTTTATCAAACAAAAACTACAGAACCAGACTGAAACTTCAACCGCCTAAAACAAAAACAACAGTAGGACAGAGCAGAGTGAAGCGTTACTAATAGCAGAGTGCAGGTAAATTTTCTTGGAGTTGTTGACATGCCTTAAAGGTGCCTTTAAATAACAAAAATTTGGCGGAACCGTAGTATGATTTGCTTTTTTGTTGTTGTAAGAATGGGCCTAAACGATATATTGTTGTTGAAATCGCAAAAGCGCGATTAACAGCAAAGCAAATACAGCACGTGTTTAGCATTTAACCAAGGGTTCTCAACCGGGGGTAAATTTACCCCTTGGGAGTAAATTAGGCCTACCTTGGGGGTCAATTTTGTTAACAAAAAATTTACACTTTTACCTATTACAATAGGCATTTGTAGAAAAGAAAATATAAAAAAATTTGGAGGCTAAATTTTACTTTTGAAATTTGCCAAGGGGCAAATGTGAGAATAAAGGTTGAGAGCCCCTGTATTACACTGAACATTCCACCACAAAGCGAAAAGACCTGTTTGCGTAATCCTGCGTTTCTCAACCTTTTTAGGTAAGTGGCTTACTTTCAAACTAAACGCAGGTCTGGGGCCCAGTTGCGTTGCATTTTTTCCTATTTTGGTGATATGCTCCGAATTGGTTCAACTAAACAGAACAAGCTGTGGCCCACTCAACTTACAGTATGTGCTGATTCCACCGGTTGAGAATTACTGGCGTAATCGAAAACCTTCTTTTCTTGTTTTACAATGTCAACGCACGCGCTTAGGAATTGGTGTAATAGCACTTTTTTGTCACAACAAAACAAAACAAAGCATGCTTCTAATTGCGTTTGAATGTCATGTTGATAGATACATTTTTTGTAAAAACATTAAGGTTCTTTTAGCCAGCAACGAGCTTCAGCCTAAGGCTGATATCCATCTTTCTGTAATAGACTATCCATATATTTAGAATATCAATGCAGGCTAATGTTTTACCAGAATAATAACGTAGCGCATGTTGTAGTCGTTTCTCAAAGTGTCTACGAACTCACTGAGACCCGGAAAATACTCTTGATCAATTGTAAAGTCTAGTTGCCGCTCCATGTAGTCGATATCTCCGTATTGCACGTCGTATCTAATAACAGTATGCGTTTAAGTCTCTTTCCTTTAAGATTAATCACTATTTGTTTTGCATTCCAACCACTAACCCAAAAGATCTTAAACTGAGGGGAATGAAAGATTTATTAGGGAGTGCAGAGCCACGTTGCCAAAGGCTCCTTTTTTGACCCAAAAAGTTAGCCTCCGCAAAAAACGCTTTCACTTTGTTTTAAATAACACTTGTGGCAATATTCCCGCCTTGAGAAACTTCACCAAAAAAATGTATGAAGAGAAGGCACGAATTCTGGTTGGCATAGCCAATATGGGTCTCTCTAAAAAAGTAAAGAGCCCTCGCACAGACCAGTTGCTTTTGTATCAGTCTT
The DNA here is from genome assembly GCA_963675345.1 of Trididemnum clinides. Taxonomy (NCBI): domain Eukaryota; kingdom Metazoa; phylum Chordata; class Ascidiacea; order Aplousobranchia; family Didemnidae; genus Trididemnum; species Trididemnum clinides. The sequence goes on along the minus strand of OY776306.1, from coordinate 9,502,385 downwards.
TGATCGCAACCAAGCTTTTAAAGAGGATGTTTTTCTCACACAGCAATACCTGCTGTGGAAGCTCGACTAAAGAATTTAAAATGGTATTTATAGATCTTTTGCTTGACCCAGAGCGATAATATGGACAATGGAATACAAAACCGAGTTTATTAAATCATGCCTAAAATAAGTTATTCCTGGTGCTAACAACCGTTGGCAATCAAAAGCGCAATTCATGAGCATGACTTTTGAAGTTTTGAGTTAGGGGTTTGAAGTTAGGGGTTAGAAGTTTGAATCATGAATTTGTGTGGATTTGATGCACAAAATACTCCATCTGTTTATAGCGGACGGTAGCGGATTGCTATTAGGTTTTGGTGTCGCGTTTGCGAGATCGAAGTTCAATTCTAATATGGGCTCTGCGTACTTTAGTTGTTCTGGAAAAAATTTTCATAAGCTTTCTTTGTTAAATGATTGCTTCTTTGTTAAAAATTCATTGCCATTTTGCCAATACTAGTAACTCATAAGCTAGTCGAACACAAATAGGCCTAATTCAATGTAGCGTGTGATCCAAGTTTTTAGCCTAATTAGAAGAAATTTCAGATGTAGCATATAATTCATTATAACTGCCAGCAATGTAATTCATATACTTATTTTTGCAACACACTTACGGAATTTCATAAGATCTCATTTCATTGACCACGGTTTTCAAGTTATCAATATTTCCGTAATCATATTTACATAATTGAAAACCAAGCGCCCAATAAGGAGGCATCATTGGCAGGCCTACAGCTGAGCTGTATTGCTGCACAACATGTTCTGGAGTAGGGCCCATGAAGATGTAGAAATCCAAAACACCACCGATAGTTCTGTTGTAAAAAAATGTGAAACTACATGACAAAACTCCATACAATGCCCAGGAAATGAATAGGATAAAGAAATAAGCAAAACCTTGATTAGTAGAGTAAAAGCCTGCAATTTTGGTGAGACTTAACAAGTCGCTGCCGTTTAGCAAAACTCTTAAGAATCACAATCTACTTTGTTTCAGTTTCGACATCTGAAATCGATCTCAAGAGCCTGGAAATAAGAAAAGAACTCAGTTGAAGTGGCAGTGTTTGTAGCAAAAATACATCCTGCATTTTAAAAGATAAAATATATGACCAGCTCTGTTTTTTAATAACCGACAAAAATGTTTTTTTAATTTGTTAATAACAAAACTTACCTGTAAGTAATGGCTGGGAGAGGGGTAAGGTGAACTTCCATGGCGTTGCTGTTCAAAAATAGAATACCATGCGCATCACCGGTCTTTTCCATTGTCATATGAAACGGGTGGTGACCGTAAAGATTTGCGTTTTGCTAAAAAACGTTTCAATTATAAATACCTAAGCCCTACTGTTTATTTACAGTTCAATTATAGTAGTCAGTACTAATCGGCAACATGGTTGAATGGTTGGGAGCGCCGTTCATAGTGACAATGGCCGCCCCATCAATCCTCATTATGGTTACATTGCTTCAAACGTGAAAACGCACTTTGAAACGATTTCCTCTGTTCGGTTGTTGTACTAGTGAATGAAATGCACTGTGGGCCAGAATGCAATGCAATGACTTGTGAATGAAATGCACTGTGCCAGCAGCACCATTCATTCAGAAGCGCGTCTGAATGAAATAATGCTTTATGCATAATCGCAAACATTTTCTCCTGACCATAGGATAAAAATACATGACAAAAAATTGTTCACCTCAACCGGATTCCCGTTGCTAAACATGCCCTGAGTGGTCCAGAAGAAATCCAACAAGTAGTTTGCATGTTCAGCCTCACCAAACCCAAACATATAATTGGTTGCTGTTTTCGATGATATTTGTAAAAATTGGTTCTCAAAGATAAGGACGCCAACTGATGTATCCATACTGTAAAAATATTCAATATTGTAATATCGAAGTATATGAAAGAACTGATGATTATAAGCAGAGGCGTATGCAGAAATTTGTTAAACGGGGTGAGAAAATTTTTTTTTACAAATTTCACGGGACAATCGTGGTGAAGATCGTTTTTTGGAGATCAATATTCTCAGAGCTATGTTAGGGGACTTGTTTGCTACCGTTTCCTGCACAATACTTGAAATTAACATTTTACGTTTTTCTGAAGAAAACCTGCGAGAGGACGCATGCATAGAAGCCATCCCTCCGTACGCCACTGACTATAAGTGCTTGCGATTTGTATCACACTGAAAAATGATGTCAATATCTGTCTTGACTCATTGTACGCAAAATGAATGACAAGCCAAAAAGAATTTTCAATGAAATCGCAGTCTTTGAGTTATATCCACTTATAAATTCCAATGAAGTCGGTGCAAGCCATAGCTTGGCACGGTGCGTACGCGAAAATGCTAACGTTTGTTTCCCTCAGCCGTGCCACGTGCAACTACAATTTATAACCGAAATAAATTTTCACGGAGATATTAATCTCAATGGGGTACCTAAACGTTCATATACTTGACAACAAAATCATGCAACAAATACGTTTATATACTTGACAACAACAACGTGCAATTAGTAACACTGGCTTTTTAACAATAACGGTGATTTTAATAAGGATTCATGAATTTTAAATAATCAACAACTTTTTATAGCGTATCTTGAAACTAATCAACGAATGAGCAATCTTTATTACAACAATAAAATTGCTTCTAGACAAATGTCAATTGTACTTACTGGAGGTGTAAGGTACCCAAGTATGATCTTAAGGCAAGGCCTTTAATTTTTAGGGGTGTTTCCCCTCTTGCAAATGTATTAAAAATCTCTCTTAATAAAGAAATTAGCCACTTCCTGGCAACTGACGGTCATTCTAAAAAAACATTTTCTTCCATCTGTGTCATTCTCCCAAAATCAACGTTTCAAAACACATCTTAACTCTGAAAACTGGAATACGTAGAAAACGACTTAACAAAATAATACAAGATGAGTTCAACTTAAACCCACATCACTTCTCTTGTAGCTCTTCGAACTATTTTGAAACCAAAGGGTTGATCTTGATAGATAACTTCATACAACGGTTCTGCTGGTTTATCATTCATATTCCCGCTCATTTGCAAAGGAACTTCATATCTTGCGGAGGCAGCATCAGATATCTAAACAGTATAAGAATGTGCTCAATGAACATAGAGGGAGGTAGAAGCAAGATGGCTAGCTTAAAATGAAACACTGTAGAAGTCGAGCTAGCTGATGAATCTAAAAATTTTCAGGTTTATAATAAACTACCAAAGTTTTCTCTAAACAAACAAGTTTACAAAAAATATGGATGCACGTAGGCCTAACGTTAGTTCTAAAAAATGTTCTTTTTGTTTGAATCAACCAAGGAACAATATATGTCCAAGGTAAAAGCGATTCGAAAATTTAGTTTAAACTATACATAGGTTACAGTATACAGCAGCAACGATATTGGTTTTTGCAAGCATTAAACCATTTAGAACATGGCTACTTACTTTAACTCGAAGCTGATACTCTGAATGCATTTCAACTTCGACCTTTAGACGTTGGATGGGTTGCTCATAAACGAAATTGTTTCCTTCCCATTCCAAGTACAATTCCTCGCCTAATTTAACACATAAGCAATAAAAATTATACCCTGCGTACCGACGGCCCTGCGTATGGAGAGATTGCGATTTATTATAATAAAAGTAAACGCAGTGTCAACTGCTAAAAGCTTTTGACTGGAAGTTCCAACGAGTGACTCACAGATTTTTGATTCAAGCTTGACGGTCGGTCTAAAGCATCAAGTTGTCGATGAGTAAAAACTTACAGTTCAACCTTTGGCGTTCCGGAAAAAATTAATATTCCGATACTGGTCACACTATTTCAGAAGGTGACACTTAGAGCTCGTCTATGCAAATGTGTTAACCTCTAGCATATTTAGGGGAACATTGTCACATGTCTTTTTGGTCCTTGACAGAAAACTAAAAAGAATCAGCTCCTCAACAAAAAAAATCTTATCTCAAACTTTTCTGGAACAAATAAACTCTTGATTCACAACTGTGGATCTACAAGAAAAGTCATCAACACCAAAATGTAGACAAAACGGCTCGAAACAAAAGTTTGTCTCGGAACAAAAAGTCATAAATTTAAAAACAAAAAAAATGATCGATTTTCCCACAAACCAAAAAACTGGTGGTTCCCCCTTTTTTCTACCCATTTTGCAAATCCTCAAAACGCCTATGACCATACACCTTTCTAAAAGAGTACAAAAACTGCAAGCTGCTATTTTTAAAATCAAGTATGTCAAGCGTGACGTCTACTTAAAACTGTTCCTTGTATCACCAGCCATAGTTACATCACTACTCGTCTTGTGAAATCTAAGGGAAAATTCATTCATTCATTATAGTAGATCTCAAACTGCGATCCGTCATTGCCACCAATAAGTAAATTTGCTTTGAAAGAATAGTTTTATATATGTATAGTTATTGTGATCTGCTGTTTTATTTTGCAGTGATCGTTCTATCTGTAAATTTGAATTGTCTAAAGCCCTAACTTGCTAAACTGTTTTCGAAAAAAGACTTTTTTTCTTTCGCAGTTATTAATAGATTTGTAACTCACAGCCTCTTCTGACGTCACAATGCTTGACTATGTGACTTTCCAGTGTATTCTAGTGATTCTTGCTTCTTCTCGAAGATTTTTTTTTTATTATTACCGATTACGGAATTTATTAACGGTGTTTTCCTGTGTCACGTGATATTCTAGCAATTTCTAGATTATTTTCCAGTCGTATATACTGTAAATGCTGCTTGATATGCCCACCTTGGGACCAGACCATTTTGGTCATAATATCCGAATGGTTATAAAAACCGAAGCCGCCATAACAGCTCCTGAATCGACGCCGTAAGCCACAAGTCCAAATACCGTCAAATTCATCGTTTACCCGAAGTAACAGTGTGACGCTGGCAGTAAAACAAAGTACAGTATTTTAACACTACAAGTGACGGTAAAATTTAGTACAGTATGTAACAATATGTTGAAAAGGCGAAGTTAGAAGTGCGTGGCGGGAAAAAATACTGTACTGTAACAAGAAAGATGGAGAAAATGTTGGTCATATTATCCGAAATTTGGTCATATTAAACGGAGAATTTTAAATGGAGAAATTCCGGACCGTACCAAATTGGTCATAATAAGCGGCTGGTCATATTATACGTGGTCATAATAAGCGGCGCCTACTGTATAGGCCGACGAGATTTTTTTTATTCATTCAGAGTAGATTAGAGTAGGGTAGAGATTAGAGTGTTGTAAAAGACGTTGTTGTGTGGTGATTGTTGTGACAGAAATCAAGCGATTATTTTGGTGGCTTTAGTTTTGGATAGTATGGTATTCATATAGTAAAGTGCTTTAGTTTCTGTATTTGACAAGAGAAGGAATTCGAAGTTTTAAAGTGGTTTGTGAATATATTAGTTCTATTCTTGATCGAGAAGTGTGTGTCTTAAAGCTTCTTAGTGGAAGCCAATCTTTTCCTAGCTATTAAGTTGCAACTAGACTTAATTGTTCGAGCGATACTGTACGTCGCCTCAATTTTAAGAAGTAACTTAAAATTGAAATAGAATCAAAAAATTTCAATTGAAACGCGGCAGTCATAAATTTTCAAGGGGTTAGCAGTAACCTTAAGTTTAATTGTTTTGGAGTCCTAAACAAATGGGTCTTGATGGGGTGCTCCACTAATTCAAACCAAACAAGGGCGAAGGCTTGCTTAAAAAGTTTGAGAACCATTGACTTATTGCTTTCATGAATTACCGTTGCACACAGTAGTTCTTGAGTTAAAATCCGCGTTTTCGTTGCTAGTACTGTTCGCACAGAGGATTTTGGTAGCAAAATACAGCAACCAAGCAGAATATTCAAGAACACAAACCTTCGTCAGTTTCCATGGGAGCTGAATCTTTTTTATAGGATTTGAAATCAGAAGGATAATAACAGGAAGGAACTCCAGGAATGTTGGTTTCATCCCACACACAACCACGTTCAATGCATTTTTGTTGTGTCACAGGAACCTTTTTCTCAGGTTGGCAATCAAACCTAAAACGAAAGTTTGAATCAAGCACAGACTAATGTCTCATGAATGCAGTTGGTTGATAGCAATTCAGCTTACAACATATTTTTCTGTGATGTCGTGAGACAACATTTATCAACTTTTAGTGAAGCATAGATTACCTCTACACCTAACAAAAGATAATAGTAGAAAATGCGGCTAAAATATTAAGCCTTAAGCCGAACTAAAAAGTATTCCATAAAAATAAATTTATACACGTTTTTTTTGATTAAATTAAATTATTGCAAAAAAAGAATTTGACTGAGAGAAATTGGTAGTTTATGAAAGCGTGTCTTTTACGTTCATGCTTAGTGAGCATTTATCTGAAAAATATATTTTCTAAAACTTTACTTCATGCTTTATCTGTTTTTTTTTTCCAATCTATTATGTGTTCATGCCCGCTTCGTGGTAGCCAAGACGACTGGTGCAGTACGTATCTACCTCCAGCTTGTAAACAATCAGGGAAATTGCCACAAAATATTTTTAGCAAGAAGGCGACACCACAAACTACAAAATAGAAGCCACAATCTCGCTTTTGTGGGCCAGCATCTGATCGCATTCCCTGCCGTGCTGACTATACAGAAGACTTGTTTCCCAACAACACTTTTTTGTTAATGAAAATATCTTGAGTAATCAGTCCTTTATTTTTATTCATAGATCAACTGCTCTCGTATCGCTGCCGAGTTACCCATGCCTTCCAGCGTTTCTACATCAAGTAGTGTGGTAATTCGGATAAATTAGCACACACACAGTGCTTCACCGGTTATCAGAATAGTGAAGCTGTTTACCCAGCATGTCGTAAGAGGCGACTATTGGGTACCTACCAATTGCAGTCTAACTGTTAATGATGGGGTTGCCAGCTTAATTGCTTGGTTGGACCACTCATGTCAAAAAACTGAGGTTGGGGGTAAGCAAGGGCATGCTCCCTGTAGAAAAATTTTGCTCCACTAAATCCCCATGACCAGAAAAAATATACAAATGGCCCCCAGTCCCCGGCAGCTCTTAAATGGGCAGGGGGTGCAAAGAATCTCCGGGTTTAAATCTGAATGTCATGGGATAAGATTTGGAACATTAAATGTGGGAAGTCTTTGTGGAAGGAAAACGGAAGTGTGTGAAGAACTGAGGAAGAGAAAAGTTGATGTGTGTTGCATCCAGGAAGTAAGATGGAAAGGCCAAGGAGCTCGTTTTGTGGGTGCTTCGGGACAAAGGTATAAAATGTGGTGGTCAGGAAATGATGCAGGATTTGGAGGGGTTGGAATTTTGGTGAAAGAGGAAATATCTGGAAACGTTGTGGAAGTTAGAAGAAAAAGTGACAGAGTAATCGTGATTGTGCTAACTCTAGGTAGAGAGGTGATGCGCGTAATATGTGCGTATGGGCCACAAAGTGGAAGACCAGATGCAGAGAAAGTTCGTTTTTATGATGAAATGGGGAGTGAGTGGGACTTGGGAAGTTGTAGTGAAATCATTGTTTCTTTGGGGGATTTCAATGGACATGTGGGGAAATGTGCTGAGGGTTTTGAAGGTGTTCAAGGGGGGAATGGTGTTGGGAAAAGAAATGCAGAAGGAAGAAGATTGCTGGAGTTTTGTGATGAGAGAGAGATGTGCGTGGCAAATACTTGGTTTAAAAAGACAGACAAAAGGAAAATTACTTATAGTGGCGGTGGGTGTGAAACAGAAATTGATTTTGTGCTTGTGGGGGAAAAATATAGAAAGTATATAAGGGATGTAAAAGTGATTCCATGGGAACTTCAGCACAGGCTGGTGGTCGTAGATCTAGATAAAAAGGTTCTAAAAAAGGGTGTGAGAAAGGAACGAATCATAAGAAGAAAGATTTGGAAGTTGAATGAAAACCGAACAAGAGTGAGATTTGAAAAAAGAGTAAAAGAACTAGTGAATGCAGATGCACCTGATTTGTGGAAAACTTTTAAGGATGGTGTTCTAAAGGCTTGTGACGAAGTGTGTGGAAAGAAGAAGTCTAGGAGAGATCAAGGAGACATGTGGTGGTGGAATGAAGAGGTCAAGGATACCATTGCAAGAAAGAAGGCGGCATTTAAAGAGCTGTGCAGGTTCCCATCAGAAGAAAATAAGAATCAATACAAACGTATAAGAAATCAAACAAGGAAAATTGTTGCTAGAGCTATGAGAAAGGAAGCTAATCAGGAGTTGAATAATTTATATCATAATTCTAATAGTGTTTTGTACTTCCTTAGAAGAATGAAAAAGGAAGGGAAGGATGTGGAAGGAGGAAGGTGCTTGAGAGGAGGAGACGGACGATTGGGTTTTATTGAAGAAGATAGGGCAAAAATTTGGAAGGAACATATGGAAAAGATCATGAATGAAGAGAACGAATGGGACCACATGGTGGAAACTGATGTAGTAGAAGGACCAGTGGAAAAAGTGGCTCGTAATGAAATTGTGGAGGCAATGCAAAGGATGAAATCAGGAAAGGCAACTGGACCATCTGAAGTAAGTGTGGAGATGATAGTTGCAAGTGGTGAAATCGGGGTTAAAGTGATGATGGAACTGTGCCAGCGTGTATTGGATGGTAGAGGAATGCCTGATGAGTGGAAAACAAGTGTGATTGTACCTATCTTTAAAGGAAAGGGTGATGTGATGAGCTGCGGATCATACAGAGGAGTGAAACTGCTAGAACATGCCATGAAAATCGTTGAAAGAGTGCTAGAGAGGCAAATACGAACACTAGTCGATTTGAATGAAATGCAGTTTGGATTTATGCCAGGAAAAGGAACAGTGGATGCGATATTTATTGTGAGAAGAATGCAGGAGAAATATCAAAAGAAGGACAAGAAGTTGTATATGTGTTTTGTTGACATGGAAAAAGCTTTTGATAGAGTGCCAAGAAAAGTGATGGAATGGGCCATGAGAAAGAAGGGTCTATCAGAAGTAATAGTTCGGGCAGTTATGAGCCTGTATGATGGTGCAAAGACAAGAGTGAGGGTGGGATCTGCATATTCAGAGGAATTCGAAGTAAATGTTGGTGTACATCAAGGATCTGTGCTGTCACCACTATTGTTTGCAATAGTGGTGGACGTTGTTACCGAAAATGCAAGAAGGGGTGTGGTTAACGAATTACTATATGCAGATGACCTTGTTATCATGAGTGAAGACATGGAAGACTTGAAGGAAAGGTTTTGGAATTGGAAGAATGCACTGGAAAGTAAAGGTTTAAAGGTCAACACCAGAAAAACAAAATTGATGGTAAGCGGGTCAGAAGGCGAACTATACAAAAGCAAGATAGATCCATGTGGAGTTTGTGGGAGGAGAGTCATGGCCAATTCAGTGTTGTGCACAAAATGTGAAAACTGGGTTCATGGCAAATGTGCAAAAATAAAGAGAGTTACCGCTAGGTTGGCAATGCATTTTGTTTGCTTGAAATGTAAAGGAATTATGGAAGGGACGATGGATTCGATCCAGAAGTTGTGCGATGAAGTGGAGACAGTGAATGGATTTTGTTATTTGGGAGACAGACTAAATGCTAGTGGTGGTTGTGAAGCGGCAGTCACAGCAAGAGTAAGAATCGGTTGGGTAAGATTCAGGAAATGTGGAGAGTTGTTGCTTGGAAATAGGTTTCCTCTGAAGATGAAAGGTAAAGTTTATTGTTGTTGCGTAAGATCAGCAATACTGTATGGAAGTGAGACATGGTGTCTAAAAGAAAATGAAAAAGCAATTTTAAGGAGAACGGAGAGAGCTATGGTGAGAGCCATGTGCGGTCAGAAAATTGTAGACAGAAAGACGACTGAAGAACAGATGGATATGTTAGAGTTGAAGGAAACTATAGACCGGTTAGCAACAGCAAATGGAGTTAGATGGTATGGACATGTACTGAGGAGGGATGGCGATAGTGTTTTGAGGGTTGCTCTGAATCTTGAAGTGAGTGGCAAGAGAAAGCGAGGACGACCGAAGAAGATTTGGAAGAAGCAAGTGGAAGAGGAGACAGAGAAAATTGGTTTGAAGAAGGAGGATGCTCTGAGACGAGACAAGTGGAGGGACGGAATGCGAGAAATTGCAGAAGGAATGGGGTAAATCCGGCCATCTCTGCTAAAGGGAAAACACCGGATAAAAACTGAATAACTACTACTACAGTGTTTTTCCCAAAAACAACACAAAATCGCCAATCTCGTGAGGTTTGAACGTAACACCCTGCAATTATTTTCGCTCTTCTTTCATTCATTTGTGCGTTTGAGGTCATGCCCCGTTTTTATGTCTTTTACTAGACTGGGCTTTCACGATTGGTAGACTGACTGCTTGGCCCAGCCATCTGCCCGCCGCATAAAGATGGAGAAATTACGTTCATTGTTTTACCCAAAGACTCAGCCAGCAAACTTACCGGTTTTTCTTTACAATATGGTTTTTGTACCAATTTTCAAGCCAGGTAGCTGAAAATATTTTTTAAATTCTTTTGTATGATCTGACAAAAGAAATGAACTCAGGTCTATTGAAGCGGACCCTCTACAAATACTAAACCATAACGCCGGCACTTTCTCTGTAAATCAGTTCTTTGTCACGGATTTGACTAAATATCTTTGTTTTAAACCATCTGATATGCTCCATAGATGATCAAATTTGTTTTACCTGTCAGCATAAAAATTTGAATCCCACACAATATTCCAATGCGAAGTCAATGGCAAGTTCAAACCGGTGATTTTCAGCATCTACACGTAAAATATTCAAGTACTTTAATATCACTTATTAACAGTGTTTTCTTGAATGTCAGTAAAATGCTACACAAACTGAACACATCAAAAACAATTATTTAACTTTCAATCATTTCTACAAAACTTATGATGAAGCAGTCGCTGGATTGAATGGCAATGCCTCCATAAGCGCTTTTACATTGTAGCTACAGAGCATTTGGTCTTTCAGTAGCAGTTCCAGCTTGTATAGGATCGCGGCTGGGTCAAGTAAATTGCATATTTCTAAAATATAGTTTCTGGAAAGCATTTTATTGGTCATGCACAGAACATCTTGTATTTAAACCCGCTTTGTAGTTACAAATACCTCAGACACAACAAATTTTTAGTTCAACAAGTGCCAACACGCTGGAGAAATTGCCTTCTGATCGCCGCGATCGTATCAGATCTGAACACAAGCGCATTCGATCACTGTCGCTCCCATCCATTATAAGCGTAGATTATAGGGAGCCACAGGGCCAATGCCCTTTTCAAATTGTTTCGACTTAATCATGAATTGAAAGTGTTATCAGATATAAGTTGCGCAGAAAATTTGAGAAACACCAATACCAACACTTGTATTTTTCACTCCCTTTGAAAAAAGTTGGTGCTGGCTTGTTTAATGCAATCTAGCTCTAAACATTGTGGACTTTTGCCTCAAGAAGAGCTTGATATATACTGCCACTTGTTCTAAATTAGATGTTCATACTACTTAGTGAGCTTGCAGCGCGTTCTGGATATTTCAATTACATCGTTTCTCCAATCGAATCAGGAAGAGAAAACTTTTATTTGCAACAGTGAATTGCTAAGCAAAAGCAAAGACCTATGCACTAAAAAATTTGTCAACTAGTTGATGTATTACTTTGGTGTTAGAATCGAAGTTAAACTCCTCATGCATGACTCCATTAACAAGAACTCTGGCCACTTGCTCACTGACCACGCCCATGACAGTCACATGATCAAAAGTCATGAGATTTGCATCCGAATATCCGTTAAATTCAACGTGAGTAGAAAGGCTTTCCTGTTTAAAGCAAATAAGCTTAAAGAAGTTTGACAGCGATACATCAACAAAAATCTTTAACAACACTCCTGCAACAACTATAAAAAACAACAATAACAGAAACAACAACAAACGCAATAAAGGAGGAACAAAAAAACAACACAAAGAAAAAGAATTTTTATAGCAGTAGCAACTAAAGTAATGGCAAGACGACAACAATAATGCCATTACCTCTGTGCCAGTGAAGTGAACTATGGTGTAATGTCCATTTGATATTGTATCGATTGATGTGCCATCATCCCAGAAAAGATGTCCGTTCGAAGTGGAGCCGGCTTCTCCCATAGCATAAACAACTCCTAGCGGGTTGCCTCGCTGAATCTCGGTGGTACGTGCGGGTTTCTTGCAAATACAAAAACGCAGTCTTTGCTCAATTTATCAATATGTGAACTTAAAATCCGCTCTATGCTTTGAATTTGAACGGACTTCCCTTTGACTTTCGATCTCAAAAATAAGTCACAATCATTTTTTTGTAAACTGACATTTACGATAATATGTATCCTAACAAGCAATTAAAAGGTATTTAAACAGATTTACCTGCGTGGGAATTATGCTTCCGCCTTTAATATGAAGTGGAATATGATCCCATGGTGCATAAAAATGAGTTTTAGTTTTTCGTAATCCGCGGGCAAGCTCAGCGCCTGTAACAGATAAATATATTCAATCCCAGAAGAAAATTAGCTACTAGGTTTTCTTGTTATGCGTTTTTCAATAACCAGAGATCGAATTAATTTGAACAACGTTTTGTTGCTGTTGGAATTTATCTGCCTGAGAGTTATCTTTACATAAGGTTGCTTCCTGCTGTTAAACTCACCTGTGTAAAAGTCATACCACCTCGCATCAGGTATATAAGCTTCGACTGAATCGACTCCTGGATCTAACACAGGTGAAATCAACATTTCTCCTCCAAGAAGCATCTGCCGGTCAATTATGTAAGTGTTGTTATCAGAAGGAAACCTTTCAAAACAGAAAACAATTAAGAACAACATATATCCGACGGCACTGGCCAATTTTATGGATAAACGCAGCTAGTATGCTTCTGGCCCAGTTAGTAGTTTCACTCGAGCTCGTAACGCCTGAGACAAATTCAATAAGTGTTTCCCTAATTTCAAAACAGTCTTCATCAAAAACTAATTAATGGAGAAGACTTTATTAAAAAACAAGTGGCTACAGTTGCACCCCTGAATTTCAAGTAAGCGGCCTCAAGCAACCAAAAATCAACAATAAATTTTTTTGTTGTATTGGTGCTGTAGAATGCCACTCCTTAGGTAGCCTCATTCTGTCATAAGGCCATAAATTCTTGAGAAGTATTTGACCGGATGATGGTTAATTGTGGACTGAAGCTAGATGATCTACGAGAAAACAACAAAAAGATTTTTTCGTGAAAATTGCAAAACGCTTTTCTGTAAATTGATCTCAAAACACAAAATTTGTTTACGTAAAAACGCTTTTCGAAGTTATTAAGGGAAATGCATGTCCAATTCTTTCCAAAATAAGCTCCTCTGCCCTGTCATCTCTAAATTAGCCTAGAACCTTACATCACGTATAAGCCACTATGGTAATTTTTGAAAAGATGTCAGAATTTATAAGCTCGTCTGCCAATTAAAGTCTGGTCTCAAAACAGATGGTTCGCGATTCACGACTGGACATATCCCGCTACAGCAACACAAATATTTAGCACAAAAAATTCTTAAGGGAACGTTATTGAAGTCAAAGTTATTCATAAAACGATATTAGGAGGTATTTTTAATTAAAAAGACATATATTAAAAAAATGGCAAGTTTCAAAGAACAATGCAGTTTCCTAAAAAAGAGTTCTGTGCCATTATGGAAATAAAATTTTCCGAAAATACGGTTTTTGATAATTCAATATATACTAGTTTTTAATAGCACCATCAACTGCTACGAAAATTATACTTACTCTGCCATCAAAGATCGTACTACTGTGCTACCAGTGGTATGAGCATCATAGAATAAGGTGTAGAAGTATGGCAAAATGTAATAACGAACTTCAAGTATCTTTTTAGAAGCAGCAACAAACCTAAACAGCAGTGTTTATGCTATATACCGGTACGAAAACTTTCTTTGTGGTACAGAGCTTTACGATGATGGTTTTGAAAAATTTTGCTCGTAACGCTCTCATCAGTGTCTTATCTTTCTATTTGACTCTATTCCGCTACTACGGTAAAACAGCTTTGTTTTATCTTTATAGTTTTATTTCTATCTTCTAGTCACATTTAAATCTTCACAGTTATTTATAAAATCTTGGGCTACGCACAAGATAGAAATAAAACTACAAAGACTTTTCTACCACAAGTAGTGCAATCAAGCAAGAAAAATATTGCCGAAATTGTAAAATCAAAAGATAGCTTTCTTCGTAATTATAATCAAAGACGAAAAAACTCTTAAAGCAGCAAATTAGTAGGCTACCCATGCGGTAAGTGAACTTCTTATTTCTTGATCGCAAGACCAGTGCTTTGTCCTATCAATATTTTGTTGTGAAAAGAGCTTCAAAGTTTAATAGATAGTTAACCCATTAAACGCCATTGGCAACTTTAGTTGCCAAAAAGACACCCCTGGAAAAATTTCAATTGCTCTGCTACTGTTGGTCATATTTCAAAAGCGTTCATAGCAACAAAAAACTTGTCTTTTGCAGAAAATGTTACAGTATTTTAACAAAAATTATTATTGAGTGGAAATTGAAAAATGTCAGAATGAAAATGAGCAACTTGAAAAAACAGTAACTATTGTCTCTGTGGTTTGACCGGGTGACAAATAAGCAACAGAAACAGGTTAAATAGGTTTAAAATGGTGAAAATTGCAATAAGTTATGAAAGATAGATACTTGCTGGTTTTTCCGAACGTGTTTTTATAAAATTGTTGTCTTTTTTAACATAATAGAAAGAGTGAGTTTGTTGCTAACAACTAAAGTTGCTAGTGGCTTATAATGAGGTCAAAATTTAAATGAATGCTAAATGAAATCAAGAAACTAAAATAGCCAGTTTACTCCCTAGGCAGTCCCGTAGCACTCCAACTTCGGGCCCCCCCCAAAGTAACCGCAAGAGCCCCTGCGCACAGGTCATATCACTTTAGAGGTGTAAAATTGAAAAGCTGCATTAAGAAAATACACCACAATTTGTACATAAGTAAACAGGCTAATGTCAGAATAAAGCATGCCGATACCGAAGGTGCAAGTCATAAAAAATTCGGCACCGATGCCAGAGTTCAGTAGGACATTTATGCAGACACTGCGAAACGAAAGCAATGACACTGAAAAACATGAAAAAGTTATAAAAACACAGTATCATTTAAATAGTCTGGAGCGAACCTTTTTGTTCGCAAATGCTGTTATGACATTGTCATAATCAAGAGATCGGGCGCAGTCATTTTCGATTGACAACATGGCTAATGAAGATAGTCTACTGTCTGTCATAGACGTTCTATTAAAACTTTTGATCAGTTTCAATTTGCTCAAGCTTCTTTCAGCGCTGGCAACAGTCACGGGGCAAGTTAGTAAGATTCGAAGTGCGATGTACACATTCGGATACAATTCAAATAAATGAGTCTTTAGAAGATAGTTCAGAAAGTCTTGAGCCGTTTTGAGATTGCGTTTTTTTTGTAAAATTAAAACAAACCGCTGTAGCTCAGCGCTCATTTCATCAGAATCAATGTCACCGAACTTTTTTTGGAACTCTTTACAGCAAGTAAGAAGAGCATTTTCTTGTTGCACAAGCAAAAGTTTGTCTCGTGTGTACAAAAACGAAAAGGCGGAAGAAACCTCACGTAACAAATTAAAGCGCTCCTTTATTGACATAATAGCCTGGTCTACTAATGGATAGAAAAAGTTGCTTTTAAATTTCAGTTCAGGAGTAGCTCGTTGTTCCTCTTCACCTTGGTAATCAAACAATCTTCTTTTCTTTCCACTTCTTGACGGAGGAAAAGAAGGATCAATATCCAATTCCTGTGCTATTTCAACAGCAGATGTTGCGGCACTGTCATAACCCGTTGTGCGATAGTTTTGCAAAAACTTTTCAGTTGCCTGGATTTCCGTTTCCATTGTATGAAGGGAGACTCCATACGATTGAAGAATCTTGCTTGCTTTATTGACTTGGAATAGGATATCATACCAAATAAACACCGACAAAAGAAAACTCCATTTTGATAAATGAGCTATCAACGATTTTGTTTCTGAGGCAGCTCTTCCATCTTTTCTTTCTATGGAAATGGCTTCCAAGTCTTTCAGTGCCAGCAACACCTCTTTTAAATTGTATCGAAGAGGTTTGATGCATTTAATTCTGCTTTCCCAACGAGTATCAGATTGTGACTTTATGGACAGCTCCACATGTTTCTTCAAAATTTCCCAACGCTGAGCAGAGGAAGAAAACAGCACATACAACCTTGTAAGTACTCCAAAAAATGCCAATGCTTCCGTCGATCAATTAGCACTGTCAACAACAACTAAGTTAAGGGTATGGTTTGCACAGGGCACGTAAACAGCTTTGGAATTGATGTCTAGCATTCTTGCTTGGACCCCAGAATGTTTTCCTTTCATGTTAGCACCATTATCATATGACTGACCTCGACAATCAGACAATTTGAGTTGCAGTTCGATTGCTTTTTCTAAGAAAGCGTCCAACAAGCCTTTCCCAGTACTGTCACTTGTTCTCAAGTAGCCAAAAAATGTTTCTTTAACAACAGCAGCTTCTTCATTACATAGTACATAACGGAGAATGACAGACATTTGTTCATGATGTGACATATCTGGAGTGCAGTCCAAAATTATAGAAAAATATTTTGCCAATTTCAATTGCTGTAAATTTTCTTTTTCAACTTCTGTCGCTAGCAATTCAATTAGTTCATTTTGTATGGTAGGACTCAAATAGTGATCTTTAGTGTTTTTATTCTTGATTCTGTCTTGAAGCTCTTTTAGGATCGGATCTCTTCTTGCCAAAAGCTCAAATATACCCAGAAAATTTCCATTGTGAGGAGATCCTAAGACTTCTTCAGATCCTCTAAAAGCAAGATTCCTTTCCGATAGAAACAAGGCAATGTCGATAAGTCTCTCTAAAACATTTCTCCAAAAACGTCTTTCATTGAAAAAAATATTCATCTCGCGTTTGTCGATAGTGGATGAATTTCTTATCCCTTCAGCTAGCAACATCCATTGACTGCAGCATTCTTGGTGGGAAATGCCGTTTTCATGGTCTTTCAGTTTTTTCGAAAAACCTTCACATGTATTTATACCACTACAAAAGGGGCTTAGTGTTTTTCCAAATAGCTTACAACAAAAGCAAAAAACTTGATCTGATTCCCCAGAATAAACTAGCCACGACCGTGAAACACTTTCACCATTAGGTAACACACGTTTATAATGGTTGGAGGAAAAACGTCGCCTTGGAGTTGTGTTATTATATGGAAAATTCATTATTAGTTCATGTGGTCCACGCTTTACTATATCACATCGTTGAGCATCAGAAATACTTTCAGGCCATTTACATGGGTCATCAGGGATAGGGGTAAATTGAGATTCAGTTATTTTTGATATTGAAGGTTGCGTATTGGCAGGTAAATCACAACTTACATTTTCTGGAAATTCACAATCACTTTGATGCTGATCGTCATAGTCTTCTTTTTCTTGTACGCTATAGTTTTCTTCATCCCTCTCGGTACTAGTGCCAGGTCTACTCTGCTCAGTAATCTTGAAAAAATCTGTCATCTTGGGCAATTTCGCTACAGCATCTCGAGCAGTGGCTGCTTCTTTTCTCTTTTGAGCACCACTTTTTGAACGTTTCATTCTATACAATGTCAATAAAATACTTTATCTGCACTCTGCAGTGTATATATATTGTCCCGGTATTTCTAGCCAAACAGAATTCCAGACCATTCTATGATTGTTGCGTAACAACGGCATTGTTACGTCAATCGAATATTCAAGATTCTATCAGAAAATCAATCGAAATATTCTAGATTCTGCGAGATAAAATGACGTTGCATTCACTTATGATGTCACAAGCCAATTTGTTCCTACAGTTTAAATCGGTTGTAAACAAGTCTGCTGAACTGAAAATAGTCACGTAGCCAAAAAGCAATTTCAGACTAACTTGGGCCCCCAAAGTTGGCCTGGGCCCCCCCCAATTGGGGGTTTGGGGGGCGGCTGCTAAGTCTCTGTCCCTAGGGTTGCTTATGTCGAAGATCTGAGTGACTGCATTATTGGTTTTTATCTTGATTTTGTTTAGTTTTTGTAACCAATAGCCAACTGTAATATCCTGTTATAGGAACCTCACTAAATTACGGAAATTTTTCCTGGGATACAGATAAAAACCACTTGAGTTACAGATATCGCAGAAATACAGAAAATTCGTCTTAATTATGTACCGGTACTATTGCTTAATTGGGTGGTTATGACTTCCATGAATTTCCGTATTCTGCAATTTCCTTACCTCTTTGGTTGTTACTGGTAGTTTTCCCATATTTCCCTAAGTCAGCAATTTCTTTTATAAAACGAATTTCTGTATTTCAGTAATTTTATGTATAATATGAATTTTTGTATTTCTGTGATTCAGTTATGCAGTATTTCAACATGAATTTCCGTATTTAATGTTATCTTGTTATAGTCTAGAAAGCTTACCATAGGTTTGTGCTTGTTATTAATTTAGTGTAAGTCTAAAAAACTGTCTTGTTCAAAATGGCAAAACTTTAAATGTAGATGAAAATGAAATAAAAACTGAAATTGCAATCATTTTGCTTTGTGGATATTGTCGTGAACTACAGTATATTGGGCAGTCGTTCCAGACACGCTCAATGCAACAGTGCCCAATGCAATAAGCCGAAAGCGGTTTAGAGACATATTTTCAAATTTTTATTTGGCTAACAATGCTGAAATTAATGCTGACTGATACTACAAGACAAGTTGTCTATTTAACATATCAAATTGCGACTTCAAAACGCACTTTAGCACTAGTGACCATAGCATCCATAAAACCATAATTCCATACTTTGGAAAACTTGGAACCAGAGAGTTAGTATGCGGCAAGCCAATTCGTTTTGGCTTCTAATTGTGATGCCTTGCTTCAACTGATGGTTACTTGTTTCACGCTGAACCACGATGTGGTGCTGACACTAAGCTGTCAAACACAGGCTTCGGCCAAGGTGCTGATGTAGTGTTGGGCTTTGTAGAAAAAAGTGGTTTGTCGAGTGGTTTCTCTGTTATCTTTGACAAATTTTTTACCTCTTTTTCTTTGCTTGATAAAGCTTTCAAAACGTGGCATCAGAGGTCTTGTTACTATTAGGCAAAATCGTTTGGAAAATGCAGCAGTTTTATCAAAATAATCAATGAAGAAAACTGATAAGGCGTTTTTATGACTGCAGCACAGATAATTGTAGAAATTCATTTGTAGTTCGGCAAGACACAGCTATTGTAACATGCGCTTCAAATTATGTTGGTGCTGCACCAGAGAGCTTCATCAACGGTGGTCGAAAGCGGAAAGGAAGAAAAGCAATGTGTTGATGGCACACGCCCTGATGTTGTATAATCAAAAATGGGTAAAGTAATCAGTTTAATCATTCTATTGCCACCATTCGCTCAAAGAAGTAATAGTGGCCGTTTTTTTCTTGGAGCCTCAATGCTGCTATGACCAATGCTTGGTTGCTGTACAAAAAAGTTCACAGCAAAAATATCTAATGCCTGGTTTTATGAGAAAAATAGTCGTCACAATGCTTGCTTCATTTGAACGAAAAAAGTTGCTTAGCTTGCAATATGGTCGGCAAGTGTCGGAAAACTTACGTACAAATAAGTTCGACCATGTGATGATCAAAGGCCAGTCATAATACAGACGCAGCAAAGTTTGCAAACGTCATTAGTGCTCATATGCCAAAAAATAAAAAGTGACCCTGCACCTCTTCAGCCTGTTTTAAGCGCTTTCATAAAAGCAGAGCTCTGTAACCTTATCTTTGCAAACTAATTACAGCAAGTGGTTGTACTAAAAGCGATCTCTGGTTTTACAGGGGCTTTTGTGCAAACAAATGTGCATTATCAACAAGTTTCTGCTGTCTTTGTTTACAATTCTTCGACGCTTGCAAAATCAATGCCATTCATCGTCTATATTCGCAGTGACTCATAACAATAACTTACCATTGTTATCAAAATACGTTGTAGAATAGCCATGAATATAGACGGCTGTGATGAAAAAACAGGTTCCCATAAATGCGCCTCATGCAATTGATTGATTTTTACCCAGCAGCATAATTTGTAGCACTACTGTATAAACCATTCAACAAAGTTATTGCATTTTATACTACATTGATGGCAGTTGGCAACTTAAGTTGCCATTAAGCAACAAAAAAGGTACCCGACAACATAATAGTTTTTTTCGTTTTAAGACTTTGAGTAGATAAAAATCAACTGCTTAAAAGGATTTGAAGTTATGATGAATTTTTGACTTCGCCGTTTAATGGGTTAACAAATTTGACTTTCGTATTTGGCATTGCATAGCTTAGTTACCACAGTTTGTCTGACTCGAACATTGCAATATGCCCGTCCTTAACTCGATTGACATAGAGAAGATGCTGAGGCTGCATGTCGTACGAAGCGACTTTTTAAGTATTTGTAATAGCCATCTGTCTTTGTTGTGGTGAGGTTACCAGTCTGCAACTGGTTTTCATGACTAGCTTTAAATCTACTGCCGTTTGTCCCTTGACCGATCTTGATTAGGCTTGCAGGGTGGATCAAAATATAACTACTACATGCTATTTTTTATCCAAACCAGGAGATGTAGACACAACAACAACAACAACTACAGCACAGCAAACAAAATCAAAATTTTTGAGACTAACTCGGGTCCAAAAACAGCTGGATCTTGATCTACCCAATTGATTCCGTTATGGTTTCTGCTGAAAGGATAAAAGGCTCCTAATTGCATCCATCTCATACAAAGCTCTTCTGTGGTGTCCTCGAAGAATCCACAAATATCCGCTCCAACGTATGGAATACCAAAAAGATTGAATTCCAACATTCCTAAATACTAAACTTTTAGGAACAAAATCCGCCACATTGCTAAGAGTGAACGTATTGATGCTGGCTAAATGCATCTATCCGGAAAATCAGAACACACGATTTCAATATTTTCGTGGTTTCTACGTTGTTGCGTCCTTGGATTTTTCAACAGCATTTTTATTCTGACAGTATTCAAAAGTGAGCATCGAGCAAAAAAGTTTTGTTTTTAGCACAATTTTATGATATATCACTCTACCCACGCAGGTGGTCAAAAGAAATCTAAGCAAATTAAGAATGCTGTAAGTTTTACTCTAAGTAAGTGAAGTTGTTTAATTTCTTACACAATTTATCTGGCTTTCTAATGATTTATTGTTTACATGGATGTTGAATGTAGCGTTTGACTAAACGTAGTGATTATAAATCAAACTTCAGTAAAACGTTCATGTTTTGCATGTATACAATTATATGCACACGAACATAGGCGTATTTAGAAACAAATTTTTGGGGTGGTGGAGAATTTTGAAAAGATGAAGACCATTTCTTTGGAGATCCTCTTTTTGAAACCAAGAATTTCTCCGGCTGTAGTCCTCAAATATGCATTTAATTTTTTTGGAAATCAACTTGTTCACAGCAAGAAGTTTCCCGTTTTAATGTACAAACAGATGTGAAGATCTTTTTCTTTTTACATTTTTTACTACTGTCATACCATTTAGAAAGGGGCCGTCGCCTTTTATTTCCCCTAAGTACGCCACTGTGGACTAATAGTTACTGTTAGCACAAAACTTTTTTTATTTTGAAAAATTGTTTTTTATTTCCCCTAAGAACGCAACTGTGTACTACTAGTTACTGATGGTGCAAAACAAAAATGTGTACTACTAGTTACTGATGGTATAAAAAGATCATTATTTTTGATGAAGCGACAAAGTTGGAATTTTTGTACCTTTATTTCCAAGTGAGCCAGCATACAACGAAGGTAAATGTTCAGCTGTTTGAAAACGCGCGCCCTGACATGAAGTTGGCTTGTGCTCAAATAGCTCATCAATTTACAAAATCTTTTGCTTAAAGTAAGCTATGATGGACGTGGCTGGTAGTGCTAGTTCCAACTCTTTCCTACCTAATGCAATACTGGCTCTGATAGCAAGGTTATAAAATTATTGAAATTGCAATAATATACCAATTATTGAAGCTGCTAAATGGGGCCATATGCTGGCGTTATCACCAAGCCAGTGTCCAACATATTTTCCGCTTCCTGGAAATGTGGAGCGGGATATGACCATGCATCTTTCTCCGGTTGATTTTCTGAAAAAACATGACATACAATAACTCGGTCCAATGCTAAGCAAAGCAAACAGTGCTTAAAGTGCACTTCGCTTTCTCTTTATAGAAGGCTTCCAAAAGAACACAAGGCTTTCAGCTTTTACAGAATAATACCCAACAACAACTCAGAACTCCATAGATATTGGGAGTATGGAGCTAGGAAGTCTGAAGCTCCTTCATTTTTTCAGCTCCCCCTCCCTCCTAGCCACCCTTTTCATCCAACCGCACCATCTCAGTCTTCTATAAATCACCAATAAAAGTTAAACTAGTTTCAATACACCATGCAGTCTGCAATCTGCATCAACGTATCATTCATAGTTGGTTTTTGTTACTTTGTTCAATGTGTATTTTCCTCATAACATCACAAACTTAACTTTCGGTTTAAATATTTAATCTTATCTTTATGAATTCAAACAAATTTCCACTACCGGTATCAGCTGCTGTAGTGCTTTGGCAAGGGCACCTAGACAGGCAATTATGCAGTGATGTAGTACGTATATAGGTGGCTTTGGCTTAGGCATAGTTCTATCAGAGTTCATTAAAGTAATCTGGGGGCTTCGTCCGGCAGACGTTGATACGGCTTTTTCGTTTTTAGCTCCATCATATCAAAATATGTTCTAACTCCACTGTAAAACCCACAATTAATTTCAAAGGAAGATTAATTTCTGCAAAAGTATGGGTGCACCTTCATATAAATGGGTCTTACTGTAAGAGCATTTCTTAATTTTTACCAATTTTTTAGATGATCCCAAAAAAACTAAGATGAAGAACCTTTCCACTTCAATGTCAAGCCCTTTATTTTATCACTGTCCTGCTGCATGTCCCCCCCCTCGTAATTCATCTCAGCTCAATATAGAAAATTTCAACCGCAACATCAAGCAAATGAGAAGCTAGATAAGGAATAAGTATATACGTCATGAAGCTTAGTATCAGCATTTGTACTTGTGTTCTTGATGAAAAATTTACCTAAATTTTCGCGTTTAATCACTACGTTTGAATCAAAATGCTCTCTGCCGGCAGCATTGGCAACTCCGAAGCAGGACTGAAGGCAAACTGCTCTACTGCTTGATATTTTTTCGGTGAGGCAAGGATGACGTTTCTTAATCTGTCAAGTAGAAACTATCTTTACCTGCATGCATCTAGTGTTGGTTCTGCTTGACTCAGTCCATACAAGCTGTGCATATTGTAATGTGTGTCGGTAGTTCTAGTTATTGGATGGTAATGCAAGTTCCCCATGCATGTCGTTTTTTCGTACAGCTTGTCACCCAAAATATCTGGAAATGGTTTTAGGAAGATAATTTCATTATTGCAAACGAAAGGTAAATTTAGGAAGATTCAAATTATTCCAACAATAGAGTAGCAAAGTTGCCCACGGTTGGGTTGGGCTCGTGAGCAGCGTGCGTCATATTGTAAATCCTCTTATTATAAGCGCACCCGCATATTTTCTCCTAATTGATCAAGTGCTATGAAAAAGAAACGTTTTCTTTAACACAATATCAAGAAACCTGGTTTTTTTCTCGGTCTTGTCCTCTTGCTTACGCGCGCCATGTTTCCTGTTATCCATGGCTGAAGCTTTTTTAAGCTTACTCCGCATGTAATAAGAGTCAACTACTAGCTACCTACCGATAACAGTCTGTCTTGATGATTAGCGTTGTTCGCCTTACTGTTTTGTGGAATAGGTGTACCATATGATATGAAATATTCTAATTTATACTGCAAATTCAATCATGAACAGGCTAAGGCAAAGTGGTTGCCCATATTCAACTAGTAGTGTATGCAAATTGTTGATTAGTAGATTGGTTGCACTTTAAAATGATTTTTATATAACGCAAGCTGAAATCGGTAAAGCACTAGCCCTACAGTTCGTAGTTATGGCTGAATTGACATCAAAAACAACAATTGATCAATTGTTTTTAACACTCACTTGGGTGATAGACAAGTGGATCATCCCAAGGCGAGCTGGGACAAGTGTTGCTGGGTGACCCATGCACAAAACTGGCAGGTTCATTCATATCCTAGAAAGTTTTGATTAAGCGTCGAAGTTTTTAAACAGAAATTTATTGCCAAGTTATAGAACTATAAAAAATATATTTTACCAAGTAGCACACTGCTCATTTCTCTCCATGTTTCAAAAAGTTGCAGTATTGTAATACCATTTTGTGTAATGGATTATAATGGCTAACTTGTAAAACTTGACAGCAATCATAGAAGTGTAAATTTAAATCTTGTCAATATTTTTCAATCCATTTGTGCTGCAACATTTCAAATCCCTCGACCTGAAGAAATCAAAATTCTACCTCTAAACCAGGGGTTCTTAAACTATTTGAACGCGTCTACTTGACAAGGTCAATATAATTCCGCTTCCTCCTTTAGTACGTAAAATCTTTTATATTTTTGGCTATAATTATCGGCACTGATTTTTCCACGTTTGCTCTCGTAAGCAGCATTAAGATCTGCAATGCCCTCCAGCCTAAAAACTTCTGCTTTAAAAACTCCTACTTAAAAAACCCTGCTAAAATTAACCACGATATTACTTTTGGAAGTAGTCTAGATAAAAGAAATAAACAGCTTACGATCCACAATCCGTCAAATTCAATTCTGTCATGAAATTCTACAATCAGGTCGCTCCACCATTGCTTCGTTACTGGCTTGAAAAAGTCGGGAAACGCTGTCCAGGCCCGAAAAGTCTAAAAGCAAGACTCGAATGGGAAACAGAAAAAATTGGCCTTGTAGTTTATCGCTTTTTCTAGGTTATGCTAGAACACTGTTAAACTTACTCCTTTTTCGGAGATTCCTATATTGCTGGCACAGTATATTTCTACTACAAGCAGAGCAACGAAGCGAGAAAAGTTGTCCTAAGATATGTTTCCGAAAAGTACAATAATATAGCAATTGTAAGACTCAAATGAGGAACACTATCGCCATAATATCGCTTCCTACCAGTTTACCACTGCGCAAACTCATTGCACTTAACTCAACATGGTAAGACCTGGCTCTAAATTATGGGATTGTGAGTTCAATACCGGATTGTTTTGTGCTTTGTTGTGTCTTTTCACTTGGATTTAGGCAATTTCTTCTGCTAGGCTGTAGTGCTTGTGATAAAACGGAGCTCTGACAGTAGTTATATAGCCTCACGACTTCTAGATTGTTGCGTCCCAGGCAAACCTAAGCACTGTGCAACGATTCTTTCTAGTTGGTTGCAATGCTTGTGGTTGAAATGGTTGAAACAGCACCATTGATAACTCTAAAATAGGTCCAAATACAACGTTGCAATGGGCTAACAATGAAAAGGTCCGAGACCAAAAACATAAAATATATCATCAAGCTCATGTAATCTGAGCTACATCATATAAAAAACAAGTAAAGTAACTTCGTCTTCTTTGTCTAGGTAACAGAAGGTTAACAGTGAAGTTAGATTATTATATAATTTTAACTTTTTACTTCCGTTTGTGACTCCCAGTCCCATGATGTGTTGACATAGATTCCAGGCAAATCAGGCCACACTTTTCCCCACGCTATGTTACCATTCTCGTCCTTCATAAACACGTCTTGCTCTATTCCGCGGTCGTATGGAGGATAAGGTTCCGTCTCGTTACCACTGATAGCTGGATCCAATATTATAATGTATCTGAGTAATGTAAATAGAGTTTGAGTGAAATATTTATAGAAATTCTAATTTGAATAATTACTCCAGGCCTCCTCACGTTATGCTTGACAATTCTATGGCTTGACTCGCCCAGAAACCTTTGGATACCCAAAAGGAAATTTATATAAAAATTTAGCCGGGTTTACGCGTGTCTGTAAATGAAAAAGGTCTTCAATTTTTTTTTAGGAAAAATTTCGAAAAGACCTATTCGCCCCCTCTGTAGTTACACCTTTGGATCTATTGTAGAAAGCCCCCGACAAAAAAACGCCCCCGCCACCGCTCAAAATATAAAATTAGTAATTATCCAGTTAGAATTTTTATTCTAACTGGATAATTAATTGCTGAATTTCATCAATGTCAGCTAATATTTTGTCAAAAAGATTTAACTCACGAAATTTTGTGAGCCGCATAAATCTACAGAGATAACTGCCAACCATGGAACGGTGAGTGCCACATTCTCGTTTGTTGCGCATTTTAAAAGTGTGCCAAAGTGACCTAATTGTCTGCGTATTCTCACCTTTCACAAGGTTCACGAAATTGTGGCTTTGTTTCACGGTTTGGTGAGTACAGTTCATGCCCAGAAGATCTTCAATTCCGGTGTACGATGATCATATGTCAGAGATGATGATGGATTCAAACGCGACGAACGCGTAATTACTTAAAACGTGGCAAGCGCAATCTGCAATACTTAAAACGTGGAGGGGTTTTTCCCAAATCTCATATTTTTGCATTGGTGGCGGCGGCTTTCTATAAAAGATCCACACTCTTCACTTGATTATGATATCTGACAAATCGAATTCTATACCAAGCAGTTTTACATCCAAGCTCAACCATTGCCAATATAAACTGTCAAAACTAAATTTAGGAAGGGTAATTTAAAACTTTACGCTAATCAACAGAATTTTTGTTGCGTGTAAGTGAATAGCCGACTAAGAATAATTGAAGCCATTAAACTCAAATCTTTGATCAGTTTTTTTCTGTTACATCGAGATTTTAAGTAATTCACAGTTTTAACATTGCTAGTTTAGTTGTTATTACGTTGTAATTATATCTGTCAATACACAATACAATGCTTTCTTACGTGACAGGTACACTTCTGTGACGTCATCAAGTGATTAATTAGTTTTTATTGCAGTAAGTAACAAATGTTTCAGCGCAAGTTTACTACAATTATAAGCTTACTGCAATTGCAAACTATAAAGCAATCTTATGATGTCACAGACGTTTAATTATATAAAAAAAACCAGTGAATGGTGCAGTAACATATGTATCTCTAGTTTGATAATGGATGTACAGTAGACGCCGCTTAATATGACCACCTTGGGACCAGACCATTTTGGTCATACTTGTAATATCCGAATGGTCATAAAAGCAGAAGCCTCCATAACAACTCTTGAATCGACGCCGTATACCACAAGAAGTCCAAACACCGTCAAATTCGTCGTTTACCCGAAGTAACAGTGTGACGTTGGCAGTAAAACAAAGTACGGTACTGTGACAGCACAAGTGATGGTAAAACTAAGTACCGTATCTAACAATATGTTGAAAAGGCGAAGTCACAAGTGCGTGGCGGGAAAAAATACTGTACTGTAATAAGAGAGATGGAGAAAATGTTGGTCATATTAAACGGAGAATTTTAAATGGAGAAATTCCGGACCGTACCAAATTGGTCATAATAAGCGGCTGGTCATATCATTCGTGGTCATAATAAGCGGCGCCTACTGTATTGCCAATGCTATAAAGGCAGATAACCAGAAAACTTGATCTAATAGCAAAAAATTTCTTTCTGATTTGAACTCCGTGCATTTTCTGTTGTTAGAAATAAGTAATTCTAATTATGCAACGTAGAAAAAAACGTTTTTTTGTTCAAGTGGATGTCTTACTTCATTTTATGTGTCGTTTTTAAGTCCTTGCTAAAATCTTCGAGACCTGCGTAAGTGGTTTTGTTGATGGTGAAATCAAGTTGTCGATCCATGTAGTCAATATCGCTGTACTGAACATCCTGTATTTACATTACATATCATTATCCAAAATAGTTCAGCGCTATATAATGTCGCTTTTTTAAAGTCCGCTATCTGCCTAGTTTACGGAGTGGCCGTACTTGTAAAGAAGACCCTGTACATGATTCTTCTGCTAGTTTCAGTGTTTAAGTTGTTCTGCATTTGTACTAAAGTTTTCCTGTAACCGGACGGCATGGCTACAAATGCAGTAAATAGCGAACAGTTGGTTGGTTTTTGTCTCAACTTTTAGCTAAAGCTGAAATTAACAGGTCGCATTTTTATATAACTTATCGAAAATAGATTCGTTGTGTTGATACAAGCTGATGTTATACCAAGACTGCATTGCGGAAACGAGAAGTTAAATTTATTGCAAAAGATGTAAAAATCTTGCTTTTTAATTTTTCACCTTGCAGAAATCCTAAAAATCTTTTTACAAAAGTCTTTTTTTGGTAGTTTTTGGTGACAAAGGCAAAGTAAGGTTGTAAGCCTAGGTTGATTGGTTGGTTTACCTCTCCTCTTCCTTGGGATGGAGGTATGGCGCGAACGACAATCCAGATTCACGC
Source organism: Trididemnum clinides (assembly GCA_963675345.1). Classification (NCBI taxonomy): domain Eukaryota; kingdom Metazoa; phylum Chordata; class Ascidiacea; order Aplousobranchia; family Didemnidae; genus Trididemnum; species Trididemnum clinides. The sequence goes on along the minus strand of OY776306.1, from coordinate 9,474,080 downwards.
CGTCAACCCAATTGAATTATGCTGGGAAATAAGTTTTCCTACTCGGTCTAGGTTGTACTCACGTATGGCATTTCAGTCGCCAACATCCTATCCACCACTTTTTTCAGTTTATCAAGGCTTCCGTATCCATAGCGACAAAGCTGAAAGCCCAGGGACCACATAGGAGGCATGTAAGGCCGTCCAATTACGTCAGTATACTGAGACACCACTGTTTCAGGCTCAGGGCCAAGGAAGAGATAAATATCAAAGATTCCTCCAATAGTGCGGTATGTTAACGCAGGCATAGGTTGGAAGGTCACATCTACAAAAATTATAAAGCTGTGGTTTTATACTTGGTAATAAAGTAAAGATATTTTACAACAACAGCGCTTCAAGAACCTTGCAAGCTTCAACTCCATTGATAATATCTTAGCAAGTAAATATCAGTATCGATCTCTCTTTGGACTGCAGTCTACATTCTACAAGCGCAAATGGAAAACGATTTTTTGCTGTTTTTTGTTGAAAATCTCCTGCCACAGTCTAATGTTACAGCAAATAATCAAAAAAATCGGAAACCGATATTCAAGTGTCCAATAATGATGCGACATTTTGTGATTTGACTTGAGAGTAGTCTAAACTGCAAGTTTTGAGTTTTAGCGCATGATTTTATCGTGTGATAATCGTATGAATCTCGCGATAATGCACTAAACAGCCTGAGTTCAAAATCGCTTCGTGATTAATAATTTTTTCGACACATTGCGTATTTGCCACAAGAGCGTTAATAATATATTTGTTGAGGAATGTGTTGATCTTTGCGTCTGCAGGTTGTTCGATACTCTTCAATTTTTTTCATGAGTTGGCCTGCATTGTTTGAAATTTTTACTAACGTGATAAAATGACACAAAGAATGACAAAGATTACATCAGTTTTTTACGAGCAGAAAGTTTTTGTAAGGCGTCTTCACTTCGCGCCCGACAACGCAAAAGTTTTGGATTCATTAAACTCACAAACCCACATTCGCTCCGCTGCCTTACTACTTTATTTTTTTATTTGTAAATTTGAGTAAAAATATTACTATTCCTTTTAAAATTGGCGGTAACGTATTTGTTTATTTAAAGTTTATGTAACCCCAATTAACATTGCATGAGGGCAATTATGATGTGATTGTAGTCCCATAAATCTTTAACGCTGAATGTTAATTATTACCAATGTTATGTAAGGGTACGGCAAGGGCATGAAATAAGCTAATAAAATGCTAAATATAGCTAAGCAACTTCTTGTATGCCGGTGCTGTTAATAAATCTGCAAAACGTTGTTGCCTTACCAAATCAAGAGCAGAAATAGTTCACAAATTATTTTTTTCTGGTCACAAAATGCCTCCGACAAATTGCAAGTTGACTTGAAGACTTGTCAGTAAGACCTTGTGACCACTTGAAGACTTGTTTCCAGAATTATATTTATCAGCAGCCGGCTCTGCCGCCGTCGACTGGTAGCCGGTTCTACCGCTGTCGACTGGCAGCCGGCTCTGCCACCGCCGACTGGCAGAGTAACCAGTTAGTTGTGCCGGGTTATATGTATTGTTTTTGGGGCTGCACCGGTTTCACACAAAGAACGCTTCTGAAAGCAGTGGCACAAGTTGTTGCAAAAGGGGTCTCATTACCCCTACACCCAAATTCCGATCATCGCATAAATACTGTTGAATTAAGACTAATGTGAATAATTTCTACGGGTGTTCGAAACGAAAATATTTCGAAATTTCATTTCGTTTCGTTTCGATGCAAAATTGCTGTGGTTCGGTTTAATTTCGTTTCAAATTAACTTCCTTAGTGAAGAATTTGGTTTCGTTTTGAAATTCAAGCAATTACCTTTAGTTATGCGCTCAAAATCAAACCATGAAACGTTTGACTCATCGCTTGTGACAAACATGCTTCACACGAGAGCAGCATTGAACTTACCGAGCGGCCATTTACCAGCGTCACATCAATATTTGAAGGAGGACAATGACACAGATGAGTGTCGATGGAAAAGTTTTGAAATATTCTGAAACGAAATTTTGTTTCGTTTCGAACTGCTTTTTCTATAATAAAACTTCATTTTGTTTAGCCCATATAATTCGTTTCCAACACCCCTAATAATTTCACCCCCCTTGTTAGTATATCCGATGCTTTTCTGAATTATGTTTTCATCTTTCCCTACGATACTCCAAACTCATGAAGATTTTTTAGAAATTTGTTAAGTGCATGATTGAACTCGGGGATATTTACCCAGTAAGTTTGTAATAATTAGAGCTGGCAACATCACTGCTTTAAGCATAACCGGATTTACTACATGAAAAAATTCACTAATCCAGTAGTCCCACTTGTTTTGGATTTCATTTCAAATCGAAGCGTCTCTGCGTTGCATTAACAGTTTAGCCTGCTAGTATCAATTACTCTGCCGCATTGGATAATTTCGTAAAGAATCTTCGGTCAACAATTTGGTTTGTAATGAAATTATTACTTTTGTTACGAACATAGTAGTCAGCAATATAAATGCGGTGCAATAATGTCTGCACACCAACTTTACAAATCGCTTTATTGGGTCTGATTGTTAAGTTTTTTGTGACGCTCTTATTTAATTCATGTTAGCGGTGCAGTAATATTGTATCTACGTGTATTGTGTTACGAGTAAAGTTTATGTTGCGTAATTATTTAGTTGTGAGAATCTTGTTTTCGGCTGCGCCTTCTCTTGATTAATTTCAAGCAGCCTTTCAATCAAAAGACGCATTCTCTGACTTCGTTGTTCAGTTCCAGTTTTGTCTGGACCTATTTGATAGTTTACGTGATGGTTCGCAGACGGCTGCTGTAAGGTTTATTTTTGGTTCCCAGGGTTACTAAGATAGCTTCATTCAGTAATGCTTCAATCTTTATTAAAAAGTGCAATTCTTTCTGTGCTTCTGTGTGTTCTAACTCCTCTGAAACTACTAGGAGTAAACATCACACTTGATGCGATTAATCACCTCCCGGGGGCATCATAAGAAGATTCATCACGCCGTGGTGACGTCATAATTAAAGATAATTTTTTTAAATTTTTGTTTCATGACAAAGAAAAAGCATTCTTGCTCAAACGAAAACCAGCCTCCGACTTACCAACTTTCAAAAACTTTATCCCATTAGGGTGTAGGATGACGTCACATCTAACGCTTGATTGCACAATTTGTTCCCTGTATTTCTTCAAAAACTATTCATCGTAGAAAAATGATCAAAAGCTTTTTCGGAAAACATTGACTGGATGCTTTGAACAAAAACCTTTTGCAACTATTTAAGTTAAATTGATGCAACCATACATTCTTTTTTTACGCATTCCAAGGATGCATCTCTTTTTTCTTGAATGGTTTAAACTGCCTATATGATGTCATAATGCTGTCTGATATCATCACAATGAAAAAAACAGTACGCCGCACCCACGCATCAAATTTTATTCACTGCTATTTTGAAATCAAACAACGTATGTGCTGCCTGTGAAAGAAGAATGATATATCATGGTATTAGCATAGCAGTTGTTCAAAAAACATCTTTTTTAGTAACACAATGGCAAATTGCAATACTCTTGTATAATCCTGTCGTGAGCCTAACTGATCTTAACCTCCGGAATATATCAATTACTGTAACAAAATTGAACAAACTGACGATTTTTTACGTTAAATCTTACGGGAATCACATCAGTGATCTGCATCTTTACCTCTGTAACCTGGTCCGTGGCTTGTAATCTTGATGGATAATTTAACCTCTTGTAATAACTTAACAACAAGTGCTTGACTTTGGGTTAGTTTGGACTTATACCAGCACCTGGCAATATGGGCGCAATTAGCGAAAACCAACAACAATGGAACTTACTCACAGAACACCTAACACTTCACAAATTCTATTCTTTTCTTCCAATAAGTATGAGCCACAAAGTCAAATTGGTGAGTGGGCACCATAGTGGTTCTTGTTTCGCAATTGCAAAATCGCCTATTCAGTAGCAGGCTTATTTCACAACTTTGCGCAACTCCTTGTAATGGTATTTGTATGTTTCCTAACTGTACCCAATGTATGTGCCTCGATCCCTACGTGGGTCGAAATGGGCCATAACCTCTCGAGTATGCTGCATCCTGTTATCCAGTTGGCCTAATAACCTGGCTCGTATTTTCAAACAAAAAATTTCATTGGATCCGTGCAATTTTACTCAGTACTATAGACCTACTCGTGGGAGTAACACTTTGTTTTCTGTGTCGGTAGCTGATGGAAATTTTGTTTAGCAATGGTGAAAGCCTTTTTTTGTCTCGAACATGTAGTTGTTCAGAGTGACTTTTTTGCTATTTTGAGTTCTATAGTGAGGTGGAGACTTTTCCCAGTTTCATACTTCTTATTTTTACGCTGTGGACCTACTGAAGTTCTTTTTCTGTTAATTCCTCACAAACTTCTGGCTGTGGGTATGTTCCTTGGCCCCGGCTTAGATGCCAAATGGGGGCCAAATGGCTCGGAGGCATAAGTTCAACCGTTGAGCTACTACAGTAGGTAAGTTTTGGCTTAAGTGAAGGACAGACCGACCAGGTTTTTGTGTTGTAGTGGCGGATAATTTTTTTGAATCGTGCAATAGTTCTTTTCAATACTCATTATTTTGTTCTACTTTGGTGCTCGTGATTAAAGTGCCTAAGGAAGTGGTCTGCAAACGTTTGTTAAGGTGGTCAAAATCTTTTTCAATGATCGCTAAAAGCCGCTTCCAGCATTGAAGAAACTTAATTAAAACAAAGGTCTGACAAACTTCAAAAATTTAGATCAAACAGTATGTCAGTTGAAGAAATTTTTTCTGGTGATCAACTTTTTGAAAGTTAATGTTCTTGATTGTGAGCTGAATTTTTGATCATATGATGAAATCCACTTTTTTCAAGGGAAGGTGACCATATTTTTGTTGATATTTTTGCAGTTTTTTTCAAGAAAACGATCTCTTCATTAAAGATCAATTTTCAATCATTATCTCATTTTTTTAGTAATATTCTTTGTTTCTATCCACTACGCTGCTCATAATTGCAAACTGCATAAATCCACAAAAAAATTATCTATCGGCACAAAATTGAGCGGCGGATCACAGTTGGCCGACTACTTCTGTCGTAAAAGTTGAGATAAATCAGGAGCGAGACACGACTACAAAAATGCATTCTAACCTGCAGCCTACCTACAGTTTAATAATTTTAATTTTCGTACCATCAGTTGTGTTTTTCAAAAACAATTTTGTACCAGTAAGTTCGATAAGTTATTACTGCGTAGCATGTCTACTTTTACAGCCAGCATATCAGTAATAGAATTTTCTGTTCACCTTTGCTTTCAAAATGACAGTGGGTGATAAGTACAACTGCTACTTGTTGCTGTTTTTAATAAAATTGAACCAAACATCACTGTGACATTACTTGACGTCATGACAAAACACAGCTCTTTTGAAACGTTCAAGACAAAAAAGGAAAAAATGTTTGAATACTTAATCGCTTTTTGCATCGTCGATAAAGTCCAACTCGCCATAGAATTTAAAAAAATGAAAACGTGTTGCTAATGTCTCCTAGAAACGTTTTAACGGCGTTTCCACATTAATATCTTTTGAGAATATGAAGAAAACAAGCTGCACAATCAATTGTTATTTGCGAAGTCATCTTACTTCTAAACCGGTATAATTTTACAAGCTGGTTAGTCGGGTACTGGCTTTTGTTAAACAATAAACCAATTTTCTCTGTCAAGAAATGAAAGGTTTAAACAGTTTATCAATTGTGATGTCACGGTGGCGTAACAATTGATAAACTGTTTAAACTATGACAGCAACCAGTGTCGTTGATAGCAGAGCAATCATGATCGATTTCAAACGGATTGCTACATTCCCTTAATCCAGGGGTGGGCAACCTGCGTCCCACCAGGTTAATTTATGCGGCCCGCCAAAGTATGTTGTTCCTAGTAAACAATACAAAGTGATCAGTCCGTTTCTCACCTATTGAACTAAACGTAACACAGTTGTATTGTACAAAACATTGTGCTGTACATTTAACATGAGTTAATGTGGTAGTTACGCTAAGTATACACACCAAATAAACTCTGTATATCAGTGTATGACTGTATGCCAGTGTATGGTATGCAATAAATAAAATTGTTTTAGAATATATAATAACTGGTTTTAAATTTTTTTCAAAAATGCGGCCAGCTGAAACCCTATAATTATAATTTGTGGCCCAGTATCATCAGAAGGTTGCCCACCCCTGCCTTAATCTAACGTTGATTGAATTTGCGGGGTAACTGTGATATGCTTTTCAAACAGTGTTTCCGATCCAGGAAAAGAATAATTTTCATAATTTAATCAATATTATCATAAAGAGTGTCATAAAGGCAATTTCCAAACACACGTTGCATGCGTTTACAAAAATGGCCGAGAGTGGGTTTAGGCCGCCCTGTGCGGAAGAAACGATGCCGTCCTGTTTCCGGTCAATCAACTCGCAAATAGTAAGATTTAAGTCCCTTGTTCACACACAGCTTAAATTTTGTTTTCCTCGGTTAACCATGGCCGCCTTCTTCAAGTGGTCGCTCTGAGCGGACGTACACGCTCCATGTCTCTTGTTACGCCACTGGTCTACAGCACTTTCAATGCAGGTTTTAAAGATGTCATATAAATTTATTGCCGTGTAACTGTTAGCATACTAGCATAAAATAGAGTATTGCTTCTACCATTCCGAGTTCAGTTTGGTATACAATTTGGTGTTTTTTGTTTATGCCTGGCTGCCAAAAATGACAGTGAAATTATTACGTAGCAAACAAAATTATTTTAAGTTGTTCAAACATTTCTCTTTTCTATCATTTTAAAACAGTTTACCTAACACTTAGATATTGAAGCAATTTTAGAAAGCGTAAACAAAGATTTGAAAAACCTAGACGAAGCCTTTCGGTGACATCTCTACCTCATACACTTCTGTTTTACCAAAAATTTCAAACCAAAAATTGCAAGTTTTTGTATTAGTTCTTAAATACAACTTAACTGCAGATATTTCGGAATCTGGATCACTTGTGCACAGTAAAAAAAACAATGCAAAAGCTAAGCGAAATCACATCCTCCTAATTAACTTCAAATGCTGTAAATATTTAATTCTTACCTTGTGCATTGCTGTTGAGAATAAACACGCCATGAGCATTCCCATCACCTTCCATGCAAGTGTAATACGGATGCACGCCGTACAAATTTGCGTTTGGCTGAAAGAATATTGTAAAAACAGGAAACTGGTGAAAACATTAGACAATCGTTTATATGCTTCAAGGATCCTTCCACCACTCACAAACTTAAGCTGATGTGCTTGTGATTCGATAAAAATTGAAGGAGTAAAAAAACTGCTCCTTACGCTTCCAGAGTATGAACGAAATAATTCTTTACCTCAGCAGTCAGTATCGAAAGTTAGAAGAAAAAAAAGTATATGCCGTGGTGAAAAGAAGCTTTCTTCAAACGCTGCATTTATCGGAAAAATTGTGAACTTCAGAGTTTAAGTTTACAGTTGCAAATTAAGTATATTATAAGGTTGGAGTGAGCAAACAATAAATTGGGCTGTAGTCTTATTTTCTGACTTGTGACACTTGGCCAACTCAATTAGTGACAAAACATCAACCGTAGCTGCTTGAAGTGTACCCTAACATATGACTGAGCCGAAGAACCACTTCAAACCACAGAAGAAAAAACAGTTTAGGTTCATATCATTTGTTCGTTCTATTGTTCTTTAGAACAGTCGTTTGAGATTGAAAGATTCGCTCAATTATGTTTGATAAAGCACAAGGCTTTTACTGGTACGTACACCGTATTAGCATTAACATCGCTTTGCAAAGGCAATCAATGTTTCGCAATATTTGCTTGCACATAGCGATACACGATCACAATCGTCAAATAAGCTTTATCTTATAAACTTTCTTTATAATTGCTTCAATTGATTTCAAGTTACTGGAAGCACTAGCTATCTCTGTGTTATTATATACTAAACATTCATTTTTCTCTACACCTTACTTACTCCTACTCCTTGGTCTCTAGAAAACATTCCAAAGGACTTCCAGTTCATGTCATGCTTAAAAGTCTCGTGCATGTGCTCGCCAAAGCCGTAGATATACTCAGATGCTAGACGGGTTGAAATTTGAAGAAACTGCTCGGCGAATATCATGCGACCAACCGAAGAATCGAACCTGTAAAACAAAACTGAAAAGTTAATCAGAATTTTGAAATCTAAATTACGTTGAAGAATATATTCCCGGATGTTTTGTGACGCACTTTTTAAGGAATTTCTCGTAGAGAAAATAACAAATTAGGACAGGTTTTACCAAGCGGCATAACAATCTTTACTATTCAAACAACATGAAAGTCAGCAACATTTTCGGGTTCAAGACGTATTCCGATCATAATTGAGTAAATTCAATTTCATGGTCCATTTACCACACAAATCCTATTGCTGAGCGGCAAGTATGAAATCTGTGAATACCAAGTCAACATGACTTGAATCATCTTGACAAGGGAATTGAACCTACATCTATCGGCTACAACTCGAATATCTACGTCATCTAGCCGGTTGGAAGCGTCAAAACTGTTTAGGACGATTCGTCAGTTGCTTAAAGGCCAGTCTTTATTAAACATAAAGTTCAAGAGTCATCACAAGCAGTGTTTGTTTGTTTTATTGTGACGAAAAAAGCCCTCAGTAGATCTTGCATGAGCGTTTTTCTCATAATAAATAAACAAAGCATGCTTGTAATTATACTTGAATATGCAGCATTACTAATGGAAACTTATATAACGCTGACATATATTGTAAAAGTTTGAAGTCCACATTAGCATGCAGAAGAAGCATATACTTACAAAACTCTTCCTGTGCTTTTACGCATCACTCGAACTCCAAACAAACCTCCTGGAGTAGTTACGAATTCAACCTCGTACAGCGGGTCTTCAGGGGGAGGAAAAGGAGCAGTTTTATGTTCAAATGGGACTTCGTATCTTGCTTCTTTCGGAGCTATCTAAAACAATATTATTGCTTTAGTTGTACTGCTATTTGATTCACAATGAAGTACCTAATCTGGATTTTACAACGAGCCGTATAACCGCTATCAACTTGCTCAGAAAAGTTATTTGTATGTCATGGCTTGCTCGCTAATCAAACTTCATTGCAAAAGAAGGTAGTTGGTGGTAGACATGCATCACAAAAATACGGTCTAACTGTGTACACCAAAGCATGCAAAATCGACGATCATTTCTTTGTAGCCCGGTTTCTTTGATTTTTGCGCAGAGTAAATTCTATCATAGTCTTTTCCTACAGCTTTAGTCGCTGGAAAAGAATATAAACTTAAGTTTTGATTTTGCCGACTGTTGCAAAAAGTAACAGTGATCAATAGTTCGTCAGAGTTGGAATCGGAAGCCGCACAAATAACTAGAGAAGAGTACAACTTAGCAAAAACAATGTCAAATATTGTTTTGATCTAGCGCACAGTCTCGTAAACCTTCCTCGAGTATTGAACTCGCTTCCTTATTTAGTAAAGTGATGCTAGCGCATAGTAATAAGTTGTCCATGGAAAAACCAGTTTTACCTTGATACGAAGCGTATCTTTACTCATTCTGAAGTATTCAAGTGTCAAACTTTGGAATTCTTTTCCGTACGGTTTATCTGCTGATTCTGTTTTTTCCAGTACAGCCCGGTAGCCGGTTCCAGTGTCCCCTTCGTCCGTCATTTTGTAACCATCTCTGTCGTCATAGTAGCAAAGAGGAGACCCATCCTTGGGTGGATCATCCACCCAGACGCAGCTTAAATTTAAATTAAAAATGGAAAAAATTTTTGACAATAAAATTTATAATAAAAATGCTTCGGTGGTAGGCCCATACTATAAGTTAACAACAGCTTTATTAAATTTGAGAGTAACGACTCAGGAAATGTAATGCTCGCAGCGGCGGGCTAGAAGATCAGTTCAACGAGGCTGGTTTTTCTCGGCAGCCCTCTCGCACCAACTGTAAAAGTGTTTCACAGTTTTCAACTACCGGCGAGGTGGTGTAGTGGCTAGAGCGTTCGCTTCGCAACGAGTAGACTTGGATTCAATTCTCCTGTTAGGTCATACCAAATAAACTTACAAAAATTTGATTCGCTAATTATCTACTGAAAAGGCAGTGTTTGTGGTTATGTCACCACTAATCAAAATTTTTCCATCTTCACGTGGCAGACAGATGGTGACGCCGAGCAGTCTGACTAAAGAAACGCACACAGAATACGAGCTTATAGGCATGAATGAACAACTTTCGATGATAGAGGAAAAGAGGAAATCTTGTAAAACCTAATCCCTCGCTCTTTAAATGCTATTTTGATTCTCACCCTCTTTCTATGCATTTTTCTTTAGTTGCTCCACCTTCAGGAAAGCAATCAAATCTTTCCGCAGGATTTTCTGAAGGGCCAAGTGTTGGAACAACTGTGGTTGGATTATTTGTGGTCGAGTCAACTGTCGGGTCAATTGTAGGATTCACTGAAGGGCCGGATGTTGGAACAGCTGTGGTTGGATCCTTTGTGGTAGAGTCAACTGTCGGGTCAACAGCTTCATCTTTTTGAGAGTTTGGCACTGAAACAACAGCATTTTTGATCAAAGCATGATATTTACTGTGAATTATAATCAAGAACATAATGATGTCACTCATAGCTGAATATCAACTAAAATTAAGCAACTGAACATAATAAAATATTTTAAATACTCACGTGAAGCAGTGGAAAAAGGCAAAACGAGTTGGAATTCAAAGAGACCTACTGTGCATTTTTTGCCTTCAAATTTGCAAAATTGTGGCAATTGCACTAAAGATATTACGATTCTGCAGTCACACTTTGAAGCTTTTAGGGTTCAACATTTCGTTTGAATTGCTCAGTATAGCTTCAAATAAACATACTGCTGGTAAGAATTCGCCCAGAGAAACTTGACAAATTCTGACCAGTAATTTGTTTATACCAACACAACAACTTGAAAGAGTCTCGAACTTACAATCGTTAAATTGTACACGCATTATTTATCGATTTACATTAATCTACTACACCAATGCAATAACTCGAGTTTTGCATTCACATTCTGTAATCACAAGTTATTTTTACGGAACACACAAAACAACTTGTCTTCAGCCTCCTTTTTGTATTTGTAAGTACTGTTGGAACTGCATTTCTACCAAATACATGGCAAACAAACAGAAAAACTGCCACAAAAGTGTCTTTCCCAGGGGCACAGTAATGTAGAAATCTATCGGGTTTGTAACAAACAATTCAAGACAACAGGTCCGGCGATTAGCTATACTTAAGTGTTTTGTTGGCGAAACATCAAGTTGGGAATTTACCGTTCCCGAGTTGAGAATCGGTCTCAAAAATTGAACGACGCCTCAAACGTAAAGTCCCAAAGCGGCCAAGGGGCAACCCACCGATCACTTCAAAATAGACAGGTAGGACCACAATCAGGATTACGACGCCCACAATTGCAATTACACCTGCTACTTTTAGGAAAGTTTTGCCGGAGTCCTTGTCCTTCCCAGCATGGTGATTGTCCTGAAAACAACGATTAGTGGCATAAATAGTCCCAGTTAGGGACAAGTTGGGAGGAAAGGATGAGAAGACAAGAAGAAGAATCAAACCTTCAAAATAAAAAGCTTTTCAATTGCTAGAATGTTTCAAATCTTTGAAAAATTCCGAACGGATTTTTGGTGTTAAGGATCAGAAAAAATGACCAACACTTTCTAGTTCCCACCGGTACTTGATAACACAATTTACACTAAGCAAGACTGTTGGAACAAATCAAAATGCAAAGTTGAGCCGAGATGCGAAATGTAAAATTGCTTGAAGTTGCATGTTCTTAAACGAATTATAAGAGCTGGTGTTGGCCTGTTTAAGATATTACTTTAATTAATGGATATTAAGGCATATAGGCTAACTGCAATCAGTTGAATAAAATCCCACTTCCACGACCGGTTTCGTTCCTATTAGAACTCGTCAGGTGGACTCAGGTATTAAACCGAAGGTCACATGGATTGCTTCATGCGGTTTATGCTACTCCGCCATCGGTACCTGAGTCCACCTGAAGAGTTCTAATAGGAACGAAACCGGTCGTGGAAGTGGGATTTTATTCAACTGATTGCAGTTAGCCTATATGCCTTAATATCCATTAATTATAGTAACATGTTCTTAAAGACGTTCTTGGGAAAATCTAATTTAAACAACTTTGCAATGTACGGCTGAGATTGTATTTTTAAGCAATTTTTATTTTCAGTCCCCTGCAATACATTTATTTTTGCTTTTTCTTTGTAAAAACTTCTTTTACCAATTTCCTCCTCTTCTCATCCCCTAAAGCAAATTTTCGAATGTAGTTGAAGCATCGCATTATATGGTCTGTTCCGTTCCCTTGTACTTTTGTAGCACAAAACATGAATAAATTGGAGGATCCGTGGGCATGAATACACAAATAATCTTAGGTAATCAAATCTGTACTTCACACAAGTATTTATGGATACATGTTCCCAAGTCGCGTCAAAAAAGACTTTTTTGAGAAAATCTTAAAACGAGGTGATAGATCTTTATATAAAAGAAGTTTTTACAACCGATGGAATACATTTTTTGTACACTTTTTTAACCATTAAAGATGTGTGAATCTGCTATTCACGGTGATCCACAAATACAAAATCAGTTAGTACTCATGATTCGTATGTAAGTAACATCAGTAACCGGCTAATTGTAGTAATCTCCAGTCGGTGACTTATCACGGACTTTAAATACATTTAGAAATAATTACAGTGGCGTATTTAGAAGCAAATTTTGGGAAAGTCAAGAATTAAGTAATGACAGCGATATATCAAGCGATCTTAAAAACGTACATGAATTCAATCTTGTTCAGGAAAGGAGGTCAAGGAGCATTACCGAGATAAACTTTTTGAAAGTAATAATACTGCCCACTTGAGTCCCTACTCATACTTGGAAATCTTTTTTTTCGAAAACTAACGTGTTAAGGCTTCTGTCAAACCATTTAAGGAAATCGTCATCCTTTATTTCCTTCCCTCTAAATACGCCGCTGGTGGTAGAGAACTTTATCATAGGGTGGGTTAAAAAAACTTGGCTTACGATAAGCTTTTTGTAAAGAGTAATCACTAGCAACATTAACCCACAATTAAAACGAAGATCAAGCAAAATCGCCAAGCTATTTACATGAATGGTCACAGTTAAAGCTTTAGATGAAATAGATTTTTTTGTAATATTTTGTGAAGAGCTTACCGTAAATGAATTTCTTCGTTCAATAAAAGTTGTCTCTGCGCGGTCACCATCTTCGATCACGGCAGAATTTCTATCCATGTTAAAATGACCTACGTCACGTTATTCCTAAATAGAAATTAACAAAAATCTTTGATCTTTTTTCGGTAAATTAATTCAATTAGCCTACCTAAATGGTGGATAGCAACTTTAGAGCCAAATTTGGCCCGACTCGTATGTTTTATGATCTAAACTGAACTTACTAGATTAATACTTTCGCTCAATTGACCACTTGGTTTTTATTCAGCGGGAAGATGGGAGCGGGGGAAGAAAGTGCGCCATATTCAAATCAATTGTTGTTACATTTTTTCTGGCTATGCACTCGTTCTTGAGCAGGTTTATCAAGCCCAGCAGAGTTAACTTGAAAATGCTGCCATTTCCGACAACTATAACTGGTTTTAGGAAAGCATAAAATTATCATAAGCGCTACGCAGCTATGCTTAAAAGTGAAGTACTTCTTCCCATCTAAGCAGATCGTTGACGTCAACTTAAAACTGCTTGCCGTTAACCTCTAAAGCAGCGGGTCCATTTACAACTAACTGCATCAAAAGTCTATATTGTATTTAAACGCATCAGATTACAAACATAGAGATCAACATATAAGGCTCTGCTTTACCTCGTTTATTTGAATGATTAGATTAAGCATGCAAGCTGTCCACTCAGTTCAAACAAGCTCAGGTTTGTCACGAGCTAACAATACCATAAAACAAATTCTCTCAATTTTGCTGAACAACAAACATTGCAAACATGGTCATTTGAGCATAAACTTTACAAAATATTTTCGAAAACTTGTTTTTTCACAAAAACTTTTGGTGTTGTTATTGTAGTTTGGGAATTTTAACGGTGTGATTTTAGATATATAACTTGATCAGAAATTTTGGCAGGCCATTGTTGACTCATCGGTTTAAGGGGCCGTTCAAATTGCTGTTATATGGGGGAGGAGAGAATAGGAAATATTGTTATATGACATACTTGCTAATACACAAGCGTATTTAAAAAAATTTACATTTTCAAAGGCTTAATTAAACAGGCTTTTGCGGCATATTTGAATAATGAAAATTTTTTTTAAGCTTTTTTTTGAATAACGCGTCGCATTAGGTGGGAGAGGGTTTACATAAACGTCATAATGCGTCACATTGGGGAAGAAGGGAGTTATGAATCGCATAAAAAGCGAAATATGATTTATGAACCGCCACTAACCATATAGCATCAGCAATTGCTTGTGTGCCGTTTAATTGGAGTAAAATAAACAATTCGTTTGTTGACTAAGCGTAAACATCACTGATAAGCCATTATCATATTGCTGCAACTAGCTGCACCAAATTGTCTACAAGCAATTGGTGTTAAGAGGTACATTGTACGGCCAAGATAGGTGGCTTAAATTTTAACCGCTGCTTTATGCACACTTATAAACACTACTTATAAAGTTTACCAACGACTTTAAACATTTCAACCCGCGCTTGCGTTCAGTCACTGGAATAATTTATGTGTCTGTAATTTATGTTGGTGCTGTTGCATCATTTTTCATAAATGTTTTGATACTGACTGCATATACACACTAACATCTGTACTATATAGCAGAGGACCTTCTCGTGCGTGCTTGCTTGCTTTGGTGCGTAAAGTGTTTTTGCTTCAACTCCCTCAAACCTACTAACGTACAAACGTGAAACTAGGCGCGATGGATCATTGCCTCCGGGTAATTGTCATAAGGGGACTCGTAATGCCATGATGACATCATAAAAATGGCAACTTTTTAAATTTGCGTTTCTTGAAGAAGAAAAACGGTTTTTTGTTCGAACAAAAGTTAGCCCCAAACTCAGCAACTTGCAAAAACTTTGCCCATTCAAGAATAAAGGTGACATTGCAAATAACGCTTGATTGCAGATTTTGTTTTCTTCAATTTCTTAAAAAATGATGACCTCAGAAATGAAGACCTCAAAATGATTAAAGAATTTTTCGGAAGACATTAATTTCCTTGTTCTGATAAAAAGAAATTTACAAAAATTTGAGCATTTTGTTGTCGCAAGAAACAACTCTTTTCTTAGGTTTTTCTAATTTTAAGCATTCTTTTCTCCATTTTTTCTTGAACACTGTAGAAGTCTCTGTTCTAGCCAAAACTGTCTGCTACGGTTTTAGTCAAAACACCATCAGGCAACAGCAATACTTATTACCGGTCTTTACTTTCATTATGAAAGCAAAAGAAAAACGTTGAAGTGCTGCCTGATAAGGTAGCATGTTATATTTCCGTATTGGCATACCGGTGTAAAACTGTTTGTATAATAAAGAAGAGACGAGAACGAAAATAAAATAACTCAGGCTGGGGCGCTGGAGCTAAAACACTGCGTACACCCGCCCTATCTCTGGTCTACTCTACTGCGGAGTACTGTGCACCAGTTTGGTGTCGCAGTGCACACACTCGCCTCATCGATAGTGTTCTCAACGACGCATTGCGCATTGTCACTGGATGCCTGCGTCCAACTCCAACAGACTATCTACCCGTCCTCGCAGGTATCCAGCCGGCTGAGCTTCGCCGATTAGGAGCAACGCTCTCCCTGGCGTATCGTGGCAGCCTGGACCTTGACCATATTCTCTATGAATTATTGGCTGGGTCTCCAGACGGCCGCAGAGAGAGACTAAAATCTAGACGCCCCTTTGTGCCCGCTGCACGGAAGTTACTAAAAGATCTAACTGAATTGGATATTCGTGCAGCTCAATGGACAGACTTTAAATGGAGCACGGAATACTCGGAGTGCTCATCTGATCTCCGTGCTTTCATCCCTAGGACAAGCACTTGGCCAATGGGGATGGGCCTGCCCAGATCATCATGGGTCAGGCTCAACCGCTTTCGGGCTGGTGTTGGGTGCTTTCAGTCGTTCATGCACAAATGGGGCCTTGCTCCTACATCGAATTGCGAGTGTGGCGCTGCAGAACAAACCACAGAACACATTATTCTGACATGCCCCGTACATCGGGCACCCACAGGAATACGTGGACTGACGGTTTTGGATGTCAACACACGATGCTGGCTGAGTACCATCACTGCCAGCATCTGATTTCGAAACAGTGGATGATTCAACAACATTGCTGTCTTGCTGCTGTTTTCGCAGTGGATGTGGATCCCTTCCAAAAGAAGAAGAAGTTTCGAAGCAGTCACAAATTTCTTACATAATCGTGACACAAGTTGTTAGGTGTTTTTATCACTTTTTCAGTGAAGAAAACATGTGTTTATGTTAAGTGTACGCCTGCTGAAGTATATTGATTGTTTATCATTGAAGTTAGCTACCTGTTTAACGATACGCTTTTGGTGAATAAGACTAATTTAAATTAATGAGTAGTCAGCTCGACATTTGGAACACTTTGACGTCCTCGCACAATTTTTGAGTTGTTTCCATCTTCGCGCTTTAGGAAAGAAATGAATTGTGATTGTTACAAATGCTTGCTCTGATTTAGAATGCAACCACGTCCGTTGATGACTCAACGCTTTGACAAAATTACGTTATCTATAAAATAAAGGGATTTTTTGCGCGTGCGTAAGCGCGTTAGGCCTTTGCGTAAAGGCTGGATTCTACTACGCGTAAATAGCGTAAAAATTCTTTGTTTTCTGTCCAATTTCATGCGCGGAGCGTTTTTGCCCGTACAATAACTTCAAACAGACAAGCAAAAAATATTTACGCTACGCCGACAGGTTACGCCTAATGGAAACCAGCCTTAACTTTAATGTAATTAAAGCAAATTTTTAACTTTTTGGTTTTCCGGTGACGCTTTTGCTTTCACTGACTAAAAACAAAAAACTTATTTTTGTAGAGAGTGTGGTGGTGACTGCCATTACTGCTAACTGCCGCTACTCTACCAATTCAAAATTCCATACACTAAGTAAACCACAACAACCAGAAAGAAAGAAATTTTTTGAAACCAAGCGCTCCAAATATATTTTGTGCGTTAATTTGAGTGAAACTATTTAAAACACGCTTTTTGTTGTTGCAAACGGTAACTTTGCAATTGGTGGACAGTTATTTTGTACTACAGGGTTTTTTTTGTACTACAAAAATTGCGCGTTCTCCAGTTTTGTCCAATGGTGGGCAAGTGGTCAAAGCAGTCCAATCAAATTGCTGAAGTTATTGTTCCCACATGTTTTGTGATCTTAATCATGGGTCCTACCTACAGTTGCATCAGAGTTTTTCTCTCTTTTTGATTGCCTAAATGCTGTGGCACAGAGAAGATCAAGAATCAGATTTGTTTTGAATAGTTTTTGAAATAACTTTTGCTTTTCGTAAATTTGTGAACAAAACAAACGAATTCATATGAAAAACTATCCTTTGCCACAAATTTGCGATCTAGTCCGTCAATAAATTGATTTCTCAAGCTAGGTTTTCCTCTTATTCCACGGGTTTATTCTAATCTTTGTTAGTCTTGTTGTCACCTTTACTAAGCATAGTTTCATCTGTTTTGTTCTCGAAGTGCTTTTCTTTAAACTTATCTTACAATTTGAAAATAAAATAAACAACTGTGGTGCCTGTCTATTTTGGATTGTACAAGCCAGTTTTGTCCACCAACAAACAAATATCACCTCGTTTCATTTCTTTGTCTTTTTTCATTTCAGAGACGTGCTTCCTCGTTGGCCAGAAAGTTCCATAGTATCTAATTTTATTTTCTTTAGGAGAATCGGCCGAATGCACATTTAAGAAAAAGTTATCAAAAGTTTAGCACGTGACTTCTCCACATTTTCACCTGCGCCAAAGCGCTGTTTCTTGCTTTTTCTGCAGTATACGTCAAATTGGCAAACATACCCATTTGCATTTGCTCTAAACCAAATTTATATCCTCTTTTTACAGACTTTTTTGGGGAGTTAGGTCTATTGTTTGAAAATCCACCTTCTTTTCAAGTTTATTATTGATTTGTCAGCCGTTTGCCATTTCTTTGAATTGCAGCATTTTAAAAACTGATCATTTAAACCAGGGCTTCTCAAACTTTTTTGTTCTGTTTAGTACCCCAGTTTAGAAAAGAAATTTCTAAGCGACCCCTGGATGGGTAGCCTACACATTTATGATATTTAAGCAATAAGCGTCCCATTACAGTCACTGGCGTAAATGGAAACAATTTCGTTTTGAGGGGGGTAGGGAGCGAAGCATTAAGTAAGCTTAATCTTATTACCAAGCAATCATATAAATTACGTGAACTCAATCTCCTTTCGGAGGGCAAAGCATTAAACGAAGAAAACCTTTCGAAAGCAAGAATTTTGCGTATTTTGGTCAAAAAACTGTTCTTTTACATTTTTTGCTCCTACCATATCCTTTGAGGGCTATCTCTTTTGTTTCCCTCCATAACTGCACCACTGATCACAAATCTCAAGTATTTTTTGTGGAGTGAAATCATGCAAATGTACACAATCACGAAAGTAACTATGCAGTAACAAAAAATACATAATAGAAATAGTGAAGCAAACAAAAACTTAGAAAAAAAAGAATTTTATAAAATTTATCAAGCTCATCTAACGGGATGAATATTGCGCATGATGATTTATGAAAGAAATGAACTGATACGTCAGAACGGTTTGCTCTTGAAATAACGTCTTTAAATGCAAATTGAAAAAAGTCAAGAATTAACGCAAATCTAGGTAACACAATTAGTTTTTGAATTCTCTTGTAAAGGCCAAACCAACGAAACATGACACTTCTTCAAAATACGCTACTGTTATGGTAAACAACTTGCATATCTTACGCACTTTTTCATTGGCTTCCGCTTGGCTCTACTTAAGGATACCAACCTTCCCAAGCCATCAAATATTAGCAGTCGAAAGCTATTTTGTTAAGCTTGAAAAATACGATTTCAAATCGCAAATAAGGCATAGACATTTTTCTTTTCCTTAGAAGTGTTTGGACCACAAAAAAATAAGTTCAGCAGCGTTTTTTCCACAATTTCTGTGTTTTTACATGGCATGTTAAAACTTTATTTTACATCATATTTTTTGTAAACATATATTGTTGCAAATTTTCATATTTCCTCCTGATTTTTTTATCTTGATCATTTGCGCCTAGTTTCTCTTTCTCTGACTTTTAAAATCAAATTTTATCAAATAAGGAAATTTCCTTACAAGTGAAAGCCGTGTCAACAAGGTCAATATCGGCCAGTATGTTACAACAAAGGAAAAGTAACAATGAATAACTTGTTGCAATTTTTTGATTATTTTTACTTGAAAGCTCAGACAGACATAGTAGTAAACAACTGACAGCGTAAAAATGGAGTTACCCCTAAAAATACAAAGCAAAATCATTTTACTGTAGGTCTACTTTTTAATTTTCTTGCGAGAGTTACAAAAGCTTTTAATTCTGATAAATACAGCCAATTTGTTTTAAATTTGTTTCGCGACCCCAAATGGGGTTGCGACCCACAGTTTGAGAAGCCCTGATTTAAACCATCAATGAGAGATTGTGCTTAGTACAAAATATCAAAATATTCCTTAGATCTTTAAGGCGTTTCGTCGATATTGTTAAGATATACAGTATATTAAAAAGTAGCCATTGGAATCTTTTAAGTACATTTAAAATCTATGGATCATTAATTACAGGATCAAAAGATCAATAATCTCTGTAGGATATGGCAGTTTTGTAATTTCACTTCTCAGTGGTTGAAGATATAAGCGATTTTATCTCTGTTATTGTGGTTGAAGTAAACGAATTTTGCCTTTGCCTTGCATTCACGTTGCATGCAATCAATCCACAAGCCTACACCAGTCAACAGAAATGGGAAGGTTTTTGGTTTACAAAAACTAAAACAAGCGGGTGACCTCGGTGTGACGATGTTGTTCATGGATTTGTTTGAGGTTAAGCCCATTGTATGCAACTTGCAAACTGAAGAAAGAATGTCATTTGTGTCAAGTTTTCTTTTCTAGGTTTTTAGAGAGTTTGACAGTCGAAATTTCCCAGCTCAAAGGGTCAAATTTTAATTTTCATGTCTTTAATTTTTTCTGTACAGTTGGAATTGAACATGAATGATATTGCTCTAAGAAATATTTGTGCCCGCAAAAAGAAAATTCCATTTTCTTATAACAGCATCCATGATAGCTGTGGTTTCTCTCTCTACGATTAAATAATGTTGTCACTGGAAAAAATGTCCTAAAGTGGAAAAACACAGATTGACCGCTTTGGTTGAAAGTGGCTGCTAGTGAAAGCTATCAAGCATCGCATTCTACTGTAAAGAGTGCTCTTCTTTTACGCTAGAAAGGCATTTTTAAGGCAGGGCTTTTTCGGAGAAACTCGAAGGCTACGACGGCTTCGCTTGATAATGGCAACAGTATAGCTTTATTAGCAATCGTCAGCTGGCGAATTTTAGAGAAAAATCAGGCACTCAAAATGTAATAACCTGCTAGAACTTCAGATTTTGATTTGGAAACTGGTAGTTTTCCAGAGGTTCTAAATGTTCAGGGTCAGGTTTGATGCTCATGTGGGACCCTTTATATCTTTGAGTTGGGGAAAACTGTGCTAATCTCAAATGAAAATCAGGTTTTAAATTCAAATACAACTAAAAAAGCGGCAAGTTTGCTATCATGATTAAATTGAGCCATTTGCCCAAGTTTGAAATGTTATTTAAATAGTGTAAGTGCTTTTTAAAATATATTTATCATCACATTATTATCAATTCTTTGACGAAAAAATATGCTTTTAATTACGCGAAAAGGCAGTTTCGTATATCGGTAAAGTTTACCATCGGCTTTAAATGCAGTAAAGGACCAATCTTTGGAACATGTGGGATTTGAGAGTATGCTTTCCTAAGTCGATTGAACAACAAAACACTGACTTTAGCGCTTATTTAATCTTTATATTTCGTAGAGTACGCTTCTAACTGTATAATTTTGTTTATTATTTGCGCATAATTTACCACCATTCTCTGTTTACAGTAAATCCTCATTTATCGTGGTTAATGCGTTCCAGACCCCACCGCGATAAGTGAAAAACCGCGAGGTGGCGATACTTTAGAATTTCCGGCGCCTTTGTGCTAATACAGGTATATAGTACACAAACGCTTACTTTTCGACACATATTCATGCACATCAGTATCCATGAACACTTACTCTTCTGAAAACTGAAGGATAAAGAACACGGAAAATTAGAAATGTTTTCTGTTTTCTCTATTCTAAACACAATCCGATACTGTACATTACTTACAGTAATTGAAACGATTATTTACAGTAATAAAGTAGGTACTGTAATGAGGCTTTTACGTTTGTTCGAGAAGGGCCTCATCATCAGATATCAGCACTAGATCCCGGCAAAGCTTCTGCCTTCTTTTAACATATCTAAAGGCTTGACTTTTTCGCTGATAGTCATCATCTTCCTTTTTTCTTGGGCTTGCCAGACGAATCTTTTGCATGGCATGGCGCTTAGGTGTCATAGTAAGGATTAACAGTACAGTACTGCAATCACAAATAATGTACTGTACAATACTTACGACCTTAAGATACACGAGAACCAGCTAACAAGGTGAATGAGAATGGCGTGATTATGCGCAGACAAGCAGCGATGTGATACGCAGCCAATCAAAAAAAAATTTGTTTAAAAAATAGCGCGATGCACAAAAGGCACGAAACTTGAATCGCGAAGTAGCGAGGAAACACTGTATTCCGTTTGTTTTTAATGACCAACTCTTAGGCTTGCCACACAGAATGCGTATGCTCATGAAAACTATCATTTAAAAATTCTCCTACCTTGTTTCCTATACAATCTCTGTCGCTGTTGTTGAATCGTCTCTAGTTGTAGGTAAAGGTTTGCGTCCGGGTTCCAGGTTTCAAAATGGACGGGTTGGTTCGATTCTTAAAGGAGTTATTGCGCATTTAAATTAGGACACGATGAAGCTTTTGTGAAGTCCTCTCATTTCAACAATGACTCTATCGTGATCTTTCGTAAACTTTTGACCACGAATGATGTCGCCGCATAAATTGGGAACAACTTCAAAGGTAGCAGTGTAATACGACAGGTCTTGAATTTCTAGGGCAGTGATTACATTTACGACAATTTTTGCATGCTAAGCGAATTATCTTCGATCCACTTTAGAAGCAATTTCTTAGTTTATAAAATCCTCAAAAGCTGCTGAATTTAAAAGACTGTCCATTCTCAGTTCATCTATCACACAAAGCATTACAGTGGATTTCAGACACAAAGGGCACCGGCTAGCGCAGGAAGATTGTTGTTCATATGGTGAAGCATTTCCTTCAGCTTTGCGCACACTAGCTGTGAAAGCGTCTTTTGTTCGCTACCACTTCGCAAGCCCTTTTGAAATGCTATATTTTACTCAGCCACTGCAGATTTGACTTTAGTTTGACATTTCGATCGGCCTCCGACGTGAAGTTTTTCTCTGCGACCGCAGCAATTTCGTTCTTTCTTGTGTGCGGCAAAACAAATGGCATTAGCCGCATGATTTGATTTGTCTTCTGTAGAGACGGTATTGAATGGTCAATTGAATGTTGGAACGGACTTCACATCTAACTACGCTTTTATGAGCTCCGGCATTTGCGCTCTCGTGATGGTTGTTTGAAAATCTTAATCATTTTCTTCTGGTAGTCTCTAATGTGTGCTAGACGAGTAGGAGTCTTTTGTGTTAAAAATCGGAGCCATGTCTTAGTTCTTTTCAGATTTCTACGAGTGAACTCGAATCCTGTGAAAACTGGACTCGAGTTCAAGCTCAGACTCAAATTGTTAAAACTGTGGATGATAATCATAAACTTTAATTGCATCTGGTTTAGGTGGCAGAACTTCGAAGATAAGGTTTCAATAAGCAATTCATAATAGTAATTCAAAATGTAACATTGATAAAGCCAAACTGAAAATTTGTTAACAATACCTACGCCTAACAATTTTTAAATCCTCAAACGTACACAAAACGAAACATTAATAAAATAGGGTTTGTAAAAACCCATAGCAATAATTAAACTAAACTCCAATTTGCCGTAACTTTAATCGCGCCATACGACTTCGCACAACTAAGACAACGGATCTACTTAAAATCAAACATTTATCAGAGCACCACGCATTTATGCCAAGCAATCATTGTAAGCAGCGATCAATGTAATCATTGCACACATTGAAATGGTCCAAGCTTACAGGTGGATAATAGAGCTCGATGACTGCGGTCTTATTTAGAAATTTAAACTTAACACAAACTTCGCTACTAAACTACAGTCAGGTAGATGGCGAAAACTAAGATGCTATGCTTCTTTTTAAACGTAACTACCCGGCTCTACCGGCGTGGCCAGCAGGGCTCCCATCATTTTTGCTGAAATCAACAACGTCGGTTCAGCTGGCCAAGCCGCTTCACCTAATAGAAAATAGATCATTGTGAAAACAGCAATGAAAGATGTTGTTGACAAATATGAAGCCAAATCTCGTTCCGACACTAAACTATCGTTTTTTGAAACGGCATCGAGTAAAAAAATCATTATTGGGGTTGCGCATAGCCTCTGCCTGTCTTCTAAGATTCTGCATTTGTGGCAAATTCTTATTTGCCCTCATTTTATCTAAAGCACACTTAAACGTAACCAACTTCTATTTGTCTAATTTAGAAAGTGCTGGAAAGCATGTCAACATTGTGAAAGGGCGCCAAGGTGATTGATATGTATTTTCAGGATTAAGCCATTAGATATTAGGCCCACTTTACGATTTTTCATAAATGTAGAGAAATTTGTATGTGTAAAAGCCTCTAGCTTGGGGCACATTGCTTCGTCTTGGCTTAAATGCAGCTAAAGAAGAAAATATTAACCCGAAGTAAAGCACTCACAGTTTAAGTTATTGCAATTGCATAACCCCCTCAGTATTGTCGACGTTAAAAACATCGAAGCGCCGGGTTTACGCAGTTGTTAGCTGTGAGAAGAGTAATAAAAAGTAAATGTGTTGTTGATGTAGCCAATTCTCGTTCCGAAATCAAGTCTATTGATACAAACATTGCTGTGGGTTGCGCAGAACCGCCATATTTTCCCAAAGTTACTGAAATCTCTGGCTACGTCTTGCTTGCCTTGTTTCCTGCGCAGGCGTAGTTAGGAACTGAAGTTGCTTGCAATTGAAACGAACAACGATTTCACAAACGTTTATGCGTTCACTTTGTGAAGTGCATGGAAGCATAATTACACGATTTTGGGAGAACGCCAAAGTGATTGATACGTATTTTGAGTAATAAGCTACTAAATATTTGGCCCACTACTTAGGCCTATGACTTTTTTGTAATTGTATATCTATTTGTAGGAACTGAAGCTTCTGGATGCCCGCCTGGTGCTAAAGCCTGGCATAAATGCAATCAGGAAAAGAGCGCGCTAACCCAAAGTGATGCACTCACAGCTGCAGCGTCCTCATTTGTAATGTCGAGATTGAGAACTTGGATAGTGTTGATAACAGCAACGAAAAGTAAATGTGTTTTTTGGCATAGCCAATTCTATTGTCTAGAACAGGGCTACTCAACTAATTTTAATGAAGGTCCAGCTTTAACACTGGAAAGGTCCGAACTGGGACCGCGGTCCGGCAGTTGAGTAGCCCTGGTCTGTACTGCACCCAACTAGTCTTAATGGTCCAGGTCGAGTCGGAGAAGTGTGGTAGTCGCTTAGGATTGGTCACTCGCAGGAACATAATTGGAAAACCGGCTGCAAAACAGGTGATGACCCTTTTTTTTGGAGAGATCACCCCTGACTACGGATTTCGAAGAAAAGGTCGTCATATGTTTGCCTTCAGGCTATCCAGCTGCGTCGCTCAAAGTCATTGCCTCTACCTAAAAAAGGTCTCGAACTGAATTTGAGCGCCCCGTTTTTCATGAACTGTTGCTCGTTGCTCTCACTGTCACTCATTTTGAAGCTCGAGGTCCGGCTGTAACACCTCAAAGATCCGGATTCAGACTGCTGTCCGCCAGTTGAGTAGCCCTAGTCTAGAAAGTGCCAATTTGCGCAACATTTTCAATTCATGCTCGCGGAAGACGACTTCAGAACCGGTTTGTAATTAATAGATCAAACACAACGTCCGCACTAACTGACAAAAATATGAGGGAAAAACCAAAAGAGAAGGAAGGTTTGATGATAATTTGTAACTGAAAATTTAACTAACTTCAATAATTTCCTGTGCATTGAATCTTTCACTTCATATATTTTTTCTTTCAGGTTAGACATAACTACCTGATCACTGCACGTACGCAAGAAAGCAAACGGTGAACGACGAAGTCGTATTTACACGCAGTATTAAAGTTTTCGTGAAATTGAATCTACAGTGTATTATTTCACAAACTTCATGCGCGCATTTTATGAAGTGCATGAAAGCAAAATTTCACGATTGTGGGAGAACGCCAAAGTGATTGATTTGTATTTTGAGGAATAAGCTACTGAAAATTAGGCCCACTACTTATGACGTTTTTGTAGTTGTATGCCTATTTGTACAAACTAAAGCCTCGTCATTTGAATGCGAGGAAAAAAAACAAATGTTAAGAAAGACTTTTATGATAATTTGTAACTGGAAATTAAAATGACTACAATAATTTCCTGCACATTAAATTTTTTTATGTATTTTCCGTACAGGTTAGAGATAACTCCCTGATCATAGCAAGTACACAAGAAAGCAAACTGTACAATGACAAAGTCATATTTACACGCAGTATGAAAGCATTTGTGAGATTTAACCGAAGTGTATTTAAGTCGAACACCACAATGAAACATAACAGTTTTAGTCAACACATTTTTGAACCTTGCAATGGTAGCTCAACTGGTGTGTAAACCAGTTCAAAAAAGTAATAGAAAAGAAAAGTGCGTTTCTCCTCACTTATTTCACCCATTGTTTGTTAAACACAATTTTCACCCTATTAAACAGCAAAACAGGAATTTGTCCATATATCAGTCGTGTAAAATATGTAATTCGATCTGTTTTTTGTGTGGCGCGCTTTGTGGAACAAGGGTTGACCTTGAAGTTTATCCCTCAACATTTGCGGTTACCCTTGCGGTTTTTTGTTACGGCTTCCCTTTGCAGTTTTAATGTTTATTACGATTTCCTTGCACCTACCCCTTATCCCTCGCGGTTTTCCTTTATGCCTTGAGATTCAAATGTCTATTTATTTATTTGTTGCGGTGATTCCTCTTCCCTTGCGGTTTCCACGCTTATTTGACTATTAATTGTGGTTTCCCCTTGAGGTTTTCTTTGCGGTTTAAGTGTATACTTGTTCCAGGATTGCGGTTTCTGCCTAACCTTTGCAATCCCCTCGAACTCACGGTTAACTTTGGGGTTGAAATGTTTATATATTTGTTTTATTGTACCTTGCAGTTACGGTCTTGTGGTTGCCGCCTTACTCTTGCCATTGTTCTTATCATTTAAGGTTTAAATGTTTATTTCTTTGTTTGCTCTTTGCAATTATACTCCTGCGATTTCCTTTAAACTTGCAGTTGTCCTTTTGGATGAAATATTTGTTTGTTTAATCACATTACGCCATAGCTTGGAAACGCCCATTACATTCTTTACCTTGATGCTTATTTTATTCTCATTTGTCGTGGTTTTAAAGTTTGAAACAATGTCGGGTAATCTATGTTATAGCTTTTCGAGGTATCTTCACTCCCTCGTCTTAATCCTCAACTTAACACTTTTTCAGCATGCGAGGAAATCCTTTCTTACGTCAAATTGCTAAAGTTTCCCAAAAGTGCAAGAGATTTTGCGGATCTTCTCAGTGACCAAGCGGTAAAAGATAGCTTCGACAATACGAAACTAGGGTCTTTTTGGTTGCAAATGAAGCATATGTATCCTTTTTTGGGGTGAAGAAATCTTGAAAATACTGATACCGTTTCCAGCAGCTTGTCCGTGCAAAGCAGGTTTCTTCGATTGTTGCTATCAAGGCCAAAGCTCGCAACAAACTAAAATTGAAGGATAACTAACGCTGGTCGCTTTCTGCCATTATTCATCGTATCAAAATGGTAACAATTGCAAAAATC
The DNA here is from genome assembly GCA_963675345.1 of Trididemnum clinides. Lineage (NCBI taxonomy): Eukaryota > Metazoa > Chordata > Ascidiacea > Aplousobranchia > Didemnidae > Trididemnum > Trididemnum clinides. The sequence continues at coordinate 9,446,850 of OY776306.1, read as the reverse complement.
ACATAAAAACCCGCACTTCACTTTTCCTACAATGTGATATGATGTAAAAATAAACGTTTTCTTTACGTAAATCCTTTTAATTTTCATGTCTGTCAAGCAACGGTTGTACATTTCGCTGGTAAAACTAAAAACCATATTACCTATGCAACAGCATGCGTAAAACATTGTTACTATAAATAGCAAAGGGAAAATTCCAACTTTTTGATCGGTTTTTGGTGGGAAACTAGACAAAAAGGTTAAGAAATGCTAACTTGTGGTCTAAGAAAATAGCGTAGAAACATTTTGATTTTAAATTTGAGCCAATCAACTACTTGAGCCATCTATACGCGACTTTATTGCAAAAACAACAAGCAAAAAACTACTCAAAAAATTTTGTTGGAACCTGCTGTTTCTCTACTGGCCATGAGTGGTGAATCTAACTGTACACAGTAATAACAAAAACATTTCTAAGCACTGATAGTCGGAAAAAAATAAACGCGGAAATATACCGAATGTCTTCCGTAGACTTGGATTTTACTAAAACAGAAATTTTTCACTACCAATTAGTGTTTTGGAACCACCACATTTCTGGCAGAACAAAAACCAAAACGTAAATATAGCTATCACAAATTGCGATTTCGGGAGAATTTTTCTGACATCCGAAACATAAATGTAGCTGTACAGCAATTCTGGTAGAATCAGTTTGGGTAATGGGAAAGTAAATGCAGTTCTAACTCAATTACAGCAAACAACTGACGCAATTTACCCGTGTTTCACCGGGTTAGAATTGTGAAGCTGCTCAACCCAGCATGTCGTAAGAGGCGACTCTTGGGTATTCCCCAGTGGCAGTCCACCTTGCTGGTGGTGGGGCTACCAGTCAGTAATTTGCATTCATGACTGGTTCGAAATGGGCCGCCACTTTTTCCCTAGCATAATTCAAATAGGTTGACGGCGTGAATCTGGATTGCCGTTTCCACCGTACCTCCATTTGAAGGAAGAGGAAGGGTAGACCAACCAACCAAAAATAAAACAGAAGGTTAATCTTCTTCTTCGTATGACCTATTTGTTGTGAGCATTATGCAGGAAGATGCATATATAGGTTACACTGCATTAGCGCTCACGCTCGGTTTGCATGTCTGTAGTTAGACTGGGACCACCACGACGGGTAGACTGCTTGGCCCCATCACCCGTCTGCCACATAAAGATGGAGCCATCCTGTTAACATCCCTATGTGCTAAGCGCCAAGCAGGAAAGCTGTGAATACCATTTAAATCATTAGTAAATCATTTCACAATAAAATAGGCAACAAAAAATTCTTTAAAATGATACTATTTTCAACAATAAAAATTGCTGCATAAACTTTGTATAATTCATTAATTCAAATGACAAAACGATTGCCGAATAAATCGAAGCAAATAACTTGGCCTTAGGCAGTCAAATAGATTATTTGTTTATGCATTTATCAGAACAATAGATCAATTGTAAGTGTTGTCGTCAGCACTTGCGGCGTCCTTTGGAGGATCTGCAACACATTTTCGGCATAAAGTTTCAATGTAGGCTCTTGGTTGACACTTTATCGCCTGAAGTTGCAATTTTTTTCGGAAATTGCAACGATTGATGATAATGCAATTATATACTAGGACACTACGCAGTACTATCAGCTGATGTGCTAAAAATAAGAGAGTTTTAAGCTATATTTGTAAAGCTCAACATAGGACTGAAGGATTAATCATTATTATCAAACTAACACCGGTTCAAACAAATACAAATGTGATTTCAGGATAGCTTTATTGCTAATATTTTTTGTGGATCTAGCAGGATCATATTGATTCTGGAGATGTTAGATAAATGATGTCCGAAGTTTTTGCTTGAGATGCTAAACAAAGCTTGTAGCCTATTCAGAATTTATTCAACTTGGATGATCAAAGCACGGAAAGATATAAAAGTAAAAATGGTCAGCATGATAGATTTGGCCTACACAATAACTTTATAAGATATGAGGACTATACTTGCAGATGGCAATTACGCCTTTGATGAGCTGATAGACACCTTGTAAAAAGACGTATCAGATAAGTGGCTAACACACTAATATTGCCGCAGCCTACAGGTGTAGTTCTATTGCAGTGTGCAGCAGCCAACTCTAACACAGTTAGGCTTTGTGTATCTTCTAAAAAATGTTCACTGCAAACTGGCAGATATGGTAACTACTCATATTTATATCTTTCACTGCTAAAAAGCCACTTGGCTTGTCTTTTGAAAGATAAATTTTCAAGGTGCTTTCCTCTATGCTTGATGATTTTGGGCATCTAAAAAACCTAGTTGTTCATTGGCCAGCTGTATTATCACATTTAACTACGGCACAAGAGGAAACCATTATTATATTCCATCCAGGGCTGCGAACTCGATGGATATTTATTTGAGTTCACAAAAATATGCAAGTTCTAGTTCGAATTTTTTATTTTCAATTTTTTGAGTTTAAGTCTGGCAAGAAAGACTGAGTTTATCGAGTTTGCATTCCTGGTTAAGATCAAAATCAAGAACATCAAACTCAAGGGCAAGACTGGCCTTAAGACCTACGCCACTGCAAATTGTTGTTTACTATTCTTCTCTCAAAATTACTCAATTAACAAACTCGAGCCATTTAGGCTACAATTCAATAACATGAAATGAGACAAACTAAGACACACACACACACACAATAAGTAAATACGCACAAAATGAAGAGTGACTCTAATTGTTCTTCAAGCAAACTCAGCTTTTATATGTCCGTCAGCAAGATTGATCTATCCGATGTCCATAAGCACACTCTTCTCATGAGGCCACATTTATCGGGAAGTTTCTCCACCCCAATTGCTTTTGGCTATTGCACTTGGGGCACAGATTTGTCTTCCATTGACACAAAGTTCCCTGGCTGCAGATTGCGAGAGGTTTCAAACCACTTCTGTCTGCGCTGAAGTAAAGGAAAGTACTGATCAAGCCATTGCTTCCAGAACAAATTAGCCAAGTTCTTATTTTTTCCATGATCGACTGAAGCATCAGCCTTCAAAAAGCTTTCTAACTGCACATCTCCAGCTACAGATGCCATTAAAATGGAGTTAGGTGCAAAAGCTGTCCAATCATTTGAAGAATTAGATAACTTTGTACTCGATCTATTACTGAGAATACTCTCGTTTTCAACAACGTACGTTAGCAGATCAAATCCATTTAGCGTGCAGTTGGAGATGTTGGAATAAAGTATCTTGCAAAATAGTACAAAAATATTTCATGATACCCCTGGGTGCGACCCACGTGGGGAGTTAAAGTTCAACTTGACCTTTTCCCGCAAAATTTCAGTGATGACAAAATTGCCGCCGTTGTCATTACACACTGAAGAAGGTTTGACATTTCAGCAGTTACAAAACCATCCATAAGCTCGGAGAAATGATTCCACCTTCAACAAATGCACCACCTGCAGATGCACTGCTCAGGTAGCCAAACAATGAAAAATGCATGTGTACCATTTTAAACGGCTTCAACCAACAGTAACCGTGGTCGGTCACATCAGCTCAGTCCCGATTATCATAGAAGTTTGACGTCTTTGAACGCCAGCTGGGAGGTAAATCACCCATTCGCTAGGTTCTGATCCCCGTTCGCCAAAATGGAAAAGGCACGAAGTTCCCCGCAACTCTTTTTTACAACTGGCCGACCTTTTGTAATCCAAAGTCCTTCATTCAAATTTGACAATATGTTGTTTTCTTCCAGGTGTCCCTTTTCATGATGCAGCTTGTGTAGTGACCTAGTAACTACCAATGTATTACAAACCTCAACACCCATAATTAATTGTATCGTATTTGGGTGGCAGCTCTGTTACCATTACTGAACCAAAACCAACGAGCAGGGCTGCCTCTTAAGTGTGGGTTTAGCTGAGAGATGTCTGCTTATTTTGTTTCAGAATTAGGATAATATATAATCTTATTTATTCTGGAAGAGAGTCGAATTATAAAAGATTTTTTTTAAAGCGAATTGTGTCAGTGCGTACAGAAGATACGATTCTGGATTTAAACATCATACAAATTAAGATCATAACAAAGATTATTTATAAACATCGGTAAGAGACAGTTGCAAATGTAGGAGATTCCTACACTTGATCAATAAATTGTTAATGAATGCTCATAAGGCAACAACGAGTACCTCCTCTCATAAAGAAGAGTAGCATTACAAAGTCTTTCCCCTACATGAAGCATTCCACCTGTGACGAAAGGACTGATTGATTGCAAATGTTGAAGATCTGGGGATATCTTTATCATTTTTATGGTGACAGGATCCACTGGGCCATCCAGCTCCGACTTTTTTGGCAAAATGTTTATTACTTCTTTGAGCGAATGGGCTTAGACTGATTGGTCGATCACGTCAAAAGCAGCATCACATTCAGCGGCAGTCAATGGCCATGTAAAAGGGGTTGCCATAACTTGAATGTTTGTATCAAATATATTACTTGAAGCGTAGTAGCCAAGACACTGCTTGTTGTAACTTGGTGAAGTCAGAGTAGTGCTTAAACAATCGCATAGTTCCTTTTTCCTCTACCCTCTGAGAAAAGTATTTCTACAGCCTCTTACTTGACCTCCAGATCATTTTCCGACAGTTTTACAAGAAAATTAGGCTGGTTGCGTCAATCACTATATTTACATTTTCAAAAAGATGGCATGTAAAACAACACTTTAGCAGAACTACATTCCTTAAACAGGATTACCCATAAGCCATATTGGCTGGATTAATTTCAGTAAAAACATAGTGCCACTGCGAAATGGTGGAAAGTGAACGCAGTAGTTCGATTTGATTGCCAACGAAAAATTCAAACGAGACGATGAATTGTTAATACAATACAATACTATTGTGGCATTTTTCCTATAATATACCTCGCAAACAATGATTTCTTGCTCCTTACGAACCAGATTGCTTAATCTGGCACCACTGCCACGACCGACTCCAGATGCAGAATCGAAACCTTTCGTAAAGGTGAAACATGAAATTTTTACACTACTAAACAACAATACATCATACCATTATGATAAGCGCAGTGCTAACAAGTGCTCTTTCCATATCCCACAGAAGTTTTATATGAACCAAACTCACAAAACATGCATTTTTCAAAATGTCTATTGTAAAACAAGGTAGCATTGATCCACATTTGAATAATTTACCAAAAATTGCAAACTGGAAAAATTTTAAACCTCGCAAAACTATTCATGAAATAACACGTGTTTAGGTTTCCAAAATTTTTTTATATTACTCGAAAATCTCGCCTTAATCACAACTTTGTTAAATCACTAAATATTTTACCTCAAATCAATAAAATATAATAAATAATTAAGACAATCTAGCTCATTCCAAAAAAAGCACCATGACCGTTAATGGGTTAATTGTATTTTTGACTGAATAAAAAATAGTTTGCAGTCTAACTTTAACACTTTGACCTAATTTGTATTTGCATAAAACTTACAGATAACAAATTTAAACTTCTAAAACAGGCACAGGAGTTCTTTGCTAGTTGACTTGCATCTTGTTTGATAAAACTTTAGTCATTGGAGTAAAAAGCTCAATAAAACTTTCTATCCCACTCGCAACACGGGCTTTTTACCCCAAAGACAAACATTTTCTAATTTCTAAATATTTTTCAAATTTCAAAAACTAAAACTGTTATCACTTCAATAGACCATATTACGTGAAAAGATCTCACAACCACTTTGACATTTTTTAAAGCCAAATATCCACGCCTATGCTATCTCGTTTGCATCTGCAGCATATTTCTTGCATAAAGAAAATATAGCACTCTAACTTAATTGCATTAAGATATCTCAAGCGCTTAGTAACAAACAAAGCGCCTCAAAACCGTTCACCATTCAAGTCCTCAGCCACACCAGCAAAAAAAACAATTTATCGATCTAAGAATGCGAGGACCGGGTTACAAGTGATTTGGTTTAGTCAAGGTTTGAAGTTGATCAATTATGTGAGAAAATGTACTGAAAATCGTAAGGTTCATTAAAAACTTTTAAAGCTTCTACCTATTCGACCTCCCAGTGAGATCAACACCATTAAAAGTACTTGTTCCAATTAAAAGTAGCGCAATCGTTTCACCTTGGTCGAGATCAGGTATATAATTCAATCTTTGCCATTTGTGGTCGACTTCCCATCTGAAGAAGAATTCACTTCTGAGATCATGGCTGAGACCAGATATGGTCAACTGCAAACAAATGGCGAGACATATTTTATCCTTTAATTACGAGAAAACACCTACAGTTGCATATAGTACAACTTGTTTTCGAACGCGCTTTGTCGGAACCAGTTTCTAGCACTTAGACCTAGCAGGAAAAAATGTTGAAAAATATCCTTTTCAAAAAAGCTACTCGTATTTAGAAGGCTTTGAACTGACTGCTTTCTGATTTTTGGATCACTACCTTACTCTCTAAAATCTGCGGACTCGCAAGATGGCGGCGAAAGCTGTATATACAGTTTAGTTAGTAAATAGTTTAGCACCGAATCATACTGATAAAGTTTAACAGGCATACATATAAAAAATAAATGCACCTATACCCAACAAATGCAGCTACTTTTATTTTTGCAAAAAATAGCTTACCGCTTTAGTAATGGAATTTTGTGAGTATTGAGATGGGTCTATAGGTATAGTACCCATTAAAACTTGCGTGACGTCATCACGGAGCCCCATAATAACTACCTGTTCTAATGTCACAGGTGTTGGGCTGTCATAACCATCGTGCACAATGCGGTTTTCCAGAACACCCTAAAGTATAAATTGAAAGATTGTTAATACTCTATTAGTCAACTAATAAAATGAAACTTTATGTAAAAGCGATGTAACCTACGGCCAAGATTAAAATAATATACGGTAACGCCGCTAATTAACGGCCAATACTGTGTAAGTACAATAAATTGGGGTATTTAGTTCGTAGCACTTCCTTAACTTATTTAAGAATTGCAATGAAGTTTTGAATTTTCCAACAAGACGCACACAAATCGAGGATTTTTAAAGAAATGCAACCAACAGTTATCAGAAAACAACGTAACATATTTGATCCCAATAGCCTGAAATGCAATCGTTCATAACTTTTGAAAAATGCTACCGTGGGTGCAGCAAATGCAAGGTGAACTTTTACATAGAACAGTAACTTACCCCTGAGCTATGAAATGTAGAATGAAAATATTCCATATTTCCATCCAATATGGATTCTCCATCATCCCAATACAAATCTCCTGTTGCACTCATGTCATCATCCAGCGCTACCAGCAATGAAAATGGCTTGGTTCGACTGCATGTTAGTAAATACAGATTTTTCAATTTGGCATTCTCCTAAAAATTTGTGTGCACAGCAACCTTAAAGTTTGGTTTCCATTCGCACACTCTATAAGGGTCATCTGAAACATACCTTCCTAAGTTTTTTTATAAATACCCTTCCTGTCCGAGATTTGATTGTAAATCTTACAAGTAGACAGTTTCTGGTACTTACTAATGGGGTGGTGAAGAAGTTGAAACGACCCCAAAGATATCATTGTTGTCGGGTTTGTTCTGACCATCAGCTCCAGAATTGGCAAGGTGCGAGCTATGGCTCAAATAAGTTAGTACATAACTGGTAGCAAGAAAATCAACTAAGATGGCGATTTACATCACAATTTCTGTGGCATACACAGCACTAGTGGCCACACCTATGAAAGAACAAGGGAGAACGACTGTCACAAAAATTCCAGATTAATGGAAAACCGCGAGATTGAAAAGCAATGGCAACCTATTTCTTCTATTCATCTCTTAAACACTGAAATGGAAATTAGGAAAAAGTAAAAAGTAAATCCAAAAAAGAAATCACCAAGGTATTAGTTGTTTGAAGAACGCACACAGAGAGATTGTAGGCAAAAATCCAAATATCGGTCTCGATATGGGTCATAGAAGTCGCGCTCTGACAGGAGTGCTTTACCGGTTGTTTGAAATACCCTACGCCAGGGGTCGGCAACCTTTTGAACGCAGGGTGCCAGTTTACGAATGATACCAAGATGTAAGCAACTTCGCGTGCCAAACATTTTTATGTGTTTGGTTTGAACACTCAACGATGTGAATAGTAAACGGATAAGAAACAAATATATTTATTAATTTTATTGGATGAGGTCGAGTATAGTCAAAAGACTCTTTTTAATAAAACTACAGATTCCTTGTTCTTGCTTTTCCTTGCTCAGCTCAATAATATTGGGACTAAATTTGGATACCCTTAGTTGAACACATAATTTTGATTGATCTTCTGTAAATCGGCTGCGATGGGCACTGAGAATAAACTTTATTTGTGAAAATATTTCTTCACACAAATAACTGGCTTGAAATGCAGCCAGCAAAGCTATTGCCATCTTCTTCAGACAGCTAAATTTCTTCAGCAAAGATTCCCAACATGCTAAAATGTTTTTTTTGCTTGTTTTCAATCGTTTCCAGCGATTTCCGCAAATCAACAAATTTCGATGTCCACAATAAAGATGCTTTGAAATCGATCAGCTGCAACTGGAAGTCTTCAATATCCACCCATTCAAATGCACTTAAGTGCAAGTCTTTGTTGCTCTCGAGCTTGATGAGAAAAGAAAACAATGAACCAAAATGTTGAAAATCTTGAAATCTGGTGCAAAATTGAGAGGTTGAACCCCTAATGTACATATCAATTTCAACCAAATTAACTTGCTGATCTACTGAGAAAGCCTTCTGATGTTTAAAGTAGCAAAAAGTGGCGGTTCGGATTTCCCGTGTGTAGACATCCAGTTTAGATGCAAATCCTTTCCATACCTCAAAAAGACACATCACTCTATTTTCTGCCCTGCAGACGAAGATTAAGTTCGTTGAGGTGCGTGGTGATGTCCGCAAGAAACATCAGTTTTAAAAGCCACTTTTCATCCTCCAGTTCGGGAGAGGGCTTTCCTTGTACTATCAAAAAGACCCTTATCTCGACTAGAAATTTAACGAACCTCAAGAGAATCTTACCGCAACTTAACCATCTGACACTGCAGTGCAGCAGCACATCATGGTATGCACTTTCCATTTCTTTAAGCAAAGCTCGAAACTGTCTGTGTGCTGTAGCAGAGCGTGCGACAAGGAAACTCAGTATTTTCGTTACTGTTTCAATATTAGGCGTGTCTACACCACAATTTTATTCATTCTTGCGCCGTATCGCATCTTTGTTTACTCTAATTTGTTTGTGCTAAAGGAACCTCGCATGAACTGGATTTTCTTGAGCCAATTTTTTCGCTTTCACAGCGAGCTAGTTGTGAGTGTCGTTGGCAGAACCACTACAGACATCTCCGACATAGAAATTGTCAAGTGAATTGCATGCTTGACAAATTTTAGGACTGTTGATTTCGTGCAGTGTAGACAGTTTGAGCTTGGGAGTGCGCCACGCAGGTTTATAGGGTAAATTTCGCACATGCGTCAGGTCATTTGGCGTGCCATAAAAAATCCTCTCGCGTGCCACCTGTGGCACGCGTGCCAGGGGTTGCCGACCCCTGCCCTACGCTTTCTTCGCACGTTTTTGCAAATACCATAAAATGTAAAATAAGCTAAACTGGGTTTAAAGTTAAATCAGTGCAAGAACATGCCAAGGTTAAAGTATTTCATACACTTTACAATCTGAAGCTGCATATTATATCAACTAGTTCAGCTGTTCGTATGCTTCAGGCTATATGCTACTTGAATACAACGTTTAAACCTGCTTGAAAATAAAAATTTTGTAAATAAGAAAGTGTTACCTTGTATTGGTAGTTGTGTCAGGTTCTTGAGTAGGAAGAATGTATCCACCTCTAATGTGAAGATTAATGTGCTCTTTAGGGGCTGACAGAAAAATGCTTGCTTTTCTCGCAGCTACTTCAGCATGGCTGAAACAGGAATAATGTGGTAAATATCTGCAAGCACAGTTTATAGTTTTAGGTTTCAGCAATTTTTACATTGCTGTGATGAAACGCTAGCTTGAAATAGTGAAGTTACCCCAGGCCTGCATGCCCAGATTTCGGCATTGTCGTGTCTTTTGGGAAAGACGCTTCTCGGACAACTATCCTGCGTGATTACAATGTTTGTAGTGTAGTTATATTGTGCCAGCAGCACTGCTTACTCCGAAGAAGCAATGACCACAACCATGAGTAGCTTTCTGTAACTTTTGAAACTACTCGCCAAAACCTTTCATGGATGTAAGATCTGGATGTCGATCTAATATTCTTGTTACAGCAAGGTGTGACAAAAAAAATGAGGAAAACAGAGAGTAAAAACATATCGGTTATGAAACTAAGTTAGATGTTAGCTTGAACAAATACAGGATTTTAACTCGACGCACCTGTAGTAGTCGTACCACCTGGCATCTGGCATATACGCCTCCACGGCTGTTTTTCCAGCTTCCAACACTGGAGATATAAGCAAAGCCGGACCCCAGAGGAACTGCTTGTCCCAACCCCACGTAAGTTTGTCTGAAGTGAACCTAAGGGTTGTTAAAAAAAGTATTAATAGCATTTAGTATCAAAAATAGCTCAGTGCGATAAGGAAATAGTACACTAATCGAAAGCGACGAATTCCAATCCTGCACTGGTTGTTCTCTTTTTGGAAAACTACTTCACAACAAGTCAGTTTTACTGAAATGTATTTGGTAGAAATGCATTGTGCCAGCAAAACCGGTTGATTTAAAGCAAATCGAAACTACATTGCTTTGTGATAGTAATTAGATACAACGCAATTGATAAAAAGATCAATTTCCAAACTCACTCATGCATGATTGGTCGTACAACAGTAGATCCAGTTGTGTGGCTGTGGTAAAATAGAGTGTAGAGATACGGGAGCAAAGTGTAGCGTACTTTAAGCACATCGCGAACGGCATGGGCAAAATCAGGACCCCAAGCTGCCGGATCTTGACGCTGAAACGTCATCGAAGATAAATAAAGATCGTAGAATATGAAAAAGTAAATCAAAACTAATACCGCAATCACAAAGACAATTAAAAGATAAAGGTGCATTTTCTATGGCGAACATTGCTTTTACACTTTTGGGCAGTGTCGCAAATTTGCTGTCAAAGCCTTATTTTAGGTCGATGAGTGAGAGGAGGGTAAAATATCAGAATCATGTACTGTTTCGAAACACAGCTCATCACGCTCCTTGACTTAAGTGCGTACATACGCGTTTGTACAAAAGCTTTTCTATGTAAGGGGTCTTTACTTCCCCATGCCCAAATAGTTCATACTTATTATAACAAAAATGGCAACACATTCAAGCGATGATAATTTTGTAAGTCAACGTGGATGCAAAATACATGACTTTGAGCTTTTCTTATTTTTGTTAAAACATTGATTAATTTTTATAAAGTATGTAGAGCACATTTTACATAAAATTTGCCAGTTGAGGGGCAAAACAGTTACTAACCCTTGTTCCTCTCATTGCATGGTTACGGCTAAACGGATAAAACGCTCCTAACTGACTCCACCGGAGACACATTTCCTCTTCTGCATCTTCGAAAAAACCGCAAATGTTAGCTCCAGTCTGAAATAATAACAATGTTAAAATTAATTAATTGGTAATGCAGAGCCTCTTTTTTTTTGTCATACGGCGCCATTTCTTTAACATTGGAACTACGTCATATGATAAAACGTTCCTAAGAAACGACCTGATTTGAGTTGGCCAAGCGAAACTATTCTGCAGCCAGTGCGATAAGACACTTGGTTGCAATCGTGAAGGTGAAATTTAATGCCTTCATCGTTTGTGCACTGTTGCGTCTATATAAAAGGCATTTCATGGCAATTCCTTTCATTTAATCGCAACGCTTTTTGTAGAATGGCATTATAGTATAACTTTGAAGGCAGTTTGAACAAAAATTGTTTAAAGTTCAACGTCTTACTTGCCAAACTTGAATTGTGATCACAGAATAAAAATTGAAATACAAAAAATGTTTGTAATCAAGATAACAGTTTGGAAGATATCTTACTTACATATGAAAAACCAAACAGGCTAAATTCCATCATTTGTATGATAGAGGAACGAAGATGCGGCCATTTACTTGTGTTGTCACCCAGCCAGTGACCTTCGTATTTTCCAGCTCCTGGGTAGGTAGATCGACCAATTACAAAGCAGCGTTTGCCTGTAGTATTTTGGCACGCCCTGTAACGTTTAAAACAAATTTTGCAAGCCAATCATTGTACAGATAATCGTTATCGAGAAAAACTTATAAGATTGTGTTTTTGGTTAAGCAGTTATAAACAGCATAAAAAAGACATTAACAAAGTTGTAAATTTGTTAGGACTAAGACAGGTTTTAGTGAGTAGCCTTTGCTCAATCTTCAAACAAAAATGGATATTTCCCCAACGGACGATGATCTTTCGCTCAGTATCGAGGTAGAGAACTTTATTGCCAAATAAGTATTCCTATGTGAAGCTTAACACATGGACTGCGGCCGCTTTTTCTCACTGTGCGCTAAAGCGCTTGTTTTTGTCTCGCTCTACTAGACCGAGTAACAGAAATGCGATTGATTTATTATGCGGTAAAAGTAAGCGTAGTTCAAACAATTTATAGCGCATATCATGTTAAAAATGACTTTATTGAACAGAAAAGATTATCACTCAGTAATAATAATAAGAATTATTTTAACAATATTTATTTAGTTACATTTACATTGCGGCATTTTTTTGCTTTACATTTCTAGCGTAGGCCTATTATAATTATTATCGAATGCCGCTCTCTGAGCAAAGTGAAAATTTGTATAAATTTAAATAATTAAATTCATTTGCTTGTCATTTGTTCAAATTTACACGTGACTGTGAAAAATTTCAAAGCAAGGTACTGCACAAAGTGCAGGTTTTGAACTGCAGGTTTTACACAAGTAGCGTGTTTCCTTGCGTTGACCCTTTCGATTACATACCACGCATTTTCTTGTGGGGTTTTGCTTTGAAGCTGTTGGGGAAATGTAGTCTAAATAGTGTTGACCAGACAATCGAGCAAGATCAGAGGTTTTGTGGTGAAAAAAAGCTTTAGACGTTTGTAAAACTGGGAGTTTTTCTTCTCGCGTTGTGTCTGAGCTTATCAATGACGCGATGACAGATTTTCGAAATTCCAATTGTTTTTTCGAGCCACCAAGTTTTTTGTACAAAATATAAGCATTCACCATTGCCATGTCAAGATGCTGTAAAACGACTTTTCGATACCACTTCAGGGTTTTGCGTAGTGGACTATAATATGACATCAGTTGGTCCATACGATCCACGCCACACATGTACTTGTTATAAGCAATAACTGCATCGGGTTTTTTCTTTATTTCCCCTTGCCTTGTTGGCTTGTTGATTGCAACCATTCTTCCTGAGTGACACGTTGTCAGCATTAGTACATCTCTCTTGTCATTCCACTTTTCAACGACAATGCGGCCCCTCCGTTGAGCAATATATTGTCCTTTCTTCAACTTTTTGGTAACAACTGTTTTAGGCAAGTGTTTCCTGTTCTTTCTCAAAGTTCCACACAGCAATGTTTTTTGTGAAAGCAGCTGTTCAGATAAAGAAACGCTAGTATAAAAATTGTCTACATAAAGAACATGACCACGGCCAAGCAGCTTTTCCATTAATTTCAGTTTCAGCATGTCCAAATCCTGACATTGGGTCCATTTTTCCACAATACACTAACACATTCCAAACATATCCACTAGGTTCACATAGCATATATAACTTCACTCCATCCTTGTGTCGTTTTCCTGAAATATATTGCCGAAAAATTAATCTTTCTCTCCATAATACCATTGATTCATCAATCGATATTTCTCGGTCAGGGGTGTACAAGGTTTGAAAGCGTTCAAGTAGAGCATTACAAATATCTCTCAGTTTGAAAAGTCGATCTCCTTCTGTTGCCGAATCATTGTTGCAAAAATGCCAACAACGCAAAAGCAGTTCAAACCTATCTCTTGGCATCGTCTTATTGAAGAATGGAGTCGCCATTACTGAATTAGTTACTAGTATTCTGCCAAGTGTGATTTTTTTATTAACCCCATTGCAAATAAAAGTCCGATAAATTTACTAATTTCTGTTACAGTAGTGGCAACCCAACGCTTTAGCCTACTCTTTTCTTTTACCTCCGACTGTGCCAGCAACTGTTCAGCATATCTATTTGTTTCAATAACCATCATTTTCAAAGTACTTTTGGTAACAAACAATTTAAAAAATTCTATAGGCAAGGAATCTTTAGTGAGAGTAACATACTGACTTATGCCACTTCGTCCAGTAAACTGTACATTTGAGGAAGGTGAATACGTCTCCTCAACAGAAATCCATTCTGCTTCATCATCATCACTTTCCAGAGGGTTTTCCTCTACTGGAGATGGAGAATTAGCAACGTTGCATACTCCAGAAGTTGATGGTTCATCAATTAGCATATAATCCATTTCTGAACCGGTTTCATCTTGAGATGAATCTATGTCACTCAAATGAAAATTGCTTTCTCTATCTGAATCATCATCATCTATAAGTTCTTCCTCGGGAAGGTCTAAAAGACCTATATCATCTACTAAATCGACCAAAGCATATTTTCTCTTAGAAGACATTACCTTATAAAAAGCTCAATAAATAAAAAATTCAACCAGTAGAAACAAATATCGTTATGTGCACGTAGAAACTTTTATTCAAAATTACAACTGAAACTAAAATTTTACTTCTAAAAGTTACAAAGAATGAAAAACTGACTCGAGATATGCTGAGTAATACTATAGATATGACGAAAAATAGCTTTCTCAGTATACGCAATTCTCCTTACTTCCTTTTTTCCATGATTGATCGAAATAAGACAATTTACACAGCGCTGAAATCCTCGCGTTTAAACTTACCTGAAGGACGAGTTATCTCGTCTTTAGCGTATGAAGTGTAAAATAAAGGACGAGATAACTCGTCCTTAGCGCTCAAAGTGTTAAAGGTTTTTGTAGAAGAGAATACCGTATTTGCCGGTGTATAGGTCGACTCGTTGTATAAGTCGAGGTCGATTTTTTTAGGTCGATTTTTGATCGAAAAAGGTCGACTTATACACCGGCAAATACGGTAACTCCTCTTTTCGTAAGATTTCCTCCCTCGAAAATCAATTTTAAAGGATGGTATTTTTGGAGAACTTTTTCCATCAGGTTCACCTACTTAAACTGAATAGCATTTCTCAATTATAGCTCTTCCTTGCTTCGTGTTTGACGCAAGTATTACACCAGCTTGTTGTCATCAAATTTTTGTAAATCTTACTTACATTAACGTTGGTTGGGCTTGTGACCATCCGTATAAACTGTGCAGGTTGTAATGCAGCAAATCATGATCCTCTTTATTGTTCATAGGCTTGTGCTTGCTTGACATGCAGGTCGAGTGTACAAATATGTTGTTCGTTCGAATGTCTTAACAGAAATAATATCATTGAAATTAAGTAAGCTCAGTTGCTTTAGGCGGTGGTTTTAAAAGGTGTGATTATGTGTTCAAAGTATTATTACGGTTCTAACATTGTTAAACCCTTTAAGCATCATAAGATATCAATTCTTAAAATTTGAAACAATTGCTTAATCAATTTTTTTGAAAATAGTTATTACGTCATAATGAAATAACAATTACAATTACACATATTATATGTGTTAGCTTATCTTTCATACTTTTTTTGCTTTGCAGTGTTTGTGGTAGAAATGTACTGCGCTAGCATCGCTGGCAATTTGAAAGCGGATCTAAACCCAAGTTTTTTATGTGCTGTTCATGTGTTTACAAAAATATTCAATGATCAATTTATAAAACAGTACTTGGAAGATAAGGTGGATAGTCGTATTGGTCATTTTCTGGACATCCACCATCGTTTAACTGGCCGTCAAGGAAGTTTTCAGGTTCATTCATATCTATCCAAAGACCATCAAATTTTAACTGATTATTGTAAAAATCACCGATTTGTTCATGCCACCATGTTGTAGTGTCAGGATGAAAAAAGTCCGGGAAAGCAACGTGGGCTCGAGTTTCCTAAAAAAATGGCGCTACACCAAAGTTTTTCAACCTTAGTTATTTGAGTTATGTTGTGTAGGCTTGCTCTTCAGCAGAATGAAGCTTCAGTTACGGGAAAATCTTACTAACTACAGGATAGACCAACTTATGCTCAGATTTTTTTGATATAGCAAGTTCTTGTACAGTGCTTGGTGCATATGCACCGTACAAGCAGGTTGCTTGTACAGCTTGTACGGTGCATATGCACCACAAGCACATCAACCGAGCAGAAGTTGTTAATCTAAAACATCTTGCACAACAACGCATAGTCCTCATTAGCATTTCACTCACGAATTCACAATATAAGTTATATTGCTCTAGGCTGCGGAACGCCCATTGCTTATTTATTTGCTTTTTATACAAATATGAAGTTATATCCAAGCTACTAAAACTTTAACCCTAACCCTAGTTTTTCAAAATTATTTGTGAAAAAAATTTGTTAACACATAGAAAGGTTATGTGGCCTCAAGCCTTTGTGTTAACTGCTTGTTTGAAAAACCACTACAAGTGGTGAAGAATGATCAACCTCAAAACGCTTTCAGCACGACAACTTCAGAACTGTAGGAACGCAGAAAGTAACAAATTCAAAGTATGCTTGAAAAGGCTCAACACTTTCAAGTACGCAAACAACTATGAGGTACCGGTTGCAATTTCGTTGTTCCTATTATTCCGGGCCAGGCCCATCCGTACATTATTTCATCGTTTCTTGTCTTCATGAAAATGTCCAGTTCAACTCCACGATCATAAGCAGGGTAGTTGGTCTCAATAGCACTGATGGCAGGATCCTGTAAAGAAAATCCTGGCTTGAAACTAAAATTTAAACCCGACAAAAACAGAAACAACTTGTGGGATATCTGTGGAGTAGACTTAGAACTTTAAGAACTTAGAAAACAAGAAGTTAGACAGATAAAGACTTAGAACTTAGACAGATAAAACCGAAACAGCTACCAAAGGTAAAAATTTCAATTTGATCAAACAAAAACTAAAGAACCAAACTGAAACTTCAAACGCCTAAAACAGAAACAAAAGTAGGACAAAGCAGAATGAAGCTTCACTAATATCAGAGTGAAGGTAAATTTTCTTGGAGTTGTAGACGTGCCTTAAAAGTGCCTTTTAATTACAAAAGTTTGGCGGAGTCGTAGTTTGATTTACTTTTTTTGTTGTTGTCAGAATAGGCCTATACGATATATGGCGGTTCAAATCGCTAAAGCGCGTCATTAACGGTAAAACTTCTTCTTCTTCTTTCGGCTTCTCCCTATTCGGGGTCGCCACAGCGCGAAAGTATTTTCCACTTCTCCCGGTCGACTTCGTCTCCTTCCTTAGCTCCAACCCTTTCCATGTCTTCTCTTGCCAAATCCATCCACCTTCTCCTTGGCCTTCCTCTTTTCCTTCTACCTGGCACCGCCATCTCCATCATCGTTTTTCCCACGTAGCCTTCTTCTCTCCTTTTCACGTGGCCATACCAGCGTAGCCTTGCATTACGAAGTTTGTCTCCTAGCTTTGCGATCTTGGCAGTCCCTCTCACGTATTCGTTTCTTATTTTGTCCTTTCTTGTCACTCCCAGTGCCCATCTCACCATTTTCAACTCTGCAACTTCCATTTTTCCTACCTGTCTTTCCGTCATTGCCACCGTTTCCATTCCATAAAGCATGGCTGGTCTGACAACACTCTTGTACATTTTACCCTTAACTCTTGCTGATAATTTCCTGTCGCACAGAACTCCAGACACCTTCTTCCAATTTATCCAGCCTGCTTGGATCCTTCTCCTCACTTCTTCCTCACATCGTCCATCGCTACTAATTGTTGAACCCAGATATTTGAAATTTTTTGCTCTCTTTAGCTTTTCTCCTTGCAGCTTCAACTCTTCTCCATCATCCACATCCCCAACCTTCAAATACTCGGTCTTGCTTCGGCTCACTTTTAGGCCTCTTCTCTCCAGCGCATTTCTCCACATCTCCAGATCATCCTCTAGCTCCCTGCAATTTTGCCTAGACAGCACTATGTCGTCTGCAAACAGCATATCCCATGGTGCGTCCTTCCTGATGTCCTCCGTCAGCTTGTCCATGATGATGGCAAAAAGGAATGGGCTGAGTGCTGAGCCTTGGTGAAGTCCAACACCTACCTTGAATTCCTCAGTCAACCCTGCTGCACTTCTCACAGTTGTTGTCGCTCCGTCATACATGTCCTTAATAATCGTTACATAGCACTCTGATGTTTCAGCTAACCTCAAGCATTCCCACAGTTCCTCTCTGGGTACCCTGTCGTATGCCTTCTCCAAGTCAATAAAGGCACAGTGCACCGCCTTCTGCCCTTCATTCCACTTTTCCAACAGCATCCTCAAACAGAAGATTGCATCGGTGGTACTTCTTCCTGGCATGAACCCAAATTGTTGCTCACCAATCATCACCTCCTTTCTTATCCTTGCTTCTATTACCCTCTCCCACAGTTTCATAGAGTGACTCATCAACTTGATTCCTCGGTAGTTTCCACATTCTTTGATGTCTCCTTTGCCTTTGTACAAAGGTACAAGGACGCTCTTCCTCCATTCATCTGGCATCTTCTCCCCTCGTAGGAGTCTATTAAAAAAGTTCACTAGAAACTCCACACCTTTATTCCCTAAAGCGATCCATACTTCCACTGGTATGTCATCAGGTCCTTGCGCCTTTCCCTTCTTCATCTTCCTCAACCCAGTCCTGATTTCTTCTACAGATATATCTTCCACGTCCCTTTTTGTCTCTTCTGTTTTCATTTCTCTTCTCTCTCTAGGGTTTTCCTGGTTGAGTAGGTCGTCAAAATATTCCTTCCATCTCTGTTTCACTTTCTCTTCTTCCATCAGTATCTCTCCAGTGTTACTCTTGATTACTCTTACTTGTTGTACATCCTTGCTTTGTCTGTTTCTCTGCTTTGCTATCTTAAACAACTCATTTTCCCCCTCCTTTGTTTCCAGTTTTTCGTACAGTTCTTCGTATGCCTTGTTTCTTGCCTTTGCCACTTCTCTCTTAGCTTGTTTTCTTGCAGTTTTATAGGCCAACTTGCTTGCATCATCTCTGATGGTATCCCATACCTTTTTAGCATTTCTCTTATCCTTCAGTTTCTCCTGGACTTCCTGGTTCCACCACCACGTCTCCCGTCTACCTGCCGTGCTAATTTTTCCTGATGTTTCACCCAATTCCATTCTGGCAACGCTCCGTATCACCTCAGCTACTCTTTGCCAGTCTTCCTTTCCACCAAGTATTCCGCTTTTAATCACTTCCATTTTAAATTTATTCTTCACTTTGAAGTCTTTCAGCTTCCACCATTTTATTCTCTTCACTGGTTTTGGTGCTTTCCTCCACTTCGTCCAGATGATTATTGCACTTACTACTAATCTGTGCTGTTTTGCTACACTTTCATTGACAATAACCTTTGTATCCACCACCTCCTTGATTCTTCTTCTTCTTACCATAATGTAATCCACCTGCGAACTGCGTCCGCCACTGTTGTAGGTGACTCTGTGTGCTGGTTTCTTTACAAAGTAGGTGTTAGTGATCGCTAGTTCCATTCTCTTAGCAAAATCCACCACTGCTTGTCCTTCGTTATTTCTCTTCCCCAATCCATGTCTGCCCATGCATTCTTCATCACCGTTATTCCCTTCTCCTACGTGCCCATTCAAGTCTGCTCCCACCACAATTCTTTCATTCTTTGGTATCTTTTCCACTGTCTCATCTAGATCCAGCCAAAATGCTTCCTTTTCTTCACGTATGCACCCCACCTGTGGCGCATACGCACTGATAACATTCAACATAACACCATCAACTTCCATCTTCAAGCATATTATCCTGTCTGTTACTCTCCACAACTCCACTACCCTGTCCAGATGCTCCTTTTTCAATATGATTCCCACGCCATTCTTTTTATTTTCACTTCCACAGTACCACATTTTATATCCTCCACCTATGCATTTTGCTTTCTTCCCCTTCCAGCGAGTTTCCTGCACACACAGTATGTCCACCCCTCTTCGCTCCATAAGGTCCGCCACTTCTCTTCCTTTACCGGTCATGGTTCCAACGTTTAATGTTGCAACCTTCAGCTTGATCTTCTTAGCTTTCTTCCTCTCTTCATTTCTCTCCTTCTTTCTTCTCCATTGCTTTCCACCTCTTCTTTGCATCCAAGTAGCCTGTCCGCCAGTGGCCCTTGGTGCCCAGTCACTGGTAACGGTCGTTGTTATCCCGGGCCTCGACCGATCCGGTATGAAGTCAGATACGACGCGCATTGAAAACATTTGGCTAGGTTTTATGCCGGATGCCCTTCCTGTCGCAACCCTCCCCATTTATCCGGGCTTGGGACCGGCACCAAGGCTGCTCTGATTTGAACAACCTTAGAGGCTGGGTTGTCATTAACGGTAAAACAACAACCAAAATTTTTTTAGCATTAAACTGAACATTCCACCACAAAGCGTAAAGACCTGTTTGCGTAATCCTGCGTTTCTCAACCTTTTTAAGTAAGTGGTTTACTTTCAAACTAAACACAAGTCTGGGGTCCAGATGCATTGCATTTTTTCCTATTTTAGTGATATGCTCCGAATTGGTTCAATTAAACACGACAGGCCGTGGCCCACTCAACTTACAGTATGTGCTGATTCCACCGGTTGAGAATTACTGGCGTAATCGAAAACCTTCTTTTCTTGTTTTACAATGTCAACGCACGCGCTTGGGAATTGGTGTAATAGCACTTTTTTGTCACAACAAAACAAAACAAAGCATGCTTCTAATTGCGTTTGAACGTCATGTTGATAGAAACATTTTATTTGTGAAAAACATTAAGGTTCTTTTAGCCAGCAACGAGTTTCAGCCTAAGGCTGATATCCATCTTTCTGCAATAGGCTATCCATATATTTAGTATGTCAATGCAGGCTAATGTTTTACCAGAACAATTACGTAGCGCATGTTGTAGTCGTTTCTCAAAGTGTCTACGAACTCACTGAGACCCGGAAAATACTCTTGATCAATTGTGAAGTCTAGTTGCCGCTCCATGTAGTCGATATCTCCGTATTGCACGTCGTATCTAATAACAGTATGCGTTTAAGTCTCTTCCCTTTAAGACTAAACACTATTTGTTTGTGTTCCAACCACTAACCCAGAGGATCATAAATTGAGGGGAGTGAAGGATCTAATTGGGGGTGCAGAGCCACGTTATCATGGCTCCTTTTTTAAGCCAAAAAGTTGGTCTCTAAAAATGACTTTCATTTTGTTTTAAATAACACATGTGGCAATATTCCCGCCTTGAGAAAATCTACCAAAAAATATATATGAAGGGAAGGCACGAATTTTTGTTGGCATAACCAATGGGCCCCTCTCAAAAAGTAAAGAGCCCTCGCACTGACCAATTGCTTTTGCATCAGTCTTTGATCGCAACCAAGCTTTTGAATAGGATGTTTTCCTCACACAGCAATACCTGCTGTGGAAGCTCGACTAAAGAATTTAAAATGGTATTCACAGATCTTTTGCTTGACCCAGAGCGATAATATGGAGAATGAAATACAAAACCGAGTTTATTAAATCATGACTAAAATAAGTTATTCCTAGTGCTAAAAACCGTGACAATCAAAAGAACAATTCAAGGGTGTGACTTTTCAAGTTTTGAAATACATGAATTTATGTGGATTTGAGGCACAAAATACTCCATCTGTTCGTAGCGGGGGGGAGGGGGGTAGCGGATTGCCATTTGGTTTTGGTGTCGCTAGTCGAACACAAATAGGCCTAATTCAATGTAGGGTGTGACCCAAGTTTTTAGCCTAATTAGAAGAAATTTCAGATGTAACATATAATTCATTATAAATGCCAGCAATGTAATTCATATACTTAATTTTTTTACAACACACTCACGGAATTTCATAAGATCTCATTTCATTGACCACGGTTTTCAAGTTATCAATATTTTCGTAATCATATTTACATAATTGAAAACCAAGCGCCCAATAAGGAGGCATCATTGGCAGGCCTACGGCTGAGCTGTATTGCTGCACAACATGTTCTGGAGTAGGGCCCATGAAGATGTAGAAATCCAAAACACCACCGATAGTTCTGTTGTAAAAAAATGTGAAACTGCATGATAAGACTCCATATAATGCCCAGGGAATGGATTGGATAGATAAAGAAATAAACAAAAACTTGTGTAGTGAAGTGAAAGCCTGCAATTTTGGTGAGACTTAATAAGTCGCTGCCGTTTAGCGAAACTCTTAAGAATCAAAATCTGCGTTGTTTCAGCTCCGACATCTGAAATCGATCTCAAGAGCCAGGAAATAAGAAAAGAATTCGGTTGGAGTGGCAGTGTTTGTAGCAAAAATGCATCCTGCAAGATAAAATATATGACATCTGTATACTTTTTTAGTATAATAAACTATACTTTTTTAATAACCGACAAAAATGCTTTTTTAATTTGTTTGTGACAAAACTTACCTGTAAGTAATGGCTGGGAGAGGGGTAAGGTGAACTTCCATGGCGTTGCTGTTCAAAAATAAAATACCATGTGCATCACCGGTCTTTTCCATTGTCATATGAAACGGGTGGTGACCGTAAAGATTTGCGTTTTGCTAAAAAACGTTTCAATTGTAAATACCCAAGCCCTACTGTTTATTTACAGTTCAATTATAGTAGTCAGTACTAATCGGCAACATGGTTGAATGGTTGGGAGCGCTTTTTATGATGACAACAACTGCCAGATCAATCCTCATTCTTGTTATATTGCTTCAAACGTGGAAACGCACTTTGAAGCAATTTCCTCTGTTGTTATTGTTGTTGTTGATTACCCAACCCCTTCCGAGAAATAGGAGCATGGCGGAAGACCATGGAGCCCCAAAAGCCGGGCAACTCCCCAGGGCCTGGACCAGAGGTAGTAAAGAGACAGAGAGTCGCCAAAGAGCGAGCGGCGCAAAAAAGTCAGTAGCTGGACAGTGCAGAATGAGATGAGAGGTGTCCTGGGACGAGTGTACGCCGGCGCTGCAGGAAGCATTCTCGATTCTGCCAATCCTAGAGAGATAAGAACCTAAAAGAAGGCCGTGTCCGTTGCAGCGTAGATGAGAGAGACCACAGCGAGCATGATGAGGGAGCACAAGTTCCTCGGTGGAAATTGAGGGAACCTGTGTGTCGAAGAACTTCGATGAGACAGTATGCCTCCAGTCCGAGAAAAGTGGATACGAGAGATAAGAGGAGAGAGACTACAAGGGATTGCGGATGCAGAGTCTTGGTTTTACTCCTAGTGTGGCCAAACCTGAAATAGGGAAAGAGGTTGGGAGACGAAGAGCCCGCTCATGAGATAAAAGAGTGAAATGAGTCAGGGTGACTCGTAGGGGAGGTAAAGAAGCCTCGGAGAACAGCAGAGAGATAGGGGAGGACGAGAAGCAGCCGGTGATGGCGCGACTGGCCGCGCTTAGGAAAGGAAACCATTCGGGTGAAGCGTAAGTGAGAAGGGGCCAAAGAAAAGCTTTGAACAGTACAGAAAGGGACTCGTTAGAGGAGCCCCATGAGGAAGCAGAGATACAGCGTAAGGCCTTGAGGCGTGGGAAGAGCTTGACCTTCAGCAAAGATACATGTTTAGAAAAGGAAAGAGTGCGGTCGAAGGTGACACCAAGAAAAGTTGGAGTGCGATTGAAAACGGAGGCGGGAGCCAAGTAGGAGGAGGTTGGGCTGGAGGTTAGCTTGGTGGGGATCCGCTGAGAACAAGGAGGCCTCGCATTTGCTCGGATTGAGATGAAGATACCAGTACTCACACCAGAGCTCCTTGCGTAGTCTCCACCGCAGTGGGGACCGAAGGGGAAGAAAAACAAATGGCCAGATCGTCAGCGTAAAGAGAGCAGCTGACGAAAGAAGTCAGAAAGGCCAAAAGATCATTGATGAATAAGGAGAAAAGTACACGGCAAAAAACGGATTCTTGCGGAACACCTCTACGGACTCGAAAGAAACGACTTTTGTAATTTTCATAAACCACACAAGCGCGCCTATCAGAAAAGGAAAGATTGAGTCCAACGAGCAAAGCAAGGAGGCCAGTCGAAATGAGTTTGTGGAAAAGGGCCTGCTGTCAGACAGAGTCAAAAGCTCTCGAGAAATCGATAGCAGAGAGAATCGTTCCAGAGCCCGGCCTGGGTTTGTTAAACCCATGCGAAATGGACTGAGAAAGAAACAGAATTTGATCGAGTGTAGACCGTCCAGAGCGGAAACCGGCCTGGGGGGAGAAAGAATGGAATTAGATTCCAGAAAGAAGAGTAGACGAGATAAAATAATGCGTTCAAACAGCTTTGATACGCAGGAGGTGAAAAAGATAGGCCGCAAGAAAGCAGGAGAGTCGAGAGGCTTTCCCATCTTGTAGATGGGAATAATAGAAGATGTCTTCAAGATAAAAGGAAAAGAATGCGAAGACCAGGAAAGATTGAAAATGTGAAAAAGAAAATCTATGCCAGAGCGAGGAAGATGCTTTTGCATGGGATAGACAACTTTGTCTGGGCCATTGGCAGTGGTTGGGAAAAGGTTGGAGGCAGCCGCAAGAAATTCAGCGGGAGAGAGAGGTAGCTCAGAGAGGTAGCCTCTGGCTGTTACGCAGGGCCTTTGGCTGAGAAACGGAAAAGTGGGATCTCAGGTAAGCGGTATAGACCAAAGCCAATTTCCTGAGGGAAGAACAGTGTCACGAATAAGGAAATTTGTCTTGTAAGAATGGTTTTCATCTATGTCTATGGTGCTGTATTATATTTTGTTCGCTCGGCTACTGATTGAAAAAAAGACCTTTTTTCCTTGCAATTGGATTTGCTGTAAGTACGCCTTTATTACGTCACAATCGTTTATGACATAATAAAATTCCAGATTGATCCAGTGATTCTAACTTCTTCAAAGAATTTCGTTGACCGATTACATAACTTAGTAGTGCTTTTTTTCTTTTTCCACGCGATTTTGTTCTAGAAATTTCTGGTTTGTTTTTTTCGATTTATATATAAGGCGACGGGATTTTTTTGAGTAGATAGCAGAAAAGTTGATGTAGTAGGGAGAGAGGTTGATTGACGGAGTAAAGAAGGGCTATTGTTTTTTGTGATAATTTATTGTGGATTCTGTGGACGTGGCGAGTATTGAGCAGTTATTGATGAAATTAGTTTTGGCGGTTTCCTGATGGTGTAGTAAAGGAATTAGTTCTGAGATCGTCGAACGAAGAAGCTTGAAGTCGTGAAGTATTATTTCTGTGAATACATTATTCTGTTCTTAACGTGGTTTAAGGTGTTTTTTTAGTGGAAGCCAATCTTTTTCAAGTTTTTTTTAAGTTGCAGTCAGACTTAATTATCCGAACGATTATTATACGTCGCCTCAATTTTTAAAAAGAAAATTAAAGATTGAGAAAGAACCGAAAATTCTATTACATTAAAACGCGACAAACAGTTGGGAAATTAGGAGAGGAGGAAAACGAGGAAAGAAAGCCAACCGGCGCGATGGTGCAGTGGTTACAGCATCCACATTGTAGTCGGTAGATCTGGGGTTCATTCCTAAGTCGGGTCATACAAAAAGACTTAAAAAAAATGGTATTCACAGCTTCCCTGCTTGGCGCTCAGCATAAAACGGGATAGTGTGGAGAACAAGCCGGCAAGCTTGCTTGTTGTGTCCTTGGGCAAGGCACTTAACGGGATGCCTCCACCTTTATGTGGCAGACAGGTGGCCCTCCCATACTTCACCGGATTATAATTGTGAAGTCGCTAACCCAACATGTTAGACGACTCTTGGGTACCCACTGGTGGCAGTCCACCTTGTTGGTGGCGGGGCTACCAGTCACTCAAGACTGGTTCGAAATGGGCTGCCATCTTTCCTCTAGCCTAATATCAATTAGGTTGACGGCTTGAACCTGAATTACCGTTCATGCCGTACCTCCATACCAAGGAAGAGGAGAGGAAAACACAAACAAACAGGAAAGAGAGCTAGCGATAGAGCGAAGAAGAGAGTGATCAGATTTCGGGTTTGATTTGGGTGAAAGAGAAAAGCAAGTCGTCTGCCATGCCTCAGCCTTGGCCTTGGCGATGACTGACGAGGCGCGTCGAGAAGCGGAGATGTAAGCCTGGCAATCTTCATCACTTCTGTGGACGGCAGTGAAAGCCTTGCGTCTTTCACTAACCGCACTTTCCACCTCAGCAGACCACCAGGCTTTAAGATGGCGTTTGAAACGGCCGAAAGGAATGGAAGATTTGGCCGCATTCAGTGCCAGAGAGGTAAAAAGAGCAGCAGCAGAGGAAAGAGACGAGTATTTGTCTACAGAAGAACAGTAGGAGTCAAAGTAGGAGACAAAGTCATCCCAGCAAGCTTTCTGAAAGTTGGAGGAAGGAGGACGCTTGTTGGGGCAAGAGACTGGAGAAAGAGGAAGGATAGAAGAATTGGTAGGTGGTCAGAGCCCTGATCCTAAAGCACCTCCCAAAAGCAAAAAAAGGCAAGAGAAGAGAGAGCAAAGGAAATGTCAGGGGAAGAGCGAATGCCAATGGAGCGATGGAGAAGGGTGGGTGTGTCAGAGTCATTGAGAGGGAGGAGTTCAAAAAAGATGACCCAGTCAAATACTCCCTCCCCGCGAGGGTCAGAAGTACCTCTTGAGACCCAGAGGGGGTGATGGCAATTGAAGTCCCCCAGAATAAAGAGATTTCTGAAGGAGGAAAGAATTGAAGGAGAAAAGGAGTCGATTCTGCCATCCGTCTGGGAAAAGCAAATAGGGGGGCGTACACATTAAGAAATGAGAGTGAGGAGGAGCTGTTTGGAAAAATGTTGACCCCTACATCATCTGAGTAGGGATCGAGCGAAGAAAGTAAGCAGGTAGAAAGTTCAGAGAAGGATAGGCTCTGTCTGACAAAAACGATGACACCGCCGCTAGCATGCGTGGTATCAGAAGAGAGAATGCCAGACTGGGGGTGGGTGCAATTAAAATGCAGAGCAGAGAATCCAGGAATTCGGAAAGAGGAAGATGAGTTAAGATTGGATTCCAGAATGCAGATAAGGTCAACAGAATGGGATGATAGAAAGTGAAGTAGTTTAGTGCTCCTGGTTTGAAGACCTCCAGCATTCCATTGAAGAACCCTGAGAGAGTCAAGGGAGGGGGAGGAGGCAGGAGGCGCAGAAAGACAGCCAGGAGCAAGGTATAGTAGTGAGGGGGCAGAGGAAGAAAGTATATAATGAGCACATGGGGGATAAAAGATTTGGAGACGAGGGTGGCGCGGGAGTGCGGCATTGGCAGAGGGGAGGCCAGATTGTACAGTGGAGGTATACATGTCTTAGAAGTCTGAGGAGAGAGTCATAGTGTTACGGCAGGGGGCAGCTCCAAGTATGAGAGCTTCCAAGAGCTCTGAATTTTGGAGGGAAAGTTGTTAGCACCTTAGATGGACCCATTTGGAGCAGGGGCAGCATTGCACTGACTTGCCCCGCCAGGTCACATTTCCAGCGCACACTGAGCAAGGAAAGATGGGGCCAGGGTTGGGATGAACGTTACCGCTCATCAAGAGAAGGAGAAGAATGAGGAGACGAAGATGGGCAAGCGAAGGGCAGGAGAAAAGAAAAAGAGTAAACAGGCGATCGACTTTGAAGAAGCTGTGTGCTGCCCTCTACTGCAGTCGTTCAGGGGGCAGCATAGCGAAAAAATGAAGAGGAGTGCCCAGGGTAACTTCGACGCTCGGGAAAGCCAACAGCCATTTCGACCCAACCCAAACGGGGTCGGGGACCACACCACCACTTGTGAATGAAATGACTTGTGACTTGTGAATGCGACTTGTGAATGAAATGCACTGTGGGCCAGAATGCAATGAAATGACTTGTGTGCCAGCCAGAATGCAATGAAATGACTTGTGAATGAAATGCACTGTGCCAGCAGCACCATTCACTCAGAAGCGGGTCTGAATGAAATAATGCTTTATGCATAATCGCAAACATTTTCTCCTGACTATAAGATAAAAACAAATGACAAAAAATTGTTCACCTCAACCGGATTTCCGTTGCTAAACATGCCCTGAGTCGTCCAGAAGAAATCCAACAAGTAGTTTGCATGTTCAGCCTCACCAAATCCAAACATATAATTAGTTGCTGTTTTCGATGATATTTGTAAAAATTGGTTCTCAAAGATAAGGACGCCAACTGATGTATCCATACTGTAAAAATATCTAACATTGTAATATCAAAGTATATGAAAGAAGTGATGTAGGTTTTTGGGTGTTCAAGGTTAAGTAATCACACTTAGTTTAAACCTACTTTATTAATAATCCACAAACTTATTCAAATAGAATTACACATAAACATAAAATACAAAAATCGGTTAGTATTTTAGCATATTTGTAAACTAGCTATAAGAAATTTATAAATCACGTCTGTCTCGGTTTCATACAGATTCAAACTGTGAATTTTAAACGTTGTTTGGCGAGACGTCAACTATTGCCGGAACCACCTATCAAAAGTAAAGGAAATACAAAGTTTGAGAAAAATAATATTTAGGTTAAATGGCATTGAAATTCATATGAACACTAGCATGAATCCATGGGAATATTGAACAATAATGAGAATGAAACGCTACAGTGATGAGTATATGCAAAGGCGTACGCACAGTGCCGGATTAACTAAGTACGGGGCCTGCAGCAGATTGAATTGATGCAGTGATAATGACCGGGAAGTAATTGAATATTTTATAGATTTGATCTACATTCTACAACAACAAAAACAACAAAGTTTAATGTAATGTTTTATTTGCAAGGGAAAATATAAAATTTCAACAGCATCATTCAAAGGTCTTTTCGACGCATTTTGATCTCTGCAAATTTAGCAATTATTTCAGATGAGTTCAGTGACTTCAGAACGTCATTTTCAATATTCAAAAGAGTTAAATAGTGTAGTCGCTCTTGCCCCATCGCGTTTCGCAGATAGTTTGTAATCAACTTCATTTTTGAAAATGATCTCTCTCCGGTACAATTAGTTACCATCATACATAGGTAAATGCGTAACAAATTGTCAATGTTAGGAAACGTGCTGTCAATGTTTTTTCTCTCATCAAAATGAAATAGTATCCCTTGAACCCAGATCCAAGTGGCAAAAAGGGCCTCATGTGATTAGATGAGTCAACCCGAAGATGGCTGAAAGAACTCCCTTCGTTTTGAATCTTCATACAAACGACGACGACGGGATATGCTTCTACAAGTCAGTCAGCGCTTTCTTGGATTTGAGCTGGTGTTAGATTATGCAGATTTCGCAAAAAACTTAACCGTATGCTCAATTTGGTGTATGCCTTGCGACGTTGCTCCAGCAAAGACAGTAGGCTGTCCAATTCAGCAAGGAAAACTTCCACCCAAAATCTATCTTTAAGTGATTGATTCTTATCCATTGCATGTGGAACTAAACGGCCACTGCCCACATCCTCGTCGCGCTTTTGATTTTGGACAATTCTTGTTGTTGGTTGGTATTCCTGCACTTCAGTCAGCTTCTGCGCCTCTGACTCAAACTTATCGAACTATTCTTTGAAATTCTGTGGGGATCCTGCCAAAGAGGCACACAACGCTGAAGCAATGTTGAGATTTAGCTGCTTTGCTTAAAGAGTGGCTTGAGTTGCCTGGAAGCGCTCGAGTAAGCTATTCCAAAAAACACTGAGATTCCAATTTCTCGAGGAGTCCATTTGCCTGCTGTCGACATTCTGCTTTTTGCTCTTGGTCATTCGCAAGTTTCTCCAGTGCCTCTTTTGTGAAAGGAAAACGTTTTTTAATAATTTTAATGGCATCAGCTCTTGCAGACCATCGTGTTGCAGAGAACCTCTTTAGCACTCTACTGCCTGCACGCTCAAGAATGGAAACCGGTGTTTTGAAGCAGCAAAGAGTATAGATATAATTAACGAAGTCAAAACACTGAACTATTTCTGGACACGATTGTGCAGCGCATGCCCCAAATAGATTCAACGAATAAGCGTAGCATGGAACATATTTTGCAACAGCACCAAATTTTTCTTTTACAAGTGCCTGTACTTCGTTATATTTCCCGCTCATGTTGGATGCGTTGTTGTAACTCTGTCCACGGCAATCAACAAAATTGATACCTTTTTAACTGGTGTACTATATCAGGCTGTCGAAAATCTGCTAAGCAGTACGACCCTCCATTGGCAGAAATGACAGAAATCTTTACACAGGCTCTGTTGGCATGACATATCTTACTGTGAAACAAAACTAGTCCGTGTGAGCAATATGGTTGAATCTAGTGATATAAAAATGTATTCAGCTTCTTTCAGTTCACTGACGATTACATCTTCAGCTGCTTTTCCCAATATCTTGACTAACTCTTCGCAAAGGAAGTGTGTTCTTTTCCACGAATCGCATGCATCTTAATGAGTTTGCACAAGAATAGATCTACAGTTGCAAGAAGCTCCAACAGTCCCAAATAGTTTCTGTTGTTAGAAGGCCCTACTGTTTCATCTGTTCTTCTGAAGACCAACCCTCTTTCACACAAGAACTTTATGACATTTATGATCCTCTCCAGTAGGGAACCCCAGTATTTCTCCTCGTCCTTAACACTAGGATTACTGCCGTGTCGAAATCGACACGAAAAAATAATTGGCGCTTCGCTTCTCTGAACTGCGAGTTCGTACATATCTACTTTTCTCTGACTTTTCCTAGAATTTGCCCTAGTTCTCCATATTAAAAGGATTTAGTTTACATTCATCAGACCATACGACTTTTCGCGGCTTGAAAATTAAAACCCCTTCAATTACGGACGTGTCGATTTCGACACTAACGGCTTTTGTTAGAAAATTACTTCTGTCTGGCTGCTTGTGTAGTTTTTATTGTTGACCAAATGAAGACACAGATGTGATTCAACACAAAATAGATTTATCCGGCATTTCATTTTACGTTCACAATTTAGAAAGCTAACTGAAGGACTTTGTAAGCATTTTCTGTCTGGCCTTGGCATTCATTTGCGTCTGAGGCGTGGAATGTTTTGTGCTAGGTTTTGGAGTCCCGCTCCTGACCAGTTTTTCTGGTATGTGATTTCCACTGTTTCGGAGGGCAGATCTCTAACTGAAGGACGTGCCGTTTTGCAAGCAAGCGTGCATAGTAAACAAAGGCAATATTAGCAGAATTTTCTGGTTAGGCTGAAGTTTTGAAATCAGTTCTTCTAATTTATTTGTTTCTTATGTGTCTATTTTATTATTTCAGGCCATTTGCAAGTTGAGTTTCATGATTTTGTAATACACTATAGTTCAAAATAAGCAAAATGACGCAACGAGCGATAACTGCAAATGAACTAGCTGATGTAATTACTACCTGAGATACCGATGACGAATGCTCTGATGAAGAGGGATATGGAGATGCTAGTGGCGCAGGAGAAAGCCCAAATGCGCCTGTGAGTGACAGCGACGAGTGCCCTGATAACTGTGAAGATGAGTCTGATGAAGATGACATTGTTATGTCACAAAAAAGCCAACCTACATCCACATCTGTTTTTGGAAGAGATAGGACGGAATGGACCAGTACTCCATCAACTAACCCTGGACGTACCGGGGCACATAATGTTTTCAAGGCAGCTACAGGCGTTCCTAGACCAACTGCAAGAGACGTGTCAACTCCATATGACGCCTGGAAGCATTTCATCGATGAATCTCTCCGGAGAATGATTGCAAAATTCACAACTAAAGAAGCAGCACGTAGGGGTGACAATGAGTTTGTCCTAGATTTGCATCATCTTGAGACTTTTATTGGACTACAATATGCTCGTGGACTTTACGGGAAAGGTCATCCCGCCTGTTTTCTTTGGAGTAGGAAGTATGGCATGCCTATTTTCTCTGAAGCAATGAGCCGTGACTCATTTATAAAAATACTGAAATACTTGAGGTTTGACGACAAACCTAACAAGATACGACGAGGTCCTGGGGCCGACAAGTTCACACCTATTCGAGAAGCCTTTGAAAAATTTTCCTCATTATGCAGGAGTAAGTTCGTATGTGACTATTCACTGACTATTGACGAGCAGCTAATGCCCTGTAAGTCACGCTGTTCGTTTGTAACGTACATGCCAAACAAACCAGATAAGTATGGAATAAAATTCTGGGTTTTGGTTGATGTAAAAAGCAAATATGTTTCGAACATTTTTCCATATCTTGGTGCCCAGGAGAAAGAGCAGCGTGGTGATACACCTCTGGCAGAGTCGGTTGTGATGACGTTGACAGAAGGTGTCCGGGGAAAAAGGTACAATATCACATGCGACAACTTTTTTACATCTTTGCCACTTGCTCTAAAATTGCAGAAAGAAAAAATCTCAATTGTTGGAACTATTAGAAAAAATCGTCGCGAAATCGCCAAGAAAATGACTGATGCAGTCAAAGGAAACTTGCATTGCAGCCAGTTTTATTGGCACAAAAATAATGATATGCTGTTTGTGAAATACCAGGCCAAAGCCAAGAAAACTGTTTGCATGCTTTCTTCCATGCATCATTCACCTGACATAGATCAGAGTAATGTAACGCAAAAACCACAAGTGATATTGTTTTACAACAAGAACAAAGTCGGAGTGGATTGCTTTGATCAGATGACCCGCCTATATTCAACTAGATCTGCTTCTCGAAGATGGCCACTGACAGTGTGGGGAAACATTCTGGACATCGCTGCCATAAATGCTAGAGTTATTTTTATGAAATCAACAGGAACGCAGATAAGCCGTCGAAACTTTCTGCTCAAGCTCATCGAAGAACTGACTGCAAAGCAAACAACAATGCAAAGCAGGGAGTCTTCTGATAGGCCAATATGTTCCGTAAATTCAACCAGAAAGTGAAGAAGATGCAGTGTATATGGTTGAGAGAATGCAACAGTATCATTGTGCATGCTTTGTGATCAGCCAACATGTGGAAAATGTTCGCAAGATGGCTCCCGAATCATATATGTAAAATGCAACAAGTGTATGCAATCTCTTGCTTGAGCATTAACAAACACGTCTTTGCTAGCACATTTTCAAATAAACCTCACTTTCAAATAAGTGTTTGTTACTTTTTTGATAACTTCGGAAGGGTTAGGTTGTAAAAAAATGTGAAGAATTGTGCCACGAAGTAACACGTGTCGAAATCGACACGGCCGTAAACGGAGAGGTAGAAAAATGTCAGTAATCCTAGTGTTAAGTAGTTTCTTGAGGGCAGCATCAATTTTTCTTCTTTTTTTTCAAAGATTGATCAGGTACAGGACCACAGCTTTGTGCATCGAGTTTAACTCGTGTCTCTCAATGAGCAGCTGTGCATTCTTTCAGTCATTGAAACCTTTACAAAATGCGTGCAATTCAGTGTTTGATGAGGCTGTTAGCTTGCAAGTAAAACAGTACAGATTGCCTTTGGCCTCGCTGTAGCACAACCACTCCCTAAGCCGCTTTTCATTTATGGTTTTATGCACAAGAGTAAAATACTGCTTTTTACAAAATCTATTGTAACCTTCAGCCTCATAGAAACCTTTTGATTTGGTAAAGTCACTGTTCGTATGTTGACATTCTGAGCTGCTTATGCTGCCAATTTCTCTTTTTTATCACTCTCCCAAGTCATTGGATCGAGCTGCCAGATATGGAACGATAGATGTTGGTGAGTAGCAAGGCTGTTGAGTTTCCATTGCATCTGTTGGTTCCTGTTGTTCTTGCTCGATAGTACTTGAACTTGAGCAAGGCTGCTGAAGTTCCAGCATAGTAGCACCATCATGAGTAGTTGAGCCAACAGCAGATGGTGACGTAGCACAAAAAATATGTGAGTTTAGGCATTTTTTGCAGTAATTTCTGTTGCTGTTCTGATGCCTATCTCTTTCTTCTAATGAAAAGCTAAACATTACATTAGACTGGACAGTAAGAACATAACAGTAAGGATACATGCAAAAAGCTTTCTATCATAGTTAAAAACAGAAGGCCAATATTTATAGTGCCGTGGGCCTACTACACTACCAGTATGCTGTCCAGAACAAACTTTATAGTATCGGTTCTCCATTATATCTATCTGCAATACCGGTACTACTCTAGCTCACCAGTATATCATACCAGTAGGCTATTGTGTAAGGTAAGCCTATATTGATTATTCCTAAGCAGCAGACTACTGATATACAGTGCTAAAGCAGTACTTAGCTACACACAGTATTTAGGTCTAAGAACACATGAAGATAGATGTCTCACTAATTTTCTAGTTCAGTTTGATGTAGTAATAAACTTATCTGTTTTTATCCACAAACCATGCATTAGGCCTACTTCCAATCTACCATCCTCAAACAAACGTAACGCTTGAATTCATATTACTTTCTTCACAAAACAACAACAATATATCAAATTGGTGGGGGAACAAAAAGGAAAACAATGATAAAAGCCAGCATGCTGGCTGCAAAACAGCATGTTTGATTGTTAAATGAGTAGTTGTGCTCAGTAAAACTAAATTTTGGGACTGAAGGGATTTGAAATGTGCAAATATTTTTACATAATCAGATTATTGAAAAAATTTCCTATCGTTTAAAAAAAATCGTATTTGTGCCAAAATTTTTTCACCGATACTTTGGCCTTAAAGAAAAATTCCTTATAAATTATTGGGCGTGCTATTCTGATGGAAGGGCCCTATGTGCCATGTCATATGAAACGGTGTAAAAAAATTTCCGCTCAACCAAGTGCGGGGTCTTTGTAAAACGCGGGATCAGTAGCAGCAGCTACATCTGCTACTATGCTAATCCAACCCTGCGTACGCATATATAAGTTAAGGAGGGTGCAAAATTTCTTTTTTACAAATTTCACAGGACAGCTACAGTGAAGACCTTTTTTATTGAGATCAATATTCTCAGAGTTGTATTTGGGAAACTATTTGCTACCGTTTCCAGCACAATAACTAAAATGACATTTTACGTTTTTCTGAAGAGAATCTTAGGGGGGACATACGCATAGGAGCCCTCCCTCCGTACGCCACTGACTATAAGTGCTTGCGATTTGTATCACACTGAAACACGATGATACTTATTGTTTTAGTTCATTGTACACAAGATGAGTGATAAGCGTAAAAGAATTTGCAGTCTTGGAGTTACAATCACTTATAAATTCTAATAAAGCCGGTGTTAACCATAGCTTGTCACCGAGCGTGCGACCGGCGCGATGGTGTAGTGGTTAGAGCGTCCGCTTCGCAGTCGGTAGACCTGGGGTTCATTTCCCTTGTCGAGTCATACCAAAAGACTTTAAAAAATGGTATTCACAGCTTCCCTGCTTGGCGCTCAGCACATAAGGGATAGTGTGGAGAACAAGCCGGCAAGCTTGCTTGTTGTGTCCTTGGGCAAGGCACTTAACGGGACGCCTCCGTCTTTATGTGGCAGACAGATGGTGGGGCCAAGCAGTCTACCCGTCGTGGTGGCCCAGTCTGACGAAAGACATGCAAACAGAGCATGAGCTCATACGCGTAAATAAAAATAACCGAGCGTGTGCGCGAGTGCTAACGTTTGTTTCCCTCAGCCATATGTAACTACAATTTAGAACCAAAATAAATTTTAACAGAGATGTCAATCTCAATGGGGTACAAATACGTGCATATACTTGAGAACAACAACATGCAATTAGTAACACTGGCTTTTGATCAATAACGGTGATCTTGATGAGGATCCATGAGCTTTAAACTATCGACAACTTTTTATAGCATGACTTGAAACAAATCAACAAATGAGCAGTCTGTATCACGAAAATAAAACTGCTTTCTTGAGAAATGTTAATTGTACTTACTGGAGGTTTAAGGTACCCAAGTATGATCTTAACACAAGAAACTTAATTTCTAGGGGTGTTTCCCCTCTCCCAAATGTGTTAAAATCTCTCTCAATGAAGAAATTAGCCACTTTCTGGCAACTGAAGGTCATTCTAAAAAAACTTTTTCTTCCATCTGTGTCATCCTCCCAAAATCAACGTTTCAAAACACATCTTAACTCTGAAAACTGGAATACGTAGAAAACGACTTAACAAAATAATACAAGATGAGTTCAACTTAAACCCACATCACTTCTCTTGTAGCTCTTCGGACTACTTTGAAACCAAAGGGTTGATCTTGATAAATAACTTCA
This sequence comes from Trididemnum clinides, assembly GCA_963675345.1. Lineage (NCBI taxonomy): Eukaryota > Metazoa > Chordata > Ascidiacea > Aplousobranchia > Didemnidae > Trididemnum > Trididemnum clinides. The sequence goes on along the minus strand of OY776306.1, from coordinate 9,410,825 downwards.
TACAACGGTTCTGCTGGTTTTTCATTCATATTTCCGCTCATTTGCAAAGGAACTTCATATCTTGCGGAGGCAGCATCAGATATCTAAACAGTATAAGAATGTGCTCAATGAACATAGAGAGATGTAGAAGCAAGATGGTTAGCTTAAAATGAAACACTGAAAAAGTCGAGCTAGCTGATTAAGCTAAAAATTTTGAGGTGTATAATAAACTACCAAAATTTCCTCTAAACAAACAAGTTTACAAAAAATATAGATGCACGCAGGCCTAACGTTAGTTCTGAAAAATGTTCTTTTTGTTTGAATCAGCCAAGAAACACTATATCTTCAAGGTAAAAGCGATTCAAAAACTTGGTTTAAACTATACCTAGGTTACAGTATGCAGAAACAACGATATTGGTTTTTGCAAGCATTAATCCGTTTGGAATATGGCTACTTACTTTAACTCGAAGCTGATGCTCTGAATGCGTTCCAACTTCGACCTTTAGACGTTGGATGGGTTGCTCATAGATAAAATTGTTTCCTTCCCATTCCAAGTACAATTCCTCGCCTAATTTAATATATAAGCAATAAAAATTATACTCTGCGTACCGGATCGGACAGATTGGGATTTATTATAATAAAAGTAATCGAAATGTCAACTGCTAAAAGCTTTTGACTGGAAGTTTCTATAAGTGACTCACAGATTTTTAGTTACAAGCTTGACGGTCGGTCTAAAACACCAAGTTGCCGATATGTTAAAACTTACAGTCCAGCCCTTGGCGTTCCGGAAAAAATTGATATTCCGATACGGGTCACACTATTTTAGAAGGTGACACTTAGAGCTCGTCTATGCAAATGTCTTAAGCTCTAGCATATTTAGGGGAACATCGTACCATGCCCTTTTGGTGCTTGGCAGAAAAATGAAAAGAATTGGCTCCTCAACAAAAAACATCTTATCTCAAGCTTTTCTGGAAAAAACAAACTCTTGATTCACAGCAGTGTATCTACAAGAAAAAGTCATCAACACCAAAATGTAGACAAAACAGCTCTCAACAAAAGTTGGCCTCCAAGCAAAAGGCCATCACTTTAAAATTAAAAAAATGATCGACTTCCAACTAAACACAAAATCTGCTGCTTCCCCCTTTTCTACCCACTTTGCGAATCCTCGAAACGCCAGTGATCATACACCTTTCTAGAAGAGTACAAAAACTAAAAGCTACCCTTTTTAAAAACAGGGGTGTCGAGGATGACGTCTACTTAAAGCTGTTTCTTGTATCACCAACCATAGTTACATCACTACTAGTCTTGTGAAATCTAAAGGAAAATTTATTCATTCATTATAGTGGATCTCAAACTGCGATCCGTCATAAATTTTCAAGGGTCCGCAGTAACCTTAAGTTTAATTGTTTCGGAGTCATAAACAAATGGGTCTTGATGGGATGCTCTATTATTTCAAACCAAACAAGGGGGAAGGCTTGCTTAAAAAGTTTGAGAACCACTGACTTATTGCTTTCATAAATTACCGTTGCACACAGTAGTTCTTGAGTTAAAATCCGCGTTGTCGTTGCTAGTACTGTTCGCAACGAGCATTTCGGTAACAAAATACAGCAACCACGCAGAATATTCAAGAACACAAACCTTCGTCAGTTTCCACGGGAGCTGAATCTTTTTTATAGGATTTGAAATCAGAGGGATAATAACAGGAAGGAACTCCAGGAATGTTGGTTTCATCCCACACACAACCACGTGCAATGCATTTTTGTTGTGTCACAGCAACCTTTTTCTCAGGTTGGCAATCAAACCTAAAACGAAAGTTTAAATCAAGCACAGGCTAATGTCTCATGAATGCAGTTGGTTGATAGCAATTCAGCTTACAACATATTTTTCTGTGATGTCGTGAGATAAAATCTATAAACTTATAATGAAACATAGATTACCTCTAGACCTAACAAAAGATAATAGTAGAAAAAAAGGCTAAAATATTGGGCCTCAAACCGACTAAAAAGCACTTGATAAAAATAAATTTGTATACGTATTTATTGATTAAATTACTAAATTATTTCAAAAAAAAGAATTTGACTGAGAGAAATTGGTAGTTTATGAAAACATTTTTACGTTCATGCTTAGAAAGCATTTATCTAAAAATATATTTTCTAAAACTTTACTTCATGCTTTATCTGTTTTTTTTTTCGATCACAGGAAAATCTATTATGTGTTTATGCCAGCTTTGTGGTAGCCAACACGGCTGGTGCAGTACGTATCTACCTCCAGCTTGCAACCAAGCAGGGAAATTGCCACAAAATATTTTTAGCAAGAAGGCGACACCACAAACTACAAAATAAAAGCCACAATCTCGCGCTTTTGTGGGCCAGCATCTGATCGCATTTCCTGCCGTGCTAACTATATAAAAGACTTGTTTCCCAACAACACTCTTTTGTCAATGGAAATATCTTGAGTAATCAGCCCTTTGTTTTTATTCATAGATAAACCATACTGGATCGTTCCCGAGTTGTCTAAACTTTCCAGCGTTTCTACCTCAAGTAGTGTGGTAATTTAGATGAATTAGCACACACAGTGTTTTTCCCCAAAACAACACAAAATTGCAGCTCTCGTGAGGTTTGAACGTAAGACTATGCAATTATTTTCACCTTTTTTTGACTGGTTTGTGCATTTGAGGTCATACTCTGTTTCATGTCTTTTGTTAGACTGGACCTTTTGGTAGACAGACTTCTTGGCCCAGCCATCTGATTGCCGCATAAAGATGGAGAAATCACGTTCGTTGTTTTACCCAAAGACCCAGCCCGCAAACTTATCAGTTTTTCTTCACACTATGATTTTTTTGTACCAAATTTCAAGCAAGGTAGCTATAAATATTTTTTAGATTTTTTCTCATGATCTGACAAAAGAAATGAACCCAGGTCTAGTAAAGCGGACCCTCTACAAATACTACACCATAACTACAAATACAACACTTTCTCCGTAAAACAACGCTTCAGCCTACCCGGCCACGTTTCTTGTTACAAATCAGTTCTTTGACACGGATTTGCCACTTTGTTTTAAACCATATGATATGCTTCCTAGATGATCAAACCTGGTTTACCTGTCAGCGTAGAGATTTGAATCCCACACAATTTTCCAGGGCGAAGTCAATGGCAAGTTCAAACCGGTGATTTTCAGCATCTACATGTAAAACAATTAAGTATTTTATGATATCACTAATCAACAGTAATACTTTCAATCATTTCTACAAGAACTATGATGAAGCAGTCACTGGATTGAATGGCAATGTCTCTATAAGCGCTAACACATCGTAGCTACAGAGTATTTGGTCTTTCAGTAGTTCTACTTGGTATAGGGATTGCAGTTGGGTATTTCTAAATTATCTAAACGTTAATTGCGTACTTCTAAAATGCAGTTTCTGGAAAGCCTTTTATTGGTCACGCACAGAACATCTTGTAATTAAACATGCTTCGTAGTTATAAATACCGCAAACACAATAAATTTCTAGTTCAAACAGTGTAACCACGCATGAAAAATTGCCTTCTGATCGCAGCAATTGTGAGATCTGAACGTACGAGCATTGATTTATTGTCGCTCCAACCGATCAAAAGCGTAAATTATAGGGAGCCACAGGATCAATGTCTAAATTGTTTTGATTTGATCGTAAAGTGAAGATGATATCAGATCTAACGACTACCAAACGTCGATTTTCAAAAAAATGGTACACAATGAACTTGAGAAATACCATTACCTACAACTGTATTTTTTTCTTCACCAAACAAATTCTGCTGCAAGTTTAACGCAATCTAGTCTACTACGTTGTCGGCTTTTGCCTTAAGAAAGGCTTGATATATGCTGCTACTTGTTCTAAATTAGATGTTGTTTATACAATTTAATGAACTCGCTGTGCGTTCTGGATATTTCAATTACATGTTGTTATTGTTGTTGTTGTTACCCGATTCCTTCCGAGGTATGGGGGCATGGCGGAAGACCATGGAGCCCCAGAAGCCGGGTAACTCCCCAGGGCCTGGACCAGAGGTAGTAAAGAGACAGATAGTGGCCAAAGAGCGAGCGCCGCAAAGAGTCCGCAGCTGTACAATGCAGAATGAGATGAGAGGTGTCCTGAGACGAGTTTCCGCAGGCGCTGCAGGAAGGATTCTGCCAATCCTAAAGAGATAAGAACTTAACAATAGGTTGTGTCCGTTGCAGCGTAGACGAGGGACAACACAGCGAGAGTGACGAGGAAGCACAAGTTCCTCGGTGAAAATTGAGAGAACCTGTGTATCAAAGAATTTCAATGAGATAGTATGCTTCCAGTCCGAAAAAAGACAAGAGTAGATACGAGAGATAAGAGGAAAAAGACTACAAGAGATAGCAGAGGGGGCGAGAGCAGCGCTTCCCATCTGGCCAGCTCATCAGCTCCGTCGTTCACCGGGAGAAACAAGTGTTCGGAGACCCATTGTAGCCTGATAGAACAGGAAAAAAGAGAAGACATTTCCTGCCAGATCTGCTAGATAGATTGAGGTAGAAGGAAATATAATGAAAAGGGAGGGTGGCGAGGACATAACGAGTCAGATAAAAGCAGAGAAGAAAAATGGTTGGCTTCTTGGTGCTGCTCTGACCATCAAACAGCTTACCGAATTGCGCAGGCTTCAGCAGACAAACTTGAGCATACTGAGCCTACTGAAAGAGAGCATGGAGAGGAAAGGGTGGACTGAACAGCGAAGGAAAGCAGGTTCCAAGGAGGAGAGGAAGTGCAAGCAAAGAGAGCCTTCCTGGGGAAAGTAGAAGGAAGCATCAGCGGATAAGTGGACGCAAAAGCTCTCCAGGACGATCCACAAAGTCTTGGTTTCACTCCTAGTCTGGCCAAACCTGAAATAGGAAAGGAGGTTGGGAGACAAAGGGCCCGCTCATAAGACGAAAGAGTGAAATCAGTCAGGGTGACTCGTAGAAGAGGCAGAGATGCCTCAGAGAGAAAAAGAGGGATGAGGGAGGACGAGAGGCAGCAGGAGATGGCGCGACTAGCCGCTCGGTGAAGGCGTTCCAATTTGGTGATATTGGTGACGCTTAGGAAAGAAACCATCCGAGTGAATCATAAGTGAGAAGGGGCTGAAGAAAAGCTTTATATAGAAGAGGGACTCTTTAGATAGGACCATGAGGAAGCAGAGATACAGCGTAAGGCTTTGACACGAGGGAGGAAATTGGTCTTTAGCAAAGATACATGTTTAGCAAAGGAAAGAGTGCGGTCGAAGGTGTGCCAACTGAAGCGGAGGCGGGAGTTGAATAAGAGAAAGTTGGGATGGAGGTTAGCTTGGTTGGGATCCACTGAGAAGAAGGAGGCCTCGCATTTGCTCGGATTGCGAGGAAGACACTAGTAATCAGACCAGCGCTTCGATTGAATCAAAGCTCCTTGTGTGCCCATTCACCAAAGCAGGGACTGAGGGGGAGGAGGACCAAATGGCCAGATTGTCAGCATAATGAGAGCAGCTGACGGAAGAACGGATAAGCAGGAAGATCATTGATGAAAAGAGAGAAAAGTACACGGCCAAAAACGGATCCTTGTGGAACACCACGACAGACTCGAAAGGAACGACTTTTGTGATTTTCATAAACCACACAAGCGCGCCTATCAGAAAAGAAAGATTGAGTTCAACGAGCAAGGCAAGTAGGGAGGCCAGCCGAAATGAGTTTGCGGAAAAGAGCGGGATGCCAGACAGAGTCAAAAGCTTTCGAGAAGTCGGTTGTAGCAAGGATCGTCCGAGAGCCCGGCCTGGGTTTGTTAAACCTATCCAAAATAAACTGAAAAAGATAAAGAATTTGATCTCGAGTAGACCATCAAGAGCGGAAACCGGCCTGGCGGGGAAAGGAGAATGCAATTAGATTCCAGAAAGAAGAGTAGACGAGATAAAATGATGCATTCAAAAATCTTTGATACGCAGGAGGTGAAAAAGATACGCCGGAATGAAGCAGGAGAGTCGAAAGGCTTTCCCCTCTTATGAATGGGAATAATGGAAGAGGTCTTCCAGATGGAAAGAAAGGAATGCAGAGTCCAAAAGAGATTAAAGATATGAAGAAGAAAATCCATGCCAGAGCGAGAAAGATGCTTTAGCATGGGATGGGCAATTTTGTCTGGGCCGGTGGCAGTGGACGAGGAGAGGTTAGGGGCAGCCACAAGAAATTCAACCGGGGAGAAGGGGAAAGCAAGGGACGAGTGAGATTCCTCAGAGCATGTGGCTCGGCGGAGCTTGGAAAGATGGTCTCTGGCTCTGCTACGCAGAGCCTTTGGCTGGGTGACAGAAAAGTGGGATCTCAGGTAATCGGCAAACACCCAAGCCGACTCCCTGCGAGAGGAACAGTTGGGAAAGTTAGAAGAGGAGGAAGAAGGGCCAGCGATAGCACGAAGGAGAGAGTATACATATTTAGGGTTAGATTGGGGCGAGAGAGAAGAGCAAGTCGCCTGCCATGTCCCCGCTTTGGCCTTGGCGATGACAGACGAAGCACGTCTGGAAGCGGAGATGTAAGCCTGACAATCTTGATCGCTTCTGTGAGCTGCAGCAAAAGCCTTGCATCTTTAACTAACCGCTTCTTCCACTTCAGCAAACCACCAGGCTTTAGGATGGCGTATGATGGGGCCGAAAGAAATGGAAGATTGGGCCGCATTCGGTGTCAAAAAAGTAAAGAGAGAGGCAGCAGAGAAAAGGGGAAAAAATGAGTATTTTTTTTCAAAAGAACAGTGGGAGTCAAAGTAAAAAGCAAAGCCATCCCAGCGATCTTTCTGAAAATTGAAGGAAGGGGGACGTTCGTTGCAGCGAAAGACGTCAGAAAGTGGGACGGTTAGTAGAATTGGTAGGTGATCAGAACCTAGGTCTTGAAGCACCTACCAGGAGCAAGAAAAGGCGAGAAAGAAGGGAGCAAAGGAGATGGCAAGAAAGGAGCGACTGCCAGAAAAGCAATGTAGAAGAGAAGGTATGTCAGGGTCAATGAAGGGGAGGAAGTACCTTTCGAGTCCCAAAGGGGTAATGGAAATTGTACTATCCCAGAATAAAGAGATTTCTTAAGGGAGGAAGGATGGATGGAGAAAAGGAATAAATTCTGCTATCCGTCGGAGAAGAGCAAATAGGAGGAGCATAAACATTAAGAAAAGAAAGCAAGGAGGAGTTGTTTGGAGAGATGTTGACCCCTACATAATCAGAGTAGAGGTCAAGCGAAAAAAGAAAAGACTCGTTAGAATAATAGTTTTTTTGTTGTATTGGTGCTATAGAATGCCACCCTTTGCGTAGCCTCATTCTGTCATGGGGCCGTAAATTCATAAAAAGTATTAGGCCGGATGATGGTTAAATGTGGACTGAAGCTAGATGATCTACGAGAAAATAATAAAAAGGTTTTGTCGTAAAAATTGCAAAACGTTTCTTTGCAAACTGATCTTGAAACACAAAACGCTTTTCAAAGTTTTTAATGAGAATGCATGTCCAATCCTCCCCAAATATGCTTCTTTGAGCCCGGTCATCTCTAAATTAGCCTAGAACATTACATCACGTTTAAGCAACTTTGGTAATTTTTGGAAAGATGTCAGAATTTAAAAACTCATCTGCCAATCAAAATCTGGTCTCAAGAACAGATGGTTCGTGATTCACATCAAAACATATCCCGCTACAGAAACGTATAAACATTTAGCAAAAAAAAATTCACAAAGGCGCGTTGTTAAAGTCAAAGTTATTTAAAAAGCGATATCAGGAGAAATAATTATAGGATAATCCTATAATACGAATATAATGACGCCGCCGCTAGTCTGCGTTTGTATCAGGAGAGAGAGTGCCAGACCTGGAGTGGTTGCAATCAGATCGTAGAGCAGAGAATCCAGGAATCCGACAAGAAGATGAATTAAAGTGAGATTCCTGGATATAAATAAGGTCAAAAGAATGAAACGTAAGAAAGTGTAGAAGTTCAGTGCTCATGGCTCGGAAACCTCTAGCATTCCATTGAAGAACCCGAAGAGAGTTTTGGGGAAACAGGAAGCAGGAGGTGTAGAGAGACAGCCAGAAGCATGAAACGGTGGTGAGGGTGCAGAGGGAGAAGATACAAATGGGGTGAAAGAGCAATAAGAGGTTTGAAGGCGAGAGTGGGGCGGGAGTGCTGCATTAGCAGGAGGGCCAGATTGAACGGTGCAGGTATACAAGCTGGAAGAGTCCAAGGAGGAAGTCATAGAGCTGTCTTCAAGAATGTAGGAATGCAGCAGGGGGACAGCTACAGGAGTGAGAGCTGCCAAGAGTTCTGAATATAGAGAAGGAGAGTAGTGAGCAGTTTAGATGGACTTATTTGGAGCAGGTGCAGCATTGCACTAACCATCCCTCCAGGTCACATTGGGGCGCACATTGAACAAGGAAAGACGGAGAAGAAGGATGAGGAGACGAAGACGGGCTAGAGAAAGGAGCGACCGACTACTGCCTTTCTGCGGTCGTTCAATTATATCGTTTCTCCAATCGAATCAGGAAGAGAAAACTTTTATTTGCAACAGTGAATTGCTTGACAAAAGCAAAGACCTATGCGTTCAAAAATTTGTCAACTAGTTGATGTATTACTTTGGTGTTAGAATCGAAGTTAAACTCCTCATGCATGACTCCATCAACAAGAATTCGAGCCACTTGCTCACTGACCACGCCCATGATAGTCACATGATCAAAAGTCATGAGATTTGCATCCGAATATCCGTTAAATTCAACGTGAGTAGATAGGCTTTCCTGTTTAAAGCAAATAAGCTTAAAGAAGTTTGACTACAAAAAAGCAACAAAAATTTTAACAACACTCCTGCAACAACTACAAAAAGCAACAATAACAGAAACAACAACAAACGCAATAAAGCAGGAACACAAAAACAACACAAAGAAAAAGAATCTTTATAACAATAGTAATTAAAGTAATGACAAGACTACAACAACAATATCATCACCTCCGTGCCTGTGAAGTGAACTATGGTATAATGCCCATTTGATATTGTATCGATTGATGTGCCATCATCCCAGAAAAGATGTCCGTTCGAAGTGGAGCCGGCTTCTCCCATAGCATAAACTACTCCTAGCGGGTTGCCTCGCTGAATCTCGATGGTACGTGCAGGTTTCTTGAAAATACAAAAATACAGTCTTTGCCCAATTTATCAATATTTGAACTTAATATCCCTCTATGCTTTATCTTAATATCCCTCTATTTGAACGAATTATTCCATGATTTTCAATCTCACAAGTAAGTCAAAATTATTCTTTTGTAAACTGACATTTACGATGATATGCAGCCTAACAAGCAGTTAAAAGGTATTTAAACATATTTACCTGCGTGGGAATTATGCTTCCGCCTTTAATATGAAGTGGAGTGTGATCCCATGGTGCATAAAAATGAGTTTTAGTTTTTCGTAAACCACGAGCAAGCTCAGCACCTGTAACAGATAAATATATTCAATCCCAGAAGAAAATCAGCAACTAGGTTTTCTTGTTTTCCGTTTTTAAACACCCAGAGACCGAATTAATTTTAATAACGTTTTGTTGCTGTTGAAATTTATCTGCCTGAGAGTTATCTTTACATTAGGTTGCTTCCTGCTGTTAAACTCACCTGTGTAAAAGTCATACCACCTCGCATCAGGTATATAAGCTTCTACTGAATCGACTCCTGGATCTAGCACAGGCGAGATCAACATTTCTCCTCCAAGAAGCATCTGCCGGTCAATTATGTAAGTGTTGTTATCAGAAGGAAACCTTTCAAAACAAAAAAAACAATTAAGAACAACATATATCCGACGGCACTGGCCAATTTTATGGATAAACGCAGCTAATATGCTTCTGGTCTGGTTAGTAGTTTCACTAGAGCTCGCAACGCCCTGAGAGAAATTCAATAAGTGTCCACCAATTTAAAAAACAGTCTTTATCAAAAACTGATTAAAGGAGAAGACTTTTTTGAAAAACAAGTGCCTATAGTTGCACCCCTGAATTTTAACAAAGCGGCCTTAAGCAACCAAAAATTAAAGATAAATTTTTTTGTTGTATTGGTGCTATAGAATGCCACCCTTTGCGTAGCCTCATTCTGTCATGGGGCCGTAAATTCATAAAAAGTATTAGGCCGGATGATGGTTAAATGTGGACTGAAGCTAGATGATCTACGAGAAAATAATAAAAAGGTTTTGTCGTAAAAATTGCAAAACGTTTCTTTGCAAACTGATCTTGAAACACAAAACGCTTTTCAAAGTTTTTAATGAGAATGCATGTCCAATCCTCCCCAAATATGCTTCTTTGAGCCCGGTCATCTCTAAATTAGCCTAGAACATTACATCACGTTTAAGCAACTTTGGTAATTTTTGGAAAGATGTCAGAATTTAAAAACTCATCTGCCAATCAAAATCTGGTCTCAAGAACAGATGGTTCGTGATTCACATCAAAACATATCCCGCTACAGAAACATACAAACATTTAGCAAAAAAAAATTCACAAAGGCGCGTTGTTAAAGTCAAAGTTATTTAAAAAGCGATATCAGGAGAAATTTTTAATTAAAAAAACAGATATTAAAAAGATGGCAAGTTCAAAAGAACAAAAACAAGATTTATGTGCCATTATAGCAATTAAATTTTCTGTAAATACGGTTTTTGATAATTAAATACATATTAGTTTTTAATAGCACCATCAACTGCTATGGAAATTATACTTACTCTGCCATCAAAGATCGTACTACTGTGCTACCAGTGGTATGAGCATCATAGAATAATGTGTAGAAGTACGGCAAAATGTAATAACGAACTTCAAGTATCTTTTTCGAAGCAGCAACAAACCTAAACAGCATTGTTTATGCTATATGCCGGTACAAAAATATTCTTTGTGATACAGAGCTTTGCAATCATAGTCCTAGAAAAATTTGTTCGTAACGCTCTCATCAGTGTCTTATCTTTCTATTTGACTCTATTCCGCTACTACGGTAAAACAGCTTTGTTTTATCGTTATAGCTATATTTTTAACTTCTAGATACATTTAAATTTTCACGGTCTTATATAAAAATCTTGTGTGTAGCCCAGCTGTGAAGTTGCCAGTGCTGCTGGCTAGTACTTTTCTATCACAAGCAGTGATAATCAAGCAAGAAAAATATTGCCTAGTCATAAAAAGTCACAAAATCAAAAGATAATTTTATTCGTAATTTCAATTAAAGACAAACTAATTCCTAAAGCTTAGCAAATTAATAGGCTACCCATGCGGTTAGTGAATTCCTTATTTCTTGATCGCAAAACCAGTGCTTTGTCGTATCAATCTTTTGTTGTCAAAAGAGCTTCAAAGTTGAGTAGATGGTTAACAAGTTCAACTTTGATATTTGGCATTGCATAGCTTAGTTACCACAGTTTGTCTGACTCGAGCATTGCTACATGCCCGTGCTTAAATCAATTATAATTGTTAATTAACATAGAGAAGATGCTGAGGCCGCGTGTTGGACGAAGCGACTTTTTGAGTACTTACAATGACCGTCTGACTTTGTTGTGGTGAGGTTACCAGTATGCAACTGGTTTTCATGACTAGCTTTAAATCTACTCGCGTTTGTCCCTTGACCGATCTTGATTAGGTTTGCAGAGTGGATCAAAATATAACTACTACATGCTATTTTTTATCCAAAGCAGGTGATGTAGACACAACAACAACAACTACAGCACAGCAAACAAAATCAAAATTTTTGAAACTAACTCTGGTTCAAAAGCAGCTGGATCTTGATCTACCCAATTGATTGCGTTATGGTTTCTGCTGAAAGGATAAAAGGCTCCTAATTGCATCCATCTCATACAAAGCTCTTCTGTGGTATCCCATAAGAATCCACAAATATCCGCTCCAACGTATGGAATACCAAAAAGATTGAATTCCAACATTCCTAAATACTAAACTTTTAGGAACAAAATCCGCCACATCGCTTAGAGTGAACGTATTGATATTGGCTAAATGCATCCATCCGGAAAATCAGAACACACGATTTCAATATTTTCATGGTTTCTACATTGTTGCGTCCTTGTTAAAAACTTTTCAAAATTATTTTTATTCTGATAATATTCAAAAGTGAGTATCGAGCAAAAACGTTTTGCATTTAGCACAATTTTATGGTACAGTGGAACCCCGCTAACCTGACCACCCATGGGACCGCATTAAAGCGGTCAGGTTAGCGGGGTGGTCAGGTTAGTGAATTTTGCCTTTGAGCATCATATTTATAACAACTGGACTTACACCCTTAAATGCAGGCATTGATTTGCCTAAGTAGCCTATGATAAGCGAAAAAGAACAAAACATCAAAATGCATGTACAGTATGTATTTATTCACAACTGCAGGTACTGTTCACGTTAAAAAAATCGCGAATAGATTTTTGTTTCATTGCAGCTGTTGACATTTCACACAGTCCTTTTTCAATTTCATACAGAGGTGTGATAAGATGGGGTGCGTTTCTTTCCAATAGAAAAGATTTTATATCTTCAACACATTTAATGTTGCTCCAATTGATGTCAACGCATTTTTTTTACAATTCTTCGTAGAAGAACTTTCTTCATTCTCTTCAGGCAGATTTTCTTCATCATCACATTTATCACTGTTTGAAACTTTGTTTTGCTGCTCGTGGTATTCTTCTAGAATTCGATTTTCTAAGTTAGAGGTTGCGTTGTCACACGTTTCCAAATCGTTGTCACATGCAGCAAAGTCATCAACAGATTGACTCGGCAGATCTAAATGACTTTGGACCCTTGAAACAAGTTCACTTAGACCCACATTGTCCTCATCATCCGAAGTGCTAGAATCATCAGCTTCAGCATGCCCGATTCCACATCTTAAGAAGCATTTCTTCACTGTAGTAGAGCGGACTTGTTGAACTGCTGTATTGATCCAATGTATGGCATCTAAAACAGACACGCATTTTGACAATGTCATCACGTCCTCGCCTCGTTCCATTTTAGCCAACACAAACTGCAGAAGTCGTTTTCGATAGATTGTTTTTATTGCCTTGATTATTCCCTGATCTAGTGGTTGAAGTTTAGATGTCGTATTCGCCGGTAAAAACACAACTTTCACGTTTGACAAATTCACATCCTTTGGATGGCTTGGAGCATTGTCGAGGAGTAGTAAAACTTGCCGATTCTGTCTTTGCATCCTTCTATCAAAATTTTGAAGCCACCGTTGATAAATCCCTGATGTCATCCACGCCTTTTTGTTATGCTCCCATTCTACAGGCAATGTCCTTGTGTCAATAGACTTGAAGCATCGAGGGTTTTTACTTTTTCCAATCACTAAAGTTTTCTCAAATTCTCCGTCCATGTTTACACAGAACATGGCCGTAATCCGTTCTTTTGGCTTTTTTCCTCCTTTGCACTCAGTGTTTCTTTCTTTAAGAGTTTTGTCAGGCAAAGCACGATAAAACATTCCACTCTCGTCCATGTTGTAAATGTCACGAGTAGCGTAACCAGCAGTGATAGCTGGAAGGCGTAATTTCCAACTCTCCACGACATCTTCATCAACACTGCCACTCTCCCCACTAATAACAGCATGAGAAATGCTGTGCCGTGTTTTAAATCTGTTCAACCAACCATTTGATGCTTTAAAGTCAGTTTTCTTCAGAGAATTGGCAAAGCTTAGAGCCTTTTCTTGAATCAGAGGCCCGCTTATCGGTAGGTTTGAAGACCGAGCTCTTTGAAACCATCGGAAAGTTAGCAAATCGATATCTTCTTCAAATTGAAACGTTTTGATTCTCTTTCGATCATTAGGTAAATTATCCTCGTATGCAGCCAAAACATCAGCCTTTCTTTTTAGCGTACTCTGTATCTGAGTTTTGCTTACGCCGAAAATCTTAGCGAGTTCCCTTTGAGATTTTCCCTCACTTTCCTTTTGCTTTATAACCAAAACTTTTTCTTTGATTGAAAGTTCACGCGATTTCTTTTTACTAAGCGCCATATCTTTTTAAAAACAACTGCAGATTGAAAAATACTAAACTCGCCAGAATGGGTTTTACAGAATGAGTTTAAACTTTTAAGTTAAGCGGTTTTAATCAGTTCGCACGCCATTTTGTGTGTACAGTACTGTAGTTTCTTTGTTTGTTAGTGTGTGCATGCACTTCCCTACATCACACTGTTTATTTGTTACGAAATTTCTTTGTTTGTGTGTGCACACAGTGATCTTATCTTTTTATTTTGGTCACAAAAGTAAATTATTGCGCACATGTGGTCGCTTTAGCGGAGTTTAATTTGCATTGTGGGACCAAGAATATGGTGGTCGCGGTCTGGATAGCGGGGTGGTCGCGTTAGTGAAACAAAATACAATGCATCAACATAGCAAATTATTTGGGATGGCAATGAAGTGGTCCTGTTAACGGGGTGGTCATTTTAGTGAGGTGGTCGCCAACCGGGGTTCCACTGTATATCACTCTATCCGCGCAGATGGTCAAAAGAAATCTAAGCAAATTAAGAATGCTGTAAGTTTTACTCTAAGTAACACTGTTCAAGAAATTTTGAGTCATAAAAAATTTCAAGAACAAGAAAAGGTGCTCTTTGTAAATCTGGGGGCACTAATTTCGAAAATGAACTCCATTTTAACAATCAGATCAGCGTTTTGTTAAAACCACAGTTTTATTTTCTTGGATTTTAACTATATACCAATATAATTTTCCAGAATAACCTATTTGTTAAGTTTAGTGACGCTGGGGTTTCTCACACTAATCTCTCTGCCAAAGCTCTGCAACATAATTTCGTTTGCTACTAAACATTGCAACCAATTTTGTGGCTACTAATAATGTTGCAAGGACATTTTTAAAAGCATCATGAAATATAAAAACACACAGAAAAGTGTGTTATATTACGTAATTGGAGGCTTGCCTGAAATTAGAAATTTTACTGCTTTCATACCCTCATTGACTATGTTCCTATCGAATCAAACATTCCATGATTATTCTCCGGTAAAGAGCTCATGCATTCACACTATTCATGGCAATCTACTGGATTAAAAAGTTACAATAAACCAAGCAATTGTTATCAGTACATGATTAAAGTAACACTTGGTATAAGCTCATTCATTAAATAACGTCTGCCCGGTTTGTGCTGAGTTTCTAAATCATCTCGTTGCATCAACCAGCAGTAATCTGCAAGCATGCTTACAGACCATTTTCCTTCATATCGGCTTCTGATAACAGATATGTCCTGGTGAAATCGTTCTCCACGTTTATCAAAAACATCACTCAGGTTTTTGTGAAAAAAATCTAAGTGAGAATTCAAGAAATGAACTTTGAGAGACAACTTGCATCTAAGAGTTTTGTAAGTGTTTAGCATTTCAGCTATAACTTCTCTGAAATTTTTTGAACGATGACAACCCAAGAAGATTTTGCAAACATTTTTTGAAGCTTATCCAGGCATCCAACTTCTTTCCATGTAAAATCTCATCAAATTCCTTGTTCAAAATGAGTTTTCGTATTTGCGGTCCCACAAATACACCCTCCTTGATTTTTGCTTGACAGATTTGGAAATTTTTTTTGCAAAAACTAAAACACTAGTGACTCTTTGCTAAATGCTTTCACAAACTGTATAAAAAGACCTAATTTTACGTGGAACCAGTGCCATGTCTGCAATGTTGTGCTGACTGAGTTGTGATACCAATCTGAGAGGCCACTGCTTTCTGAAATAATGTTCAACTTTGCTATCGAGTCCCATAAGCATAAAAAGCACCAATATTTGGTGTAACCCAGCTGAAGTCCTGTAGGGATTGCTATAACTTTCAAGTCTGGGCATATAATCCACTTATGTTAAAAATAACGGATTTTTTCCAACGTAAATTGAAAGTTTTGAAATGTTTCTTTCATCGTTGTTGAGTAAGCAATAGAGACAGATGGCAAGAATTTCCAATATGCAATAGTATAGCTTTGATTCTTTTCTGGGATGAGTCAAGAAAGAGTCTCCAGTCATCAGGATCATACTTTCCAACTAACATATGAATCAATTCAAAAATGTCATTGCAATGAAAAAGCTCTCCATCTTTTGAAAATAAATTGAACAACAGTTCCTATGGTCGACGGTACACTGTCACTTTTGTCCCAGGAGACAGCTAGTTCAACTGTTACACCCGAGATCCAAGTAGTTCACCAAGTACTCTGACTTCTCTGACACCGAATGCGGCCCAATCTTCCATTTCTTTCGGCCCCATCATACGCCATCCTAAAGCCTGGTGGTTTGCTGAAGTGGAAGAAGCGGTTAGTTAAAGATGCAAGGCTTTTGCTGCAGCTCACAGAAGCGATCAAGATTGTCAGGCTTACATCTCCGCTTCCAGACGTGCTTCGTCTGTCATCGCCAAGGCCAAAGCGGGGACATGGCAGGCGACTTGCTCTTCTCTCTCGCCCCAATCTAACCCTAAATATGTATACTCTCTCCTTCGTGCTATCGCTGGCCCTTCTTCCTCCTCTTCTAACTTTCCCAACTGTTCCTCTCGCAGGGAGTCGGCTTGGGTGTTTGCCGATTACCTGAGATCCCACTTTTCTGTCACCCAGCCAAAGGCTCTGCGTAGCAGAGCCAGAGACCATCTTTCCAAGCTCCGCCGAGCCACATGCTCTGAGGAATCTCACTCGTCCCTTGCTTTCCCCTTCTCCCCGGTTGAATTTCTTGTGGCTGCCCCTAACCTCTCCTCGTCCACTGCCACCGGCCCAGACAAAATTGCCCATCCCATGCTAAAGCATCTTTCTCGCTCTGGCATGGATTTTCTTCTTCATATCTTTAATCTCTTTTGGACTCTGCATTCCTTTCTTTCCATCTGGAAGACCTCTTCCATTATTCCCATTCATAAGAGGGGAAAGCCTTTCGACTCTCCTGCTTCATTCCGGCGTATCTTTTTCACCTCCTGCGTATCAAAGATTTTTGAATGCATCATTTTATCTCGTCTACTCTTCTTTCTGGAATCTAATTGCATTCTCCTTTCCCCGCCAGGCCGGTTTCCGCTCTTGATGGTCTACTCGAGATCAAATTCTTTATCTTTTTCAGTTTATTTTGGATAGGTTTAACAAACCCAGGCCGGGCTCTCGGACGATCCTTGCTACAACCGACTTCTCGAAAGCTTTTGACTCTGTCTGGCATCCCGCTCTTTTCCGCAAACTCATTTCGGCTGGCCTCCCTACTTGCCTTGCTCGTTGAACTCAATCTTTCTTTTCTGATAGGCGCGCTTGTGTGGTTTATGAAAATCACAAAAGTCGTTCCTTTCGAGTCTGTCGTGGTGTTCCACAAGGATCCGTTTTTGGCCGTGTACTTTTCTCTCTTTTCATCAATGATCTTCCTGCTTATCCGTTCTTCCGTCAGCTGCTCTCATTATGCTGACAATCTGGCCATTTGGTCCTCCTCCCCCTCAGTCCCTGCTTTGGTGAATGGGCACACAAGGAGCTTTGATTCAATCGAAGCGCTGGTCTGATTACTAGTGTCTTCCTCGCAATCCGAGCAAATGCGAGGCCTCCTTCTTCTCAGTGGATCCCAACCAAGCTAACCTCCATCCCAACTTTCTCTTATTCAACTCCCGCCTCCGCTTCAGTTGGCACACCTTCGACCGCACTCTTTCCTTTGCTAAACATGTATCTTTGCTAAAGACCAATTTCCTCCCTCGTGTCAAAGCCTTACGCTGTATCTCTGCTTCCTCATGGTCCTATCTAAAGAGTCCCTCTTCTATATAAAGCTTTTCTTCAGCCCCTTCTCACTTATGATTCACTCGGATGGTTTCTTTCCTAAGCGTCACCAATATCACCAAATTGGAACGCCTTCACCGAGCGGCTAGTCGCGCCATCTCCTGCTGCCTCTCGTCCTCCCTCATCCCTCTTTTTCTCTCTGAGGCATCTCTGCCTCTTCTACGAGTCACCCTGACTGATTTCACTCTTTCGTCTTATGAGCGGGCCCTTTGTCTCCCAACCTCCTTTCCTATTTCAGGTTTGGCCAGACTAGGAGTGAAACCAAGACTTTGTGGATCGTCCTGGAGAGCTTTTGCGTCCACTTATCCGCTGATGCTTCCTTCTACTTTCCCCAGGAAGGCTCTCTTTGCTTGCACTTCCTCTCCTCCTTGGAACCTGCTTTCCTTCGCTGTTCAGTCCACCCTTTCCTCTCCATGCTTATGCTCTAATCTCTCCTCTCTTGTCAAGGTGCGGCTCTCGCTCACCTTGATTCTCTTCCAACTAACGATCTGGTGCTTTGGACAGACGGCTCTGTTCGTTTTCCTTTTGGCAAGGGCGGCTCTGGCGTTTTTGCCAACTGCTCTCTCTGTGGCACTGAGGCCACTCTTTTCTTTTGTTGCAGGCTCAGTATGTTCCAGTTTGTCTGCTGAAGCTTACGCCATTCTGCAAGCTCTTTGGTGGTTGGAGCAGCACCAATAAGCCTGCCACCTTTCTTCTCCTACTATCTGACTCTCGTTCTGTCCTCGCCACCCTTTCCACTCCTTCATCTTTCCTTTTACCTCATTCTCTCTGGAAAATCTGGCAGGAGCTGTCTTCTCTCTTCTCCTGTTCTATCAGGCTACAATGGGTTCCGGACACTTGTTTCTTCCGGTGAACGACGCGGCTGATGAGCTGGCCAGACTGGGAGCGCTGCTTTCGCTCTATGCAGCCTTATAGTCTCTCTTCTTTTATCTCTCGTATCCACTCTTTTCTTTTCTCCAACTGGGAACCTACTGTGTCATCAAAGTATTTTGACGCACAGGTTCCCTCGATTTTCACCGAGGAACTTGTGCTTCCTCGTCACGCTTGCTGTGTTCTCTCTCGTATTTGCTGCAATAGACCCAACCTACTGCTAAGCTCTTATCTCTCTAGGATTGGCAGAATCGAGAAGCCTTCCTGCAGCGCCTACGGACACTCGTCTCAGGACACCTCTCATCTCATTCTGCACTGTCCAGCTACGGACTCTTTGCGGCGCTCGCTCTTTGGCGACTCTCTGTTTTTGTATCAGTGGCGGCTCGTGGTTGAATTTGCTGGTGGGGCTGCAAGTCATTTTTTAATTTTTTTGCTCTCTCTGTATGCAGTTTATTTGCCGTTGTTTAGCTATAAATGTGCAAATTTTCCGAAACTCTGCGCTGTATTAGTTGTAGGCTATAATTGTATTCAATCAGGCATTGCATGCTTTGTCTGAATATTACGGATTGCGGTAGGCTAATTTAGTGTGCAGTGTAGTAATTCTAATTTGCGTAAATATTTTGAGATGTACAAAGAAAATAGAACCAATGCAACGTCTCGCTCATATCATCAAGCTAAGGACTAACCTGAACAGTGAAGCACATGAACAACTGCAAATTGTACGAATTTATCGCACTTGAACTTATAACTGGTTAATTCGACGACCGGCAAAATTTCTTTCAGCATTCTTGGACATCAGCAATATATGTATATATTTTTTTAGTTTTTACGATGAGTCACGATCCAAACAACATTAGTATAGCAAAATAGGCGGAATCATCCCTCGAATACGGGTAATAAAAATGCATTATCATCACTATGGCTCTTGCCAAGTGTAAGATACTTTACGTGGCTTCTGGCTATCCCGATATCCAACATTAGACTGTATACGCAACAAACCCAAACAATCCAACACAAAGCACAAGATTTACGTACCGTTTACTTCTGAACCAGGATTCCGTTTGACGTTACCAATAACCGTGCAAGTATGAACCAAAACTGGTATTTTTACATGAAATTGATCACACAAAAGCTAATTAGACATAGAAAAACCTTCCAATGATTATATACTAAATATGGTTTTTTTAGACATTCGTGGCAGTAGGTGATTACACAATAGCATGTCTCGGCATGCACGGCAAAGCAGCTCGAAAGACCCGGGTTCGAATGCCACAGGAACCAGACACGACGCACTCCTGGATGTTCTTCTACGCCTCCTGCCTCCTCTCCCCCTGACTCTCTTAGGGTTCTCCAATGGAATGCTGGAGGTCTTCAAGCCAGGAGCACTGAACTACTTTACTTTCTCTCGTCCCATCATGTTGACTTTATCTGTATCCAGGAATCCAATCTTAATTCCTCTTCCTCTTTCCGGATTCCTGGTTTCTCTGCTCTGCAATCTAATCGCACCCACTCCCGGTCTGGCATTCTCTCACCTGATGCCACGCACGCTAGCGGCGGTGTAATCATTTTTGTCAGGCAGTGCTTATCTTCTCTGAACTTTCCACCTCCTTACTTTCTTCGCTCGATCCCTACCCTGATTATGTTGGGGTCAACATTTCCCTTAACAGCTCCTCCTCGCTGTCATTTCTTAATGTGTACACCCCCCCTATTCGCTCTTACCCGACGGATGGCAGAACCAACTCCCTTTGTCCCTCCTCCAGAAATCACTTTATTCTGGGGGAATTCAATTGCCATCACCTCCTCTGGTACTCAAGAGGTACTTCCAACCCCCCCGGGGAGGAAGCATTCGACTGGGTCATCTTTTCTGACATCCTCCCTCTTAATGACCCTGACACACCTACCCTTCTCCATCGCTTCATTGGCAGTCGCTCCTCTCCTGACATTTCTTTTGCTCTCTCCTCTCTTGCTCTTTCTTGCTCCTGGGAGGTGCTTCAGGACCTGGGTTCTGACCACCTATCAATTCTTCTATCTGTCCCTCTCTCTCCGGTCTTTCACCTTAATGAGCGTCCTCCTCCTTTCAACTTTCAGAAAGCTTGCTGGGATGGGTTTGTCTCTTACTTTGTCTCTCACTGTCCTTCAGCAGAGGAATACTCGTCTCTCTCTCTTTCCTCTGCTGCTGCTCTTTTTACCTGTCTGGCACTGAATGCGGCCAAATCTTCCATTCCTTTCGGCCCCATCAAACGCTCTCCTGAAGCCTGGTGGTCTGCTGAGGTGGAAAGTGCGGTTAGTGAAAGTTGCAAGGCTTTCACTGCCGCTCAAAGAAGTGATGAAGATCGCCAGGCTTACATCTCCGCTTCTCGAAGCGCCTCGTCAGTCATCGCCAAGGCCAAGACTGAGGAATGGCAGGCGACTTGCTCTTCTCTTTCACCCAAATCAAACCCGAAAATTGCATATTTTCTTATACGTTCTATCGCTGGCTCTCCTTCCTCGTTTTTCTCCTCTTCTAACTTGTCCAGCTGTTCCTCTCCCAGGGAATCGGCTTCGATCTACGCCGCTTATCTGAGATTCCACTTTTCCGTTTCTCGGCCAAAAACCCTGCGTAGCAAAGCCAGAGGCTACCTTTCTGAGCTCCGCCGAGCCACTTGCTCGGAGGAATCTCACTCGTCCTTTTGCTCTCCTTTCTCTCCCACTGAAGTTCTTGCGGCTGCCTCCAACCTCTCCCCCTCCACTGCCACCGGCTCAGACAAAGTTGCCCATCCCATGCTATAGCATCTTCCTCGCTCTGGCATGGATTTTCTTCTTTACATCTTCAATCTCCCCTAGTCTTCGCATTACTTTCCTTCCATCTGGAAGGCATCACTACTATTTCCATACACAAGATGGGAAAGCCTCTCGACTCTCTTGCTTCCTTCCGGCCTATCTCTCTCACCTATTGCGTCTCAAAGATTTTTGTACGCATCATTCTATCTCGCCTGCTCTGCTTTCTGGAATCTAATTCCATTCTCTTTTCCCGTCAGGCCGGTTTCCTCCCTGGACGGTCTACACTAGATCAAATTCTTTGTCTTTCTCAGTTCATTTCAGATGGGTTTAACAAACCCAGGCCGGGCTCTCGGACGATCCTGTCTACTATCGATTTCTCCAAAGCTTTCAATTGTCTGGCACACCGCCGTTTTCCATAAACTTATTTTGGTTAGCCTCCCTTCTTGCTTTGCTCGTTGGACTCAATCTTTCTTTTCTGATAAGCGCGCTTGTGTGGTTTATGAAAATTACAAAAGTCGTTCCTTTCGAGTCCGTCGAGGTGTTCCGCAAGAATCTGCTCTTGGGCCTGTACTTTTCTCCTTATTCATCAATGATCTTTCGGCCTCTCTGCCTTCTTCCGTCAGCTGCTCTCTTTACGCTGATGATCTGGCCATTTGTTCCTTCTCCCCCTCAGTCCCCACTGTGGTGAAGGCCTCACAAGGAGCTCTGTTTTGATTGGAACGCTGGTCTGAGTACTGGTGTCTTCCTCTCAATCCAGGCAAATCCCACCTTCTTCTCAGTGGATCCCCACCAAGCTAACCTCTATCCCAACCTTCTTCTACTCGGCTCCCGCCTCCGTTTTGATCCCACTTCAATCTTTCTGGGGCTCACCTTCGACCGCACTCTTTCCTTTGCTAAGCATGTATCTTTGCTGAAGACCAAGTTTTTCCCACGTCTCAAGGTCTTACGCTGTATCTCTGCTTCCTCGTGGGGCCCCTTTAAGGAGCCCCTCTCTCTTCTGTATAAATATTTTTTCGTCCCCTTCTCACTTACGCTTCACCCGGATGGTTTCCATTCTTAAGCGCTACCAATTTTACCAAATTGAAACGCCTCCACCGAGCGGCCAGTCGCGCCATCACCGGCGGCCTCTCGTCCTCCTCGATCCCTCTACTACTCACCGAGGCTTTTCTACCTCCCCTACGAGTCACTCTGACTCATTTCACTCTTTTTTCTTGTGAGCGGGCTCTTTGTCTCCCAACCTCCTTTCCTATCTCAGGTTTGGCCAAACTTGGAGTGAAACCAAGACTCTGCAGATCGTCCTGGAGAGTATTGCGTCTACTCATCCGCTGATGCTTCCTTCTACTTTCCCCAGGGAGGCTCTTCTTGCTTGCCCTCCCTTTCCTCATTGGAATCTGCCCTCGTTCACCGTGGAGTCCACCCTTTCCTCTCCATGCTCTCGCTCTGATCCTCCTCCCTCTCGCCAAGATGCGGCTCTCGCCCATCTTGACTCTCTCCCCCTCATGATCTGGTACTCTGGACAGACGGCTCTGTTCCTTTTCCTTTTGGCAAGGGCGGCTCCGGCGTTCTTGCCAACTGCTCTAACTGTGGCACTGAGGCCACTCTTTCCTTTTCGGCAGGCCCAGTATGTTACAGTTTTTCCGCTGAAGCCTGCGCCATTCTGCACGCTCTTTGCTGGTCTCGGCAGCACCAACAAGTCAGCCATTTTTCTTCTCTTCTCCTCCTATCTGACTCTCGTTCTGTCATCGCCTCCCTGTCCTCTTATCCGTCTTTCCTTTTATCTCAAACTCTGCGGCAGATGTGACAGGAACTGTCTTCTCTCTCCTCCTGGTATATCAGGTTTCTGGGTCTCCATGGTCTTCCGCCATGCTTCCATTCCTCGGAAGGGGTTGGGTAAACAACAACAACAACAACAGGCGTGCAAAAAAGTGTGGATCATAAAAATAACGAGCATTCCTGTGTTTCTTATCTAGCAAAAATGTGGCAAGTTCACGACGAAGAAAGAAAACCCTTTCCAAAGTTTTTCCTTGCGACAGCCACCTGACAGCAATGTGCATTAATGATGTGTGATGATTAGAATTTTCAGCGATGCACAATTGTTTAAACATGCGAGAATTTAAATCCTTGCTGTTACATAGTTGACAGTGGATATGACTACTTGTATCCCATCAGAAAAGTTCGGAGACAAGTTCCTTGATGCCAAACTCTGGCGATGGATTATATAGTGGTTTTTGTAATGTAGGATATTCCCTCGAAAGAATTCCCAGCAATCCAACATTCTTTCCCATCATTGATGGGGCACCATTCATACTACATGTACATTTAATCACTTTATTCCAATCTAGGTTATTTTCAGTGAAGAACTTATTAACATCATTAAAAATATCTTCGCCTCTTCTTTTGGTTTCGAGTGAAATGCAAGCAAGTAGTTTCTCAGTGATTAAGCTCTCATTCAGAAATCTTCCGAAGATTAGGAGATGCGCTTGTGCTGTTATATCAGTTGACTCATCCACTGCCACGGCTGTCCATGGAGAATTTTTAAAATCCTATAAAATCTGTTCTTTTAGATCAGCTGCAATAGTTTAAATGCGTCTTGTTATAGTATTATTACTAAGAGAAGAATCATTAGCAGCTTCATGTACCTTTCTAGCAAATGGTTCACCCTCTGTCGCGTGCAATAAAATTTTGGTTCTATCTCAACCTTAATTTTATTCTTAAAATTGAGGCAACTTAGAGTATCGCTTGAATAATTAAGTCAGGCTGCAACTTAACAGTTAGGTGAAGATTGGCTTCTACAAAGATACTTTGAATCGCGCACTTCTCGGTCACGAACAGAACAAATATATTCACAAACCACTTTAAAACTTTTGAATTCCTTCGCTCGTCGAAAAAGAAACTAAAGCACTTTATTATATAAATCAGAAAAGAGCCAAAACTAAATCCACCAAATAACCATTAATAGAGTCAACAATAAATCACCACAGAACATCACACTTCTTTCTTCAGCCTCTTTACACCTTTACTCTCTTTATACTCTACTCTTTACAACTACGACTCTCTCTCTCTCTCTCTGAATGCGTAAAAATCTCGCCACCCTATATATAAACGGGCGGCGTTCCACAAAAAGCCAGAACAAAATCACTTGACACAGAAAAAACACCTTTAATAAATTACCTAATCGGCAGTAAAAAAAATCTTCGAGAAGAAACAAGATTCACTCTAATACTCTGAAACTTAGTCACGCGAGATTCACTCTAATACTCTGAAACTTAGTCACGTAGTCAACCATTGTGACGTAAGAAGAGGCGTTCGAGTTACAAATCTAAATGTGAAAGAAAAAAGGTATTTTTCGAAAAGAGCCAAGATATAAAAAACAAGTCAAGGGCTTAAGACAATTCAGATTTACAAACAAAATAATCCTGGCAAAACAAAACGACAGATTGCAACAGCTCTACAGTACATATATAAAAACTATTCTTTCAACGCAAATCTACTTATTCGTGACACCCTCAATTATTTGACAAAAGTTTTTTGAAGCAGGCTTTGTAATAGTCTCATCCCCAGTGAAAAATCGCTTATACTGAGCAATAAGAAAAGCTGTCTTGTAAGAACATATTTCAATCTTTTCTTTTTGTGATAGAGCTCTGCATAAAACTGCCTGCGGCTTGGTTAAATTTTCATAATGATAATGAAAAACTCTCTTGCGAGCCTCTTTCGACATGACAGCAACATTTGCATGAGTTTGCATGAGTCTCTGAGGTTTATTAGGTTTCAGCAATTTCTTGGCAAGTTCTCTAGAACATTCAACACAAATTCCTTTACCATTTACGTCAGCAATCCCGAATTATTGAGGAATAATGGACTGATAAAACGTTTTCGTTTTTTGATGGAAGTTTTATTAGGTGTTTTAAAAAACTTTTCCATTATGACTGAAAAACAATTTTTATCTAACAAGCACATTTCGATAAGTTTTATTACACACGCACATTATACATGCTCTTATGTATACTGTCTGTCCTTATTTCCACGTACGAGTGTTGGCCTATAAAAAAGTAAAAATTGGCTTGAACTTAACCTCACTTGTTTCTTGAAAAAAATTTTGGTCAGTTTTACTTTATAGCACACGCAGGTAGAGCAAGTGCTTACTTGCCTCTGCTAGCTTATCATATGTAAAATACATGTATATTTATAAAATGCCTATAATTTATAAAAAAATTCGACTGCTTAATAGCCATTACACGCTATTTTGATTGAAGACTCGGAAAAGCCTAACCTACTTTTGCACTGCTATTCCAACTTTAAATTAAATATGGTTTTACCTAAATATTAGTTCCAATACTTGGCCTACTGACTTCAAATTACTTTCGCTGCAGAGTGCATACAAACAATTCAAATCTGCAAATCAACAACAAGCGATTTCATTGTGAACGATCAAACAGTGATGCCAGAATAAGCACCTACATTTTCAATAGCATAAACATAGAGCAATGCCCATAGGCCTGTTTTATAATAAGCAATGGTACAAACAAGTTGTCAAATCTTAGATGTTTTGTACGTCTATCCTTTAAGGTACCTCAGCGACCCTACCAAATTATCACTCCGACCCGATTTGGGAACCCTTGATTTACATAGATGTTGAATGTAGTGTTTAACTAAACGTGGTGATTTAAATCAAACTTCAGTAAAGTGCTCATGTTTTGCTTGTGTATTATTACATGCACACAAACAGAGGCGTATTTAGAAACAAATTGTAGGGATGGGGGTAGAAAGTGGTGAAAAATTTTAAAAAGACGAAGACAATTTTTTTTGGAGACCCTCTTTTCGAAACTAAGAATTTCTCCGGCTGAAGTCCCCAAACAGGCATAAAAACTTTTTTTCTAAAGATCAACTTGTTCACAGCAACAGGTTTCCCGTTTTGATCTACAACCAGACGTGAAGATCTTTTTTTTTACATTTTTTGTCACTGCCGTACCATTTAAAAGGGGGACATCGTCTTTTATTTCCTCTAAATACGCCATTGTAGATTAATAGTTACTGATAGTACCAAACTTTATAGTTTTGGGTTTTTATTTGTCTTGCTTTGACTGGTTTTTGATATCAAGGTGCCCATAACAGTTTTGACAACATAGTATATTCCCAAAAATCTTGGTTTTGCGTTAAAAATAAGTGCGTCTTTATTTTACGCAGCTGAGTTTTCAAGTAAAAAGATCATCATTTTTGATGAAGCGACAAAGTTGTAATTTTTGTACCTTTATCTCCAAGTGAGTCAGCATACATCGAAGGTAAATGTTCAGCTGTTTGAAAACGCGCGCCCTGACATGAAGTTGGCTTGTGCTCAAATAGCTCATTTTATTTGTCTTGTTTTGACTGGTTTTTGATATCAAGATGCCCATAACATTTTTGACAACATAGTACATTCCCAAAAATCTTGGCTTTGCTTTTAAAATAAGCGCGTTTATATTTTACGCAGCTGAGTTTTCAAGAAAAAAGACCATCATTTTTGATGAAGCGGCGAAGTTATATTTTCGCTTCCATGTGAATCAGAATAAACCGAAGGTAAATGTTCAGTGGTTTCAAAACGCGCACCGAGACATGAAGTTGGCTTGTGCTTAAATAGCTCGTCGATTTACAAAAACTTCTGCTTAAAGTAAGCTATGATGGACGTGGCTTGTGGTGTTAGCTCCAACCCTTTCCTACCTACAGTAATGCAATACCGGCTCTGCTAGGAAGGCTATAAAATATTTTTGAAATTACAACAATCTACCAATTATTGAAGTTGCTAAATAGGGCCATATGCTGGCGTTATCACCAAGCCAGTGTCCAACATATTTTCCGCTTCCTGGAAATGTGGAGCGGGATATGACCATGCATCTTTCTCCGGTTGATTTTCTGAAAAAAATATGACATACAATAACTCGGTACAATGCTAAGCAAAGCAAACAGCGCTTAACGTACACTTCGCTTTCTTTTTCTAGAAGGCTTCCAAAAGCACACAAGGTTTTCAAGTTCTACAGAACAATACCCAACAACCCCACAGCGGTTGGAAGTATGGGGTAGGGGGTCTGAAACATTCCTTTTATTTGTTCAGCTCCCCCTCTTAGCCCCCTTTTCCACCCAATCACACCGTCTTAGTCTTCTATAAATCATCGATAAAAGTTAAACTAGTTTCTATTCACTATGTAGTGCGCAATCTACATCAACAAGTCAACCATAGTTGGTTTTTGTTACTTTGTTTAATTAGTAATGTCCTCATTACATCACACCTAACTTTAGGTTTGAATATTTCATTTTATGTTGATGAATTCAAACAAATTTTTACTACCGATATCAGCTGCTGTAGTACTTTGGCAAGGACACCTAGATAGGTAGTTATGCAGTGATGTAGTAAGTACATTGGTTTCGCCCCACAGACGTTAATACGGCTTTTTCGTTTTTGGCCTCCCACCCGTGTCAAAATATGCTCCAACGCCATCAACAAGCCAACACTCAACATCAAAGAAGATTAATTCCTGCAAAAGCATGGGCGCACCTTTATATAAATGGGTCTATGTTTTGAGTGCATTTCTTAATTTTTACCAATTTTTTAGATGATCTCAAAAAAATTAAAGATAAAGAACCTTTCCACTTCAATGTCAAAGCCCTTTATTTTACCACTGTCCTGCTGCATACTCCTTCCTCTTAATTCATCTCAGCTTAATATAGAAAACTTCAACAACAACAACAAGCAAATGAGAAGCTTGATAAGGAATAAGTATATACGTCATGCAGCTCAATATCAGCATTTGTACTTGTGTTCTTGATGAAAAATTTACCTAAATTTTCGCGTTTAGTTACTACGTTTACATCAAAATAATCTCTGCCGGCAGCATTGACAACTCCGAAGCAAGTCTGGAGGCAAACTGCTCTATTACTTGATATTTTTTGATGAGGCACGGATGATGTTTCTTAATCTGTCAAGTAGAAACTATCTTTACCTGCATGCATCTAGTGTTGGTTCTGCTTGACTCAGTCCATACAAGCTGTGCATGTTGTAATGTGTGTCGGTAGTTTTAGTCGTTGGATGGTAATGCAAGTTCCCCATGCATGTCGTTTTTTCGTACAACTTCTCATCCAAAATATCTGACGAAAGGTAAATTTGGGAAGATTTAGATTATTCCAACAATAGAATAGCAAAGTTGCCCAGGGTTGGGTCGAGCTCGTGAGCAGCGTGCGACATATTGTAAATTCTCTTATTATAAGCACACTCGGATGTTTTCTCCTAATTGATCAGGTGCTATGAAAAAGAAACGTTTTCTTTAACACATTATCTAGAAACCAGGTTTTTTTCTCGGTCTTACCCTCTTGCTTACGCGCGCCATGTTTCCTGTTATCCATGGCTGAAGCTTTTTTAAGCTTACTCCGCATGTGATAAGAGTCAACTACTAACTACCTACCAATAACAGTCTGTCTTGATGATTAGCGTGTTCGCCCTACTTTTTTGTGGAATAGGTGTACCATATCATATGAAATCTTTTAATTTATACTGCAAATTCAATCATGAACAGGCTAAGGCAAAGTGGTTGCCCATATTCAACCAATAATGTACACAAATTGCTAATTAGTAGATTAGTTACTAATCAAAACAAAACGGACTACCACTGGGAATATCCTTAAAATGATTTTTATGATACGCAACCTGAAATCGGTGAAGCACTAACCTTACAGTTTGTAGTTATAGTTAGATTGACATCAAAAACAACAATAAAGCAATTTTTAAAGAAACTTACTTGGGTGATAGACAAGTGGATCATCCCAAGGCGAGCTGGGACAAGTGTTGTTAGGTGACCCACGCACAAAACTGGCAGGTTCATTCATATCCTAGAAAGTTTTGATTAAGCGTCGAAGTTTTTAAACAGAAAAACAATGTGAAATTATAGAACTATAAAAGATATTTTACCAAGGAGCACAATCTCATTTCTCTCCATGTTTCAAAAAATTGCAGAATTGTAATATTATTTGGTGTAATGGATTATAATGGCTAACTTGTAAAACCTTGACAGGCAATTAGAGAACTGTAAATTTAAATCTGGTCAAGATTTTTCGATTCATTTGTGGGGCAACATTGCAAATTCCTCGACATGGAGAAATCAAAATTCTATCTCTTAACCAGGGGTTCTTAAACTATTTGAACGTGTCTACTTGATAAGGCCAATATAATTCCGCTTCCTCCTTTAATACGTAAAATTTTTTTTTATATTTTTGCAAATGATTGTGTTCCTAGCAGTACTGATTTTACCACATTTGCTCTGGTAAACAGCATTGAGATCTTCAACGCCCCCCAGCCAAAAAAATCCTGCTTTAAAACCCCCTACTTAAAAAACCTGCTTAAGTTAACCACCGTATTACTTTTAAAAGTAGTCCAGAGCATGGGTGTCAAACTCGCGGCCCTCGGAACTTTTCAATGCGGCTCGCGAGACGATCGCCACTTCTCCGGGCAACGGCCTCTGTAATGAGCGAGTTCGATCTCCATAGACAAAAAAGTCAACACCTCTTCAGGCATCCAGAACTCGGTTTCTGATTTACAATGCCTGAAGAAGGGCAATGGTATAAAAAAAAACGTTGCCAGGAGAATTGGCGATCGTCTCGCGGGCCGCATTGAAAACCTCCGAGGGACGCAAATCGAAAAACATCATGCGGCCCTCGGCACGACTGCCTAAACGCAATGTGGCCCCCAGAAGCCCACAAGTTTGACACCCCTGGTCTAGAGAAAAGAAACAAACAACTTACGATCCACAATCCGTCAAATTCAATTCTGTCATGAAATTCTACAATCAGGTCGCTCCACCATTGCTTCGTTACTGGCTTGAAGAAGTCAGGAAACGCTGTCCAGGCCGGAAAGGTCTAAAAGCAAGGCTCGAATGTGAAATAGAAAAAATTGGCCTTGTAGTTTATCGCCTTTTCTAGGTTATGCTAGAACACTGTTCAACTCACTCCTCTTTCGGAGATGCCCATATTGCTGGCACAGTATATTTCTACCATAAGCAGATCAACTATGCGGGAAAAGTTATCCTAAAATATCTCTCCGAAAAATACAATAATATAGCAATTGTAAGACTCAAATGACGAACACTATCGCGATAAATATCGCTTCTAGCCAGTTTACCACTGCGCCGACTCATTGCACTTAGCTCAGTATGGTAAGATCTAGCTCTAAATTATGGGATTGTGGGTTCAATACCGGATTGTTTTGTGTTTTGTTGTGCCTTTTCACTTGGATTTAGACAATTTCTTCTGCTAGGCTGATGTGCTTGTGGTAAAACGGAACTCTGACGATAGTTTAAGCCTCACGACTGCTGCGTTGCTGCATCCCAGGCAAACCTAAGCAATGTGCAACGATTTTTTCAGTTGGTTGCAATGCTTGTGGTTGAAATGGTTGTAATTAGCAGCATTGATAACTCCAAAACAGGTCTAAAAACAGAAGGATAACAGTGAAGTTTGATTATTATATAATTTTGACTTTTTACTTCCGTTTGTGACTCCCAGTCCAAAGATGCGTTGACATAGATTCCAGGCAAATTAGGCCACACTTTTCCCCACGCTATGTTTCCATTCTCGTCCTTCATAAACACGTCTTGATCAATTCCGCGGTCGTATGGAGGATAAGGTTCCGTCTCGTTACCACTGATAGCTGGATTTAATATTATAATGTATCTGAATAAAGTAAACAAAGTTTGAGTAAAATATTTAAATAAAATATAATTTGAATATTTACTGTTGGCCTCCATACATTCTGCTTGACAATTCTATGGCTTTACTGTTGTTGTTGTTGTTTACCCGACCCCTTCCGAGGGATGGGGGCATGGCGGAAGACCATGGAGCCCCAGAAGCCGAGCAATTCCCCAGGGTCTGGACCAGAGGTCGTAAAGAGACAGAGAGTCACCAAAGAGAGAGCGGCGTAAAGAGTCCGTAGCTGGACAGTGCAGAATGAGATGAGAGATGTCCTGGACGAGTGTCCACAGGCGCTGCAAGAAGGATTCTCGATTCTGCCACTCCTAGAGAGATAAGAACCTAAAAGAAGGCTGTGTCCATTGCAGCGAATACGAGAGAGTACAAGTTCCTCAGTGGAAATTGAGGGAACCTGTGTGTCAAAATACTTCGATGAGACAGTAGCCTCCAGTCCGAGATAAGACGAGAGTGGATACGACAGGTAAGAGGAGAGAGACTACAGGGGATAGCGGAGGGAGCAAGCAGCGCTCCCCCTCTAGCAAGCTCATCAGCCGCGTCGTTCCCCGGGAGAAACAGGTGTCCGGGGACCCATTGTAGCCTAATAGAACAGGAGGAAAGAGAAGACGGTTCCTGTCACATCTGCCACAGAGTTTGAGATAAAAGGAAAGATGGATAAGAGGACAGGGAGGCGATGACAGAACGAGAGTCAGATAGGAGGAGAAGAGAAGAAAGGTGGCTGACTTGTTGGTGCTGCCGAGACCAGCAAAGAGCGTGCAGAATGGCGCAGACTTCAGCGGAAAAACTGTAACATACTGGGCCTGCCGAAAAGGAAAGAGTGGCCTCAGTGCCACAGTTAGAGCAGTTGACAAGAACGCCGGAGCCGCCCTTGCCAAAAGGAAAAGGAACAGAGCCGTCTGTCCAGAGTACCAGATCATGAGGGGGAGAGAGTCAAGATGGGCGAGAGCCGCATCTTGGCGAGAGAGAGGAGGATCAGAACGAGAGCATGGAGAGGAAAGGGTGGACTCCACGGTGAACGAGGGCAGATCCCAATGAGGAAAGGGAGGGCAAGCAAGAAGAGCCTCCCTGGAAGAAGTAGAAGGAAGCATCAGCGGGTGAGTAGACGCAAGACTCTCCAGGACGATCTGCAGAGTCTTGGTTTCACTCCAAGTTTGGCCAAACCTGAGATAGGAAAGGAGGTTGGGAGACAAAGAGCCCGCTCATAAGAAAAAAGAGTGAAATGAGTCAGAGTGACTCGTAGGGAAGGTAGAAAAGCCTCGGTGAGTAGTAGAGGGATAGAGGAGGACGAGAGGCCGCCGGTGATGGCGCGACTGGCCGCTCGGTGGAGGCGTTTCAATTTGGTGAAATTGGTAGCGCTTAAGAATGGAAACCATCCGGGTGAAGCGTAAGTGAGAAGGGACCGAAGAAAAGCTTTGAACAGAAGAGAGAGGGGCTCCTTAAAGGGGCCCCATGAGGAAGCAGAGATACAGCGTAAGACCTTGAGACGTGGGAAAAACTTGGTCTTCAGCAAAGATACATGCTTAGCAAAGGAAAGAGTGCGGTCGAAGGTGAGCCCCAGAAAGATTGAAGTGGGATCAAAACGGAGGCGGGAGCCGAGTAGAAGAAGGTTGGGATAGAGGTTAGCTTGGTGGGGATCCACTGAGAAGAAGGTGGGATTTGCCTGGATTGAGAGGAAGACACCAGTACTCAGACCAGCGTTCCAATCAAAACAGAGCTCCTTGTGAGGCCTCCACCACAGTGGGGACTGAGGGGGAGGAAAAACAAATGGCCAGATCATCAGCGTAAAGAGAGCAGCTGACGGAAGAAGGCAGAGAGGCCGGAAGATCATTAATGAATAAGGAGAAAAGTATACGGCAAAAAACGGATTCTTGCGGAACACCTCGACGGACTCGAAAGGAACGACTTTTGTGATTTTGATAAACCACACAAGCACGCCTATCAGAAAGGAAAGATTGAGTCCAACGAGCAAAGCAAGGGGGGAGGCCAGCCGAAATAAGTTTGTGGAAAAGGGCGGGATGCCAGACAGAGTCAAAAGCTTTGGAGAAATCGATAGTAAAGAGAATCGTCCGAGAGCCCGGCCTGGGTTTGTTAAACCCATTCGAAATGTACTGAGAAAGAAACAGAATTTGATCGAGTGTAGACTGACCAGAGCGGAAACCGGCCTGACTGGGAGAAAGAATGGAATTAGATTCCAGAAAGAAGAGTAGACGGGATAGAATGATGCGTTCAAACAGCTTTGATACGCAGGAGGTGAGAGAGATAGGCCGGAAGGAAGCAGGAGAGTCGAGAGGCTTTCCCTGGCTTTACTCGCCCATAACTTTTTGGATACCCAAAAAAATTTATTTAGTATAAAAATTTAACAGGGCTTATGCGTGTCTCGAAGTGAAAAAGGTCTTCAATTTTTTTCAGAAAGAATTAAGAAAAGACCTCTTCGCCCTTTCTGTTGTAACATTCTTCATTTGATTGCGATATCTGACAAATCGAATTCTATACCAATCAGTTTTACATTCAAGCTCAACCATTGCCAACACAAACGTGTCAAAACAAGGTTTAGATAGGGGCAATTTTAAAACTAAGCACTAGTTAGCATAATTTTTGTTGCATTCAAGTGAATAGCTGTCTAAAAATGATTCAAGCCATTAAACTCAAATCTTTGATCAGTTTTTTCAGTTACTTTGAAATTTTGAGTACTTTAAGATTTTAAGTATCTTAAGATAGATCCATGTGGAGTTTGTGGGAGGAGAGTCGTGGCCAATTCAGTGTTGTGCACAAAATGTGGAAACCGGGTTCATGGAAAATGTGCAAAAATAAAGAGAGTTACCGCTAGGTTGGCAATGCATTTTGTTTGTTTGAAATGTAGAGGAATAATGAAAGGAACGGTGGATTCGATTGAGAAGTTGTGCGACAAAGTGGAGACAGTGAATGGATTTTGTTATTTGGGAGACAGACTAAATGCTTGTGGTGGTTGTGAAGTGGCAGTTACAGCAAGAGTAAGAATCAGTTGGGTAAGATTCAAGGAATGTGGAGAGTTATTGCTTGAAAATAGATTTCCTCTGAAGATGAAAGGCAAAGTCTATCGTTGTTGTGTAAGATCAGCAATAATGTATAAAAGTGAGACATGGTGTCTAAAAGAAAATAAAAAAGCAATTTTAAGGAAAACGGAGAGAGTTATGGTGAGAGCCATTTGCGGTCAGAAAGTTGTTGACAGGAAGACGACTGACGAACAGATGGGCATGTTGGGGTTGAAGGAAACTATAGACCAGTTAGCAACGGCGAATGGAGTCACATGGTATGAACATGTGCTCAGGAGAAATGACAATAGTGTTTTGAGGATTGCTCTGGATCTTGAAGTGAGAGCAAGAGAAAGCGAGGACGACCGAAGAAGACCTGGAAGAAGCAAGTGAAAGAGGGGACGGAGAAGATTAGTTTGAAGAAGGAGGATACCATGAGATGAGACAAGTGGAGAGACGGAGTGCGAGCAATTGCAGAAGGAACGGGATGAATTCGGCCATCTCTGCTAAGGAGACATCACCAGATCAAAACTGAATAATTACTACTACTTCACAGTTTTCACATTGCTAGTTTAGTTATTATTGCGTTGTAACTATATTTGTCAATACACAAAACAATGGTTTCTTATGCGACCATCAAACATCTTTGACGATATTAAGTCATTAATTACTTTTTATTGCAGTAAGTAACAAATGTTTCAGCGCAAGATTTTGACATGAAATTGCTACTTTATCTCTTTCATATTGCTGAATATTCAGCTACAAACATAAGTCTTATGTACATAATAACTTTTCGTGTAAACTGTATCGCTTCTGCATCTAAGTCTGTTGAAGCACAAAATTGGTTTAGGATTAGTTGAGGCTGCTCTGATCAGGTTTGACATTTATTAAGCGCCTACACAAAAGTCCATGTTTACCAAAAAAAAATTCTTTCTGGTTTGAACTCTGTGCGTTCGCTATTGCTAAAAATAAGTAATTCTATTTATGCAACGTAGAAAAAAACGTTTTTTTGTTAAAGTGGATGTCTCACTTCATTTTATGTGTTGTTTTTAAGTCCTTGCTAAAATCTTCGAGACCTGCGTAAGTAATTTTGTTGATGGTGAAATCAAGTTTTCGATCCATGTAGTCAATATCGCTGTACTGAACATCCTGTATTTACATTACAGAAGTATCATTAGCCAAGATAGTTCAGCGCTATATAATGACGCTTTTTTAAGTCTACTATTTGCGTAGTTTCCGTGTGGCTGTACTCTTTAGGAAGACCCTGTACATGATTCTTCTGCTTTGTTTCAGTGTCTAAGTTGTTCTGCGTTCGCACTGAAGTTTTCTTGTAACCGGACGGCATGGCTACAAATGCAGCAAATAGCGAACAGTTGGTTGGTTTTTGTGTCACAACTTTTAGCTAAAGCTGAAATTAACAGGATGCATTTTTTCCACAACTTATAGAAAACAGATTCTTTGTGTTGAAACAAGCTGATGTCATGTCAAGACTTCATTGCGGAAACGGGAGGTTATGTAAAAATCTTGCCTTCAAATATTGCGCCTTGCAGAAACCCTAAAAATCTTTTTACAAAAGTCTTTTCCAATAGTTTTTGGTGACAAAGACAAAATAAATCGTAAGCCTAGGTTGATTGGTTGGTTTACCCCTCCTCTTTCTTGAGATAGAGGTATGGCGCAAACGACAATCCAATCTAATTGAATTAGGCCAAGAGATAAATTTTCCTCCTAGGTCTAGGTTGTACTCACGTATGGCATTTCAGTCGCCAACATCCTATCCACCACTTTTTTCAGTTTATCAAGGCTTCCGTATCCATAGCGAGAAAGCTGAAATCCCAGAGACCACATAGGAGGCATGTAAGGCCGTCCAATTACGTCAGTATACTGAGACACCACTGTTTCAGGCTCAGGACCAAGGAAGAGATAAATATCAAAGATTCCTCCAATAGTGCGGTATGTTAACGCAGGCATAGGTTGGAAGGTCACATCTATAAAACTTATAAAGCTATACTTGGTAATAAAGTAAAGATATTTTACAACAACAACGCTTCAAGAACCTTGTAAGCTTTAACTCAATTGATAATATCTTAGCAAGTAAATGTCAATATCGATCTCTCTTTGGACTGCTGTCTACATTCTACAAGCGCAAATGGAAAACGATTTCTTGCTGTTTTTTGTTGAAAATTCCTTGCCACAGTCTAACGTTATAGCAAATAATCAAATGAAATAATTCAGCTTACTCGTGTAAAGCGTAAAATCGGAAATAATATTCAAGTGTCCAATAATGATGCAACATTTTGTGACTCGACTTGTGAGTAGTGTGTACTGTAAGTTTGAGTTTTAGCGCATGATTTCATCTTGTAATAAATGAAAAAAATAAATTTACCCCCTTGTTAGTAGATGCGATGTTTGTTTCTGAATTATGGTTTCACCTTTCCCTACGATACCGTAAACTCATGAAGTTGTAGTTAAGTAATTTCTCATGCTCATGATTAAACTCAGCGTTTTTACACTGTTTGTAATTATAATTAGAGCTGGCAACATCGCTGCTTTAAGCATACCAGGATTTACTATATGAGAAAAGTCACTAATCCAGAGGTCCCATTTGTTTTGGATTTCGTTTTAAGTCGAAGCGTCTCTGCGTTGCATTAACAGTTTAGCCTACTAGGCATTAATTACTCTGCCGCATCGGTTATATTTCGTAAAGAATCGTCGGCCAACAATTACGTTTGTAATGAATTTATTACTTTTGTTACGAGCATAGTAGTCAAAAATATAAATGCGGGGCATTTACCAACTTTACAAATCGCTTTATTGGGCCTAAAAGCTGGTTTCCATTAGGCGTAGATTGCAGGCGTAGCGCGAAACATTCTTTGTTTCTCTATTTAGTTTTGTGCGCGAAGCGGTGCACTCGAAGCGAGCTAAACAGTTTACGTGATGGTTTGTAGACGGCTGCTATGAGGTATATTTTTGATTCCAACCGTTATTTAGTTAGCTTTATTCAGTAGTGCTTAAATCTCTACTAAAAAACGCAATTCTTTCTGTGCGTTCTAACTCATCTGAAGCTACTCAGCGTACACATCAAATTTGGTGCGATTAATCATCTCCCGGAGTGTTATAAGAAGAACCATTACGTCGTGATGACGTCGTAATTAAAGATAATTTTTTGATTTTTGTTTCATGACAAAGAAAAAGCATTTTTGCTCAAACAAAAATCAGTTTCTGACTTACCAACTTTCAAAAACTTTACCCCATTAGGATGTAAGATGACGTCACATCAAACGCTTGATTGCATAATTTGTTCCCTATATTTTTTCACAAACTACTCATCGTAGAAACGTGATCAAAAGCTTTTTTGAGGGGCATGGAGTAGATTGCTTTCAGCAAAAACCTTTTGCAACAATTTAAGTTAAATTGACGCAACCGCACATTCTTTTTTTTAAACATTCTAAATATACTTTTTTTTCTTGAATGCTTCAAACTGCCTATATGGTGCCATAATGCTGTCTGATACCATTCCAGACAAAAAAACAGTACGAAGAAGCCACGCATCAAATTTTATTCAATGTCAATGTGAAATCAAACACTTATATGCTGCCTGTGAAAGAAGAATGATATACGAGTATTATGGTATTAGCATAGCAGTTGTTCAAAAAACGTCTTTTCTAGTAACGCAATGGCAAGTAACAATACTCTTCTACAGTCATGTCGTGAGCCTGACTGATTTTAGCCTCCGGGACATATCAATTACTGTAACAAAATTGAGACAACTGACGATTTTTTACGTTAAATCTTACAACAGCCACATCAATTATCTGCATCTTTACCACGGTAACCTGATCCATGGCTTATAATCTTGAAGCATAACCTAACCTAATGTAATCTTAACCGCAAATGCTTGACCTTGGGTTAGTATGCACTTATGCCAGCACCTGGCAATATGGGCGCAGTTAGCGAAAACAAACAATAAGGGAACTTACCCACAGACCCCCTCACACTTCACAAATTCTATCCTTTTCTGCCAGTAAGTATGGGGCCACAAAGTCAAATTGGGTGCACTGTAATTGTTCTTGTTTTACAATTACAAAATCGTCTATTTAGTAGCAGGCTTATTTCACAACTTTGTGCAACTCGCATTTCGCCACAATCCCCTCGAGTGTGCTTCATCCGGTTTTCCAATTGGCCTAATAACCTAGCTCGTATTCTCAAACAAAAAATTTCACTGGATTGGTGCGATTTTGCACAATACCATAGACTAACTCGTAGGTGCGATTTTGCACAATACCATAGACCAACTCGTAGGTGCGATCTTACACAGTACTATAGACCTACTCGTAGGAGTAACACCTGGTTTTCTAGGTCGTTAGTTGGTAGCAATTTTGTTTAGCAATGGCGAAAGCCTTTTGTTTTTTAAATATTTAGTTGTTCAGGTAGAGAAAATTTTTCTCGAAATCAACTTTTTGAAGGTCAATTTTCTTGTTTGTGAGCAAAATTTTTGATCAAATGATGTAATCTAGTTTTTTCAAGAAGAGATAATCACTTTTTGTTGATGTCTTTAGTTTTTTTCAAGAAATCGATCTTTTCTCAAATATCAATTTTCAATCATTATCTCATTTTTTTGGTTAATGATTTTTGTTTCTATCCACCATGCTGCCCATAATTGCAAGCGGCATGGTCCACAAAAAAATTATCTGTCGGCACAAAATTGAGCCGGGCCTCACAGTGTGCCGACTAATTCTGTCGTAAAAGTTGAGATAGGTCAGGAGCGAGACACGACTACAAACCGACGCGATGGCGTAGTGGTTAGAGCGTCCGCTTCGAAGTCGGTAGACCTGGGGTTCATTCCCCTTGTCGAGTCATACCAAAAGACTTTAAAAAATGGTATTCACAGCTTCCCTGCTTGGCGCTCGGCATTTAGGGGAAGATTGTGGAGAACAAGCCGGCAAGTTCGCTTGTTGTGTCCTTGTGCAAGGCACTTAACGGGACGCCCCACCTTTATGTGGAAGACAGGTGGCCCATAAACCTCGAAAAAGGCAACTCCCAAGCGAGTGCGGACTTACCGTCCAAAGTATAGCGATACAATTCGCTTTCTCGTGAATGGAGGATAAATATGGCAAATAAAACAAAACAAATGTATTCTAATCTGCAGCCTATCTACGTTTCAATAATTTTAATTTCCGTACTATAACGGCATTTTTCAAAAACAGATTTATACAGGGTGTTTCAAAAGTCACACCCGATTTTATACAGTTAAAAAGTCAATGGATATTTTTCTATAATATTTTCTATATCTATGCTTTCTCTAATCATTTCTAACATAGAACTTATAAGTAGTTATACTACTTATCAAAATATAAATTCGTTCTTTAAGCACGTTTTTTCATATTAAAAATAGGGCGTGACTTTTGAAACACCCTGTATAAGTAAGTTCGATAAGTTATTACTGAGTAGCATGTTATTCTACTTTTACAGGCAGCACATCAGTAACAGAACTTTCTGTTCACCTTTGCTTTCAAAATGATAGTGGGTGATAAGTACAGCTTGCTACTTGTTGCTGTTACTTGTTGATTTCAAACGAATAACAACATTCCTTTAATCTAACGTTCATTGAATTTGCGGAGTAATCTTGATATACTTTTCAAACTGTGTTTCTTATCCAGAAAAAAAAGAGTAATTTTTATAACTTTATCAATGTTACGAAAGCAATTTGCAAATACGCGTATGCATTTACAAGAATGGACGAAAGTAAGTTAAGGCCGCTCTGCACAGAAGAAAAAATGCTGTCCCACTTCTAATCAATCAAGTCGTACACAGCAGCGTTTAAGTCTGTTGTTTACACACAGCCTAAAATTTATTTTTCTCGGTCAACAATGGCCACCTTCTTCAAGTGGACGCCCTGAGCAACGCACACGCCCCACGCCTCTTGCGACGCCACTGATTTACAGCACTTTCAATGCAGGTTTTCCAGTTTTAAAGATGTTATATAAATTTTTTTGCCGTGTAACTGTTGGCATACTAGTATAAAATAGAGTATTGCTTCTACCATTCCGAGTTCAGTTTGGTATACAATTTGATATTTTTTGTTTATATCTGGCTGCCAAAAATGAAAGTGAAATTACTACATAGCAAACAAAATTATTTTAAGTTATACAGGCTGTCCATAAAGTTCGTGTGCACTTTAAAAGATTTATTACTTTATTTGTATTTGCGATAGAAATAATCTGCAAAAAGTGTTATAAAGTTTCATCTCCCTAGTCTTAAGTGTAGTTATTGAACGATTTTTTACCACAAAATTAGAAACAGTGTTTCAACTGATACAGTGTTTCTACAAAATGGAGCTCCTTGCCACTTTGCTCTGCA
Organism: Trididemnum clinides; assembly: GCA_963675345.1. Classification (NCBI taxonomy): domain Eukaryota; kingdom Metazoa; phylum Chordata; class Ascidiacea; order Aplousobranchia; family Didemnidae; genus Trididemnum; species Trididemnum clinides. Next base: position 9,370,439 of record OY776306.1, on the reverse strand, counting down.
TATTAGACAGTTTCTAAATCTAGAATTTCTTAAATGATGGATCGAAAGAGGCGGACCATTTTCTTGGCCTCCGCATTTGCCAGATTTCACTTCATTAGATTTTTTTAAGGAGACATGTAAAAACGATTGTGTGCGCAACTAAACTTAGTTCATTAGAAGATTTGAAAGTTAAAATAATTAATGGGATTTCGGGTATTACTGTAAATCAGTTGGCAAATGTTTTCTGTGAACTGCAAAATTGTATTAATCTTTGCATTGCTAATGATGGAGGACATGTGGAAACGTCAATAAAATTTCATTAAGACCATAGAAAATCTAGATTTGCTTCTTTCTAATTCTTTTTATAAATTATTTTTATCGCAGATATAAATAAAGTTATAAATTTTTTAAAGTGCACACGAACTTTATGGACACCCTGTATATTAAAGTACTTTCAATGTAAATTTTTCAGTTTTGCAAATGTCATCAAAATTTATTTTCCTGTAAATTTTAGCATACGAGTATAAAATAGAGTATTGCGTTACGATTGCGAGTTCTCATTGGTAAATAGTTTGATATTTTGTATGTATGTCTGACTGTCTAAAATAAAAGTGATTTTATAGCACAGCAAATAAAATTATTTTATGTTGTAAAACCATTTCACTTTACTATCATTTTTTAAATAGTCTACTTAGCACTTAAATATTGAAGTATTTTTAGAAGCTTTAAAAGATTTAGAAAGCCTAGAGGAAGCCTCGCAATACCGATATCTCAGCCTCATGCTCTTCTGTTTACCAAAAATTTTAAACGAGAAACTGCAAATTTTTATGTAAGTTTGTAGAGTCTCGAGCCGAGTAATTGATGTTGAGTCTCGAGTCGAGTCACGAGTCATTGATGTCGAGTCTCGAGTCGAGTCACGAGTCATTGATGTCGAGTCCTGAGTCGAGTCACGAGTCATTGATGTCGAGTCTCGAGTCGAGTCACGAGTCATTGATGTCGAGTCCGGAGTCGAGTCACGAGTCATTGATGTCGAGTCTCGAGCCGAGTCACGAGTCACTGATGTCGAGTCTCGAGCCGAGTCACGAGTCATTGATGTCGAGTCCTGAGTCGAGTCACGAGTCATTGGTGTCGAGTCTCGAGTCGAGTCACGAATCATTGATGTTGAGTCTCGAGTCGAGTCGACGCAAATCTTTCCAATTCTTCATTTCCAGTGTTTGGTTTCCCATGATGTTTTTAGTAATTGCAATCACTTTGCATAAAGTGGTTTGGTCAAATGAAATTTTTGGTTCCGCAGTTAAGCTAAGCTAAATCTTAGACAACAAAAACCTTACAGGTTTGCAGTACAAAATAATAAAAATAATTTGCAAGATTTTTCCCCAACATCAGTTTCCAGAGGTGCGTGAGCACAAATTTTTTGAGTGCTGTACAAAAATTTATGAATGCAGAAGGCACAATTGTCCTAGGGGTCCGGGGCATGACCCCCTCCTGGAAAAATTTTGCAAGGTTACACTCAAATATACGCAATTTTGGTGCTTTCTAAAACCACTTTTAAGGTTATTTTTGTTTGAAATTTGTTCGCTCTGTCTGCTACACCTAAGTTATTACTAACCGTTTGCGTTTTTACATGAAGCCTACAACTGATACGCTGCAGCTGTGCAACAAGCTTTTTGAAGAGTTCCAATGTTATTTTACAACCTCAAAAGATCCTTCTTGCAATTCATATTGTTTCATTCTGTATTATTACCACATTACCATGTATCTCATATAACTTGGGTAACAAACAATTATTGGAGTAAAGTTGAGAAAAGATATATTTTTATCAGTAAACACTAAATAAATTATGAAAAAGAATTACGAATAACATGAAAGAAAGTATAGGCAGTGCTAGTTGCTAGCTAGCCATTTTCAGGCAATCTGCTATTTTCTTAAAAGGGTTCTTCGATCAGATCACACCAAGATAAATAGAAAAATATTCTTAAAAACAATCACCGACATCGTACTATACCACAGAGCAATCAGTTACAAGTCCATAACTTGCTAAACACGTTGTAATAGGTGTTGCAAGAATTTGTTGTATGGTACAGCATGATGTTGGTAATTGCCTTTAAGCAATTTTTCTTTTTATCTTAACTTGAAAAAATAATGCTTTCCAAAGCAATAGACCAGGGATATCTAGAACTACGGGATGCGAAGCCACATGATCAACGCTTTTTTTCTCCGTCAATTGTAGGGCTACCTGCTACAGTTAGAGAAACTTGTTTGTTGGTTAGCAATAGCACTTAGCAGTGTATTTTAATTGTCAGATAGCCTTGCTCAGTTTCAACCTCAATAATTTCGATGGATTAAGTTTGGCTCTAAATATCGTTAGATAGTTTGACCAGTTTTTTGAATTAAGTTTATCATGGACTTACAAAAAAAAAGTTTTGGATAAGTCTATTGGAAGCAATATTTTTTAGCTTTTGACTGCCTATTCAAATTCAGTTCGTTTTGTCTCATATAATGTATTACCAATAAAATCGTACAGTAGCTGTAAAGGCGAAATTTAATTAATCAATGTAGCCTAGCTGTCTCAGGTTGTATGTTTTAGGCCAACTGTATTTTATAACTGAGAGTCAAAATGCTGGGAAATAACTGTTACTGGTATCTAAAGTTTAAGAAGTTACTAAATAAAATATTACTGGTATCTAAAGTTTAAGAAGTTACTAAATGAAATATTCTTGCCAGCCAGCTAGCAAGAATGTAAAAGTGTTAATGCTAAAGCAGATGTTTGATCAAAATTCAGCAATTGATATTGTGACGACTGCATCACTTCAATAGTTTAGAAATGCTTTTAGTTTTGTACCACATGTAACCAAATAACTTTTTGGTTTTGGACTGAACTTTGATTGTGGGCAAATTAAGAACTTGATGTACTCTTAAGATATTCCTAGGACACTATTAATTTTATTTATTAGTAGATCATAGTCCAAATTTAAGCGACATTTTAAAGAGTTGTGACTTAAGGATCAACTGATTATCGGCATCAGTATGTACCATGTTTAATTAAGATCAAATGGTTACTGTAGACTACTTGTGCCAGCAGTTTACGTTAATCAGGTAATCTTATTTTTAAATGCAACCTGCTTTAAACATAAGATATTTGGCAAAGTATTTGAGCAGCTCAGCCGCCACTTGTCTAGTGTAATCAGCAATATATTGTTCACCTCCTTCTTAAGTAGTACTGGTCGTTATTAGCAGTGGTCACTTCTGAACTCATTAGCTATTACCGGTACTGCTTCTTTGGAGTTAAGATTTCTAGTTCAAAGTTTGCAGTTATAGATTTAGAATAAAATTTTGAAATTAAGGTATTAGGGTAACTATTTCAAACATGGCAGCTCAATATATTATAATTTCTGTATTCAGAGTTTTAGTTCAGTTATGTAAATTTGTGTATTGATATTGCTACTTTGAATACTGTGGTGTTTACATGTTGTGTCCCAGAGTGCAACACTAGTTATCACTTTAGTCAAGCCATTGAAAAAGTAGCAGTTTTTAGATTTCCAAAAATGATAAACTATGTCAGAAGTGGATAAAAGCTATTTCTCGCAAAAATTGGCTTCCAGGAGATAGTCATAGAGTTTGTGCACAACATTTTAATGTTAATGACTTCAAAATATCTTCAAGTGACACTCGAATGAGTAGGTGCAACTCACGTGACAGCCAAATTTTACAAAGACAATGTTTAAAACCTAATGCTGTACCACAAATATTTCCTAATCCACCAGCATACTAGTCATCAACACCCACTACTTCTCGACCTACTTCCTGCAGCTCTAGCTTTGCTGGATTGGAATTGGAAAATGCAAAACTTCAGAGTTTAAACAAAGCCATTTTATTGGGACATACTCTTCCAAATTTTGATGCATTAAAGGAAAAGTTGAGCGCAGAAACATGGCCTGAGGGATTTCTTTATGTTAATAAAGGTAATTGTGTGCAGTTTTATTACATAGTCAATGATGATACGTCAGAACCTCCTCAACTACTTGCTTCTGTCATCATTACAAAAGAATTGGCATTGTGTGCATATGTGCACGAAACTCTTCTACAAACATATTTTACCATCAAAATATCTCATGAAAGTTTCACAGCTAGCAAAAGTTTTTGCTTTGTGCAAGTCATTGATTTTTGATAAAAATACCACATCTTCAGCAAAAAGTCTAGCAAAATTTAGTTTTGACAGCTACTGCAGTTTTAGAAAAATGTGTTGAAGAGGAAAGAAATATGGAATACCATGATGAATTCAATTTCCGACTTTTGAGTTTTATCATCGACCAACTTAAATTGCTGTGTATTCCTGAACAAGCCCCTCCATATTCAGTGAGCATTATTAGAATATCATTTTTTGTGGCAGCTAACTAGTTCCAGCTTGTACAAAAAATTGCATGAGTTTTTTATTCTGCCGTCAGTGCACCACCTCCAGTCACTTTCTTCTAGTGCTGCGGTTTCACCTGGACAAATTAATGTAGAATATTTATCTCAAAAAACTCGGAATTTACCCCCGCATAAAAAATCGTTTCATTGATTGTAGACGAGGTGTATGTAGCTCAGAAAATTGAATATACTGATGGTGCATTTGTTGGATTAGCAGCTGATGGTTCTTCAGCAAAAACAGTTTTTAGTTTCATAGTTCAATCTGTGTGCTCAAATTATAAAGATATGGTATGCCTAATCCCTGTATCAAAATTGGATACCAGTATTTTGCAAGCATGGCTTCACAAAGTGCTTGTAGCGCTTTACAATCTTTTTTGTAATTGTTGCTGTGCCTGCCGACAACCACATCTGTAACAGGTAGGCCTTTTTCCAGATTTTTGTTTGCTTGTAATTTACTAGATTTAATGTAAAATTATTATACTTAAAATAGATTCCTTTTTAAACATGGGTGCAATTATTAAAGATATTGACTTTTTTACATTAATACTATGTGATACATATTTGTAAATACTTTCCCTATTGGGTAAGGCTTTAATTATTCGGTTAAATATTTGTACTGCCAAAGTTATTGTTTTTAATACAGTGACATTTTTTTTTTGAAAATTGTTTACTGACTTATATGATGAAAAACTGCAGCACCGTATTGCCCATCCTACCAGAAATGGGGAACGATTATTTCTCTTGTTTGATTTTACACATAACATCAAAAACATTTACAATATCTTCCTTAGAAGAAGCAAAATGGACATTTCGTGGTCCACTCTTAATTGTGTTGCTTAGTTTTCACACATTAAACGTTTATACGCCTTGGAAGAATTCAAAACATTGAAAGTTGCCTTTGCTTTGACAAAGGTTTCGTTGAATCCGAGCAGTCTTTTGCGAACATCACCCTTGCATGCTTTAAGTAAGTTTTTTTGGTCAAGAAAATCTGCTTTGTTGATTGCTCTTTATTCGGTAAGCATATCACTGATTTAAAATGACATGATGGCCTCTAATTGGGACAGAGATGAAGCTTGCAGGTTTTTATTCCCCATTCATGCCGACCGCCCATAAGAAAAATTGCTAATTATAACCCCCAGGATGCTAAATTGCGTGGTAATTGGCAGTCCTGACTAGTTAGTCTTAAAAACAAAAAAGCAATTACGTAATTCTTATTTTGAATTTCCAGATTGACTAGCCGTTATCGTGTAGTGGTAATTGTTTCAGGCTTAGCAGCTAAAGGTGTGGGGTTTGTTATTCTACAAGAGTATTATTTATATTTATCAGAAAGGGAATTCGGAATTCAAAGTGTAGTCATTACTCCCACAAAAAGCTGGTTTGAAAATCAGAGTGTAGTGATGGAAGTACGTACATTAAATCAGCACATCTAAGCTTTTGAAAGGTAGGAAAAAAGATTTAAAGTAGATTTGCTAAATCCCTGCTAGTAGATTCCATCCGTGAATTTGAATGACCAGAATTTGATATTGTTAGTAACCTACTGACGATTTATTTTTTAGGTGTTTTCAACGAATGTATAGTACGTGGTTTAAAATTTTACGGTAAAGATTACCCTAAATTTCTTGATACTGCGAAGTACGTCGAGTTCATTCTAAAGTCGTGGAAAGTAATGTCTTTAAAAACACCATCAAAAGGTAAGGTTAATGAAAATTAAAACTTTGTTGATATTTATCATTTTATATACATGAGTAAAATAGAATTCTGTTTGATTCTACAAAAGCAGTTAAATTTAAAGGTCTTTTCTCACTAAATTAAATATTTGAAAGTGTTTTGGAAAAAGTTTAATGATTGAGCTGATTATGAGAAAAAGCAAATTTGTGATATCTAGTAGTTTGTAAAACCCAAGTATTGACGTTTTAACATTGGATTTGCTTAATTAATGACAAAAGTACAAAAAATATTTAAGAACGCGAAAAAGAGACAACATGTGTATTCCTCTTCAACATTGCCACGGAGAATCGAGGAAGTTTTTTGTACAATCTCATGAAATCTTGGCGCAACGGAAAGTCTCTGGCAACGCAGGATCAACAAAAGAAACATCTCTTGCTTGTCTTCAAAGCATTGGTAGCATGATCGAATTTGTTAAGTACATGCATACTACACACAATTTTGCATATGTACTCCCCGGGAAGTACATGTCGGATCCGATTGAGGCAAGGTTCGGTTGGTGCAGGCAGGCCAATAATGGGAATTTTTTCATGTCTATCAAACAACTGCTTTTCGCTGAAAAAAAAAATTCATGTTGAGTTTTCTGCAACAAAAAGCGTTGGTTGCAGCATCTCGATTAATTTCAGTACAATCTGTTGGACATGATTGGTCTCCTTCTAGTGAACCGCCTGAATGCAATTGGCTTCATGCATTTTTTATGGAACGTGAAGTTGATAACATGCAAGAAATGAGAGAGTCGGATGCAAGCGTTACGTTTTTTGTTAGCGGATACATTGGACGCAGTATCGGTTGTAGGCGAAAATGTGCAGCATGTAAAGATATACTATTGGTGGACCGTGATAACAAGATTTTTCTCAGCGATTATGTTCCACAAGATTTTATGAAACTCTTCGATGATGCTGATCGCGGATTACTTGCAGTGCCAACGGATTTTTGTTTTGCTTTAACGGCTATTGCTGTGCAAGGTTACAACGCTATTTCTTATGATGATACTATAAAAGAACGACTCTTATCATCAAGCAACCAACGTTTGATTTTTGTTTTGTCTATTATAAAAGTAATTGCGTTTTCTGATTATAAAGATTTGTTGTACCAAAAATGTGCTAAAAATCACTGCAATTTCGAATTTATCTTGCAAACTGCTTACAATTGTTTTGCCAAAAATGAACTAAAAAGATTAAATTCAAGATCAGGAGATACACCTGCGAAAATGGCTCGAAATATGCGAAAACTAAGCAGTAAAACTTTGAAAGAATGCTGCAACTAAATACAAACTGTAAATAAAAAATTAATCAGTATTTTTAGTGCTTGATTTTTTCTGTAGACCGACCAGTGCTTGATACTACCCTCGTATTTAAATTTGTTTCGTAACGATTTGAAATTTGGCAAATAAAAATGCAGTTGGACTAAATATGAGTGTAGGCAAATAGAAAGGCTGCATTACTATTTAAATAGTGACGTCATACGTGGCGTCACTACAGACGCCTAAATAATGCAATTACATTATTAGCATAATCTTAAATGTATGTTTGTTGCATAAATTGTTTTTAGCGTAATAGCCCTACAGTTGTCACATGCAAAAATGAGCTTCGCATCCCGTAGTTCTAGATATCCCTGCAATAGACATTTAAACAAATTTTTTCTCTGTAGAACAGGTTATTTGTTAACGTTGCAAGCACAAAGACTGAAAATAATATTTAACGTTTTTTGAGGGAGGCACGTGCATAGGAGCCCCTTCCAAACGCCACTGGCTGGCAATGTGAAAAAAGATTACACTTACATACACACATTTTCAAAATACAATTTTTAAGAAATCAAACTTTCCCACACAGTAATTCTTTGCATGCAAGTTTTTTTCATTATCGGTAGACCAGTCGAGCCCTGACTAGAATCTCCACTCGCAGTATTCGAGTCACTGGTGTCGAGTTCCAGGTCGAATCTAGTCATTTCCTGCAAATTACTCGAGTCCAAGAGAGTCTTTTTCTACACCGACTCGAGACGAATCAAGTAGAGTCATTGACTCGATTCTCCCCAAAACTACTTATGTTTAGTTCAAAGCAGTGCAAAAGCTTAAAGTACTTATGCATAGTAAGAAGCAGTGCGAAAGCTGAGCGAAACCACATCCTCCTATTTACCGGTCAGATGCTGTAAATATTTAATTCTTACCTTGTGCATTGCTGTTGAGAATAAACACGCCATGAGCATTCCCATCACCTTCCATGCAAGTGAAATACGGATGCACGCCGTATAAATTTGCGTTTGGCTGAAAAAATATTGTAAAAACAGGAAACTGGTGAAAACATTAGACAACACTTCATATGCTTCAAGGATCTTTCAACCACTCACAAACTTAAGCTGATGTGCTTGTGATTCGACAAAAACTGAAGGAGTAAAAATATTGCTTCTTACGCTTCCAGAGTGTAAACGAAATAATTCTTTATCTCAGCAGTCAGTATCGAAAGTTAGAAGAAAAAACAGTATATGCCTTGATGAAAAGAAGCTTTCTTTCAAACGCTGCATTTATCGGAAAAATTGTGAACTTCAGAGTTTAAGTTTACAGTTGCAAAATAAGTATATTATAAGGTTGGAGTGAGCAAACAATAAATTGTGCTGCAGTCTTATTTTCTGACTTGTGACACTTGGCCAACTCAGTTAGTGACAAAACATCAACCGTGGCTGCTTCAATTGTACCCTAACACATGACTAAGCCGAAGAACCACTTCAAACCACAGAAGAAAAAACAGTTTAGGTTCATATCATTTGTTCATTCTATTGTTTTTTAGGATAGCCGTTTGGGATTGAAAGATTCGCTCAATGATGTTTGATAAAACAAAAAGGCTTTTACTGGTGCCCATCAGCATGGCTTTGCGAAGGCAATCAGTGTTTCGCCATATTTGCCTGCACATCATGATTCACGATCACATTCTTTATCAATAGTTGTCAAACAAGCTCTATTTCATAAAATTTTCGTTATAATTGCTTCAATTGGTTTCATGTTACTGGAAGCATTAGCTATCTCTGTGTTATTGTATACTGAACATTTATTTTTCTCTATACCTTACTTACCCGTACTTCTTGGTCTCTAGAAAACATTCCAAAGGACTTCCAGTTCATGTCATGCTTAAAAGTCTGATGCATGTGCTCGCCAAAGCCGTAGATATACTCAGAAGCTAGACGGGTTGAAATTTGAAGAAACTGCTCGGCAAATATCATGCGACCAACCGAAGAATCGAACCTGTAAAACAAAACTGAAAAGTTAATCAGAGTTTTGAAATGTAAATTGCGCTAAACAATATATTCCCGAACGTTTTGTGAGGCACTTATTAAGGAATTTGCCGGGGAGAAAATAACAAATTAGGACAGGTTTTACCAAGCGGCACAACAATCTTTACTATACATGCAAAATGAAAGTCTTGAAATACAATGTAGTTTTAACAGTAATATTTTCAGCTTCAGGACGTATTCCAATTATAATTGAGTAAATTCAATTTTATAGTCCATTTACCACACAAACCCTATTGCTGAGCGCCAAGTATAAATCTGTGAATACCAAATCAACATGACTTGAATCATCTTGACAAGGGAATTGAACCAACGTCTATTGGCTACAACTCGAACATCTACGCCATCCAGCTGGTTGGAAGCGTCAAAACTGTTTAGGATGATTCGTCAGTTGCTTATAGGCCAGTCTTCATTGACGTGAAGTTTAAGAGCATCACAAGCAGTGTTTGTTTGTTTTATTGTGACGAAAAAAGCCCTCAGTAGATCTTGCATGAGCATTTTTCTTATAATAATATAAACAAAGCATGCTTGTAATTACACTTGAATATGCAGCATTACTAATAGAAACTTATATAACGCTGACATATATTGTAAAAGTTTGAAGTCCACATTAGCATGCAGAAGAAGCATATACTTACAAAACTCTTCCTGTGCTTTTACGCATCACTCGAACTCCAAACAAACCTCCTGGAGTAGTTACGAATTCAACCTCGTACAGCGGGTCTTCAGGGGGAGGAAAAGGAGCAGTTTTATGCTCAAATGGGACTTCGTATCTTGCTTCTTTCGGAGCTATCTAAAACAATACTATTGCTTTAGTTGTACTGCTATTTGATTCACAATGAAGCACCTAATCTGGATTTTGAAACGAGCTGCATAACCGCCATCAACTGCTCAAAAAAGTCATTTGTATACCATGGCTTGCTCGCCAATTAAACTCTAATGCAAAAGAAGGTGGTTGGTGGTAGACATGCATCACAGCAATATGGTCTTACTTTGTACACCAAAGCACGCAAAATCGATATTCATTTCTTCACAGCCCGGTTTCAATAATTTTTGTGCAAAGAAAATTCTATCCTAGCCTCTTTTCCTACAGTTTTAGTTGCTGAAAAGAATATAGGCTATATATATTTGGAAGACCTTTTATGCCTAATCACTGCTTGTTTGACCAACTATACATAAGGATATCAGTCTTAGTCTATAGTCGAGCGGCTAAAAGTGCGTCAAAACCAATCTCGTTCAAAAGTAAACGGCACGTAAGCCTTGTGCTTTGTGGTGATTTGATTCGAACCTGCGTCTTTGGAACTAGCCTCCTCGCGCACCGCGTTTTACTGCCACGCATTACGTGCTGCCAGCAATGCCTTAAAGCACCGCATTTAGTTTTTAACTTTTGGAAGATCTTTTGACGTTTAATCACTGCTTGTGTGATCAACTTTACATAAGGATATCAGTTTTAGTCTATAGTCGAGCGGCTAGAAGTGCGTCAAAACGAACCTCGTTTAAAAGTAAACAGCACGTAAGTCTAGTGCTTTGTGTTAGTATGTTTTACAAAAGTCAACGTTGATGCTGTTGGGGGGACCTCTTGGCCCTTGGCAGGCCCTGCTGATGAGTCCAAAAGGACGAAACGCGTCCAGGGATGGCTTTTAAATTTGAATATATCTCTCAATAGCATTGCTTCCTTCGGAAGCCTCGCGCCTTTAGGACTCGCTTTGTTGTTTTGTTTCTCGCTTATAAGACGCTCTCTATTGATCGTAACCACTTGGAGCTAGCAATATTATATATATAATTAATTTAAAACCTTACACGTCCGGATAAAATAATAAATCAACTAGAGCTGTTTCGCCAAGCATCTTATCAGTTGGAAACTCAGTAATCAATTCTATTCGATTGAGTTGCCACCTGATGAGCCGCTTGGCGAAACAGCTGTAGTAGTTTTATTATTTTATCCCGACGTGCAGGGTTTTAAATTATATACGTATCGCTCTAACCTTGGCTGTCATCGAGCATTGTGCCAGCAACACGAGATTCTTTCTACTTGATATATATACTAAATTTAGCTTTTTAACTGTTGTAAAAAGTAATAGTGATTAATAGTTCGTCAAAGCTCGATTCGAAAGCGATATTAATAGCTAGAGAAGACTACGACTTAGCAAAGCAAAAATATTTCCTTTATCGAGCGTGCAGTCACGAAAACCCCCTTGAGCATTGAACTTGCTACTTCATTTTGTATTGTGACGCCAGCGTATAGCAATGAGTTTTCCATGGAAAAACCAGTTTTACCTTGATACGAAGCGTATCTTTACTCATTCTGTAGTATTCAAATGTCAAAATTTGGAATTCTTTTCCGTACGGTTCATTCGCTGATTCCGTTTTTTCCAACCTAACCCGGTAACCGACTCCAATGTCTACTTCGTCCGTCATTTTATAACCATCTCCGTCGCCGTAGTAACAAAGAGGAGACCCATCCTTGGACGGATCATCCACCCAGATGCAACTTAAATTTAAATTAAAAACAGAAAATAATTTTTTTAAATAAAAGTTACAATAAAAAAGATTCCGGGCTTTGCCCATGCTATAAGTTAACAACAATCTTACTTGAATTTGAGAATTCTTCTTCATACTATTCCTATTTGGCCGTGCACCAAGCAGGGAAGCTGTGAATACCATTTTTTTAAGTCTTTCGGTATGACTCGACTTAGATAAACCCCTGGTCTGCCAACTGCAAAGCGATCGCTCTAACCACTACGCCATTGCACCGGTGAAAAATTTGAGGGTAACGGCGCAGGAACTGTACTGCTCGCAGCGGCGGGCTAGATCAGTTCAACGAGGCTGGTTTTTCTCGGCAGCCCCCTCGCACCAACTGTAAAAGTGTTTCACAGTTTTCAACTACCAGCGTGGTGGTGAAGTGGTTAGAGCGTCCGCTTCGCAATGAGTAGACCTGAATTCAATTCCCTGTTGGGTCATACCAAAGGACTTACAAAAACTAAATTCGCAATTTCTCTGCTTAATGCTCATCTTGTTAATATAGTTTGAAAAGGTGGCAGTGTCTGTAGTAATGTCACCAACAATCGAAATTTTTCCATCTTCACATGGCAGACAGATGGTGACGTCGAGCAGTCTGACTAAAGAAACGCACACAGATCACGAGCTTATAGGCATGAATGAACAACTTTCGATGATAGGGGTAAAGAGGAAATCTTGTAAAAGCTAATCCCTCGTTCTTTAAATGCTATTTTGATTCTCACCCTCTTTTTATGCATTTTTCTTTAGTTGCTCCACCTTCAGGAAAGCAATCAAATCTTTCTGCAGGATCAACTGAGGGGCCAAGCGTTGGAACAATTGTGGTTGAATCATTTGTGGTCGAGTTAACTGTCGAGTAAATCGATTCATCATGGCCTACTTAAAAGAGAAGACGGCCAGATATTCTACCTTACAGCGCGAAAATTAGACGAGTAACATCTGTGTAATGGTTTGTTTACTTTTCGCCTTTACGAGATTTTATGCTAGCGTTGCAGAGGAATAGTATGGGAAACTTATTTTATTTGTAGGATCAAAATTGTTTTAATACGCCACTGTCTAATATTTGATGACTGTCAATTAATCAAATAAGTGTTTAAAAGTAAAAATTTATCAAAAAGCAGCACTTACGCAAAAGTATAAGATACTTAGTACATCAAAATCATCGAGTAAAAACTACATTGTGCACTGTGCCGCTATCTAAGTTAGAACTAGAAAATACTGTACTCGCAAAGTTTTATCCGATCATGTGTGTCGTCGCTTCCCTTGCCTTTCTTTGAATTGTTGTACAACTTTTTTTTGCTCTTGGCTATTAACTAGTTTTTGGGTATTATTAAAAAGACGTAGCACATGTGCGGTTGATAAATTTAATGTTTTCAAGGTGATTGTCACACAGAAATGATTGTGGCAAATCATTTCATTTTCTGCAGCAACACTTTTATGTAGATCACTCTGGCGTATAATATATTCGCATAGGTCCAGCATAGCAAAAGATTTGCTGACATAATGCGTTAAATCAGTGGCAGGCTGCGTCAAAGCACCTCGAGACCACGTTGAAAGGTATTCAAAGCATTCAGAGGCAGACTGGTTTTCAGTGTTGTAAATTAATCATGACCTACAGTCTAAACAGAAGGTGTTCTTGATCGCCTTTTTTGCAATATATCCCGATACAATTTGATCCAAACAACAGCTTTCAATCTCAGAAGATGTGCTTCCTAGGTTTTAATTGAAATGCAGCAGGGCGAGATCTTGCTGCTGTTAGGACGAATATTTTCTTGCCAAAAAGAAATTGACTCTTTGAGAAGAAATTTCAGTGCTAATATTTGCTCATTATTTGTTGCTTCTCGCAGTCCAACTAAATATCTTCTGCCACTCATTTGACAATATTTTGAAAACTGCCGTTCCAAAGGATCAGTTTGAAATCGTGCTGTGAGGGTAAACTTTCCAGTGTTGGCAGGTTGCTGAGTTTTCCATTCAGAAAATCAATCAGCCAATTTTCGGAGAAATGTTGGTTTGCAATCATTTGCTTTTGCAGCATCTCCACAATGAAAGTTCATTTTAAATTGTTGTTTGCTGTTGCCTATCGTAAACCAGAGATTGATTAAGCAATGCGTTCTGGAAATAGCTTTCTATGGCAGTGAAAGTTGTGCACTCCATGTGGCGACAAGCCACTTCTATGATAATCGCTACTGAACGTAGATGGCGATCCATATATAAAGCCAAGTGTTGTAGGGCCACTTTCTACTTGTGGTTTGCAGTTGAAGTTCGATATTGGTTACAGCTCTTCTGAGCTTACACTTGGCACCACGCTGCGCTTGCCAGAACAATTTTTTTCAGACAATGACGAAACGGTTTCGCACACAGAGTATCGTCGACTTGTTACTTTTATGATATCACTCAAACCTTCTCTGCCTCGAGAGCCCTGTCGTCGTAGTTCCTATTTGGATACGGCTCTACGCACTTGCACACATGTCTTTGAGCGAGACAATGGTTCTGCAACGTCATTGCAACCGGCCTACACAGAACCTTTCCCCGTTCTCAATAAAGAGCACAAGTACTTTATTTTAGACCTTGGAGACCGAACTGATTTGGTCTCAATTGACAGACTTAAGGCCGCACACATGTTTATGCGGCAACACCTGAACTGTCAGGAAGACCGCGGCGAGTCGGTTGCCATTGAAATCCCTTCCATCGCCACTAACGTCGGCTCTTCTGTACACCCTGACGAAGAGTCAGCGCCCGAGTTTCGTTCGCTCCGAGGAAGAACCATAAGGCTCCCGGTTCGTTACAGGAGATTACTGAATGATTAAGTTTGGCCTTGCTTCTTTATTTCTTTTGGTTAAGTTCTCCATTTATGTTTTATGCTTCATTTTTTCGGGGGATCTTTTTTTTATTAGCCCTAGTCAGGATTCAGGAGCTGTCGTCAATTTATGGCTTTGAAATATGCCTGATCACTGCCACGCCCCGCTATCTTGTAAATATCTGTATCTAACGTCTATGTGCTGTATTGATGCGTGTACTATATTTTCAGCTTACACTGATCCTGTGCTGCTTTTCACCTTTTGGATGCCTGGAAGACAAGCCCAGGATCGACGATATCTTCTTCCATCCTTTCGCACGACTCCGCTGCTTGCGCGTGCTTAACGGGAAGAATTGTGCAGCGTGTCGCGCCTCGCACTTCATCGAGCTGCCAATGCCAAACATCTTTTTGTCTTTTTTTTGTTGGTTTGCTTTCGGCGTCGTAGCACCTTACTCCCACCAATGTATGTGATTCTAGTTTTTTGTTGTACTGGCTGTGTTTTGCTACTTTGCTACTTCGTGCGTCCCCAGTTTGACACCCAGCCAGTGTGCCATAGCGGCTTTATCCGACAATTTTACTGACGAAGTAATCTACCGCCAAGTTTGCAGCCGCTCGGCTATCTCCACTTTACAGAATATCGTGCTTCTATAGTTCGCACGCTGGCGATGTAACCTCACGTCCATTGTGGGGCAACGGCAGGCATCTGTCTTGTAGTCCGAGATAAAATAAGTGCACTCCAGGTGGCGACTAGTCACTTCTATCATGATAATTGCTGAACGTGGATGGCAATCCATATATCAAGCCAAGTGTTTTTAGCGACTTTCTACCTGTGGTTAGCAGTTAAAGTTGCAAAGGTTGCTATACAATTCTCCTCCTCAATTACGTCGAAGTTATCATTGTTGAGCATTGGCAGGCATTTGACCGTAGTACGAGTTAAAATGAGTGCATTTCGTGTGGCGGCTAATCACTTCTATCATGTTAGTTACTTCGCGCGGATAGCGTTTCCTATATAAAGCCAAGTGTTGCTGGCGACTTCCTACTTGTGGTTTGTAGTTGAAGTTGCTGAAATTGCTGCAATTTTGTTGAAAGATTGTGAAGTATTACCTCTGCTAAAGACCAACATGTGAAAAAAGTAAGCAACTGCCGCGCAAATGTTACCCGTCTAATTTTCGCGCTTTAAGATAGAATGTCGGGCAGTCTTCTCTTTAAGTAGGCCATTGATTTATCTTTTTTCGAGCTTGGCACTGAACAAAAGCATTTTCAATTAAAGCATGATGTTTGCTGTGAATCAATAATCAAGAACATAATGATGTCACTCATAGCTACCGGTAAATATCAACTAACATTAAGCAAATAAACATAATAAAGTATTTTAAATACTATAATACAATTTCGGTAGAGAGGTGACTTTTAGTATCCAAATGTAGCGCCGAAAACGTTTGAATTGTCTAAATATATTGTATTATTATGTTCAACGGTGTATTGCTAGTAGCAATGATAGCAACTTGGATATTGTAAATACTTTCGTGAAACAATGGAAAAGACTAAACGAGTTGGGATTTGAAGAGACCTACTGTGCATTTTTAACCTTCACATTTTTCACCAACAAAAACTTGGCGAATTCTGACAAGTAGCTTGTTTGTACCCACACAACAACTTGAAAGAGTCTCGAATGTGCAATCGTTAAATTGTAGACGCATTATTTGTCGATTCACACTAATATACTACACCAAACAAGAACTCGAGTTTGCATTCATATTCTCTGGTCTCAGGTTACGTTTGTGGAACACACAAAACAACTTCTCTTCAGACTCCCTTTTGTACTTGTAAATGCTGCTGGAGCAGCATTTTTACCAAAAACATTGCAAACAAACAGAAAATACTGCCATAAAATGTCTTTCCCAAGGGCGCAGTAAAGTAGAAACCTGTCAGATATGTAACGAACAATTCAAAACATGCGCGGCGATTAGCAATACTTAAGTGTTTTGTTGGCGAAACATCAAATTGCAAATTTACCCTTCCCAAGTTGAGAATCGGTCTCAACAATTGAAGGACACTTCAAACGCAAAGGGCCAAGGGGCAACCCACCGTTCACTTCAAAATAGACAGGTAGGTCCACAATCAGGATTACGACGCCCACAATTGCAATTACACCAGCTACTTTTAGGAAAGTTTTGCCAGAGTTCTTTTCTTTTCCAGGATGGTGATTGTCCTGAAAATAATGAGTAGTGACATATATAGTCACAGTCAAAGACAAGTTTGGAGAGAAGGATGAGAACACGAGAAGAAGAATCAAATCTTCAAAATAAAAAGCTCTTCAATCGTTAGAAGCCTGAAATTTTTGAGAAAATTCCAAACAGATTTAGGTGTTGAGGGTCAGACAGAATGACTAACGCTATCTAGTTCCTTCTAGTATTTGACAAGACAAGTTACACTAAGCAAGACTGTTGCAACAACTGAAAATGCAAAGTTGAGTCTAGGTGCAAAATGTAAGATTGCTAGAAGTAGCGTGCTCTTTAAGATGTTTTCGGAAAAATCTACTTCAAACAACCTTGCACTGTATGACCGATATCATATTTTCATACAGTTTCCATTTTCGGTCCCCTGCATTACATCTGTTTTTGCTTTTTCCTTATAAAATCTTTTTTACTAATTTCCTCTTCTTCTCATCTCCTAAAGCAAATTTTCGAATGCAGTCTCCAATAGCGACATCGCGTTGTATCGTCTGTTCCGTTTTATTCGTATGTAAAGGCGCAGTAACATCAGCAATCGGCTAATTGTAGTAATCTCCAGTCGATGACTTATCATGGTGACTTACCGCTAATCGGTGACCTATTAGTTTTTTTGTAAGAAGTAATCAGTAGAAACATCACATCACTATTAAAATAGAAGAGAAAGCAAAATCGCTACGCTATTTACATGAATAGTCACAGTTGAAGCTTTAGATGTAACAAATTTTTTGTAAAATTTTGTGAAGAGCTTACTGTAAGTAAATTTCTTTGTTCAATAAAAGTTGTTTCCGTGCTGTCACCATCTTCGATCATGACAGAATTTCTATCTATGTTCAAATGGCCTATGTCACGTTATTCCTAAACAAAAATTAACAAAAATCTTTGATCTTTTTTCGGTAAATTAATTTAATTTGCCTACCTAAATTGTGGATAGCAACTTAAGAGCCAAATTTGGCCTAACTCGTATGCTTTATAATCTGAGCTGGACTTACAACATAGCTAATTCATGAACTTCTAAATAGAAGGGTTGGTGCTACTATTTAGAATTCCATGGCTACTTTCGCTCAATTGACCACTTTGTTGTTATTCAGCGGGAGGATGGGAGCGGGGGAAAAAAGTGCGCCATATTCTAATCAGATGTTGTCGCATTTTTTCTGGCTATGCACTCGTTCTTGAGCAGGTCTATTAAGCCCAGCAGAGTTAACTAGAAAATGCTGCCATTTCCGACAACTATAACTGGTTTTAGGAAAGCATAAAATTATCATAAGCGCTACGCAGCTATGCTTAAAAGTGAAGTACTTCTTCCAATCTAAGAAGATCGTTGACGTCAACTTAAACCTGCTTGCCGTTAACCTCTACAGCAGCGGGTCCGTTTACAACTAACTCCATTACAAGTCTATATTTGTATTCAAAACGCTTCAGATTACAAAACATAGAGATCAACATAAAAGGCTCGGCTTTACCTCGTATTTTTGAATGATTAGATTAAGCATGCAAGCTGTCCATTCAGTTTAAACAGGCTCAAATCTGTCATGAGCAAATAATGCATAAAAGCAAATTCTCTCGATTTTGCTGAACAACAAACATTGCAAATACGGGTATTTGAGCAAAAGCTTTACAAAATATTTTTCGAAAACTTTTGGTGCTGTTATTATAGTTTGGGAGTATTTACTGTATGAATTTTATGACTTGATCAGAAATTTTGGCAGGGCATTGTAGACTCATGGTTTAATGAGGCGTTCAAACCTAACGTGATACCTCCAAAGGAGGAACGGAGGAAGAAAAATTGTCATATCGTTGCTATATTGGGGAAGAGAGAATAAGAGATGTTGTTATATAACAAATTTGCGAAAATACTAAAAAAATTAACATTTTTAAGTATTTCATTGAAGAGGCTTATTCAAATAATGCAGCATATCTTTTGTAGCATATTCAAATAATTGAAACTTTTTCGAGCCCTTTTTTTGTATGACGCGTCCCATTAGGAAAGAGAGGGGCTTTACAAAAACGTCACATAGCGTCATATTGGGGAAGGAGGAAATGTTGCTTCTTTGCATTTAACTTTTTTGTATTTGTTTTCAGATTTATCATAGGTTGGTTTTTATTTATTGTAAAGATGAGAAGTAGTACAAAATTTGAATAAAGCTTTAGTTATCGACCATTTCATATTACTCTTTTGCAAAGAATCTTTCATCAAAACCCTGGAAGCGACTTTCATCAAAATGCTTAAACCGGAGCTTTGCCGCCAAAAAGAATTCGTCTACACATTAAAATTACGTCACTGATTCGGACTCGACGAAACGTCTGGTTGTCTACCAATCAGAACGTTCCGCCATTCTCACCAGCTTCGTTCGCTATAAATACCTCGCCATCAACACCAGGCTTCATTCTAGCGATAACTCCTGATGAGAGCTAGACGAAAACGTTAGAGTTTTCACTTATTCTTTGCAAAAGAGTAATATGAAATGGTCGATAACTAAAGCTTTATTTATTGTAAAGAAAAAAAATTTAATTTTTTAGCAAGAAGTGCAATAATGAGGTTTTTTTTATTTGCATGTTTCATTGGGTCACTTATTTATTAAACTGCTTGGGGTCAATTTGACCCCACTGGTATATGATGATGCTTTTTTTATTGGTTCATGATAAATATGTCCAACGCAAAAAATTTTTTAGGTCAACAAACCTCTTCAATATACAGGGTGGCCCAAAAGTAGGTATACAGTTATTAAACTATTTTTTATGTGCTTTGAAGTTACCAGCAGTGCACTT